>OX645065.1:2400000-3000000 GCA_951905685.1 Eumerus sabulonum
TATAGGTGGCCGTCAGCACGACAGCTCACCAGGACACTATAAATGGCCTGCAGCACGACAGCACACCAGACCACTATAGGTGGCCGGCAGCACGACAGCACACCAGACCACTATAGGTGGCCGCCAGCTGGACAGCTCACCAGGACACTATAAATGGCCTGCAGCACGACAGCACACCAGACCACTATAGGTGGCCGGCAGCACGACAGCTCGCCAGGCCACTATAGGTGGCCGGCAGCACGACAGCTCACCAGGCCACTATAGGTGGGCGGCAGCACGACAGTTCACCAGGCCACTATAGGTGGCCGGCAGCACGACAGCTCGCCAGGCCACTATAGGTGGTCGGCAGCACGACAGCTCACCAGGCCACTATAGGTGGGCGGCAGCACGACAGCTCACCAGGCCACTATAGGTGGCCGGCAGCACGACAGCTCGCCAGGCCACTATAGGTGGCCGGCAGCACGACAGCTCGCCAGACCACTATAGGTGGCCGGCAGCACGACAGCACACCAGACCACTAAAGGTGGCCGGCAGCACGACAGCTCACCAGACCACTATAGGTGGCCGGCAGCACGACAGCTCACCAGGCCACTATAGGAAGCCGGCAGCACAACAGCTCACCAGGCCACTATAGGTGGGCGGCAGCACGACAGCTCACCAGGCCACTATAGGTGGGCGGCAGCACGACAGCTCACCAGGCGACTATAAGTGGCCTGCAGCACGACGGCACACCAGACCACTATAGGTGGCCGGCAGCACGACAGCTCACCAGGACACTATAGGTGGCCAGCAGCACGACAGCTCACCAGGACACTATAAATGGCCTGCAGCACGACAGCACACCAGACCACTATAGGTGGCCGGCAGCACGACAGCACACCAGACCACTATAGGTGGCCGGCAGCACGACAGCTCACCAGGCCACTATAGGTGGGCGGCAGCACGACAGCTCACCAGGCCACTATAGGTGGGCGGCAGCACGACAGCTCACCAGGCCACTATAGGTGGCCGGCAGCACGACAGCTCGCCAGGCCACTATAGGTGGCCGTCAGCACGACAGCTCACCAGGCCACTATAGGTGGCCGGCAGCACGACAGCTCACCATCCCACTATAGGTGGCCGGCAGCACGACAGCTCACCAGGCCACTATAGGTGGCCGGCAGCACGACAGCTCACCAGGCGACTATAAGTGGCCTGCAGCACGACGGCACACCAGACCACTATAGGTGGCCGGCAGCACGACAGCTCACCAGGACACTATAAATGGCCTGCAGCACGACAGCACACCAGACCACTATAGGTGGCCGGCAGCACGACAGCTCGCCAGGCCACTATAGGTGGCCGGCAGCACGACAGCTCACCAGGCCACTATAGGTGGGCGGCAGCACGACAGCTCACCAGGCCACTATGGGTGGCTGGCAGCACGACAGCTCACCAGGCCACTATAGGTGGCTGGCAGCACGACAGCTCACCAGGCCACTATAGGTGGCCGGCAGCACGACAGCTCACCAGGCCACTATAGGTGGCCGGCGGCACGACAGCTCACCAGGCCACTATAGGTGGCCGTCAGCACGACGGCTCACCAGGACACTATAAATGGCCTGCAGCACGACAGCACACCAGACCACTATAGGTGGCCGGCAGAACGACAGCACACCAGACCACTATAGGTGGCCGGCAGCACGACAGCTCACCAGACCACTATAGGTGGCCGGCAGCACGACAGCTCACCAGGCCACTATAGGTAGCCGGCAACACGACAGCTCACCAGGCCACTATAGGTGGGCGGCAGCACGACAGTTCACCAGGCCACTATAGGTGGCCGGCAGCACGACAGCTCGCCAGGCCACTATAGGTGGCCGGCAGCACGACAGCTCACCAGGCCACTATAGGTGGGCGGCAGCACGACAGCTCACCAGGCCACTATAGGTGGCCGGCAGCACGACAGCTCGCCAGGCCACTATAGGTGGCCGGCAGCACGACAGCTCGCCAGACCACTATAGGTGGCCGGCAGCACGACAGCACACCAGACCACTAAAGGTGGCCGGCAGCACGACAGCTCACCAGGCCACTATAGGTGGCCGGCAGCACGACAGCTCACCAGGCGACTATAAGTGGCCTGCAGCACGACGGCACACCAGACCACTATAGGTGGCCGGCAGCACGACAGCTCACCAGGACACTATAAATGGCCGGTAGCACGACAGCACACCAGACCACTATAGGTGGCCGGCAGCACGACAGCTCACCAGACCACTATAGGTGGGCGGCAGCACGACAGCTCACCAGGACACTATAAATGGCCTGCAGCACGACAGCACACCAGACCACTATAGGTGGCCGGCAGCACGACAGCACACCAGACCACTATAGGTGGCCGGCAGCACGACAGCTCACCAGACCACTATAGGTGGCCGGCAGCACGACAGCTCACCAGGCCACTATAGTTAGCCGGCAGCATGACAGCTCACCAGGCCACTATAGGTGGGCGGCAGCACGACAGCTCACCAGGCCACTATAGGTGGCCGGCAGCACGACAGCTCGCCAGGTCACTATAGGTGGGCGGCAGCACGACAGCTCACCAGGACACTATAAATGGCCGGCAGCACGACAGCACACCAGACCACTATAGGTGGCCGGCAGCACGACAGCTCACCAGACCACTATAGGTGGGCGGCAGCACGACAGCTCACCAGGCCACTATAGGTGGCCGGCAGCACGACAGCTCACCAGGCCACTATAGGTGAGCGGCAGCACGACAGCTCACCAGGCCACTATAGGTGGCCGGCAGCACGACAGCTCACCAGGCCACTATAGGTGGCCGGCAGCACGACAGCTCACCAGGCCACTATAGGTGGCCGGCAGCACGACAGCTCACCAGGCCACTATAGGTGGCCGTCAGCACGACGGCTCACCAGGACGCTATAAATGGCCTGCAGCACGACAGCACACCAGGCCTCTATAGGTGGCCGGCAGCACGACAGCACACCAGACCACTATAGGTGGCCGGCAGCACGACAGCCCACCAGACCACTATAGGTGGCCGGCAGCACGACAGCTCACCAGGCCACTATAGGTAGCCGGCAGCACGACAGCTCACCAGGCCACTATAGGTGGGCGGCAGCACGACAGCTCATCAGGCCACTATTGGTGGCCGGCAGCACGACAGCTCGCCAGGCCACTATAGGTGGCCGGCAGCACGACAGCTCACCAGGACAATATAAATGGCCTGCAGCCCGACAGCACACCAGACCACTATAGGTGGCCGGCAGCACGACAGCTCACCAGACCACTATAGGTGGCCGGCAGCACGACAGCTCACCAGGCCACTATAGGTAGCCGGCAGCACGACAGCTCACCAGGCCACTATAGGTGGGCGGCAGCACGACAGCTCACCAGGCCACTATAGGTGGCCGGCAGCACGACAGCACACCAGACCACTATAGGTGGCCGGCAGCACGACAGCTCGCCAGGCCACTATAGGTGGCCGGCAGCACGACAGCTCGCCAGGCCACTATAGGTGGCCGGCAGCACGACAGCTCGCCAGGCCACTATAGGTGGCCGGCAGCACGTCAGCTCACCAGGCCACTATAGGTGGCCGGCAGCACGACAGCTCACCAGGCCACTATATGACAGCTCACCAGGCCACTATAGGTGGCCGGCAGCACGACAGCTCGTCAGGCCACTATAGGTGGCCGTCAGCACGACAGCTCACCAGGACACTATAAATGGCCTGCAGCACGACAGCACACCAGACCACTATAGGTGGCCGGCAGCACGACAGCACACCAGAAAACTATAGGTGGCCGGCAGCACGACAGCTCACCAGGCCACTATAGGTGGCCGGCAGCACGACAGCTCGCCAGACCACTATAGGTGGGCGGCAGCACGACAGCTCACCAGGACACTATAAATGGCCTGCAGCACGACAGCACACCAGACCACTATAGGTGGCCGGCAGCACGACAGCACACCAGACCACTATAGGTGGCCGGCAGCACGACAGCTCACCAGACCACTATAGGTGGCCGGCAGCACGTCAGCTCACCAGGCCACTATAGGTGGGCGGCAGCACAACAGCTCACCAGGCCACTATAGGTGGGCGGCAGCACGACAGCTCATCAGGCCACTATTGGTGGCCGGCAGCACGACAGCTCGCCAGGCCACTATAGTTGGCCGGCAGCACGACAGCTCACCAGGACACTATAAATGGCCTGCAGCCCGACAGCACACCAGACCGGTGTGCCGAACTATAGGTGGCCGGCAGCACGACAGCTCACCAGGCCACTATAGGTAGCCGGCAGCACGACAGCTCACCAGGCCACTATAGGTGGGCGGCAGCACGACAGCTCACCAGGCCACTATAGGTGGCCGGCAGCACGACAGCTCGCCAGACCCCTATAGGTGGGCGGCAGCACGACAGCTCACCAGGACACTATAAATGGCCTGCAGCACGACAGCACACCAGACCACTATAGGTGGCCGGCAGCACGACAGCACACCAGACCACTGTAGGTGGCCGGCAGCACGACAGCTCACCAAGCCACTATAGGTGGCCGGCAGCACGACAGCTCGCCAGACCACTATAGGTGGCCGGCAGCACGTCAGCTCACCAGGCCACTATAGGTGGGCGGCAGCACAACAGCTCACCAGGCCACTATAGGTGGGCGGCAGCACGACAGCTCACCAGGCCACTATAGGTGGCCGGCAGCACGACAGCTCACCAGACCAATATAGGTAGCCGGCAGCATGACAGCTTACCAGGCCACTATACGTGGGCGGCAGCACGACAGCTCACCAGGCCACTATAGGTGGCCGGCAGCACGACAGCTCGCCAGGCCACTATAGGTGGCCGTCAGCACGACAGCTCACCAGGACACTATAATTGGCCTGCAGCACGACAGCACACCAGACCACTATAGGTGGGCGGCAGCACGACAGCTCACCAGGCCACTATAGGTGGGCGGCAGCACGACAGCTCACCAGGCCACTATAGGTGGGCGGCAGCACGACAGCTCACCAGGCCACTATAGGTGGCCGGCAGCACGACAGCTCGCCAGGCCACTATAGGTGGCCGTCAGCACGACAGCTCACCAGGACACTATAAATGGCCTGCAGCACGACAGCACACCAGACCACTATAGGTGGCCGGCAGCACGACAGCACACCAGACCACTATAGGGGGTCGGCAGCACGACAGCTCACCAGAACACTATAGGTGGCTGGCAGCACGACAGCTCACCAGTCCACTGCAGCACGACAGTTCACCAGGCCACTATAGGTGGCCGGCAGCACGACAGCTCGCCAGGTCCCTATAGGTGGCCGGCAGCACGACAGCTCACCAGGCCACTATAGGTGGGCGGCAGCACGACAGCTCACCAGGCCACTATAGGTGGGCGGCAGCACGACAGCTCACCAGGCCACTATAGGTGGGCGGCAGCACGACAGCTCACCAGGCCACTATAGGTGGGCGGCAGCACGACAGCTCACCAGGCCACTATAGGTGGCCGGCAGCACGACAGCTCACCAGGCCACTATAGGTGGCCGGCAGCACGACAGCTCACCAGGCCCCTATAGGTGGCCGGCAGCACGACAGCTCACCAGGACACTATAGGTGGCCAGCAGGACGACAGCTCGCCAGGCCACTATAGGTGGCCGGCAGCACGACAGCTCGCCAGGCCACTATAGGTGGCCGGCAGCACGACAGCTCGCCAGGCCACTATAGGTGGCCGGCAGCACGTCAGCTCACCAGGCCACTATAGGTGGCCGGCAGCACGACAGCTCACCAGGCCAATATATGACAGCTCACCAGGCCACTATAGGTGGCCGGCAGCACGACAGCTCGTCAGGCCACTATAGGTGGCCGTCAGCACGACAGCTCACCAGGACACTATAAATGGCCTGCAGCACGACAGCACACCAGACCACTATAGGTGGCCGGCAGCACGACAGCACACCAGAAAACTATAGGTGGCCGGCAGCACGACAGCTCACCAGGCCACTATAGGTAGCCGGCAGCACGACAGCACACCAGAACACTATAGGTGGCCGGCAGCACGACAGCTCACCAGGCCACTATAGGTGGCCGGCAGCACGACAGCACACCAGACCACTATAGGTGGCCGGCAGCACGACAGTTCACCAGGCCACTATAGGTGGCCGGCAGCACGACAGCTCACCAGGACACTATAAATGGCCTGCAGCACGACAGCACACCAGACCACTATAGGTGGCCGGCAGCACGACAGCACACCAGAAAACTATAGGTGGCCGGCAGCACGACAGCTCACCAGGCCACTATAGGTAGCCGGCAGCACGACAGCACACCAGGCCACTATAGGTGGCCGGCAGCGCGACAGCTCGCCAGGCCACTATAGGTGGCCGGCAGCACGATAGCTCGCCAGACCACTATAGGTGGCCGGCAGCACGACAGCACACCAGACCACTAAAGGTGGCCGGCAGCACGACAGCTCACCAGACCACTATAGGTGGCCGGCAGCACGACAGCTCACCAGGCCACTATAGGTAGCCGGCAGCACAACAGCTCACCAGGCCACTATAGGAGGGCGGCAGCACGACAGCTCACCAGGCCACTATAGGTGGCCGGCAGCACGACAGCTCACCAGGCGACTATAAGTGGCCTGCAGCACGACGGCACACCAGACCACTATAGGTGGCCGGCAGCACGACAGCTCACCAGGACACTATAGGTGGCCAGCAGCACGACAGCTCACCAGGACACTATAAATGGCCTGCAGCACGACAGCACACCAGACCACTATAGGTGGGCGGCAGCACGACAGCTCACCAGGCCACTGTAGGTGGCCGTCAGCACGACGGCTCACCAGGACACTATAAATGGCCTGCAGCACGACAGCACACCAGACCACTATAGGTAGCCGGCAGCACGACAGCACACCAGACCACTATAGGTGGCCGGCAGCACGACAGCTCACCAGACCACTATAGGTGGGCGGCAGCACGACAGCTCACCAGGCCACTATAGGTGGCCGGCAGCACGACAGTTCACCAGGCCACTATAGGTGGCCGGCAGCACGACAGCTCACCAGGCTACTATAGGTGGGCGGCAGCACGACAGCTCACCAGGCTACTATAGGTGGCCGTCAGCACGACAGCTCACCAGGCCACTATAGGTGGCCGGCAGCACGACAGCACACCAGACCACTATAGGTGGCCGGCAGCACGACAGCACACCAGACCACTATAGGTGGCCGGCAGCACGACAGCTCACCAGACCACTATAGGTGGCCGGCAGCACGACAGCTCACCAGGCCACTATAGTTAGCCGGCAGCACGACAGCTCACCAGGCCACTATAGGTGGGCGGCAGCACGACAGCTCACCAGGCCACTATAGGTGGCCGGCAGCACGACAGCTCGCCAGGCCACTATAGGTGGCCGTCAGCACGACAGCTCACCAGGACACTATAAATGGCCTGCAGCACGACAGCACACCAGACCACTATAGGTGGCCGGCAGCACGACAGCTCGCCAGGCCACTATAGGTGGCCGGCAGCACGACAGCTCACCAGGCCACTATAGGTGGCCGGCAGCACGACAGCACACCAGACCACTATAGGTGGCCGGCAGCACGACAGCTCGCCAGGCCACTATAGGTGGCCGGCAGCACGACAGCTCACCAGGCCACTATAGGTGGGCGGCAGCACGACAGCTCGCCAGGCCTCTATAGGTGGCCGGCAGCACGACAGCTCACCAGGCCACTATAGGTGGCCGGCAGCACGACAGCTCGCCAGGCCACTATAGGTGGCCGGCAGCACGTCAGCTCACCAGGCCACTATAGGTGGCCGGCAGCACGACAGCTCACCAGGCCACTATATGACAGCTCACCAGGCCACTATAGGTGGCCGGCAGCACGACAGCTCGTCAGGCCACTATAGGTGGCCGTCAGCACGAAAGCTCACCAGGACACTATAAATGGCCTGCAGCACGACAGCACACCAGACCACTATAGGTGGCCGGCAGCACGACAGCACACCAGAAAACTATAGGTGGCCGGCAGCACGACAGCTCACCAGGCCACTATAGGTAGCCGGCAGCACGACAGCACACCAGAACACTATAGGTGGCCGGCAGCACGACAGCTCACCAGGCCACTATATGACAGCTCACCAGGCCACTATAGGTGGCCGGCAGCACGACAGCACACCAGACCACTATAGGTGGCCGGCAGCACGACAGTTCACCAGGCCACTATAGGTGGCCGGCAGCACGACAGCTCACCAGGACACTATAAATGGCCTGCAGCACGACAGCACACCAGACCACTATAGGTGGCCGGCAGCACGACAGCACACCAGAAAACTATAGATGGCCGGCAGCACGACAGCTCACCAGGCCACTATAGGTAGCCGGCAGCACGACAGCACACCAGAACACTATAGGTGGCCGGCAGCACGACAGCTCACCAGGCCACTATAGGTAGCCGGCAGCACGACAGCTCACCAGGCCACTATAGGTGGGCGGCAGCACGACAGTTCACCAGCCCACTATAGGTGGCCGGCAGCACGACAGCTCACCAGGCCACTATAGGTAGCCGGCAGCACGACAGCACACCAGAACATTATAGGTGGCCGTCAGCACGACAGCTCACCAGGCTACTATAGGTGGGCGGCAGCACGACAGCTCACCAGACCACTATAGGTGGCCGGCAGCACGACAGTTCACCAGGCCACTATAGGTGGCCGGCAGCACGACAGCTCACCAGGACACTATAAATGGCCTGCAGCACGACAGCACACCAGACCACTATAGGTGGCCGGCAGCACGACAGCACACCAGAAAACTATAGATGGCCGGCAGCACGACAGCTCACCAGGCCACTATAGGTAGCCGGCAGCACGACAGCACACCAGAACACTATAGGTGGCCGGCAGCACGACAGCTCACCAGGCCACTATAGGTAGCCGGCAGCACGACAGCTCACCAGGCCACTATAGGTGGGCGGCAGCACGACAGTTCACCAGCCCACTATAGGTGACCGGCAGCACGACAGCTCACCAGGCCACTATAGGTAGCCGGCAGCACGACAGCACACCAGAACACTATAGGTGGCCGTCAGCACGACAGCTCACCAGGCTACTATAGGTGGGCGGCAGCACGACAGCTCACCAGACCACTATAGGTGGCCGGCAGCACGACAGTTCACCAGGCCACTATAGGTGGCCGGCAGCACGACAGCTCACCAGGCTACTATAGGTGGGCGGCAGCACGACAGCTCACCAGGCCACTGTAGGTGGCCGTCAGCACGACGGCTCACCAGGACACTATAAATGGCCTGCAGCACGACAGCACACCAGACCACTATAGGTAGCCGGCAGCACGACAGCACACCAGACCACTATAGGTGGCCGGCAGCACGACAGCTCACCAGACCACTATAGGTGGGCGGCAGCACGACAGCTCACCAGGCCACTATAGGTGGCCGGCAGCACGACAGTTCACCAGGCCACTATAGGTGGCCGGCAGCACGACAGCTCACCAGGCTACTATAGGTGGGCGGCAGCACGACAGCTCACCAGGCCACTGTAGGTGGCCGTCAGCACGACGGCTCACCAGGACACTATAAATGGCCTGCAGCACGACAGCACACCAGACCACTATAGGTTGCCGGCAGCACGACAGCACACCAGACTACTATAGGTGGCCGGCAGCACTACAGCTCACCAGACCACTATAGGTGGGCGGCAGCACGACAGCTCACCAGGCCACTATAGGTGGCCG
The DNA here is from genome assembly GCA_951905685.1 of Eumerus sabulonum. Classification (NCBI taxonomy): domain Eukaryota; kingdom Metazoa; phylum Arthropoda; class Insecta; order Diptera; family Syrphidae; genus Eumerus; species Eumerus sabulonum. The sequence goes on from OX645065.1 coordinate 2,409,761, forward strand.
GCAGCACGACAGTTCACCAGGCCACTATAGGTGGCCGGCAGCACGACAGCTCACCAGGCTACTATAGGTGGGCGGCAGCACGACAGCTCACCAGGCTACTATAGGTGGCCGTCAGCACGACAGCTCACCAGGCCACTATAGGTGGCCGGCAGCACGACAGCACACCAGACCACTATAGGTGGCCGGCAGCACGACAGCACACAAGACCACTATAGGTGGCCGGCAGCACGACAGCTCACCAGACCACTATAGGTGGCCGGCAGCACGACAGCTCACCAGGCCACTATAGTTAGCCGGCAGCACGACAGCTCACCAGGCCACTATAGGTGGGCGGCAGCACGACAGCTCACCAGGCCACTATAGGTGGGCGGCAGCACGACAGCTCACCAGGCCACTATAGGTGGCCGGCAGCACGACAGCTCGCCAGGCCACTATAGGTGGCCGTCAGCACGACAGCTCACCAGGACATTATAAATGGCCTGCAGCACGACAGCACACCAGACCACTATAGGTGGCCGGCAGCACGACAGCTCGCCAGGCCACTATAGGTGGCCGGCAGCACGACAGCTCACCAGGCCACTATAGGTGGCCGGCAGCACGACAGCACACCAGACCACTATAGGTGGCCGGCAGCACGACAGCACACCAGACCACTATAGGTGGCCGGCAGCACGACAGCTCACCAGACCACTATAGGTGGCCGGCAGCACGACAGCTCACCAGACCACTATAGGTGGCCGGCAGCACGACAGCTCCCCAGGCCACTATAGGTGGCCGGCAGACTGTAAGTGGCCTGCAGCACGACAGCACACCAGACCACTACAGGTGGCCGGCAGCACGACAGCTCACCAGGCCACTATAGGTGGCCGGCAGCACGACAGCTCACCAGGCCACTATAGGTGGCCGGTAGCACGACAGCTCACCAGGCCACTATAGGTGGCCGGCAGCACGACAGCTCACCAGGCCACTATAGGTGGCCGGCAGCACGACAGCTCACCAGGCCACTATAGGTGGCCGGCAGCACGACAGCTCACCAGGCCACTATAGGTGGCCGGCAGCACGACAGCTCGCCAGGCCACTATAGGTGGCCGTCAGCACGACAGCTCACAAGGACACTTTAAATGGCCTGCAGCACGACAGCACACCAGACCACTATAGGTGGCCGGCAGCACGACAGCTCGCCAGGCCACTATAGGTGGTCGGCAGCACGACAGCTCACCAGGACACTTTAAATGGCCTGCAGCACGACAGCACACCAGACCACTATAGGTGGCCGGCAGCACGACAGCTCGCCAGGCCACTATAGGTGGTCGGCAGCACGACAGCTCACCAGGCCACTATAGGTGGCCGGCAGCACGACAGCACACCAGACGACTATAGGTGGCCGGCAGCACGACAGCTCACCAGACCACTATAGGTGGCTGGCAGCACGACAGCTCACCAGGCCACTATAGGTGGGCGGCAGCACGACAGCTCGCCAGGCCACTATAGGTGGCCGGCAGCACGACAGCTCACCAGGCCACTATAGGTGGGCGGCAGCACGACAGCTCACCAGGCCTCTATAGGTGGCCGGCAGCACGACAGCTCACCAGGCCACTATAGGTGGCCGGCAGCACGATAGCTCACCAGGCCACTATAAGTAGCCGGCAGCACGACAGCTCACCAGGCCACTATAGGTGGCCGGCAGCACGACAGCTCGCCAGGCCACTATAGGTGGCCGTCAGCACGACAGCTCACCAGGACACTTTAAATGGCCTGCAGCACGACAGCACACCAGACCACTATAGGTGGCCGGCAGCACGACAGCTCGCCAGGCCACTATAGGTGGTCGGCAGCACGACAGCTCACCAGGCCACTATAGGTAGCCGGCAGCACGACAGCTCACCAGGCCACTATAGGTGGGCGGCAGCACGACAGCTCGCCAGGCCACTATAGGTGGCCGGCAGCACGACAGCTCACCAGGCCACTATAGGTGGGCGGCAGCACGACAGCTCGCCAGGCCACAATAGGTGGCCGGCAGCACGACAGCTCACCAGGCCACTATAGGTGGCCGGCAGCACGACAGCTCACCAGGCCACTATAGGTAGCCGGCAGCACGACAGCTCACCAGGCCACTATAGGTGGCCGGCAGCACGACAGCTCGCCAGGCCACTATAGGTGGCCGTCAGCACGACAGCTCACCAGGACACTTTAAATGCCTGCAGCACGACAGCACACCAGACCACTATAGGTGGCCGGCAGCACGACAGCTCGCCAGGCCACTATAGGTGGCCGTCAGCACGACAGCTCACCAGGACACTTTAAATGGCCTGCAGCACGACAGCACACCAGACCACTATAGGTGGCCGGCAGCACGACAGCTCACCAGGCCACTATCGGTGGGCGGCAGCACGACAGCTCGCCAGGCCACTATAGGTGGCCGGCAGCACGACAGCTCACCAGGCCACTATAGGTGGGCGGCAGCACGACAGCTCACCAGGCCACTATAGGTAGCCGGCAGCACGACAGCTCACCAGGCCACTATAGGTGGGCGGCAGCACGACAGCTCACCAGGCCACTATAGGTGGCCGGCAGCACGACAGCTCGCCAGGCCACTATAAGTGGCCGTCAGCACGACGGCTCACCAGGACACTATAAATGGTCTGCAGCACGACAGCACACCAGACCCCTATAGGTGGCCGGCAGCACGACAGTTCCCCAGGCCACTATAGGTGGCCGGCAGCACGACAGCTCACCAGACCACTATAGGTGGCCGGCAGCACGACAGCTCACCAGACCACTATAGGTAGCCGGCAGCACGACAGCTCACCAGGCCACTATAGGTGGGCGGCAGCACGACAGCTCACCAGGCCACTATAGGTGGCCGGCAGCACGACAGCTCGCCAGGCCACTATAGGTGGGCGGCAGCACGACAGCTCACCAGGCCACTATAGGTGGCCGGCAGCACGACAGCACACCAGACCACTATATGTGGCCGGCAGCACGGCAGCTCACCGGGACACTATAGGTGGCCAGCAGCACGACAGCTCGCCAGGCCACTATAGGTGGCCGGCAGCACGACAGCTCGCCAGGCCACTATAGGTGGCCGGCAGCACGACAGCTCACCAGGCCACTATAGGTGGCCGGCAGCACGACAGCTCACCAGGCCACTATAGGTGGCCGGCAGCACGACAGCTCACCAGGCCACTATAGGTGGCCGGCAGCATGACAGCTCACCAGGCCACTATAGGTGGCCGGCAGCACGACAGCTTGTCAGGCCACTATAGGTGGCTATCAGCACGACAGCTCACCAGGACACTATAAATGGCCTGCAGCACGACAGCACACCAGACCACTATAGGTGGCCGGCAGCACGACAGTTCACCAGGCCACTATAGGTGGCCGGCAGCACGACAGCTCACCAGGACACTATAAATGGCCTGCAGCATGACAGCACACCAGACCACTATAGGTGGCCGGCAGCACGACAGCACACCAGACCACTATAGGTGGCCGGCAGCACGACAGCACGACAGCTCACCAGGCCACTATAGGTGGCCGGCAGCACGACAGCACACCAGACCACTATAGGTGGCCGGCAGCACGACAGCACACCAGAAAACTATAGGTGGCCGGCAGCACGGCAGCTCACCAGGCCACTATAGGTAGCCGGCAGCACGACAGCTCGCCAGGCCACTATAGGTGGCCGTCAGCACGACAGCTCACCAGGACACTATAAATGGCCTGCAGCACGACAGCTCACCAGACCACCATAGGTGGCCGGCAGCACGACAGCTCACCAGGCCACTATAGGTAGCCGGCAGCACGACAGCACACCAGAACACTATAGGTGGGCGGCAGCACGACAGCTCACCAGGCCACTATAGGTGGGCGGCAGCACGACAGCTCACCAGGCCACTATAGGTGGGCGGCAGCACGACAGCTCACCAGGCCACTATAGGTAGCCGGCAGCACGACAGCACACCAGAACACTATAGGTGGCCGTCAGCACGACAGCTCACCAGGACACTATAAATGGCCTGCAGCACGACAGCACACCAGACCACTATAGGTGGCCGGCAGCACGACAGCACACCAGACCACTATAGGTGGCCGGCAGCACGACAGCACACCAGACCACTATAGGTGGCCGGCAGCACGACAGCTCACCAGGCCACTATAGGTAGCCGGCAGCACGACAGCACACCAGAACACTATAGGTGGCCGGCAGCACGACAGCACACCAGACCACTATAGGTGGCCGGCAGCACGACAGCACACCAGAACACTATAGGTGGCCGGCAGCACGACAGCTCACCAGACCACTATAGGTGGCCGGCAGCACGACAGCTCACCAGAACACTATAGGTGGCCGGCAGCACGACAGCTCACCAGGCCACTATAGGTGGCCGGCAGCACGACAGTTCACCAGGCCACTATAGGTGGCCGGCAGCACGACAGTTCACCAGGCCACTATAGGTGGCCGGCAGCACGACAGTTCACCAGGCCACTATAGGTGGCCGGCAGCACGACAGCTCACCAGGCCACTATAGGTAGCCGGCAGCACGACAGCTCACCAGGCCACTATAAGTGGGCGGTAGCACGACAGCTCACCAGGCCACTATAGGTGGCCGGCAGCACGACAGCTCGCCAGGCCACTATAGGTGGCCGTCAGCACGACAGCTCACCAGGACACTATAAATGGCCTGCAGCACGACAGAACACCAGACCACTATAGGTGGCCGGCAGCACGACAGCACACCAGGCCACTATAGATGGCCGGCAGTACGACAGCTCACCAGGCCACTATAGGTGGCCGGCAGCACGACAACTCACCAGGCCACTATAGGTGGCCGGCAGCACGACAGCTCACCAGGACACTATAAATGGCCTGCAGCACGACAGCACACCAGACCACTATAGGTAGCCGGCAGCACGACAGCACACCAGACCACTATAGGTGGCCGGCAGCACGACAGCTCACCAGACCACTATAGGTGGGCGGCAGCACGACAGCTCACCAGACCACTATAGGTGGGCGGCAGCACGACAGCTCACCAGGCCACTATAGGTGGCCGGCAGCACGACAGTTCACCAGGCCACTATAGGTGGCCGGCAGCACGACAGCTCACCAGGCTACTATAGGTGGGCGGCAGCACGACAGCTCACCAGGCTACTATAGGTGGCCGTCAGCACGACAGCTCACCAGGCCAATATAGGTGGCCGGCAGCACGACAGCACACCAGACCACTATAGGTGGCCGGCAGCACGACAGCACACCAGACCACTATAGGTGGCCGGCAGCACGACAGCTCACCAGACCACTATAGGTGGCCGGCAGCACGACAGCTCACCAGGCCACTATAGTTAGCCGGCAGCACGACAGCTCACCAGGCCACTATAGGTGGGCGGCAGCACGACAGCTCACCAGGCCACTATAGGTGGCCGGCAGCACGACAGCTCGCCAGGCCACTATAGGTGGCCGTCAGCACGACAGCTCACCAGGACACTATAAATGGCCTGCAGCACGACAGCACACCAGACCACTATAGGTGGCCGGCAGCACGACAGCTCGCCAGGCCACTATAGGTGGCCGGCAGCACGACAGCTCACCAGGCCACTATAGGTGGCCGGCAGCACGACAGCACACCAGACCACTATAGGTGGCCGGCAGCACGACAGCTCGCCAGGCCACTATAGGTGGCCGGCAGCACGACAGCTCACCAGGCCACTATAGGTGGGCGGCAGCACGACAGCTCGCCAGGCCTCTATAGGTGGCCGGCAGCACGACAGCTCACCAGGCCACTATAGGTGGCCGGCAGCACGACAGCTCGCCAGGCCACTATAGGTGGCCGGCAGCACGTCGGCTCACCAGGCCACTATAGGTGGCCGGCAGCACGACAGCTCACCAGGCCACTATATGACAGCTCACCAGGCCACTATAGGTGGCCGGCAGCACGACAGCTCGTCAGGCCACTATAGGTGGCCGTCAGCACGAAAGCTCACCAGGACACTATAAATGGCCTGCAGCACGACAGCACACCAGACCACTATAGGTGGCCGGCAGCACGACAGCACACCAGAAAACTATAGGTGGCCGGCAGCACGACAGCTCACCAGGCCACTATAGGTAGCCGGCAGCACGACAGCACACCAGAACACTATAGGTGGCCGGCAGCACGACAGCTCACCAGGCCACTATAGGTGGCCGGCAGCACGACAGCACACCAGACCACTATAGGTGGCCGGCAGCACGACAGTTCACCAGGCCACTATAGGTGGCCGGCAGCACGACAGCTCACCAGGACACTATAAATGGCCTGCAGCACGACAGCACACCAGACCACTATAGGTGGCCGGCAGCACGACAGCACACCAGAAAACTATAGATGGCCGGCAGCACGACAGCTCACCAGGCCACTATAGGTAGCCGGCAGCACGACAGCACACCAGAACACTATAGGTGGCCGGCAGCACGACAGCTCACCAGGCCACTATAGGTAGCCGGCAGCACGACAGCTCACCAGGCCACTATAGGTGGGCGGCAGCACGACAGTTCACCAGCCCACTATAGGTGGCCGGCAGCACGACAGCTCACCAGGCCACTATAGGTAGCCGGCAGCACGACAGCACACCAGAACACTATAGGTGGCCGTCAGCACGACAGCTCACCAGGCTACTATAGGTGGGCGGCAGCACGACAGCTCACCAGGCCACTATAGGTAGCCGGCAGCACGACATCTCACCAGGCCACTATAGGTGGGCGGCAGCACGACAGTTCACCAGGCCACTATAGGTGGCCGGCAGCACGACAGCTCACCAGGCCACTATAGGTAGCCGGCAGCACGACAGCACACCAGAACACTATAGGTGGCCGTCAGCACGACAGCTCACCAGGCTACTATAGGTGGGCGGCAGCACGACAGCTCACCAGACCACTATAGGTGGCCGGCAGCACGACAGTTCACCAGGCCACTATAGGTGGGCGGCAGCACGACAGTTCACCAGCCCACTATAGGTGGCCGGCAGCACGACAGCTCACCAGGCCACTATAGGTAGCCGGCAGCACGACAGCACACCAGAACACTATAGGTGGCCGTCAGCACGACAGCTCACCAGGCTACTATAGGTGGGCGGCAGCACGACAGCTCACCAGGCCACTATAGGTAGCCGGCAGCACGACATCTCACCAGACCACTATAGGTGGCCGGCAGCACGACAGTTCACCAGGCCACTATAGGTGGCCGGCAGCACGACAGCTCACCAGGACACTATAAATGGCCTGCAGCACGACAGCACACCAGACCACTATAGGTGGCCGGCAGCACGACAGCACACCAGAAAACTATAGATGGCCGGCAGCACGACAGCTCACCAGGCCACTATAGGTAGCCGGCAGCACGACAGCACACCAGAACACTATAGGTGGCCGGCAGCACGACAGCTCACCAGGCCACTATAGGTAGCCGGCAGCACGACATCTCACCAGGCCACTATAGGTGGGCGGCAGCACGACAGTTCACCAGCCCACTATAGGTGACCGGCAGCACGACAGCTCACCAGGCCACTATAGGTAGCCGGCAGCACGACAGCACACCAGAACACTATAGGTGGCCGTCAGCACGACAGCTCACCAGGCTACTATAGGTGGACGGCAGCACGACAGCTCACCAGACCACTATAGGTGGCCGGCAGCACGACAGTTCACCAGGCCACTATAGGTGGCCGGCAGCACGACAGCTCACCAGGCTACTATAGGTGGGCGGCAGCACGACAGCTCACCAGGCCACTGTAGGTGGCCGTCAGCACGACGGCTCACCAGGACACTATAAATGGCCTGCAGCACGACAGCACACCAGACCACTATAGGTAGCCGGCAGCACGACAGCACACCAGACCACTATAGGTGGCCGGCAGCACGACAGCTCACCAGACCACTATAGGTGGGCGGCAGCACGACAGCTCACCAGGCCACTATAGGTGGCCGGCAGCACGACAGTTCACCAGGCCACTATAGGTGGCCGGCAGCACGACAGCTCACCAGGCTACTATAGGTGGGCGGCAGCACGACAGCTCACCAGGCCACTGTAGGTGGCCGTCAGCACGACGGCTCACCAGGACACTATAAATGGCCTGCAGCACGACAGCACACCAGACCACTATAGGTTGCCGGCAGCACGACAGCACACCAGACCACTATAGGTGGCCGGCAGCACTACAGCTCACCAGACCACTATAGGTGGGCGGCAGCACGACAGCTCACCAGGCCACTATAGGTGGCCGGCAGCACGACAGTTCACCAGGCCACTATAGGTGGCCGGCAGCACGACAGCTCACCAGGCTACTATAGGTGGGCGGCAGCACGACAGCTCACCAGGCTACTATAGGTGGCCGTCAGCACGACAGCTCACCAGGCCACTATAGGTGGCCGGCAGCACGACAGCACACCAGACCACTATAGGTGGCCGGCAGCACGACAGCACACAAGACCACTATAGGTGGCCGGCAGCACGACAGCTCACCAGACCACTATAGGTGGCCGGCAGCACGACAGCTCACCAGGCCACTATAGTTAGCCGGCAGCACGACAGCTCACCAGGCCACTATAGGTGGGCGGCAGCACGACAGCTCACCAGGCCACTATAGGTGGGCGGCAGCACGACAGCTCACCAGGCCACTATAGGTGGCCGGCAGCACGACAGCTCGCCAGGCCACTATAGGTGGCCGTCAGCACGACAGCTCACCAGGACACTATAAATGGCCTGCAGCACGACAGCACACCAGACCACTATAGGTGGCCGGCAGCACGACAGCTCGCTAGGCCACTATAGGTGGCCGGCAGCACGACAGCTCACCAGGCCACTATAGGTGGCCGGCAGCACGACAGCACACCAGACCACTATAGGTGGCCGGCAGCACGACAGCACACCAGACCACTATAGGTGGCCGGCAGCACGACAGCTCGCCAGGCCACTATAGGTGGCCGGCAGCACGACAGCTCGCCAGGCCACTATAGGTGGCCGGCAGCACGTCAGCTCACCAGGCCACTATAGGTGGCCGGCAGCACGACAGCTCACCAGGCCACTATATGACAGCTCACCAGGCCACTATAGGTGGCCGGCAGCACGACAGCTCGTCAGGCCACTATAGGTGGCCGTCAGCACGACAGCTCACCAGGACACTATAAATGGCCTGCAGCACGACAGCACACCAGACCACTATAGGTGGCCGGCAGCACGACAGCACACCAGAAAACTATAGGTGGCCGGCAGCACGACAGCTCACCAGGCCACTATAGGTGGCCGGCAGCACGACAGCTCGCCAGACCACTATAGGTGGGCGGCAGCACGACAGCTCACCAGGACACTATAAATGGCCTGCAGCACGACAGCACACCAGACCACTATAGGTGGCCGGCAGCACGACAGCACACCAGACCACTATAGGTGGCCGGCAGCACGACAGCTCACCAGACCACTATAGGTGGCCGGCAGCACGTCAGCTCACCAGGCCACTATAGGTGGGCGGCAGCACAACAGCTCACCAGGCCACTATAGGTGGGCGGCAGCACGACAGCTCATCAGGCCACTATTGGTGGCCGGCAGCACGACAGCTCGCCAGGCCACTATAGTTGGCCGGCAGCACGACAGCTCACCAGGACACTATAAATGGCCTGCAGCCCGACAGCACACCAGACCGGTGTGCCGGACTATAGGTGGCCGGCAGCACGACAGCTCACCAGGCCACTATAGGTAGCCGGCAGCACGACAGCTCACCAGGCCACTATAGGTGGGCGGCAGCACGACAGCTCACCAGGCCACTATAGGTGGCCGGCAGCACGACAGCTCGCCAGACCCCTATAGGTGGGCGGCAGCACGACAGCTCACCAGGACACTATAAATGGCCTGCAGCACGACAGCACACCAGACCACTATAGGTGGCCGGCAGCACGACAGCACACCAGACCACTGTAGGTGGCCGGCAGCACGACAGCTCACCAGGCCACTATAGGTGGCCGGCAGCACGACAGCTCGCCAGACCACTATAGGTGGCCGGCAGCACGTCAGCTCACCAGGCCACTATAGGTGGGCGGCAGCACAACAGCTCACCAGGCCACTATAGGTGGGCGGCAGCACGACAGCTCACCAGGCCACTATAGGTGGCCGGCAGCACGACAGCTCACCAGACCAATATAGGTAGCCGGCAGCATGACAGCTTACCAGGCCACTATACGTGGGCGGCAGCACGACAGCTCACCAGGCCACTATAGGTGGCCGGCAGCACGACAGCTCGCCAGGCCACTATAGGTGGCCGTCAGCACGACAGCTCACCAGGACACTATAAATGGCCTGCAGCACGACAGCACACCAGACCACTATAGGTGGGCGGCAGCACGACAGCTCACCAGGCCACTATAGGTGGGCGGCAGCACGACAGCTCACCAGGCCACTATAGGTGGGCGGCAGCACGACAGCTCACCAGGCCACTATAGGTGGCCGGCAGCACGACAGCTCGCCAGGCCACTATAGGTGGCCGTCAGCACGACAGCTCACCAGGACACTATAAATGGCCTGCAGCACGACAGCACACCAGACCACTATAGGTGGCCGGCAGCACGACAGCACACCAGACCACTATAGGGGGTCGGCAGCACGACAGCTCACCAGAACACTATAGGTGGCTGGCAGCACGACAGCTCACCAGTCCACTGCAGCACGACAGTTCACCAGGCCACTATAGGTGGCCGGCAGCACGACAGCTCGCCAGGCCCCTATAGGTGGCCGGCAGCACGACAGCTCACCAGGCCACTATAGGTGGGCGGCAGCACGACAGCTCACCAGGCCACTATAGGTGGGCGGCAGCACGACAGCTCACCAGGCCACTATAGGTGGGCGGCAGCACGACAGCTCACCAGGCCACTATAGGTGGGCGGCAGCACGACAGCTCACCAGGCCACTATAGGTGGCCGGCAGCACGACAGCTCACCAGGCCACTATAGGTGGCCGGCAGCACGACAGCTCACCAGGCCCCTATAGGTGGCCGGCAGCACGACAGCTCACCAGGACACTATAGGTGGCCAGCAGGACGACAGCTCGCCAGGCCACTATAGGTGGCCGGCAGCACGACAGCTCGCCAGGCCACTATAGGTGGCCGGCAGCACGACAGCTCGCCAGGCCACTATAGGTGGCCGGCAGCACGTCAGCTCACCAGGCCACTATAGGTGGCCGGCAGCACGACAGCTCACCAGGCCACTATATGACAGCTCACCAGGCCACTATAGGTGGCCGGCAGCACGACAGCTCGTCAGGCCACTATAGGTGGCCGTCAGCACGACAGCTCACCAGGACACTATAAATGGCCTGCAGCACGACAGCACACCAGACCACTATAGGTGGCCGGCAGCACGACAGCACACCAGAAAACTATAGGTGGCCGGCAGCACGACAGCTCACCAGGCCACTATAGGTAGCCGGCAGCACGACAGCACACCAGAACACTATAGGTGGCCGGCAGCACGACAGCTCACCAGGCCACTATAGGTGGCCGGCAGCACGACAGCACACCAGACCACTATAGGTGGCCGGCAGCACGACAGTTCACCAGGCCACTATAGGTGGCCGGCAGCACGACAGCTCACCAGGACACTATAAATGGCCTGCAGCACGACAGCACACCAGACCACTATAGGTGGCCGGCAGCACGACAGCACACCAGAAAACTATAGGTGGCCGGCAGCACGACAGCTCACCAGGCCACTATAGGTAGCCGGCAGCACGACAGCACACCAGGCCACTATAGGTGGCCGGCAGCGCGACAGCTCGCCAGGCCACTATAGGTGGCCGGCAGCACGATAGCTCGCCAGACCACTATAGGTGGCCGGCAGCACGACAGCACACCAGACCACTAAAGGTGGCCGGCAGCACGACAGCTCACCAGACCACTATAGGTGGCCGGCAGCACGACAGCTCACCAGGCCACTATAGGTAGCCGGCAGCACAACAGCTCACCAGGCCACTATAGGAGGGCGGCAGCACGACAGCTCACCAGGCCACTATAGGTGGCCGGCAGCACGACAGCTCACCAGGCGACTATAAGTGGCCTGCAGCACGACGGCACACCAGACCACTATAGGTGGCCGGCAGCACGACAGCTCACCAGGACACTATAGGTGGCCAGCAGCACGACAGCTCACCAGGACACTATAAATGGCCTGCAGCACGACAGCACACCAGACCACTATAGGTGGGCGGCAGCACGACAGCTCACCAGGCCACTGTAGGTGGCCGTCAGCACGACGGCTCACCAGGACACTATAAATGGCCTGCAGCACGACAGCACACCAGACCACTATAGGTAGCCGGCAGCACGACAGCACACCAGACCACTATAGGTGGCCGGCAGCACGACAGCTCACCAGACCACTATAGGTGGGCGGCAGCACGACAGCTCACCAGGCCACTATAGGTGGCCGGCAGCACGACAGTTCACCAGGCCACTATAGGTGGCCGGCAGCACGACAGCTCACCAGGCTACTATAGGTGGGCGGCAGCACGACAGCTCACCAGGCTACTATAGGTGGCCGTCAGCACGACAGCTCACCAGGCCACTATAGGTGGCCGGCAGCACGACAGCACACCAGACCACTATAGGTGGCCGGCAGCACGACAGCACACCAGACCACTATAGGTGGCCGGCAGCACGACAGCTCACCAGACCACTATAGGTGGCCGGCAGCACGACAGCTCACCAGGCCACTATAGTTAGCCGGCAGCACGACAGCTCACCAGGCCACTATAGGTGGGCGGCAGCACGACAGCTCACCAGGCCACTATAGGTGGCCGGCAGCACGACAGCTCGCCAGGCCACTATAGGTGGCCGTCAGCACGACAGCTCACCAGGACACTATAAATGGCCTGCAGCACGACAGCACACCAGACCACTATAGGTGGCCGGCAGCACGACAGCTCGCCAGGCCACTATAGGTGGCCGGCAGCACGACAGCTCACCAGGCCACTATAGGTGGCCGGCAGCACGACAGCACACCAGACCACTATAGGTGGCCGGCAGCACGACAGCTCGCCAGGCCACTATAGGTGGCCGGCAGCACGACAGCTCACCAGGCCACTATAGGTGGGCGGCAGCACGACAGCTCGCCAGGCCTCTATAGGTGGCCGGCAGCACGACAGCTCACCAGGCCACTATAGGTGGCCGGCAGCACGACAGCTCGCCAGGCCACTATAGGTGGCCGGCAGCACGTCAGCTCACCAGGCCACTATAGGTGGCCGGCAGCACGACAGCTCACCAGGCCACTATATGACAGCTCACCAGGCCACTATAGGTGGCCGGCAGCACGACAGCTCGTCAGGCCACTATAGGTGGCCGTCAGCACGAAAGCTCACCAGGACACTATAAATGGCCTGCAGCACGACAGCACACCAGACCACTATAGGTGGCCGGCAGCACAACAGCACACCAGAAAACTATAGGTGGCCGGCAGCACGACAGCTCACCAGGCCACTATAGGTAGCCGGCAGCACGACAGCACACCAGAACACTATAGGTGGCCGGCAGCACGACAGCTCACCAGGCCACTATAGGTGGCCGGCAGCACGACAGCACACCAGACCACTATAGGTGGCCGGCAGCACGACAGTTCACCAGGCCACTATAGGTGGCCGGCAGCACGACAGCTCACCAGGACACTATAAATGGCCTGCAGCACGACAGCACACCAGACCACTATAGGTGGCCGGCAGCACGACAGCACACCAGAAAACTATAGATGGCCGGCAGCACGACAGCTCACCAGGCCACTATAGGTAGCCGGCAGCACGACAGCACACCAGAACACTATAGGTGGCCGGCAGCACGACAGCTCACCAGGCCACTATAGGTAGCCGGCAGCACGACAGCTCACCAGGCCACTATAGGTGGGCGGCAGCACGACAGTTCACCAGCCCACTATAGGTGGCCGGCAGCACGACAGCTCACCAGGCCACTATAGGTAGCCGGCAGCACGACAGCACACCAGAACATTATAGGTGGCCGTCAGCACGACAGCTCACCAGGCTACTATAGGTGGGCGGCAGCACGACAGCTCACCAGACCACTATAGGTGGCCGGCAGCACGACAGTTCACCAGGCCACTATAGGTGGCCGGCAGCACGACAGCTCACCAGGACACTATAAATGGCCTGCAGCACGACAGCACACCAGACCACTATAGGTGGCCGGCAGCACGACAGCACACCAGAAAACTATAGATGGCCGGCAGCACGACAGCTCACCAGGCCACTATAGGTAGCCGGCAGCACGACAGCACACCAGAACACTATAGGTGGCCGGCAGCACGACAGCTCACCAGGCCACTATAGGTAGCCGGCAGCACGACAGTTCACCAGGCCACTATAGGTGGCCGGCAGCACGACAGCTCACCAGGCTACTATAGGTGGGCGGCAGCACGACAGCTCACCAGGCTACTATAGGTGGCCGTCAGCACGACAGCTCACCAGGCCACTATAGGTGGCCGGCAGCACGACAGCACACCAGACCACTATAGGTGGCCGGCAGCACGACAGCACACAAGACCACTATAGGTGGCCGGCAGCACGACAGCTCACCAGACCACTATAGGTGGCCGGCAGCACGACAGCTCACCAGAACACTATAGGTGGCCGGCAGCACGACAGCTCCCCAGGCCACTATAGGTGGCCGGCAGACTGTAAGTGGCCTGCAGCACGACAGCACACCAGACCACTACAGGTGGCCGGCAGCACGACAGCTCACCAGGCCACTATAGGTGGCCGGCAGCACGACAGCTCACCAGGCCACTATAGGTGGCCGGTAGCACGACAGCTCACCAGGCCACTATAGGTGGCCGGCAGCACGACAGCTCGCCAGGCCACTATAGGTGGGCGGCAGCACGACAGCTCACCAGGCCACTATAGGTGGCCGGCAGCACGACAGCACACCAGACCACTATAGGTGGCCGGTAGCACGACAGCTCACCAGGCCACTATAGGTGGCCGGCAGCACGACAGCTCGCCAGGCCACTATAGGTGGGCGGCAGCACGACAGCTCACCAGGCCACTATAGGTGGCCGGTAGCACGACAGCTCACCAGGCCACTATAGGTGGCCGGTAGCACGACAGCTCACCAGGCCACTATAGGTAGCCGGCAGCACGACGGCTCACCAGGACACTATAAATGGCCTGCAGCACGACAGCACACCAGACCACTATAGGTAGCCGGCAGCACGACAGCACACCAGACCACTATAGGTGGCCGGCAGCACGACAGCTCACCAGACCACTATAGGTGGGCGGCAGCACGACAGCTCACCAGGCCACTATAGGTGGCCGGCAGCACGACAGTTCACCAGGCCACTATAGGTGGCCGGCAGCACGACAGCTCACCAGGCTACTATAGGTGGGCGGCAGCACGACAGCTCACCAGGCCACTGTAGGTGGCCGTCAGCACGACGGCTCACCAGCACACTATAAATGGCCTGCAGCACGACAGCACACCAGACCACTATAGGTTGCCGGCAGCACGACAGCACACCAGACCACTATAGGTGGCCGGCAGCACTACAGCTCACCAGACCACTATAGGTGGGCGGCAGCACGACAGCTCACCAGGCCACTATAGGTGGCCGGCAGCACGACAGTTCACCAGGCCACTATAGGTGGCCGGCAGCACGACAGCTCACCAGGCTACTATAGGTGGGCGGCAGCACGACAGCTCACCAGGCTACTATAGGTGGCCGTCAGCACGACAGCTCACCAGGCCACTATAGGTGGCCGGCAGCACGACAGCACACCAGACCACTATAGGTGGCCGGCAGCACGACAGCACACAAGACCACTATAGGTGGCCGGCAGCACGACAGCTCACCAGACCACTATAGGTGGCCGGCAGCACGACAGCTCACCAGGCCACTATAGTTAGCCGGCAGCACGACAGCTCACCAGGCCACTATAGGTGGGCGGCAGCACGACAGCTCACCAGGCCACTATAGGTGGGCGGCAGCACGACAGCTCACCAGGCCACTATAGGTGGCCGGCAGCACGACAGCTCGCCAGGCCACTATAGGTGGCCGTCAGCACGACAGCTCACCAGGACATTATAAATGGCCTGCAGCACGACAGCACACCAGACCACTATAGGTGGCCGGCAGCACGACAGCTCGCCAGGCCACTATAGGTGGCCGGCAGCACGACAGCTCACCAGGCCACTATAGGTGGCCGGCAGCACGACAGCACACCAGACCACTATAGGTGGCCGGCAGCACGACAGCACACCAGACCACTATAGGTGGCCGGCAGCACGACAGCTCACCAGACCACTATAGGTGGCCGGCAGCACGACAGCTCACCAGACCACTATAGGTGGCCGGCAGCACGACAGCTCCCCAGGCCACTATAGGTGGCCGGCAGACTGTAAGTGGCCTGCAGCACGACAGCACACCAGACCACTACAGGTGGCCGGCAGCACGACAGCTCACCAGGCCACTATAGGTGGCCGGCAGCACGACAGCTCACCAGGCCACTATAGGTGGCCGGTAGCACGACAGCTCACCAGGCCACTATAGGTGGCCGGCAGCACGACAGCTCACCAGGCCACTATAGGTGGCCGGCAGCACGACAGCTCACCAGGCCACTATAGGTGGCCGGCAGCACGACAGCTCACCAGGCCACTATAGGTGGCCGGCAGCACGACAGCTCGCCAGGCCACTATAGGTGGCCGTCAGCACGACAGCTCACCAGGACACTTTAAATGGCCTGCAGCACGACAGCACACCAGACCACTATAGGTGGCCGGCAGCACGACAGCTCGCCAGGCCACTATAGGTGGTCGGCAGCACGACAGCTCACCAGGACACTTTAAATGGCCTGCAGCACGACAGCACACCAGACCACTATAGGTGGCCGGCAGCACGACAGCTCGCCAGGCCACTATAGGTGGTCGGCAGCACGACAGCTCACCAGGCCACTATAGGTGGCCGGCAGCACGACAGCACACCAGACGACTATAGGTGGCCGGCAGCACGACAGCTCACCAGACCACTATAGGTGGCTGGCAGCACGACAGCTCACCAGGCCACTATAGGTGGGCGGCAGCACGACAGCTCGCCAGGCCACTATAGGTGGCCGGCAGCACGACAGCTCACCAGGCCACTATAGGTGGGCGGCAGCACGACAGCTCACCAGGCCTCTATAGGTGGCCGGCAGCACGACAGCTCACCAGGCCACTATAGGTGGCCGGCAGCACGATAGCTCACCAGGCCACTATAAGTAGCCGGCAGCACGACAGCTCACCAGGCCACTATAGGTGGCCGGCAGCACGACAGCTCGCCAGGCCACTATAGGTGGCCGTCAGCACGACAGCTCACCAGGACACTTTAAATGGCCTGCAGCACGACAGCACACCAGACCACTATAGGTGGCCGGCAGCACGACAGCTCGCCAGGCCACTATAGGTGGTCGGCAGCACGACAGCTCACCAGGCCACTATAGGTAGCCGGCAGCACGACAGCTCACCAGGCCACTATAGGTGGGCGGCAGCACGACAGCTCGCCAGGCCACTATAGGTGGCCGGCAGCACGACAGCTCACCAGGCCACTATAGGTGGGCGGCAGCACGACAGCTCGCCAGGCCACAATAGGTGGCCGGCAGCACGACAGCTCACCAGGCCACTATAGGTGGCCGGCAGCACGACAGCTCACCAGGCCACTATAGGTAGCCGGCAGCACGACAGCTCACCAGGCCACTATAGGTGGCCGGCAGCACGACAGCTCGCCAGGCCACTATAGGTGGCCGTCAGCACGACAGCTCACCAGGACACTTTAAATGCCTGCAGCACGACAGCACACCAGACCACTATAGGTGGCCGGCAGCACGACAGCTCGCCAGGCCACTATAGGTGGCCGTCAGCACGACAGCTCACCAGGACACTTTAAATGGCCTGCAGCACGACAGCACACCAGACCACTATAGGTGGCCGGCAGCACGACAGCTCACCAGGCCACTATCGGTGGGCGGCAGCACGACAGCTCGCCAGGCCACTATAGGTGGCCGGCAGCACGACAGCTCACCAGGCCACTATAGGTGGGCGGCAGCACGACAGCTCACCAGGCCACTATAGGTAGCCGGCAGCACGACAGCTCACCAGGCCACTATAGGTGGGCGGCAGCACGACAGCTCACCAGGCCACTATAGGTGGCCGGCAGCACGACAGCTCGCCAGGCCACTATAGGTGGCCGTCAGCACGACGGCTCACCAGGACACTATAAATGGTCTGCAGCACGACAGCACACCAGACCCCTATAGGTGGCCGGCAGCACGACAGTTCCCCAGGCCACTATAGGTGGCCGGCAGCACGACAGCTCACCAGACCACTATAGGTGGCCGGCAGCACGACAGCTCACCAGACCACTATAGGTAGCCGGCAGCACGACAGCTCACCAGGCCACTATAGGTGGGCGGCAGCACGACAGCTCACCAGGCCACTATAGGTGGCCGGCAGCACGACAGCTCGCCAGGCCACTATAGGTGGGCGGCAGCACGACAGCTCACCAGGCCACTATAGGTGGCCGGCAGCACGACAGCACACCAGACCACTATATGTGGCCGGCAGCACGGCAGCTCACCGGGACACTATAGGTGGCCAGCAGCACGACAGCTCGCCAGGCCACTATAGGTGGCCGGCAGCACGACAGCTCGCCAGGCCACTATAGGTGGCCGGCAGCACGACAGCTCACCAGGCCACTATAGGTGGCCGGCAGCACGACAGCTCACCAGGCCACTATAGGTGGCCGGCAGCACGACAGCTCACCAGGCCACTATAGGTGGCCGGCAGCATGACAGCTCACCAGGCCACTATAGGTGGCCGGCAGCACGACAGCTTGTCAGGCCACTATAGGTGGCTATCAGCACGACAGCTCACCAGGACACTATAAATGGCCTGCAGCACGACAGCACACCAGACCACTATAGGTGGCCGGCAGCACGACAGTTCACCAGGCCACTATAGGTGGCCGGCAGCACGACAGCTCACCAGGACACTATAAATGGCCTGCAGCATGACAGCACACCAGACCACTATAGGTGGCCGGCAGCACGACAGCACACCAGACCACTATAGGTGGCCGGCAGCACGACAGCACGACAGCTCACCAGGCCACTATAGGTGGCCGGCAGCACGACAGCACACCAGACCACTATAGGTGGCCGGCAGCACGACAGCACACCAGAAAACTATAGGTGGCCGGCAGCACGGCAGCTCACCAGGCCACTATAGGTAGCCGGCAGCACGACAGCTCGCCAGGCCACTATAGGTGGCCGTCAGCACGACAGCTCACCAGGACACTATAAATGGCCTGCAGCACGACAGCTCACCAGACCACCATAGGTGGCCGGCAGCACGACAGCTCACCAGGCCACTATAGGTAGCCGGCAGCACGACAGCACACCAGAACACTATAGGTGGGCGGCAGCACGACAGCTCACCAGGCCACTATAGGTGGGCGGCAGCACGACAGCTCACCAGGCCACTATAGGTGGGCGGCAGCACGACAGCTCACCAGGCCACTATAGGTAGCCGGCAGCACGACAGCACACCAGAACACTATAGGTGGCCGTCAGCACGACAGCTCACCAGGACACTATAAATGGCCTGCAGCACGACAGCACACCAGACCACTATAGGTGGCCGGCAGCACGACAGCACACCAGACCACTATAGGTGGCCGGCAGCACGACAGCACACCAGACCACTATAGGTGGCCGGCAGCACGACAGCTCACCAGGCCACTATAGGTAGCCGGCAGCACGACAGCACACCAGAACACTATAGGTGGCCGGCAGCACGACAGCACACCAGACCACTATAGGTGGCCGGCAGCACGACAGCACACCAGAACACTATAGGTGGCCGGCAGCACGACAGCTCACCAGACCACTATAGGTGGCCGGCAGCACGACAGCTCACCAGAACACTATAGGTGGCCGGCAGCACGACAGCTCACCAGGCCACTATAGGTGGCCGGCAGCACGACAGTTCACCAGGCCACTATAGGTGGCCGGCAGCACGACAGTTCACCAGGCCACTATAGGTGGCCGGCA
Organism: Eumerus sabulonum; assembly: GCA_951905685.1. Lineage (NCBI taxonomy): Eukaryota > Metazoa > Arthropoda > Insecta > Diptera > Syrphidae > Eumerus > Eumerus sabulonum. Next base: position 2,429,866 of record OX645065.1, read on the forward strand.
GCACGACAGTTCACCAGGCCACTATAGGTGGCCGGCAGCACGACAGCTCACCAGGCCACTATAGGTAGCCGGCAGCACGACAGCTCACCAGGCCACTATAAGTGGGCGGTAGCACGACAGCTCACCAGGCCACTATAGGTGGCCGGCAGCACGACAGCTCGCCAGGCCACTATAGGTGGCCTTCAGCACGACAGCTCACCAGGACACTATAAATGGCCTGCAGCACGACAGAACACCAGACCACTATAGGTGGCCGGCAGCACGACAGCACACCAGGCCACTATAGATGGCCGGCAGTACGACAGCTCACCAGGCCACTATAGGTGGCCGGCAGCACGACAACTCACCAGGCCACTATAGGTGGCCGGCAGCACGACAGCTCACCAGGACACTATAAATGGCCTGCAGCACGACAGCACACCAGACCACTATAGGTAGCCGGCAGCACGACAGCACACCAGACCACTATAGGTGGCCGGCAGCACGACAGCTCACCAGACCACTATAGGTGGGCGGCAGCACGACAGCTCACCAGACCACTATAGGTGGGCGGCAGCACGACAGCTCACCAGGCCACTATAGGTGGCCGGCAGCACGACAGTTCACCAGGCCACTATAGGTGGCCGGCAGCACGACAGCTCACCAGGCTACTATAGGTGGGCGGCAGCACGACAGCTCACCAGGCTACTATAGGTGGCCGTCAGCACGACAGCTCACCAGGCCACTATAGGTGGCCGGCAGCACGACAGCACACCAGACCACTATAGGTGGCCGGCAGCACGACAGCACACCAGACCACTATAGGTGGCCGGCAGCACGACAGCTCACCAGACCACTATAGGTGGCCGGCAGCACGACAGCTCACCAGGCCACTATAGTTAGCCGGCAGCACGACAGCTCACCAGGCCACTATAGGTGGGCGGCAGCACGACAGCTCACCAGGCCACTATAGGTGGCCGGCAGCACGACAGCTCGCCAGGCCACTATAGGTGGCCGTCAGCACGACAGCTCACCAGGACACTATAAATGGCCTGCAGCACGACAGCACACCAGACCACTATAGGTGGCCGGCAGCACGACAGCTCGCCAGGCCACTATAGGTGGCCGGCAGCACGACAGCTCACCAGGCCACTATAGGTGGCCGGCAGCACGACAGCACACCAGACCACTATAGGTGGCCGGCAGCACGACAGCTCGCCAGGCCACTATAGGTGGCCGGCAGCACGACAGCTCACCAGGCCACTATAGGTGGGCGGCAGCACGACAGCTCGCCAGGCCTCTATAGGTGGCCGGCAGCACGACAGCTCACCAGGCCACTATAGGTGGCCGGCAGCACGACAGCTCGCCAGGCCACTATAGGTGGCCGGCAGCACGTCGGCTCACCAGGCCACTATAGGTGGCCGGCAGCACGACAGCTCACCAGGCCACTATATGACAGCTCACCAGGCCACTATAGGTGGCCGTCAGCACGACAGCTCACCAGGCCACTATAGGTGGCCGGCAGCACGACAGCACACCAGACCACTATAGGTGGCCGGCAGCACGACAGCTCACCAGGCCACTATAGGTAGCCGGCAGCACGACAGCACACCAGAACACTATAGGTGGCCGGCAGCACGACAGCTCACCAGGCCACTATAGGTGTGTTGAAAATTAAAATGTTTATGATCATTTCTTTCTATTTTTCATTAATAGCATATAGTTATCTCGCTCACTTTTAGCTTCATTTTGTATAAATGCTGCTGCATCTCTTACATAGCTCTCCTTCTTCTTTTTGTGAACAAGTGGATAAGAATAAAGCTGAATTAGAGTTTCTTGTACGTTTATTTTCGAATATTATTTCACAGTGGTGCCGAAACCCGGGACGGAGCAAAAAAAAAAAAAATAATTATAATAATAATAATAATTAATAATCGTACAAGCCGTGGAGAATGGAGGTATCAGCTCGAGCCGCGTACCGAGGTCAGGTAACAAGAATTAGCAAAAGCGCGCTTGAATACCTGAAGGATGATAGCAGTCGCATGGAGGACAGAAATGCAGGTGACCTCGATGAAATAGAAGAGGAATTAACCTCTTTTATTCACAGACTCTCAGCTGCACACGATGGCTTAAACGCAATCAATGAGGAGATAAAACAGAAAGGTATTCTCAAATCAGACGACGCTATGGAGAAAATTATCGATTACCAGGACCAGGCCATTGGAACTCTAGCCCGCCTTAAGACTCGGCTATCTAAATTACTGCAAAAACGGACCCCCATTTCAACGGAACACGTGGAAGAGTTGAACACTACAAAACCTGCAAGCAGTGGGCCAAAACTGCCTCATATCCCGTTGAAACATTTCGATGGAAGCTTCCACACTTGGTTACCCTTTTGGGAGCAATTCCGAACAGCAGTACACGAGAATACAAGCTTGTCTGCCGTCGAAAAATTCAATTACATGGAATCAGTATTGACCGGAGAAGCGAAGAAATTCATAGAGGGTTTTACTCCGTCGGAGCGATGTTATGAAGCCGCAATTTCACTACTGCAGGAGCAATTTGGTGACACTGACAGGTTAGTTGATCTACACATTCACGAATTAGTTAACCTTCAGCCCGTTCGAGACAAGTTGGATGCGAGAGGATTGCGCAATTTGTATACCAAAGTGATAACAAGTACCCGATCCTTGACGGCATTGCAGGTTCCAAGTAATCACTACAGCGTCATGTTACGATCAATATTGTTGCGATGTCTCCCTGCTGATTTGCGAATAGATTATCATCGTCGGGAAGAAAATAAAGAGGCCATAGATAATTCGGTTACATCTAAAAATGGCAGTGAATCTTCGGAGTTGCCTAATGATGAAGTTAGCAGCATTTTGCAGTTTCTAAAGCAACAAGTAAATTCCTTAGAAAGAAGTGGTCTCTCTCGCACCCGTGGAATCGTTAGGTCTGATCCAGGAACAGCTTCAAGTTTGGTGACAATCAGCGAAACAGATGCTTGTGTATTTTGCCAATCGAAACAGCACTCAACTGGTAATTGTGATAGTTCTCTGACTCTCTCTGAAAAGAAAGATCTGCTCCGGAAGGGTGGAAGATGCTTTCGTTGCGCTAAGCGAGGACATACGGCGCAAAAATGCCGAAGTGGTCTCCTTCTAACTTGCAAGAAATGTGCACGTAAGCATATGTCTTCTATGTGTGATGGGCAACGAATCCCTACAAATGCGAGGAATCCAACTGTCATGGCGAGTGTTTCGAAAGAGATAAATAGCCGCGCAAGTGCAAGTTTGTGTTCGCATAGTGTGAGAGAGAGCATTTACTTGAAAACGATAACATGTGTCGTGGTTACTTCGAAGACAAGGATCGCGCTTCGTGCTGTCATCGATGGTGGGAGCCAATATACCTTTGTTAAAGAAAGTATTGCGCAAAAATTGAATTTAGAGATAATTGGCAACGTGACATTATCGATAGTTTCCTTTGGCAGTAAGGAAATTCAAAATAATAAGGTTCTACCCAAAGTGCGGATTTCACTACAGGCTGGAAAAAGGATGGTTTCATTAGAAGCAGTTTTAGTTCCTGACATTTGCGTCGACGTGCTGGCGGTCCCAAATCCGGACTGCGCTAAGTTCAAAGGAATAAAATTAGCAGACGTTAGGCCGAAAAATGTGGATTTTGAAGAAGGTTTAAGTTTGTTGATCGGCGCAGACTTTTACTGGACCGTAGTCACGGGATCTCAGCGTCGACTTACCAGCAAGTTGAGAGCCGTTCATACGTTATTCGGCTGGGCTATTCAAGGAGTGCATAAGTCTAGTAACGAGAATTGTTTGTTAAGCGCTAATAATTGTCTCCGTTCCAGCTGTCTTCTATGCTTGGCATCAATTGAATCACCGAACGATACACATTTTTGGTCTCTGGAGTTAATTGGTATAAAAGCAGCTGATGACGAAAAGACCGCGTTGATGGAAGATTTAGCCGACAAATGCATAAAGAAAGAAGGTTCCCGGTATGTCGCAAGATTACCCTGGAGAGAAGGACAAAGGTGCCTCAAAGACAATAAGGAGCAAGCGGTTTGTAGAATGGAGTCACTCGTTCGGAAATTATCCAGGAATCCGCGTAAACTTTATGAATATGACAACGCTGTAAGGCAATTACTTGCTGAAGGTATTGCCGAACCTGTTGAAGATTTTCAAGATAATCTCCGGACAACGAGACATCCGGTGTTTTATTTGCCGCATCACCCAGTGTACAAAGAAGAGAGTGTGACAACTAAGCTGCGGGTTGTGTTCGATGGTTCAGCCCATGAAGAAGGAAGTCCCTCCCTCAACGATCTCCTCTGCGTGGGTGCGAATTTAATACCGGATGTTGTGACTGTATTACTAAACTTTCGTCTGCGGTTGGTGGGTTTGGTGGCAGATATTGAAAAGGCGTTTCTGCAAATTATATTACATGAAGATGACCGAGATACTCATCGCTTCGTATGGTTCGCAGAACAATTAAAATCACCTTTCACCAAGCGAAAAATACGAACATATCGCATGACGAGAGTGACGTTTGGCATACGCAGCAGTCCCTTTCTTCTATGTGCAACAATCCAACGTCTTTTAGAAGAGGAAAGGGCCCGTTTTCCAGTAACCTGTGCTGCTCTGCGAAACTTCTACATGGATGATTTGGCTTTAAGCGTGGATTCCGAAGATGAAGCAATCATGATTGGTACGGAAGCTGCTTATATTTTGAAGAAAGCGTCAATGAATCTTCATAAGTGGAACTCTAATAGCGCTAAAGTGCTAGCAGCTATGAATCGTGAGGATGCACCAACTGGGCAGAAAGTCCTGGGGTTGAGATGGATTGTTAGCACTGACGAACTATGTGTGCCCCTGGATACTGTTGATGTTATGTTTCGATCTCCGATAACAAGCCCAACGAAACGAAACGTCTTGCAAGCTATAGCAAGGATTTACGACCCCTTAGGTATTCTTGGTCCAATCACAATTAAATTAAAGATTCTTTTCCAGAAGCTGTGGCGAAACCATTTTCATTGGGATGAAGTGCTTACTGGAGAATTGTTGAAGGAGTGGAATTTTTGCGTTACAAGTGCACTCGATTTAAAGGATTTTACCTGGCCTAGGAGTATGTCTTCATTCCCCTCTTGCAAAGGCACTTTCCAGATACACGTGTTTGCAGATGCAAGTCCTAAAGCGTTTGGTACGGTAGCATATTTAAAACATATAGTTCAGGGTGAGACCAGTGTGAGACTTTTATGTGCTAGAAATCGTGTAGCACCACTCAACGAAAAAGGCGATAATGAATTGACATTACCTAAATTAGAACTTACAGCTGCTCTTATTGCTGCCCGATTGTGTTCGTATCTGCTTAAGTCACTGGAGTTGCAAATAAGGGATTATTATTTATGGAGCGACTCTATGATTGCGTTAAGTTGGATTAAAGGAGATGCACAGAAGTGGAAACCCTACGTTCGAAATCGGGTGGATGAAATTAAAAGGCTAACCAAATCTTCGCAATGGTTGCACTGTACCGGCAAAGATAATCCTGCGGATTTTCTCACGAGGGGAATTTCAGGAAAAATTCTGTGTAAATCTTCGTCATGGCTTTACGGTCCATCTTGGCTACAAACAGCAGAGAAGTGCTACATCGATAAAAATGAAATACGCCCGAAAATAACTCCCGTTGCGCTACTTTTAGAGGCTACTTCTGTTCCCGACAACACTCCGAAACCTTTGTTCGACTATCATCATTTCAGTTCTTGGAATCATTTACTCCGTGTGACGGCATATGTAAAACGCTTTATTAAAAATTTGAAAACTAAGATAGGGCTTCTTAGTGATGTCTCTACTTCCTCTGATTTTCTATCTGCTGAGGAAATTCATGCATCCGAAAGTTATTGGATCCGTTTTGTCCAGAAAGAAAACTTTTATGGAGATATATTTTTCTTGCAGAAAGGAAAACCCTTATGTTCAACGTCAAAATTGCTCGAATTGTCGCCCTTTTTAGATGACTACGGTATTCTTAGAGTGGGAGGCCGTCTACAACTGCTTAATGAATCGACTGACGTAAAGCATCCAATAATTCTACCGGCGGATTCTCATATCGTCCGTTTGATTGTAACAAGTCTTCATCAGTCTCTACTACACGCCGGAGTAAACACAGTTTTGGTTAATCTCAGAGAGCGTTTCTGGATATTAAGAGGTAGACAGGTAATAAAGAAATTAATTAAAAATTGTCTCATATGTAGAAAGCTCCGGGGCCCACCAGCTGCACAGCCATTTGCTCCACTCCCCATCGAGAGAATTTCATTGATTCGTCCGTTTGATAATGTGGGCATTGATTTTGCTGGACCGCTTTATTACTACCATAATTCGGATGGAGCTTCTAAAGTTTTTCTGGCTATTTTTACATGCGCCGCAGTTCGTGCAGTACACATTGAGTTAGTGCAAAGTCTCTCAACCGATCAATTCATTTTGGCCCTAAGAAGATTTATTGCCCGGCGAGGTGTTCCCTCATTGGTGCTGTCAGATAATGCCCAAACTTTTAGACGAGCCGCACTTGAGATGAGATCGAATAGCTTTGCTAGTGAAGACATTCAAGGTTTCCTTTCACAACGGAAGATTAAATGGCGTTTTATTGTTGAGCGCGCCCCATGGTGGGGTGGGTTTTGGGAGCGAATGGTGCAAACAATAAAAAACACATTAAAGGTTACAATTGGCAAGGCCAAATTGGGTTTCGACGAGCTTAGAACCTTGATAATCGAAACTGAGGACGTGGTTAATAGTCGTCCATTAACCTATGCCAGCACCAGCCCCTTAGATCTTAATCCGTTAACACCTAGAGATTTCTTACAATGGCCAAGACTATCAGAAAGTTGTTCTGTAGATAAAGGAACAGATGCATCATCGTTGAGATGCATTTGGAAACAGCGATTTCACTTTTTGCAAAAACTAAGAAAAAGATGGCGTATGGAGTATCTACAACTTCTTCGATCGTTTCATTATAAAACAGGGAAGAGCTCAACTTCTATCAAGGAAGGCGATGTGGTATTAGTTTTCGATCAAAGTGTTCCCCGCATCAATTGGAAAATGGCAAAAGTTAATCAAACATTTGTTGGACGTGATGGCAGAATCCGATCTTGCGAAATCATGCTATCGGATGGAAAACACCTACGACGAGCTATTCAGCATCTTTACCCATTAGAACTTTCAGCTCGGCCGCCGGAGGATGTTGAAAATTAAAATGTTTATGATCATTTCTTTCTATTTTTCATTAATAGCATATAGTTATCTCGCTCACTTTTAGCTTCATTTTGTATAAATGCTGCTGCATCTCTTACATAGCTCTCCTTCTTCTTTTTGTGAACAAGTGGATAAGAATAAAGCTGAATTAGAGTTTCTTGTACGTTTATTTTCGAATATTATTTCACAAGGTGGCCGGCAGCACGACAGCACACCAGACCACTATAGGTGGCCGGCAGCACGACAGTTCACCAGGCCACTATAGGTGGCCGGCAGCACGACAGCTCACCAGGACACTATAAATGGCCTGCAGCACGACAGCACACCAGACCACTATAGGTGGCCGGCAGGACGACAGCACACCAGAAAACTATAGATGGCCGGCAGCACGACAGCTCACCAGGCCACTATAGGTAGCCGGCAGCACGACAGCACACCAGAACACTATAGGTGGCCGGCAGCACGACAGCTCACCAGGCCACTATAGGTAGCCGGCAGCACGACAGCTCACCAGGCCACTATAGGTGGGCGGCAGCACGACAGTTCACCAGCCCACTATAGGTGGCCGGCAGCACGACAGCTCACCAGGCCACTATAGGTAGCCGGCAGCACGACAGCACACCAGAACACTATAGGTGGCCGTCAGCACGACAGCTCACCAGGCTACTATAGGTGGGCGGCAGCACGACAGCTCACCAGGCCACTATAGGTAGCCGGCAGCACGACATCTCACCAGGCCACTATAGGTGGGCGGCAGCACGACAGTTCACCAGGCCACTATAGGTGGCCGGCAGCACGACAGCTCACCAGGCCACTATAGGTAGCCGGCAGCACGACAGCACACCAGAACACTATAGGTGGCCGTCAGCACGACAGCTCACCAGGCTACTATAGGTGGGCGGCAGCACGACAGCTCACCAGACCACTATAGGTGGCCGGCAGCACGACAGTTCACCAGGCCACTATAGGTGGGCGGCAGCACGACAGTTCACCAGCCCACTATAGGTGGCCGGCAGCACGACAGCTCACCAGGCCACTATAGGTAGCCGGCAGCACGACAGCACACCAGAACACTATAGGTGGCCGTCAGCACGACAGCTCACCAGGCTACTATAGGTGGGCGGCAGCACGACAGCTCACCAGGCCACTATAGGTAGCCGGCAGCACGACATCTCACCAGACCACTATAGGTGGCCGGCAGCACGACAGTTCACCAGGCCACTATAGGTGGCCGGCAGCACGACAGCTCACCAGGACACTATAAATGGCCTGCAGCACGACAGCACACCAGACCACTATAGGTGGCCGGCAGCACGACAGCACACCAGAAAACTATAGATGGCCGGCAGCACGACAGCTCACCAGGCCACTATAGGTAGCCGGCAGCACGACAGCACACCAGAACACTATAGGTGGCCGGCAGCACGACAGCTCACCAGGCCACTATAGGTAGCCGGCAGCACGACATCTCACCAGGCCACTATAGGTGGGCGGCAGCACGACAGTTCACCAGCCCACTATAGGTGACCGGCAGCACGACAGCTCACCAGGCCACTATAGGTAGCCGGCAGCACGACAGCACACCAGAACACTATAGGTGGCCGTCAGCACGACAGCTCACCAGGCTACTATAGGTGGACGGCAGCACGACAGCTCACCAGACCACTATAGGTGGCCGGCAGCACGACAGTTCACCAGGCCACTATAGGTGGCCGGCAGCACGACAGCTCACCAGGCTACTATAGGTGGGCGGCAGCACGACAGCTCACCAGGCCACTGTAGGTGGCCGTCAGCACGACGGCTCACCAGGACACTATAAATGGCCTGCAGCACGACAGCACACCAGACCACTATAGGTAGCCGGCAGCACGACAGCACACCAGACCACTATAGGTGGCCGGCAGCACGACAGCTCACCAGACCACTATAGGTGGGCGGCAGCACGACAGCTCACCAGGCCACTATAGGTGGCCGGCAGCACGACAGTTCACCAGGCCACTATAGGTGGCCGGCAGCACGACAGCTCACCAGGCTACTATAGGTGGGCGGCAGCACGACAGCTCACCAGGCCACTGTAGGTGGCCGTCAGCACGACGGCTCACCAGGACACTATAAATGGCCTGCAGCACGACAGCACACCAGACCACTATAGGTTGCCGGCAGCACGACAGCACACCAGACCACTATAGGTGGCCGGCAGCACTACAGCTCACCAGACCACTATAGGTGGGCGGCAGCACGACAGCTCACCAGGCCACTATAGGTGGCCGGCAGCACGACAGTTCACCAGGCCACTATAGGTGGCCGGCAGCACGACAGCTCACCAGGCTACTATAGGTGGGCGGCAGCACGACAGCTCACCAGGCTACTATAGGTGGCCGTCAGCACGACAGCTCACCAGGCCACTATAGGTGGCCGGCAGCACGACAGCACACCAGACCACTATAGGTGGCCGGCAGCACGACAGCACACAAGACCACTATAGGTGGCCGGCAGCACGACAGCTCACCAGACCACTATAGGTGGCCGGCAGCACGACAGCTCACCAGGCCACTATAGTTAGCCGGCAGCACGACAGCTCACCAGGCCACTATAGGTGGGCGGCAGCACGACTGCTCACTAGGCCACTATAGGTGGGCGGCAGCACGACAGCTCACCAGGCCACTATAGGTGGCCGGCAGCACGACAGCTCGCCAGGCCACTATAGGTGGCCGTCAGCACGACAGCTCACCAGGACACTATAAATGGCCTGCAGCACGACAGCACACCAGACCACTATAGGTGGCCGGCAGCACGACAGCTCGCCAGGCCACTATAGGTGGCCGGCAGCACGACAGCTCACCAGGCCACTATAGGTGGCCGGCAGCACGACAGCACACCAGACCACTATAGGTGGCCGGCAGCACGACAGCACACCAGACCACTATAGGTGGCCGGCAGCACGACAGCTCACCAGACCACTATAGGTGGCCGGCAGCACGACAGCTCACCAGACCACTATAGGTGGCCGGCAGCACGACAGCTCCCCAGGCCACTATAGGTGGCCGGCAGACTGTAAGTGGCCTGCAGCACGACAGCACACCAGACCACTACAGGTGGCCGGCAGCACGACAGCTCACCAGGCCACTATAGGTGGCCGGCAGCACGACAGCTCACCAGGCCACTATAGGTGGCCGGTAGCACGACAGCTCACCAGGCCACTATAGGTGGCCGGCAGCACGACAGCTCACCAGGCCACTATAGGTGGCCGGCAGCACGACAGCTCACCAGGCCACTATAGGTGGCCGGCAGCACGACAGCTCACCAGGCCACTATAGGTGGCCGGCAGCACGACAGCTCGCCAGGCCACTATAGGTGGCCGTCAGCACGACAGCTCACCAGGACACTTTAAATGGCCTGCAGCACGACAGCACACCAGACCACTATAGGTGGCCGGCAGCACGACAGCTCGCCAGGCCACTATAGGTGGTCGGCAGCACGACAACTCACCAGGACACTTTAAATGGCCTGCAGCACGACAGCACACCAGACCACTATAGGTGGCCGGCAGCACGACAGCTCGCCAGGCCACTATAGGTGGTCGGCAGCACGACAGCTCACCAGGCCACTATAGGTGGCCGGCAGCACGACAGCACACCAGACGACTATAGGTGGCCGGCAGCACGACAGCTCACCAGACCACTATAGGTGGCTGGCAGCACGACAGCTCACCAGGCCACTATAGGTGGGCGGCAGCACGACAGCTCGCCAGGCCACTATAGGTGGCCGGCAGCACGACAGCTCACCAGGCCACTATAGGTGGGCGGCAGCACGACAGCTCACCAGGCCTCTATAGGTGGCCGGCAGCACGACAGCTCACCAGGCCACTATAGGTGGCCGGCAGCACGATAGCTCACCAGGCCACTATAAGTAGCCGGCAGCACGACAGCTCACCAGGCCACTATAGGTGGCCGGCAGCACGACAGCTCGCCAGGCCACTATAGGTGGCCGTCAGCACGACAGCTCACCAGGACACTTTAAATGGCCTGCAGCACGACAGCACACCAGACCACTATAGGTGGCCGGCAGCACGACAGCTCGCCAGGCCACTATAGGTGGTCGGCAGCACGACAGCTCACCAGGCCACTATAGGTAGCCGGCAGCACGACAGCTCACCAGGCCACTATAGGTGGGCGGCAGCACGACAGCTCGCCAGGCCACTATAGGTGGCCGGCAGCACGACAGCTCACCAGGCCACTATAGGTGGGCGGCAGCACGACAGCTCGCCAGGCCACAATAGGTGGCCGGCAGCACGACAGCTCACCAGGCCACTATAGGTGGCCGGCAGCACGACAGCTCACCAGGCCACTATAGGTAGCCGGCAGCACGACAGCTCACCAGGCCACTATAGGTGGCCGGCAGCACGACAGCTCGCCAGGCCACTATAGGTGGCCGTCAGCACGACAGCTCACCAGGACACTTTAAATGCCTGCAGCACGACAGCACACCAGACCACTATAGGTGGCCGGCAGCACGACAGCTCGCCAGGCCACTATAGGTGGCCGTCAGCACGACAGCTCACCAGGACACTTTAAATGGCCTGCAGCACGACAGCACACCAGACCACTATAGGTGGCCGGCAGCACGACAGCTCACCAGGCCACTATCGGTGGGCGGCAGCACGACAGCTCGCCAGGCCACTATAGGTGGCCGGCAGCACGACAGCTCACCAGGCCACTATAGGTGGGCGGCAGCACGACAGCTCACCAGGCCACTATAGGTAGCCGGCAGCACGACAGCTCACCAGGCCACTATAGGTGGGCGGCAGCACGACAGCTCACCAGGCCACTATAGGTGGCCGGCAGCACGACAGCTCGCCAGGCCACTATAGGTGGCCGTCAGCACGACGGCTCACCAGGACACTATAAATGGTCTGCAGCACGACAGCACACCAGACCCCTATAGGTGGCCGGCAGCACGACAGTTCCCCAGGCCACTATAGGTGGCCGGCAGCACGACAGCTCACCAGACCACTATAGGTGGCCGGCAGCACGACAGCTCACCAGGCCACTATAGGTAGCCGGCAGCACGACAGCTCACCAGGCCACTATAGGTGGGCGGCAGCACGACAGCTCACCAGGCCACTATAGGTGGCCGGCAGCACGACAGCTCGCCAGGCCACTATAGGTGGGCGGCAGCACGACAGCTCACCAGGCCACTATAGGTGGCCGGCAGCACGACAGCACACCAGACCACTATATGTGGCCGGCAGCACGGCAGCTCACCGGGACACTATAGGTGGCCAGCAGCACGACAGCTCGCCAGGCCACTATAGGTGGCCGGCAGCACGACAGCTCGCCAGGCCACTATAGGTGGCCGGCAGCACGACAGCTCACCAGGCCACTATAGGTGGCCGGCAGCACGACAGCTCACCAGGCCACTATAGGTGGCCGGCAGCATGACAGCTCACCAGGCCACTATAGGTGGCCGGCAGCACGACAGCTTGTCAGGCCACTATAGGTGGCCATCAGCACGACAGCTCACCAGGACACTATAAATGGCCTGCAGCACGACAGCACACCAGACCACTATAGGTGGCCGGCAGCACGACAGTTCACCAGGCCACTATAGGTGGCCGGCAGCACGACAGCTCACCAGGACACTATAAATGGCCTGCAGCATGACAGCACACCAGACCACTATAGGTGGCCGGCAGCACGACAGCACACCAGACCACTATAGGTGGCCGGCAGCACGACAGCACGACAGCTCACCAGGCCACTATAGGTGGCCGGCAGCACGACAGCACACCAGACCACTATAGGTGGCCGGCAGCACGACAGCACACCAGAAAACTATAGGTGGCCGGCAGCACGGCAGCTCACCAGGCCACTATAGGTAGCCGGCAGCACGACAGCTCGCCAGGCCACTATAGGTGGCCGTCAGCACGACAGCTCACCAGGACACTATAAATGGCCTGCAGCACGACAGCTCACCAGACCACCATAGGTGGCCGGCAGCACGACAGCTCACCAGGCCACTATAGGTAGCCGGCAGCACGACAGCACACCAGAACACTATAGGTGGGCGGCAGCACGACAGCTCACCAGGCCACTATAGGTGGGCGGCAGCACGACAGCTCACCAGGCCACTATAGGTGGGCGGCAGCACGACAGCTCACCAGGCCACTATAGGTAGCCGGCAGCACGACAGCACACCAGAACACTATAGGTGGCCGTCAGCACGACAGCTCACCAGGATACTATAAATGGCCTGCAGCACGACAGCACACCAGACCACTATAGGTGGCCGGCAGCACGACAGCACACCAGACCACTATAGGTGGCCGGCAGCACGACAGCACACCAGACCACTATAGGTGGCCGGCAGCACGACAGCTCACCAGGCCACTATAGGTAGCCGGCAGCACGACAGCACACCAGAACACTATAGGTGGCCGGCAGCACGACAGCACACCAGACCACTATAGGTGGCCGGCAGCACGACAGCACACCAGAACACTATAGGTGGCCGGCAGCACGACAGCTCACCAGACCACTATAGGTGGCCGGCAGCACGACAGCTCACCAGAACACTATAGGTGGCCGGCAGCACGACAGCTCACCAGGCCACTATAGGTGGCCGGCAGCACGACAGTTCACCAGGCCACTATAGGTGGCCGGCAGCACGACAGCTCACCAGGCCACTATAGGTAGCCGGCAGCACGACAGCTCACCAGGCCACTATAAGTGGGCGGTAGCACGACAGCTCACCAGGCCACTATAGGTGGCCGGCAGCACGACAGCTCGCCAGGCCACTATAGGTGGCCGTCAGCACGACAGCTCACCAGGACACTATAAATGGCCTGCAGCACGACAGAACACCAGACCACTATAGGTGGCCGGCAGCACGACAGCACACCAGGCCACTATAGATGGCCGGCAGTACGACAGCTCACCAGGCCACTATAGGTGGCCGGCAGCACGACAACTCACCAGGCGACTATACGTGGCCTGCGGCACGACGGCACACCAGACCACTATAGGTGGCCGGCAGCACGACAGCTCACCAGGACACTATTGGTGGCCAGCAGCACGACAGTTCGCCAGGCCAATATTGGTGGCCGGCAGCACGACAGCTCACCAGGCCACCATAGGTGGGCGGCAGCACGACAGCTCACCAGACCACTATAGGTGGGCGGCAGCACGACAGCTCACCAGACCACTGTAGGTGGCCGGCAGCACGACAGCTCACCAGGCCACTATAGGTAGCCGGCAGCACGACAGCTCACCAGGCCACCATAGGTGGGCGGCAGCACGACAGCTCACCAGGCCACCATAGGTGGGCGGCAGCACGACAGCTCACCAGGCCACTATAGGTGGCCTGCAGCACGACAGCTCACCAGGCGACTATAAATGGCCTGCAGCACGACAGCACACCAGACCACTATACGTGGCCGGCAGCACGACAGCTCACCAGGCCACTATAGTTGGCCGGCAGCACGACAACTCACCAGGCGACCATAAGTGGCCTGCGGCACGACAGCACACCAGACCACTATAGGTGGCCGGCAGCACGACAGCTCACCAGGACACTATTGGTGGCCAGCAGCACGACAGTTCGCCAGGCCAATATTGGTGGCCGGCAGCACGACAGCTCGCCAGGCCACTATTGGTGGCCGGCAGCACGACAGCTCGCCAGGCCACTATAGGTGGCCGGCAGCACGACAGCTCACCAGGCCACTATAGGTGACCGGCAGCACGACACCACACCAGACCACTATAGGTGGGCGGCAGCACGACAGCTCACCAGACCACTGTAGGTGGCCGGCAGCACGACAGCTCACCGGGCCACTATAGGTAGCCGGCAGCACGACAGCTCACCAGGCCACCATAGGTGGGCGGCAACACGACAGCTCACCAGGCCACTATAGGTGGCCGGCAGCATGACAGCTCGCCAGGCCACTATAGGTGGGCGGCAGCACGACAGCTCACCAGGACACTATAAATGGCCTGCAGCACGACAGCACACCCGACCACTATAGGTGGCCGCAGCACGACAGCTCACCAGGACACTATTGGTGGCCAGCAGCACGACAGTTCGCCAGGCCACTATTGGTGGCCGGCAGCACGACAGCTCGCCAGGCCACTATAGGTGGGCGGCAGCACGACAGCTCACCAGGACACTATTGGTGGCCAGCAGCACGACAGTTCGCCAGGCCACTATTGGTGGCCGGCAGCACGACAGCTCGCCAGACCACTATAGGTGGCCGGCAGCACGACAGCACACCAGACCACTATAGGTGGCCGGCAGCACGACAGCTCGCCAGGCCACTATAGGTGGCCGTCCGCACGACAGCTCACCAGGCCACTATAGATGGCCGGCAGCACGACAGCTCACCAGGCCACGATAGGTGGCCGGCAGCACGACAGCTCATCAGACCACTATAGGTGGCCGGCAGCACGACAGCTCACCAGGCCACTATAGGTAGCCGGCAGCACGACAGCTCACCAGGCCACCATAGGTGGGCGGCAACACGACAGCTCACCAGGCCACTATAGGTGGCCGGCAGCACGACAGCTCGCCAGGCCACTATAGGTGGGCGGCAGCACGACAGCTCACCAGGACACTATAAATGGCCTGCAGCACGACAGCACACCAGACCACTATAGGTGGCCGGCAGCACGACAGCACACCAGACCACTATAAGTGGCCGGTAGCACGACAGCTCACCAGACCACTATAGGTGGCCGGCAGCACGACAGCTCACCAGGCCACTATAGGTAGCCGGCAGCACGACAGCTCACCAGGCCACTATAGGTGGGCGGCAGCACGACAGCTCACCAGGCCACTATAGGTGGCCGGCAGCATGACAGCTCGCCAGGCCACTATAGGTAGCCGGCAGCACGAGAGCTCACCAGGCCACTATAGGTGGGCGGCAGCACGACAGCTCACCAGGCCACTATAGGTGGAGGGCAGCACGACAGCTCGCCAGGCCACTATAGGTGGCCGTCAGCACGACAGCTCCCCAGGACACTATAAATGGCCTGCAGCACGACAGCACACCAGACCACTATAGGTGGCCGGCAGCACGACAGCTCACCAGGCCACTATAGGTGGCCGGCAGCACGACAGTTCCCCAGGCCACTATAGGTGGCCGGCAGCACGACAGTTCACCAGGCCACTATAGGTGGCCGGCAGCACGACAGTTCACCAGGCCACTATTGGTGGCCGGCAGCACGACAGCTCGCCAGGCCACTATCGGTGGCCGGCGGCACGACAGCTCACCCGGCCACTATAGGTGGGCGGCAGCACGATAGCTCACCAGACCACTATAGGTGGCCGGCAGCACGACAGCTCACCAGGCCACTATAGATAGCCGGCAGCACGACAGCTCACCAGGCCACTATAGGTGGGCGGCAGCACGACAGCTCACCAGGCCACTATAGGTGGGCGGCAGCACGACAGTTCGCCAGGCCACTATAGGTGGCCGTCAGCACGACAGCTCCCCAGGACACTATAAATGGCCTGCAGCACGACAGTTCACCAGGCCACTATTGATGGCCGGCAGCACGACAGCACACCAGACCACTATAAGTGGCCGGTAGCACGACAGCTCACCAGACCACTATAGGTGGCCGGCAGCACGACAGCTCACCAGGCCACTATAGGTGGCCGGCAGCACGACAGTTCGCCAGGCCACTATAGGTGGCCGTCAGCACGACAGCTCACCAGGACACTATAAATGGCCTGCAGCACGACAGCACACCAGACCACTATAGGTGGCCGTCAGCACGACAGCTCACCAGGCCACTATAGGTGGCCGGCAGCACGACAACTCGCCAGGCCACTATAGGTGGCCGTCAGCACGACAGCTCACCAGGACACTATAAATGGCCTGCAGCACGACAGCACACCAGACCACTATAGGTGGCCCGCAGCACGACAGCTCACCTGGCCACTATAGGTGGCCGGCAGCACACCAGCTCACCAGGACACTATAGGTGGCCGGCAGCCCGACAGCTCACCAGGCGACTATAAATGGCCTGCAGCACGACAGCACACCAGACCACTATACGTGGGCGGCAGCACGACAGCTCACCAGGCCACTATAGTTGGCCGGCAGCACGACAACTCACCAGGCCACTATAGGTGGCCGGCAGCATGACAGCATGACAGCTCACCAGGCCACTATAGGTGGCCGGCAGCACGACACCACACCAGACCACTATAGGTGGGCGGCAGCACGACAGCTCACCAGGCCACTATAGGTAGCCGGCAGCACGACAGCTCACCAGGCCACTATAGGTGGGCGGCAGCACGACAGCTCACCAGGCCACTATAGGTGGCCGGCAGCACGACAGCTCGCCAGGCCACTATAGGTGGCCGTCAGCACGACAGCTCACCAGGCCACTATAGGTGGCCGGCAGCACGACAGCTCACCAGGCCACTATAGGTGGCCGACGGCACGACAGCTCACCCGGCCACTATAGGTGGCCGGCAGCACGGCAGCTCACCAGGCCACTATAAATGGCCTGCAGCACGACAGCACACCAGACCACTATACGTGGGCGGCAGCATGACAGCACACCAGACCACTATAGGTGGCCGGCAGCACGACAGCTCACCAGGACACTATTGGTGGCCAGCAGCACGACAGTTCGCCAGGCCACTATTGGTGGCCGGCAGCACGACAGCTCGCCAGGCCACTATAGGTGGCCGGCAGCATGACAGCATGACAGCTCACCAGGCCACTATAGGTGGCCGGCAGCACGACACCACACCAGACCACTATAGGTGGGCGGCAGCACGACAGCTCACCAGGCCACTATAGGTAGCCGGCAGCACGACAGCTCACCAGGCCACTATAGGTGGGCGGCAGCACGACAGCTCACCAGGCCACTATAGGTGGCCGGCAGCACGACAGCTCGCCAGGCCACTATAGGTGGCCGTCAGCACGACAGCTCACCAGGCCACTATAGGTGGCCGGCAGGACGACAGCTCACCAGGCCACTATAGGTGGCCGGCGGCACGACAGCTCACCCGGCCACTATAGGTGGGCGGCAGCACGATAGCTCACCAGGCCACTATAGGTGGCCGGCAGCATGACAGCTCACCAGGCCACTATAGGTGGCCGGCAGCACGACAGCTCGCCAAGCCACTATAGGTGGCCGTCAGCACGACAGCTCACCAGGACACTATAAATGGCCTGCAGCACGACAGCACACCAGACCACTATAGGTGGCCCGCAGCACGACAGCTCACCAGGCCACTATAGGTGGCCGGCAGCACGACAGTTCACCAGGCCACTATAGGTGGCCGGCAGCACGACAGCTCACCAGGCCACTATAGGTGGCCGGCGGCACGACAGCTCACCCGGCCACTATAGGTGGGCGGCAGCACGACAGCTCACCAGGCCACTATAGGTGGCCGGCAGCACGACAGTTCAC
The DNA here is from genome assembly GCA_951905685.1 of Eumerus sabulonum. Taxonomy (NCBI): domain Eukaryota; kingdom Metazoa; phylum Arthropoda; class Insecta; order Diptera; family Syrphidae; genus Eumerus; species Eumerus sabulonum. The sequence continues at coordinate 2,448,521 of OX645065.1, forward strand.
CAGGCCACTATAGGTGGCCGGCAGCACGACAGCTCGCCAGGCCACTATAGGTTGCCGGCAGCACGACAGCTCACCAGCCCACTATAGGTGGCCGGCAGCACGACACCACACCAGACCACTATAGGTGGGCGGCAGCACGACAGCTCACCAGGCCACTATAGGTGGGCGGCAGCACGACAGCTCACCAGGCCACTATAGGTGGCCGGCAGCACGACAGCTCACCAGGCCACTATAGGTGGCCGGCAGCACGACAGCTCACCAGGCCACTATAGGTGGCCGGCAGCACGACAGCTCGCCAGGCCACTATAGGTGGCCGTCAGCACGACAGCTCACCAGGCCACTATAGGTGGCCGGCAGCACGGCAGCTCACCAGGCCACTATAGGTGGCCGGCGGCACGACAGCTCACCCGGCCACTATAAGTGGGCGGCAGCACGATAGCTCACCAGGCCACTATAGGTGGCCGGCAGCATGACAGCTCACCAGGCCACTATAGGTGGCCGGCAGCACGACAGCTCGCCAGGCCACTATAGGTGGCCGTCAGCACGACAGCTCACCAGGACACTATAAATGGCCTGCAGCACGACAGCACACCAGACCACTATAGGTGTCCCGCAGCACGACAGCTCACCAGGCCACTATAGGTGGCCGGCAGCACGACAATTCACCAGGCCACTATAGGTGGCCGGCAGCACGACAGCTCACCAGGCCACTATAGGTGGCCGGCGGCACGACAGCTCACCCGGCCACTATAGGTGGGCGGCAGCACGATAGCTCACCAGGCCACTATAGTTGGCCGGCAGCATGACAGCTCACCAGGCCACTATAGGTGGCCGGCAGCACGACAGCTCGCCAGGCCACTATAGGTGGCCGTCAGCACGACAGCTCACCAGGACACTATAAATGGTCTGCAGCACGACAGCACACCAGACCACTATAGCCCGCAGCACGACAGCTCACCAGGCCACTATAGGTGGCCGGCAGCACACCAGCTCACCAGGACACTATAGGTGGCCGGCAGCCCGACAGCTCACCAGGCGACTATAAATGGCCTGCAGCACGACAGCACACCAGACCACTATAGGTGTCCCGTAGCACTACAGCTCACCAGGCCACTATAAATGGCCTGCAGCACGACAGCACACCAGACCACTATAGGTGGCCGGCAGCACGACAGCTCGCCAGGCCACTATAGGTGGCCGGCAGCACGACAGCTCACCAGGCCACTATAGGTGGCCGGCAGCACGACAGCACACCAGACCACTATAGGTGGCCGGCAGCACGACAGCACACCAGACCACTATAGGTGGCCGGCAGCACGACAGCTCACCAGACCACTATAGGTGGCCGGCAGCACGACAGCTCACCAGACCACTATAGGTGGCCGGCAGCACGACAGCTCCCCAGGCCACTATAGGTGGCCGGCAGCACGACAGCTCACCAGGCGACTGTAAGTGGCCTGCAGCACGACAGCACACCAGACCACTACAGGTGGCCGGCAGCACGACAGCTCGCCTGGCCACTATAGGTGGCCGTCAGCACGACAGCTCACCAGGACACTTTAAATGGCCTGCAGCACGACAGCACACCAGACCACTATAGGTGGCCGGCAGCACGACAGCTCGCCAGGCCACTATAGGTGGTCGGCAGCACGACAGCTCACCAGGCCACTATAGGTGGGCGGCAGCACGACAGCTCACCAGGCCACTATAGGAGGCCGTCAGCACGACAGCTCACCAGGCGACTGTAAGTGGCCTGCAGCACGATAGCACACCAGACCACTACAGGTGGCCGGCAGCACGACAGCTCACCAGGCCACTATAGGTGGGCGGCAGCACGACAGCTCACCAGAGCACTATAGGTGGCCGGCAGCACGATAGCTCACCAGGCCACTATAGGTGGCCGGCAGCACGACAGCACACCAGACCACTATAGGTGGCCGGCAGCACGACAGCACACCAGACCACTATAGGTGGCCGGCAGCACGACAGCTCACCAGACCACTATAGGTGGCCGGCAGCACGACAGCTCACCAGGCCACTATAGGTGGGCGGCAGCACGACAGCTCACCAGACCACTATAGGTGGCCGGCAGCACGACAGCTCACCAGGCCACTATAGGTGGCCGCAGCACGACAGCTCGCCAGGCCTCTATAGGTGGCCGGCAGCACGACAGCTCACCAGAACACTATAGGTGGCCGGCAGCACGACAGCTCACCAGGCCACTGTAGGTGGCCGGCAGCACGACAGCTCGCCAGGCCACTATAGGTGGCCGGCAGCACGACAGCTCACCAGGCCGCTATAGGTGGCCGGCAGCACGACAGCTCACCAGGCTTCTATAGGTGGCCGGCAGCACGACAGCTCACCAGGCCACTATAGGTGGCCGGCAGCACGACAGCTCACCAGGCCACTATAGGTGGCCGGCAGCACGACAGCTCACCAGGCCACTATAGGTGGCCGGCAGCACGACAGTTCACCAGCCCACTATAGGTGGCCGGCAGCACGACAGCTCACCAGGCCACTATAGGCGGCCGGCAGCACGACAGCTCGCCAGGCCACTATAGGTGGCCGGCAGCACGACAGCTCACCAGGCCACTATAGGTGGCCGGCAGCACGACAGCTCACCAGGCCACTATAGGTGGCCGGCAGCACGACAGCTCACCCGGCCACTATAGGTGGGCGGCAGCACGACAGATCACCAGGCCACTATAGGTGGCCGGCAGCACGAGAGCCCACCAGGCTACTATAGGTGGCCGGCAGCACGACAGCTCACCAGGCCACTATAGGTGGCCGGCAGCACGACAGCTCACCAGGCCACTATAGGTGGCCGGCAGCACGACAGCTCACCAGGCCACTATAGGTGGCCGGCAGCACGACAGCTCACCAGGCCACTATAGGTGGCCGGCAGCACGACAGCTCACCAGGCCACTATAGGTGGCCGGCAGCACGACAGCTCGCCAGGCCACTATAGGTGGCCGGCAGCACGACAGCTCACCGGGCCACTATAGGTAGCCGGCAGCACGACAGCTCACCAGGCCACCATAGGTGGGCGGCAACACGACAGCTCACCAGGCCACTATAGGTGGCCGGCAGCACGACAGCTCGCCAGGCCACTATAGGTGGGCGGCAGCACCGCAGCTCACCAGGACACTATAAATGGCCTGCAGCACGACAGCACACCAGACCACTATAGGTGGCCGCAGCACGACAGCTCACCAGGACACTATTGGTGGCCAGCAGCACGACAGTTCGCCAGGCCACTATTGGTGGCCGGCAGCACGACAGCTCGCCAGGCCACTATAGGTGGGCGGCAGCACGACAGCTCACCAGGACACTATTGGTGGCCAGCAGCACGACAGTTCGCCAGGCCACTATTGGTGGCCGGCAGCACGACAGCTCGCCAGACCACTATAGGTGGCCGGCAGCACGACAGCACACCAGACCACTATAGGTGGCCGGCAGCACGACAGCTCGCCAGGCCACTATAGGTGGCCGTCAGCACGACAGCTCACCAGGCCACTATAGATGGCCGGCAGCACGACAGCTCACCAGGCCACGATAGGTGGCCGGCAGCACGACAGCTCATCAGACCACTATAGGTGGCCGGCAGCACGACAGCTCACCAGGCCACTATAGGTAGCCGGCAGCACGACAGCTCACCAGGCCACCATAGGTGGGCGGCAACACGACAGCTCACCAGGCCACTATAGGTGGCCGGCAGCACGACAGCTCGCCAGGCCACTATAGGTGGTCGGCAGCACGACAGCTCACCAGGACACTATAAATGGCCTGCAGCACGACAGCACACCAGACCACTATAGGTGGCCGGCAGCACGACAGCACACCAGACCACTATAAGTGGCCGGTAGCACGACAGCTCACCAGACCACTATAGGTGGCCGGCAGCACGACAGCTCACCAGGCCACTATAGGTAGCCGGCAGCACGACAGCTCACCAGGCCACTATAGGTGGGCGGCAGCACGACAGCTCACCAGGCCACTATAGGTGGCCGGCAGCATGACAGCTCGCCAGGCCACTATAGGTAGCCGGCAGCACGAGAGCTCACCAGGCCACTATAGGTGGGCGGCAGCACGACAGCTCACCAGGCCACTATAGGTGGAGGGCAGCACGACAGCTCGCCAGGCCACTATAGGTGGCCGTCAGCACGACAGCTCCCCAGGACACTATAAATGGCCTGCAGCACGACAGCACACCAGACCACTATAGGTGGCCGGCAGCACGACAGCTCACCAGGCCACTATAGGTGGCCGGCAGCACGACAGTTCCCCAGGCCACTATAGGTGGCCGGCAGCACGACAGTTCACCAGGCCACTATAGGTGGCCGGCAGCACGACAGTTCACCAGGCCACTATTGGTGGCCGGCAGCACGACAGCTCACCAGGCCACTATCGGTGGCCGGCGGCACGACAGCTCACCCGGCCAATATAGGTGGGCGGCAGCACGATAGCTCACCAGACCACTATAGGTGGCCGGCAGCACGACAGCTCACCAGGCCACTATAGATAGCCGGCAGCACGACAGCTCACCAGGCCACTATAGGTGGGCGGCAGCACGACAGCTCACCAGGCCACTATAGGTGGGCGGCAGCACGACAGCTCACCAGGCCACTATAGGTGGGCGGCAGCACGACAGCTCACCAGGCCACTATAGGTGGCCGGCAGCACGACAGTTCGCCAGGCCACTATAGGTGGCCGTCAGCACGACAGCTCACCAGGACACTATAAATGGCCTGCAGCACGACAGCACACCAGACCACTATAGGTGGCCGTCAGCACGACAGCTCACCAGGCCACTATAGGTGGCCGGCAGCACGACAGCTCGCCAGGCCACTATAGGTGGCCGTCAGCACGACAGCTCACCAGGACACTATAAATGGCCTGCAGCACGACAGCACACCAGACCACTATAGGTGGCCCGCAGCACGACAGCTCACCTGGCCACTATAGGTGGCCGGCAGCACACCAGCTCACCAGGACACTATAGGTGGCCGGCAGCCCGACAGCTCACCAGGCGACTATAAATGGCCTGCAGCACGACAGCACACCAGACCACTATACGTGGGCGGCAGCACGACAGCTCACCAGGCCACTATAGTTGGCCGGCAGCACGACAACTCACCAGGCCACTATAGGTGGCCGGCAGCATGACAGCATGACAGCTCACCAGGCCACTATAGGTGGCCGGCAGCACGACACCACACCAGACCACTATAGGTGGGCGGCAGCACGACAGCTCACCAGGCCACTATAGGTAGCCGGCAGCACGACAGCTCACCAGGCCACTATAGGTGGGCGGCAGCACGACAGCTCACCAGGCCACTATGGGTGGCCGGCAGCACGACAGCTCACCAGGCCACTATAGGTGGCCGGCAGCACGACAGCTCACCAGGCCACTATAGGTGGCCGGCGGCACGACAGCTCACCCGGCCACTATAGGTGGCCGGCAGCACGGCAGCTCACCAGGCCACTATAAATGGCCTGCAGCACGACAGCACACCAGACCACTATACGTGGGCGGCAGCACGACAGCACACCAGACCACTATAGGTGGCCGGCAGCACGACAGCTCACCAGGACACTATTGGTGGCCAGCAGCACGACAGTTCGCCAGGCCACTATTGGTGGCCGGCAGCACGACAGCTCGCCAGGCCACTATAGGTGGTCGGCAGCATGACAGCATGACAGCTCACCAGGCCACTATAGGTGGCCGGCAGCACGACACCACACCAGACCACTATAGGTGGGCGGCAGCACGACAGCTCACCAGGCCACTATAGGTAGCCGGCAGCACGACAGCTCACCAGGCCACTATAGGTGGGCGGCAGCACGACAGCTCACCAGGCCACTATAGGTGGCCGGCAGCACGACAGCTCGCCAGGCCACTATAGGTGGCCGTCAGCACGACAGCTCACCAGGCCACTATAGGTGGCCGGCAGCACGACAGCTCACCAGGCCACTATAGGTGGCCGGCGGCACGACAGCTCACCCGGCCACTATAGGTGGCCGGCAGCACGGCAGCTCACCAGGCCACTATAAATGGCCTGCAGCACGACAGCACACCAGACCACTATACGTGGGCGGCAGCACGACAGCACACCAGACCACTATAGGTGACCGGCAGCACGACAGCTCACCAGGACACTATTGGTGGCCAGCAGCACGACAGTTCGCCAGGCCACTATAGGTAGCCGGCAGCACGACAGCTCACCAGGCCACTATAGGTGGGCGGCAGCACGACAGCTCACCAGGCCACTATAGGTGGCCGGCAGCACGACAGCTCGCCAGGCCACTATAGGTGGCCGTCAGCACGACAGCTCACCAGGCCACTAAAGGTGGCCGGCAGCACGACAGCTCACCAGGCCACTATAGGTGGCCGGCGGCACGACAGCTCACCCGGCCACTATAGGTGGCCGGCAGCACGGCAGCTCACCAGGCCACTATAAATGGCCTGCAGCACGACAGCACACCAGACCACTATACGTGGGCGGCAGCACGACAGCACACCAGACCACTATAGGTGGCCGGCAGCACGACAGCTCACCAGGACACTATTGGTGGCCAGCAGCACGACAGTTCGCCAGGCCACTATTGGTGGCCGGCAGCACGACACCACACCAGACCACTATAGGTGGGCGGCAGCACGACAGCTCACCAGGCCACTATAGGTAGCCGGCAGCACGACAGCTCACCAGGCCACTATAGGTGGGCGGCAGCACGACAGCTCACCAGGCCACTATAGGTGGCCGGCAGCACGACAGCTCGCCAGGCCACTATAGGTGGCCGTCAGCACGACAGCTCACCAGGCCACTATAGGTGGCCGGCAGGACGACAGCTCACCAGGCCACTATAGGTGGCCGGCGGCACGACAGCTCACCCGGCCACTATAGGTGGGCGGCAGCACGATAGCTCACCAGGCCACTATAGGTGGCCGGCAGCATGACAGCTCACCAGGCCACTATAGGTGGCCGGCAGCACGACAGCTCGCCAAGCCACTATAGGTGGCCGTCAGCACGACAGCTCACCAGGACACTATAAATGGCCTGCAGCACGACAGCACACCAGACCACTATAGGTGGCCCGCAGCACGACAGCTCACCAGGCCACTATAGGTGGCCGGCAGCACGACAGTTCACCAGGCCACTATAGGTGGCCGGCAGCACGACAGCTCACCAGGCCACTATAGGTGGCCGGCGGCACGACAGCTCACCCGGCCACTATAGGTGGGCGGCAGCACGACAGCTCACCAGGCCACTATAGGTGGCCGGCAGCACGACAGTTCACCAGGCCACTATAGGTGGCCGGCAGCACGACAGCTCGCCAGGCCACTATAGGTTGCCGGCAGCACGACAGCTCACCAGCCCACTATAGGTGGCCGGCAGCACGACACCACACCAGACCACTATAGGTGGGCGGCAGCACGACAGCTCACCAGGCCACTATAGGTGGGCGGCAGCACGACAGCTCACCAGGCCACTATAGGTGGCCGGCAGCACGACAGCTCACCAGGCCACTATAGGTGGCCGGCAGCACGACAGCTCGCCAGGCCACTATAGGTGGCCGTCAGCACGACAGCTCACCAGGCCACTATAGGTGGCCGGCGGCACGACAGCTCACCCGGCCACTATAAGTGGGCGGCAGCACGATAGCTCACCAGGCCACTATAGGTGGCCGGCAGCATGACAGCTCACCAGGCCACTATAGGTGGCCGGCAGCACGACAGCTCGCCAGGCCACTATAGGTGGCCGTCAGCACGACAGCTCACCAGGACACTATAAATGGCCTGCAGCACGACAGCACACCAGACCACTATAGGTGTCCCGCAGCACGACAGCTCACCAGGCCACTATAGGTGGCCGGCAGCACGACAGTTCACCAGGCCACTATAGGTGGCCGGCGGCACGACAGCTCACCCGGCCACTATAGGTGGGCGGCAGCACGATAGCTCACCAGGCCACTATAGGTGGCCGGCAGCATGACAGCTCACCAGGCCACTATAGGTGGCCGGCAGCACGACAGCTCGCCAGGCCACTATAGGTGGCCGTCAGCACGACAGCTCACCAGGACACTATAAATGGTCTGCAGCACGACAGCACACCAGACCACTATAGCCCGCAGCACGACAGCTCACCAGGCCACTATAGGTGGCCGGCAGCACACCAGCTCACCAGGACACTATAGGTGGCCGGCAGCCCGACAGCTCACCAGGCGACTATAAATGGCCTGCAGCACGACAGCACACCAGACCACTATAGGTGTCCCGCAGCACGACAGCTCACCAGGCCACTATAAATGGCCTGCAGCACGACAGCACACCAGACCACTATAGGTGGCCGGCAGCACGACAGCTCGCCAGGCCACTATAGGTGGCCGGCAGCACGACAGCTCACCAGGCCACTATAGGTGGCCGGCAGCACGACAGCACACCAGACCACTATAGGTGGCCGGCAGCACGACAGCACACCAGACCACTATAGGTGGCCGGCAGCACGACAGCTCACCAGACCACTATAGGTGGCCGGCAGCACGACAGCTCACCAGACCACTATAGGTGGCCGGCAGCACGACAGCTCCCCAGGCCACTATAGGTGGCCGGCAGCACGACAGCTCACCAGGCGACTGTAAGTGGCCTGCAGCACGACAGCACACCAGACCACTACAGGTGGCCGGCAGCACGACAGCTCACCAGGCCACTATAGGTGGCCGGCAGCACGACAGCTCACCAGGCCACTATAGGTGGCCGGCGGCACGACAGCTCACCAGGCCACTATAGGTGGCCGGCAGCACGAAAGCTCACCAGGCCACTATAGGTGGCCGGCAGCACGACAGCTCACCAGGCCACTATAGGTGGCCGGCAGCACGACAGCTCGCCAGGCCACTATAGGTGGCCGTCAGCACGACAGCTCACCAGGACACTTTAAATGGCCTGCAGCACGACAGCACACCAGACCACTATAGGTGGCCGGCAGCACGACAGCTCGCCAGGCCACTATAGGTGGTCGGCAGCACGACAGCTCACCAGGCCACTATAGGTGGGCGGCAGCACGACAGCTCACCAGGCCACTATAGGAGGCCGTCAGCACGACAGCTCACCAGGCGACTGTAAGTGGCCTGCAGCACGATAGCACACCAGACCACTACAGGTGGCCGGCAGCACGACAGCTCACCAGGCCACTATAGGTGGGCGGCAGCACGACAGCTCACCAGACCACTATAGGTGGCCGGCAGCACGACAGCTCACCAGGCCACTATAGGTGGCCGGCAGCACGACAGCACACCAGACCACTATAGGTGGCCGGCAGCACGACAGCACACCAGACCACTATAGGTATCCGGCAGCACGACAGCTCACCAGACCACTATAGGTGGCCGGCAGCACGACAGCTCACCAGGCCACTATAGGTGGGCGGCAGCACGACAGCTCACCAGACCACTATAGGTGGCCGGCAGCACGACAGCTCACCAGGCCACTATAGGTGGCCGCAGCACGACAGCTCGCCAGGCCTCTATAGGTGACCGGCAGCACGACAGCTCACCAGAACACTATAGGTGGCCGGCAGCACGACAGCTCACCAGGCCACTGTAGGTGGCCGGCAGCACGACAGCTCGCCAGGCCACTATAGGTGGCCGGCAGCACGACAGCTCACCAGGCCGCTATAGGTGGCCGGCAGCACGACAGCTCACCAGGCTTCTATAGGTGGCCGGTAGCACGACAGCTCACCAGGCCACTATAGGTGGCCGGCAGCACGACAGCTCACCAGGCCACTATAGGTGGCCGGCAGCACGACAGCTCACCAGGCCACTATAGGTGGCCGGCAGCACGACAGTTCACCAGCCCACTATAGGTGGCCGGCAGCACGACAGCTCACCAGGCCACTATAGGCGGCCGGCAGCACGACAGCTCGCCAGGCCACTATAGGTGGCCGGCAGCACGACAGCTCACCAGGCCACTATAGGTGGCCGGCAGCACGACAGCTCACCAGGCCACTATAGGTGGCCGGCAGCACGACAGCTCACCCGGCCACTATAGGTGGGCGGCAGCACGACAGATCACCAGGCCACTATAGGTGGCCGGCAGCACGACAGCTCACCAGGACACTATTGGTGGCCAGCAGCACGACAGTTCGCCAGGCCACTATTGGTGGCCGGCAGCACGACACCACACCAGACCACTATAGGTGGGCGGCAGCACGACAGCTCACCAGGCCACTATAGGTAGCCGGCAGCACGACAGCTCACCAGGCCACTATAGGTGGGCGGCAGCACGACAGCTCACCAGGCCACTATAGGTGGCCGGCAGCACGACAGCTCGCCAGGCCACTATAGGTGGCCGTCAGCACGACAGCTCACCAGGCCACTATAGGTGGCCGGCAGGACGACAGCTCACCAGGCCACTATAGGTGGCCGGCGGCACGACAGCTCACCCGGCCACTATAGGTGGGCGGCAGCACGATAGCTCACCAGGCCACTATAGGTGGCCGGCAGCATGACAGCTCACCAGGCCACTATAGGTGGCCGGCAGCACGACAGCTCGCCAAGCCACTATAGGTGGCCGTCAGCACGACAGCTCACCAGGACACTATAAATGGCCTGCAGCACGACAGCACACCAGACCACTATAGGTGGCCCGCAGCACGACAGCTCACCAGGCCACTATAGGTGGCCGGCAGCACGACAGTTCACCAGGCCACTATAGGTGGCCGGCAGCACGACAGCTCACCAGGCCACTATAGGTGGCCGGCGGCACGACAGCTCACCCGGCCACTATAGGTGGGCGGCAGCACGACAGCTCACCAGGCCACTATAGGTGGCCGGCAGCACGACAGTTCACCAGGCCACTATAGGTGGCCGGCAGCACGACAGCTCGCCAGGCCACTATAGGTTGCCGGCAGCACGACAGCTCACCAGCCCACTATAGGTGGCCGGCAGCACGACACCACACCAGACCACTATAGGTGGGCGGCAGCACGACAGCTCACCAGGCCACTATAGGTGGGCGGCAGCACGACAGCTCACCAGGCCACTATAGGTGGCCGGCAGCACGACAGCTCACCAGGCCGCTATAGGTGGCCGGCAGCACGACAGCTCGCCAGGCCACTATAGGTGGCCGTCAGCACGACAGCTCACCAGGCCACTATAGGTGGCCGGCGGCACGACAGCTCACCAGGCCACTATAGGTGGGCGGCAGCACGACAGCTCACCAGGCCACTATAGGTGGCCGGCAGCACGACAGCTCGCCAGGCCACTATAGGTGGCCGTCAGCACGACAGCTCACCAGGCCACTATAGGTGGCCGGCAGGACGACAGCTCACCAGGCCACTATAGGTGGCCGGCGGCACGACAGCTCACCCGGCCACTATAGGTGGGCGGCAGCACGATAGCTCACCAGGCCACTATAGGTGGCCGGCAGCATGACAGCTCACCAGGCCACTATAGGTGGCCGGCAGCACGACAGCTCGCCAAGCCACTATAGGTGGCCGTCAGCACGACAGCTCACCAGGACACTATAAATGGCCTGCAGCACGACAGCACACCAGACCACTATAGGTGGCCCGCAGCACGACAGCTCACCAGGCCACTATAGGTGGCCGGCAGCACGACAGTTCACCAGGCCACTATAGGTGGCCGGCAGCACGACAGCTCACCAGGCCACTATAGGTGGCCGGCGGCACGACAGCTCACCCGGCCACTATAGGTGGGCGGCAGCACGACAGCTCACCAGGCCACTATAGGTGGCCGGCAGCACGACAGTTCACCAGGCCACTATAGGTGGCCGGCAGCACGACAGCTCGCCAGGCCACTATAGGTTGCCGGCAGCACGACAGCTCACCAGCCCACTATAGGTGGCCGGCAGCACGACACCACACCAGACCACTATAGGTGGGCGGCAGCACGACAGCTCACCAGGCCACTATAGGTGGGCGGCAGCACGACAGCTCACCAGGCCACTATAGGTGGCCGGCAGCACGACAGCTCACCAGGCCACTATAGGTGGCCGGCAGCACGACAGCTCGCCAGGCCACTATAGGTGGCCGTCAGCACGACAGCTCACCAGGCCACTATAGGTGGCCGGCGGCACGACAGCTCACCCGGCCACTATAAGTGGGCGGCAGCACGATAGCTCACCAGGCCACTATAGGTGGCCGGCAGCATGACAGCTCACCAGGCCACTATAGGTGGCCGGCAGCACGACAGCTCGCCAGGCCACTATAGGTGGCCGTCAGCACGACAGCTCACCAGGACACTATAAATGGCCTGCAGCACGACAGCACACCAGACCACTATAGGTGTCCCGCAGCACGACAGCTCACCAGGCCACTATAGGTGGCCGGCAGCACGACAGTTCACCAGGCCACTATAGGTGGCCGGCGGCACGACAGCTCACCCGGCCACTATAGGTGGGCGGCAGCACGATAGCTCACCAGGCCACTATAGGTGGCCGGCAGCATGACAGCTCACCAGGCCACTATAGGTGGCCGGCAGCACGACAGCTCGCCAGGCCACTATAGGTGGCCGTCAGCACGACAGCTCACCAGGACACTATAAATGGTCTGCAGCACGACAGCACACCAGACCACTATAGCCCGCAGCACGACAGCTCACCAGGCCACTATAGGTGGCCGGCAGCACACCAGCTCACCAGGACACTATAGGTGGCCGGCAGCCCGACAGCTCACCAGGCGACTATAAATGGCCTGCAGCACGACAGCACACCAGACCACTATAGGTGTCCCGCAGCACGACAGCTCACCAGGCCACTATAAATGGCCTGCAGCACGACAGCACACCAGACCACTATAGGTGGCCGGCAGCACGACAGCTCGCCAGGCCACTATAGGTGGCCGGCAGCACGACAGCTCACCAGGCCACTATAGGTGGCCGGCAGCACGACAGCACACCAGACCACTATAGGTGGCCGGCAGCACGACAGCACACCAGACCACTATAGGTGGCCGGCAGCACGACAGCTCACCAGACCACTATAGGTGGCCGGCAGCACGACAGCTCACCAGACCACTATAGGTGGCCGGCAGCACGACAGCTCCCCAGGCCACTATAGGTGGCCGGCAGCACGACAGCTCACCAGGCGACTGTAAGTGGCCTGCAGCACGACAGCACACCAGACCACTACAGGTGGCCGGCAGCACGACAGCTCACCAGGCCACTATAGGTGGCCGGCAGCACGACAGCTCACCAGGCCACTATAGGTGGCCGGCGGCACGACAGCTCACCAGGCCACTATAGGTGGCCGGCAGCACGAAAGCTCACCAGGCCACTATAGGTGGCCGGCAGCACGACAGCTCACCAGGCCACTATAGGTGGCCGGCAGCACGACAGCTCGCCAGGCCACTATAGGTGGCCGTCAGCACGACAGCTCACCAGGACACTTTAAATGGCCTGCAGCACGACAGCACACCAGACCACTATAGGTGGCCGGCAGCACGACAGCTCGCCAGGCCACTATAGGTGGTCGGCAGCACGACAGCTCACCAGGCCACTATAGGTGGGCGGCAGCACGACAGCTCACCAGGCCACTATAGGAGGCCGTCAGCACGACAGCTCACCAGGCGACTGTAAGTGGCCTGCAGCACGATAGCACACCAGACCACTACAGGTGGCCGGCAGCACGACAGCTCACCAGGCCACTATAGGTGGGCGGCAGCACGACAGCTCACCAGACCACTATAGGTGGCCGGCAGCACGACAGCTCACCAGGCCACTATAGGTGGCCGGCAGCACGACAGCACACCAGACCACTATAGGTGGCCGGCAGCACGACAGCACACCAGACCACTATAGGTATCCGGCAGCACGACAGCTCACCAGACCACTATAGGTGGCCGGCAGCACGACAGCTCACCAGGCCACTATAGGTGGGCGGCAGCACGACAGCTCACCAGACCACTATAGGTGGCCGGCAGCACGACAGCTCACCAGGCCACTATAGGTGGCCGCAGCACGACAGCTCGCCAGGCCTCTATAGGTGACCGGCAGCACGACAGCTCACCAGAACACTATAGGTGGCCGGCAGCACGACAGCTCACCAGGCCACTGTAGGTGGCCGGCAGCACGACAGCTCGCCAGGCCACTATAGGTGGCCGGCAGCACGACAGCTCACCAGGCCGCTATAGGTGGCCGGCAGCACGACAGCTCACCAGGCTTCTATAGGTGGCCGGTAGCACGACAGCTCACCAGGCCACTATAGGTGGCCGGCAGCACGACAGCTCACCAGGCCACTATAGGTGGCCGGCAGCACGACAGCTCACCAGGCCACTATAGGTGGCCGGCAGCACGACAGTTCACCAGCCCACTATAGGTGGCCGGCAGCACGACAGCTCACCAGGCCACTATAGGCGGCCGGCAGCACGACAGCTCGCCAGGCCACTATAGGTGGCCGGCAGCACGACAGCTCACCAGGCCACTATAGGTGGCCGGCAGCACGACAGCTCACCAGGCCACTATAGGTGGCCGGCAGCACGACAGCTCACCCGGCCACTATAGGTGGGCGGCAGCACGACAGATCACCAGGCCACTATAGGTGGCCGGCAGCACGACAGCTCACCAGGACACTATTGGTGGCCAGCAGCACGACAGTTCGCCAGGCCACTATTGGTGGCCGGCAGCACGACACCACACCAGACCACTATAGGTGGGCGGCAGCACGACAGCTCACCAGGCCACTATAGGTAGCCGGCAGCACGACAGCTCACCAGGCCACTATAGGTGGGCGGCAGCACGACAGCTCACCAGGCCACTATAGGTGGCCGGCAGCACGACAGCTCGCCAGGCCACTATAGGTGGCCGTCAGCACGACAGCTCACCAGGCCACTATAGGTGGCCGGCAGGACGACAGCTCACCAGGCCACTATAGGTGGCCGGCGGCACGACAGCTCACCCGGCCACTATAGGTGGGCGGCAGCACGATAGCTCACCAGGCCACTATAGGTGGCCGGCAGCATGACAGCTCACCAGGCCACTATAGGTGGCCGGCAGCACGACAGCTCGCCAAGCCACTATAGGTGGCCGTCAGCACGACAGCTCACCAGGACACTATAAATGGCCTGCAGCACGACAGCACACCAGACCACTATAGGTGGCCCGCAGCACGACAGCTCACCAGGCCACTATAGGTGGCCGGCAGCACGACAGTTCACCAGGCCACTATAGGTGGCCGGCAGCACGACAGCTCACCAGGCCACTATAGGTGGCCGGCGGCACGACAGCTCACCCGGCCACTATAGGTGGGCGGCAGCACGACAGCTCACCAGGCCACTATAGGTGGCCGGCAGCACGACAGTTCACCAGGCCACTATAGGTGGCCGGCAGCACGACAGCTCGCCAGGCCACTATAGGTTGCCGGCAGCACGACAGCTCACCAGCCCACTATAGGTGGCCGGCAGCACGACACCACACCAGACCACTATAGGTGGGCGGCAGCACGACAGCTCACCAGGCCACTATAGGTGGGCGGCAGCACGACAGCTCACCAGGCCACTATAGGTGGCCGGCAGCACGACAGCTCACCAGGCCGCTATAGGTGGCCGGCAGCACGACAGCTCGCCAGGCCACTATAGGTGGCCGTCAGCACGACAGCTCACCAGGCCACTATAGGTGGCCGGCGGCACGACAGCTCACCCGGCCACTATAAGTGGGCGGCAGCACGATAGCTCACCAGGCCACTATAGGTGGCCGGCAGCATGACAGCTCACCAGGCCACTATAGGTGGCCGGCAGCACGACAGCTCGCCAGGCCACTATAGGTGGCCGTCAGCACGACAGCTCACCAGGACACTATAAATGGCCTGCAGCACGACAGCACACCAGACCACTATAGGTGTCCCGCAGCACGACAGCTCACCAGGCCACTATAGGTGGCCGGCAGCACGACAGTTCACCAGGCCACTATAGGTGGCCGGCGGCACGACAGCTCACCCGGCCACTATAGGTGGGCGGCAGCACGATAGCTCACCAGGCCACTATAGGTGGCCGGCAGCATGACAGCTCACCAGGCCACTATAGGTGGCCGGCAGCACGACAGCTCGCCAGGCCACTATAGGTGGCCGTCAGCACGACAGCTCACCAGGACACTATAAATGGTCTGCAGCACGACAGCACACCAGACCACTATAGCCCGCAGCACGACAGCTCACCAGGCCACTATAGGTGGCCGGCAGCACACCAGCTCACCAGGACACTATAGGTGGCCGGCAGCCCGACAGCTCACCAGGCGACTATAAATGGCCTGCAGCACGACAGCACACCAGACCACTATAGGTGTCCCGCAGCACGACAGCTCACCAGGCCACTATAAATAGCCTGCAGCACGACAGCACACCAGACCACTATAGGTGGCCGGCAGCACGACAGCTCGCCAGGCCACTATAGGTGGCCGGCAGCACGACAGCTCACCAGGCCACTATAGGTGGCCGGCAGCACGACAGCACACCAGACCACTATAGGTGGCCGGCAGCACGACAGCACACCAGACCACTATAGGTGGCCGGCAGCACGACAGCTCACCAGACCACTATAGGTGGCCGGCAGCACGACAGCTCACCAGACCACTATAGGTGGCCGGCAGCACGACAGCTCCCCAGGCCACTATAGGTGGCCGGCAGCACGACAGCTCACCAGGCGACTGTAAGTGGCCTGCAGCACGACAGCACACCAGACCACTACAGGTGGCCGGCAGCACGACAGCTCACCAGGCCACTATAGGTGGCCGGCAGCACGACAGCTCACCAGGCCACTATAGGTGGCCGGCGGCACGACAGCTCACCAGGCCACTATAGGTGGCCGGCAGCACGAAAGCTCACCAGGCCACTATAGGTGGCCGGCAGCACGACAGCTCACCAGGCCACTATAGGTGGCCGGCAGCACGACAGCTCGCCAGGCCACTATAGGTGGCCGTCAGCACGACAGCTCACCAGGACACTTTAAATGGCCTGCAGCACGACAGCACACCAGACCACTATAGGTGGCCGGCAGCACGACAGCTCGCCAGGCCACTATAGGTGGTCGGCAGCACGACAGCTCACCAGGCCACTATAGGTGGGCGGCAGCACGACAGCTCACCAGGCCACTATAGGAGGCCGTCAGCACGACAGCTCACCAGGCGACTGTAAGTGGCCTGCAGCACGATAGCACACCAGACCACTACAGGTGGCCGGCAGCACGACAGCTCACCAGGCCACTATAGGTGGGCGGCAGCACGACAGCTCACCAGACCACTATAGGTGGCCGGCAGCACGACAGCTCACCAGGCCACTATAGGTGGCCGGCAGCACGACAGCACACCAGACCACTATAGGTGGCCGGCAGCACGACAGCACACCAGACCACTATAGGTATCCGGCAGCACGACAGCTCACCAGACCACTATAGGTGGCCGGCAGCACGACAGCTCACCAGGCCACTATAGGTGGGCGGCAGCACGACAGCTCACCAGACCACTATAGGTGGCCGGCAGCACGACAGCTCACCAGGCCACTATAGGTGGCCGCAGCACGACAGCTCGCCAGGCCTCTATAGGTGACCGGCAGCACGACAGCTCACCAGAACACTATAGGTGGCCGGCAGCACGACAGCTCACCAGGCCACTATAGGTGGCCGGCAGCACGACAGCTCACCAGGCCACGACAGGTGACCGGCAGCACGAAGGCTCACCAGGTCACTATAGGTGGCCGGCAGCACGACAGCTCACCAGGCCACTATAGGTGGCCGGCAGCACGACAGCTCGCCAGGCCACTATAGGTGGCCGGCAGCACGACAGCTCACCAGGCCACTATAGGTGGCCGGCAGCACGACAGCTCGCCAGGCCACTATAGGTGGCCGGCAGCACGACAGCTCACCAGACCACTATAGGTGGCCGACAGCACGACAGCTCACCAGGCCTCTATAGGTGGCCGGCAGCACGACAGCTCACCAGGCCACTATAGGTGGCCGGCAGCACGACAGCTCACAGGCCACTATAGGTGGCCGGCAGCACGACAGCTCACCAGGCCACTATAGGTGGCCGGCAGCACGACAGCTCACCAGGCCACTATAGGTGGGCGGCAGCACGACAGCTCACCAGGCCACTATAGGTGGCCGGCAGCACGACAGCTCACCAGGCCACTATAGGTGGCCGGCAGCACGACAGCTCACCAGGCCTCTATAGGTGGCCGGCAGCACGACAGCTCGCCAGGCCACTATAGGTGGCCGGCAGCACGACAGCTCACAGGCCACTATAGGTGGCCGGCAGCACGACAGCTCACCAGGCCACTATAGGTGGCCGGCAGCACGACAGCTCTCCAGGCCACTATTGGTGGGCGGCAGCACGACAGCTCACCAGGCCACTATGGGTGGCCGGCAGCACGACAGCTCACCAGGCCACTATAGGTGGCCGGCAGCACGACAGCTCACCAGGCCACGACAGGTGACCGGCAGCACGAAGGCTCACCAGGTCACTATAGGTGGCCGGCAGCACGACAGCTCACCAGGCCACTATAGGTGGCCGGCAGCACGACAGCTCACCAGGCCACTATTGGTGGGCGGCAGCACGACAGCTCACCAGGCCACTATGGGTGGCCGGCAGCACGACAGCTCACCAGGCCACTATAGGTGGCCGGCAGCACGACAGCTCACCAGGCCACTATAGGTGGCCGGCAGCACGACAGCTCACCAGGCCACTATTGGTGGGCGGCAGCACGACAGCTCACAGGCCACTATAGGTGGCCGGCAGCACGAGAGCCCACCAGACTACTATAGGTGGCCGGCAGCACGACAGCTCACCAGGCCACTATAGGTGGCCGGCAGCACGACAACTCACCAGGCCACTATTGGTGGGCGGCAGCACGACAGCTCACCAGGCCACTATGGGTGGCCGGCAGCACGACAGCTCACCAGGCCACGACAGGTGACCGGCAGCACGAAGGCTCACCAGGTCACTATAGGTGGCCGGCAGCACGACAGCTCACCAGGCCACTATAGGTGGCCGGCAGCACGACAGCTCACCAGGCCACTATAGGTGGGCGGCAGCACGACAGCTCACCAGACCACTATAGGTGGCCGGCAGCACGACAGCTCACCAGGCCACTACAGGTCGCCGCAGCACGACAGCTCGCCAGGCCTCTATAGGTGGCCGGCAGCACGACAGCTCGCCAGGCCACTGTAGGTGGCCGGCAGCACGACAGCTCACCAGGCCACTGTAGGTGGCCGGCAGCACGACAGCTCGCCAGGCCACTATAGGTGGCCGGCAGCACGACAGCTCACCAGGCCACTATAAATGGCCTGCAGCACGACAGCACACCAGACCACTATACGTGGGCGGCAGCACGACAGCACACCAGACCACTATAGGTGGCCGGCAGCACGACAGCTCACCAGGACACTATTGGTGGCCAGCAGCACGACAGTTCGCCAGGCCACTATAGGTAGCCGGCAGCACGACAGCTCACCAGGCCACTATAGGTGGGCGGCAGCACGACAGCTCACCAGGCCACTATAGGTGGCCGGCAGCACGACAGCTCGCCAGGCCACTATAGGTGGCCGTCAGCACGACAGCTCACCAGGCCACTATAGGTGGCCGGCAGCACGACAGCTCACCAGGCCACTATAGGTGGCCGGCGGCACGACAGCTCACCCGGCCACTATAGGTGGCCGGCAGCACGGCAGCTCTCCAGGCCACTATAAATGGCCTGCAGCACGACAGCACACCAGACCACTATACGTGGGCGGCAGCACGACAGCACACCAGACCACTATAGGTGGCCGGCAGCACGACAGCTCACCAGGACACTATTGGTGGCCAGCAGCACGACAGTTCGCCAGGCCACTATTGGTGGCCGGCAGCACGACACCACACCAGACCACTATAGGTGGGCGGCAGCACGACAGCTCACCAGGCCACTATAGGTAGCCGGCAGCACGACAGCTCACCAGGCCACTATAGGTGGGCGGCAGCACGACAGCTCACCAGGCCACTATAGGTGGCCGGCAGCACGACAGCTCGCCAGGCCACTATAGGTGGCCGTCAGCACGACAGCTCACCAGGCCACTATAGGTGGCCGGCAGGACGACAGCTCACCAGGCCACTATAGGTGGCCGGCGGCACGACAGCTCACCCGGCCACTATAGGTGGGCGGCAGCACGATAGCTCACCAGGCCACTATAGGTGGCCGGCAGCATGACAGCTCACCAGGCCACTATAGGTGGCCGGCAGCACGACAGCTCGCCAAGCCACTATTGGTGGCCGTCAGCACGACAGCTCACCAGGACACTATAAATGGCCTGCAGCACGACAGCACACCAGACCACTATAGGTGGCCCGCAGCACGACAGCTCACCAGGCCACTATAGGTGGCCGGCAGCACGACAGTTCACCAGGCCACTATAGGTGGCCGGCAGCACGACAGCTCACCAGGCCACTATAGGTGGCCGGCGGCACGACAGCTCACCCGGCCACTATAGGTGGGCGGCAGCACGACAGCTCACCAGGCCACTATAGGTGGCCGGCAGCACGACAGTTCACCAGGCCACTATAGGTGGCCGGCAGCACGACAGCTCGCCAGGCCACTATAGGTTGCCGGCAGCACGACAGCTCACCAGCCCACTATAGGTGGCCGGCAGCACGACACCACACCAGACCACTATAGGTGGGCGGCAGCACGACAGCTCACCAGGCCACTATAGGTGGGCGGCAGCACGACAGCTCACCAGGCCACTATAGGTGGCCGGCAGCACGACAGCTCACCAGGCCACTATAGGTGGCCGGCAGCACGACAGCTCGCCAGGCCACTATAGGTGGCGGTCAGCACGACAGCTCACCAGGCCACTATAGGTGGCCGGCGGCACGACAGCTCACCCGGCCACTATAAGTGGGCGGCAGCACGATAGCTCACCAGGCCACTATAGGTGGCCGGCAGCATGACAGCTCACCAGGCCACTATAGGTGGCCGGCAGCACGACAGCTCGCCAGGCCACTATAGGTGGCCGTCAGCACGACAGCTCACCAGGACACTATAAATGGCCTGCAGCACGACAGCACACCAGACCACTATAGGTGTCCCGCAGCACGACAGCTCACCAGGCCACTATAGGTGGCCGGCAGCACGACAGTTCACCAGGCCACTATAGGTGGCCGGCGGCACGACAGCTCACCCGGCCACTATAGGTGGGCGGCAGCACGATAGCTCACCAGGCCACTATAGGTGGCCGGCAGCATGACAGCTCACCAGGCCACTATAGGTGGCCGGCAGCACGACAGCTCGCCAGGCCACTATAGGTGGCCGTCAGCACGACAGCTCACCAGGACACTATAAATGGTCTGCAGCACGACAGCACACCAGACCACTATAGCCCGCAGCACGACAGCTCACCAGGCCACTATAGGTGGCCGGCAGCACACCAGCTCACCAGGACACTATAGGTGGCCGGCAGCCCGACAGCTCACCAGGCGACTATAAATGGCCTGCAGCACGACAGCACACCAGACCACTATAGGTGTCCCGCAGCACGACAGCTCACCAGGCCACTATAAATGGCCTGCAGCACGACAGCACACCAGACCACTATAGGTGGCCGGCAGCACGACAGCTCGCCAGGCCACTATAGGTGGCCGGCAGCACGACAGCTCACCAGGCCACTATAGGTGGCCGGCAGCACGACAGCACACCAGACCACTATAGGTGGCCGGCAGCACGACAGCACACCAGACCACTATAGGTGGCCGGCAGCACGACAGCTCACCAGACCACTATAGGTGGCCGGCAGCACGACAGCTCACCAGACCACTATAGGTGGCCGGCAGCACGACAGCTCCCCAGGCCACTATAGGTGGCCGGCAGCACGACAGCTCACCAGGCGACTGTAAGTGGCCTGCAGCACGACAGCACACCAGACCACTACAGGTGGCCGGCAGCACGACAGCTCACCAGGCCACTATAGGTGGCCGGCAGCACGACAGCTCACCAGGCCACTATAGGTGGCCGGCGGCACGACAGCTCACCAGGCCACTATAGGTGGCCGGCAGCACGAAAGCTCACCAGGCCACTATAGGTGGCCGGCAGCACGACAGCTCACCAGGCCACTATAGGTGGCCGGCAGCACGACAGCTCGCCAGGCCACTATAGGTGGCCGTCAGCACGACAGCTCACCAGGACACTTTAAATGGCCTGCAGCACGACAGCACACCAGACCACTATAGGTGGCCGGCAGCACGACAGCTCGCCAGGCCACTATAGGTGGTCGGCAGCACGACAGCTCACCAGGCCACTATAGGTGGGCGGCAGCACGACAGCTCACCAGGCCACTATAGGAGGCCGTCAGCACGACAGCTCACCAGGCGACTGTAAGTGGCCTGCAGCACGATAGCACACCAGACCACTACAGGTGGCCGGCAGCACGACAGCTCACCAGGCCACTATAGGTGGGCGGCAGCACGACAGCTCACCAGACCACTATAGGTGGCCGGCAGCACGACAGCTCACCAGGCCACTATAGGTGGCCGGCAGCACGACAGCACACCAGACCACTATAGGTGGCCGGCAGCACGACAGCACACCAGACCACTATAGGTATCCGGCAGCACGACAGCTCACCAGACCACTATAGGTGGCCGGCAGCACGACAGCTCACCAGGCCACTATAGGTGGGCGGCAGCACGACAGCTCACCAGACCACTATAGGTGGCCGGCAGCACGACAGCTCACCAGGCCACTATAGGTGGCCGCAGCACGACTGCTCGCCAGGCCTCTATAGGTGACCGGCAGCACGACAGCTCACCAGAACACTATAGGTGGCCGGCAGCACGACAGCTCACCAGGCCACTGTAGGTGGCCGGCAGCACGACAGCTCGCCAGGCCACTATAGGTGGCCGGCAGCACGACAGCTCACCAGGCCGCTATAGGTGGCCGGCAGCACGACAGCTCACCAGGCTTCTATAGGTGGCCGGTAGCACGACAGCTCACCAGGCCACTATAGGTGGCCGGCAGCACGACAGCTCACCAGGCCACTATAGGTGGCCGGCAGCACGACAGCTCACCAGGCCACTATAGGTGGCCGGCAGCACGACAGTTCACCAGCCCACCATAGGTGGCCGGCAGCACGACAGCTCACCAGGCCACTATAGGCGGCCGGCAGCACGACAGCTCGCCAGGCCACTATAGGTGGCCGGCAGCACGACAGCTCACCAGGCCACTATAGGTGGCCGGCAGCACGACAGCTCACCAGGCCACTATAGGTGGCCGGCAGCACGACAGCTCACCCGGCCACTATAGGTGGGCGGCAGCACGACAGATCACCAGGCCACTATAGGTGGCCGGCAGCACGAGAGCCCACCAGGCTACTATAGGTGGCCGGCAGCACGACAGCTCACCAGGCCACTATAGGTGGCCGGCAGCACGACAGCTCACCAGGCCACTATTGGTGGGCGGCAGCACGACAGCTCACCAGGCCACTATAGGTGGCCGGCAGCACGACAGCTCACCAGACCACTATAGGTGGCCGGCAGCACGACAGCTCACCAGGCCACTATAGGTGGCCGCAGCACGACAGCTCGCCAGGCCTCTATAGGTGACCGGCAGCACGACAGCTCACCAGAACACTATAGGTGGCCGGCAGCACGACAGCTCACCAGGCCACTGTAGGTGGCCGGCAGCACGACAGCTCGCCAGGCCACTATAGGTGGCCGGCAGCACGACAGCTCACCAGGCCGCTATAGGTGGCCGGCAGCACGACAGCTCACCAGGCTTCTATAGGTGGCCGGTAGCACGACAGCTCACCAGGCCACTATAGGTGGCCGGCAGCACGACAGCTCACCAGGCCACTATAGGTGGCCGGCAGCACGACAGCTCACCAGGCCACTATAGGTGGCCGGCAGCACGACAGTTCACCAGCCCACCATAGGTGGCCGGCAGCACGACAGCTCACCAGGCCACTATAGGCGGCCGGCAGCACGACAGCTCGCCAGGCCACTATAGGTGGCCGGCAGCACGACAGCTCACCAGGCCACTATAGGTGGCCGGCAGCACGACAGCTCACCAGGCCACTATAGGTGGCCGGCAGCACGACAGCTCACCCGGCCACTATAGGTGGGCGGCAGCACGACAGATCACCAGGCCACTATAGGTGGCCGGCAGCACGAGAGCCCACCAGGCTACTATAGGTGGCCGGCAGCACGACAGCTCACCAGGCCACTATAGGTGGCCGGCAGCACGACAGCTCACCAGGCCACTATTGGTGGGCGGCAGCACGACAGCTCACCAGGCCACTATAGGTGGCCGGCAGCACGACAGCTCACCAGGCTACTATAGGTGGCCGGCAGCACGACAGCTCACCAGGCCACTATAGGTGGCCGGCGGCACGACAGCTCACCCGGCCACTATAAGTGGGCGGCAGCACGATAGCTCACCAGGCCACTATAGGTGGCCGGCAGCATGACAGCTCACCAGGCCACTATAGGAGGCCGTCAGCACGACAGCTCACCAGGCGACTGTAAGTGGCCTGCAGCACGATAGCACACCAGACCACTACAGGTGGCCGGCAGCACGACAGCTCACCAGGCCACTATAGGTGGGCGGCAGCACGACACCACACCAGACCACTATAGGTGGGCGGCAGCACGACAGCTCACCAGGCCACTATAGGTGGGCGGCAGCACGACAGCTCACCAGGCCACTATAGGTGGCCGGCAGCACGACAGCTCACCAGGCCACTATAGGTGGCCGGCAGCACGACAGCTCGCCAGGCCACTATAGGTGGGCGGCGGCACGACAGCTCACCAGGCCACTATAGGTGGGCGGCAGCACGACAGCTCACCAGACCACTATAGGTGGCCGGCAGCACGACAGCTCACCAGGCCACTATAGGTGGCCGGCAGCACGACAGCACACCAGACCACTATAGGTGGCCGGCAGCACGACAGCACACCAGACCACTATAGGTATCCGGCAGCACGACAGCTCACCAGACCACTATAGGTGGCCGGCAGCACGACAGCTCACCAGGCCACTATAGGTGGGCGGCAGCACGACAGCTCACCAGACCACTATAGGTGGCCGGCAGCACGACAGCTCACCAGGCCACTATAGGTGGCCGCAGCACGACAGCTCGCCAGGCCTCTATAGGTGACCGGCAGCACGACAGCTCACCAGAACACTATAGGTGGCCGGCAGCACGACAGCTCACCAGGCCACTGTAGGTGGCCGGCAGCACGACAGCTCGCCAGGCCACTATAGGTGGCCGGCAGCACGACAGCTCACCAGGCCGCTATAGGTGGCCGGCAGCACGACAGCTCACCAGGCTTCTATAGGTGGCCGGTAGCACGACAGCTCACCAGGCCACTATAGGTGGCCGGCAGCACGACAGCTCACCAGGCCACTATAGGTGGCCGGCAGCACGACAGCTCACCAGGCCACTATAGGTGGCCGGCAGCACGACAGTTCACCAGCCCACCATAGGTGGCCGGCAGCACGACAGCTCACCAGGCCACTATAGGCGGCCGGCAGCACGACAGCTCGCCAGGCCACTATAGGTGGCCGGCAGCACGACAGCTCACCAGGCCACTATAGGTGGCCGGCAGCACGACAGCTCACCAGGCCACTATAGGTGGCCGGCAGCACGACAGCTCACCCGGCCACTATAGGTGGGCGGCAGCACGACAGATCACCAGGCCACTATAGGTGGCCGGCAGCACGAGAGCCCACCAGGCTACTATAGGTGGCCGGCAGCACGACAGCTCACCAGGCCACTATAGGTGGCCGGCAGCACGACAGCTCACCAGGCCACTATTGGTGGGCGGCAGCACGACAGCTCACCAGGCCACTATAGGTGGCCGGCAGCACGACAGCTCACCAGGCTACTATAGGTGGCCGGCAGCACGACAGCTCACCAGGCCACTATAGGTGGCCGGCGGCACGACAGCTCACCCGGCCACTATAAGTGGGCGGCAGCACGATAGCTCACCAGGCCACTATAGGTGGCCGGCAGCATGACAGCTCACCAGGCCACTATAGGAGGCCGTCAGCACGACAGCTCACCAGGCGACTGTAAGTGGCCTGCAGCACGATAGCACACCAGACCACTACAGGTGGCCGGCAGCACGACAGCTCACCAGGCCACTATAGGTGGGCGGCAGCACGACACCACACCAGACCACTATAGGTGGGCGGCAGCACGACAGCTCACCAGGCCACTATAGGTGGGCGGCAGCACGACAGCTCACCAGGCCACTATAGGTGGCCGGCAGCACGACAGCTCACCAGGCCACTATAGGTGGCCGGCAGCACGACAGCTCGCCAGGCCACTATAGGTGGGCGGCGGCACGACAGCTCACCAGGCCACTATAGGTGGCCGGCAGCACGAAAGCTCACCAGGCCACTATAGGTGGCCGGCAGCACGACAGCTCACCAGGCCACTATAGGTGGCCGGCAGCACGACAGCTCGCCAGGCCACTATAGGTGGCCGTCAGCACGACAGCTCACCAGGACACTTTAAATGGCCTGCAGCACGACAGCACACCAGACCACTATAGGTGGCCGGCAGCACGACAGCTCCCCAGGCCACTATAGGTGGCCGGCAGCACGACAGCTCACCAGGCGACTGTAAGTGGCCTGCAGCACGACAGCACACCAGACCACTACAGGTGGCCGGCAGCACGACAGCTCACCAGGCCACTATAGGTGGCCGGCAGCACGACAGCTCACCAGGCCACTATAGGTGGCCGGCAGCACGACAGCTCACCAGGCCACTATAGGTGGCCGGCAGCACGACAGCTCACCCGGCCACTATAAGTGGGCGGCAGCACGATAGCTCACCAGGCCACTATAGGTGGCCGGCAGCATGACAGCTCACCAGGCCACTATAGGAGGCCGTCAGCACGACAGCTCACCAGGCGACTGTAAGTGGCCTGCAGCACGATAGCACACCAGACCACTACAGGTGGCCGGCAGCACGACAGCTCACCAGGCCACTATAGGTGGGCGGCAGCACGACACCACACCAGACCACTATAGGTGGGCGGCAGCACGACAGCTCACCAGGCCACTATAGGTGGGCGGCAGCACGACAGCTCACCAGGCCACTATAGGTGGCCGGCAGCACGACAGCTCACCAGGCCACTATAGGTGGGCGGCAGCACGACAGCTCACCAGGCCACTATAGGTGGCCGGCAGCACGACAGCTCACCAGGCCACTATAGGTGGCCGGCAGCACGACAGCTCGCCAGGCCACTATAGGTGGCGGTCAGCACGACAGCTCACCAGGCCACTATAGGTGGCCGGCGGCACGACAGCTCACCCGGCCACTATAAGTGGGCGGCAGCACGATAGCTCACCAGGCCACTATAGGTGGCCGGCAGCATGACAGCTCACCAGGCCACTATAGGTGGCCGGCAGCACGACAGCTCGCCAGGCCACTATAGGTGGCCGTCAGCACGACAGCTCACCAGGACACTATAAATGGCCTGCAGCACGACAGCACACCAGACCACTATAGGTGTCCCGCAGCACGACAGCTCACCAGGCCACTATAGGTGGCCGGCAGCACGACAGTTCACCAGGCCACTATAGGTGGCCGGCGGCACGACAGCTCACCCGGCCACTATAGGTGGGCGGCAGCACGATAGCTCACCAGGCCACTATAGGTGGCCGGCAGCATGACAGCTCACCAGGCCACTATAGGTGGCCGGCAGCACGACAGCTCGCCAGGCCACTATAGGTGGCCGTCAGCACGACAGCTCACCAGGACACTATAAATGGTCTGCAGCACGACAGCACACCAGACCACTATAGCCCGCAGCACGACAGCTCACCAGGCCACTATAGGTGGCCGGCAGCACACCAGCTCACCAGGACACTATAGGTGGCCGGCAGCCCGACAGCTCACCAGGCGACTATAAATGGCCTGCAGCACGACAGCACACCAGACCACTATAGGTGTCCCGCAGCACGACAGCTCACCAGGCCACTATAAATGGCCTGCAGCACGACAGCACACCAGACCACTATAGGTGGCCGGCAGCACGACAGCTCGCCAGGCCACTATAGGTGGCCGGCAGCACGACAGCTCACCAGGCCACTATAGGTGGCCGGCAGCACGACAGCACACCAGACCACTATAGGTGGCCGGCAGCACGACAGCACACCAGACCACTATAGGTGGCCGGCAGCACGACAGCTCACCAGACCACTATAGGTGGCCGGCAGCACGACAGCTCACCAGACCACTATAGGTGGCCGGCAGCACGACAGCTCCCCAGGCCACTATAGGTGGCCGGCAGCACGACAGCTCACCAGGCGACTGTAAGTGGCCTGCAGCACGACAGCACACCAGACCACTACAGGTGGCCGGCAGCACGACAGCTCACCAGGCCACTATAGGTGGCCGGCAGCACGACAGCTCACCAGGCCACTATAGGTGGCCGGCGGCACGACAGCTCACCAGGCCACTATAGGTGGCCGGCAGCACGAAAGCTCACCAGGCCACTATAGGTGGCCGGCAGCACGACAGCTCACCAGGCCACTATAGGTGGCCGGCAGCACGACAGCTCGCCAGGCCACTATAGGTGGCCGTCAGCACGACAGCTCACCAGGACACTTTAAATGGCCTGCAGCACGACAGCACACCAGACCACTATAGGTGGCCGGCAGCACGACAGCTCGCCAGGCCACTATAGGTGGTCGGCAGCACGACAGCTCACCAGGCCACTATAGGTGGGCGGCAGCACGACAGCTCACCAGGCCACTATAGGAGGCCGTCAGCACGACAGCTCACCAGGCGACTGTAAGTGGCCTGCAGCACGATAGCACACCAGACCACTACAGGTGGCCGGCAGCACGACAGCTCACCAGGCCACTATAGGTGGGCGGCAGCACGACAGCTCACCAGACCACTATAGGTGGCCGGCAGCACGACAGCTCACCAGGCCACTATAGGTGGCCGGCAGCACGACAGCACACCAGACCACTATAGGTGGCCGGCAGCACGACAGCACACCAGACCACTATAGGTATCCGGCAGCACGACAGCTCACCAGACCACTATAGGTGGCCGGCAGCACGACAGCTCACCAGGCCACTATAGGTGGGTGGCAGCACGACAGCTCACCAGACCACTATAGGTGGCCGGCAGCACGACAGCTCACCAGGCCACTATAGGTGGCCGCAGCACGACAGCTCGCCAGGCCTCTATAGGTGACCGGCAGCACGACAGCTCACCAGAACACTATAGGTGGCCGGCAGCACGACAGCTCACCAGGCCACTGTAGGTGGCCGGCAGCACGACAGCTCGCCAGGCCACTATAGGTGGCCGGCAGCACGACAGCTCACCAGGCCGCTATAGGTGGCCGGCAGCACGACAGCTCACCAGGCTTCTATAGGTGGCCGGTAGCACGACAGCTCACCAGGCCACTATAGGTGGCCGGCAGCACGACAGCTCACCAGGCCACTATAGGTGGCCGGCAGCACGACAGCTCACCAGGCCACTATAGGTGGCCGGCAGCACGACAGTTCACCAGCCCACCATAGGTGGCCGGCAGCACGACAGCTCACCAGGCCACTATAGGCGGCCGGCAGCACGACAGCTCGCCAGGCCACTATAGGTGGCCGGCAGCACGACAGCTCACCAGGCCACTATAGGTGGCCGGCAGCACGACAGCTCACCAGGCCACTATAGGTGGCCGGCAGCACGACAGCTCACCCGGCCACTATAGGTGGGCGGCAGCACGACAGATCACCAGGCCACTATAGGTGGCCGGCAGCACGAGAGCCCACCAGGCTACTATAGGTGGCCGGCAGCACGACAGCTCACCAGGCCACTATAGGTGGCCGGCAGCACGACAGCTCACCAGGCCACTATTGGTGGGCGGCAGCACGACAGCTCACCAGGCCACTATAGGTGGCCGGCAGCACGACAGCTCACCAGGCTACTATAGGTGGCCGGCAGCACGACAGCTCACCAGGCCACTATAGGTGGCCGGCAGCACGACAGCTCACCAGGCCACTATAGGTGGCCGGCAGCACGACAGCTCGCCAGGCCACTATAGGTGGCCGGCAGCACGACAGCTCACCAGGCCACTATAGGTGGCCGGCAGCACGACAGCTCGCCAGGCCACTATAGGTGGCCGGCAGCACGACAGCTCACCAGACCACTATAGGTGGCCGACAGCACGACAGCTCACCAGGCCTCTATAGGTGGCCGGCAGCACGACAGCTCACCAGGCCACTATAGGTGGCCGGCAGCACGACAGCTCACAGGCCACTATAGGTGGCCGGCAGCACGACAGCTCACCAGGCCACTATAGGTGGCCGGCAGCACGACAGCTCACCAGGCCACTATAGGTGGGCGGCAGCACGACAGCTCACCAGGCCACTATAGGTGGCCGGCAGCACGACAGCTCACCAGGCCACTATAGGTGGCCGGCAGCACGACAGCTCACCAGGCCTCTATAGGTGGCCGGCAGCACGACAGCTCGCCAGGCCACTATAGGTGGCCGGCAGCACGACAGCTCACCAGGCCACTATAGGTGGCCGGCAGCACGACAGCTCACCAGGCCTCTATAGGTGGCCGGCAGCACGACAGCTCTCCAGGCCACTATTGGTGGGCGGCAGCACGACAGCTCACCAGGCCACTATGGGTGGCCGGCAGCACGACAGCTCACCAGGCCACTATAGGTGGCCGGCAGCACGACAGCTCACCAGGCCACGACAGGTGACCGGCAGCACGAAGGCTCACCAGGTCACTATAGGTGGCCGGCAGCACGACAGCTCACCAGGCCACTATAGGTGGCCGGCAGCACGACAGCTCACCAGGCCACTATAGGTGGCCGGCAGCACGACAGCTCACCAGGCCACTATTGGTGGGCGACAGCACGACAGCTCACCAGGCCACTATGGGTGGCCGGCAGCACGACAGCTCACCAGGCCACTATAGGTGGCCGGCAGCACGACAGCTCACCAGGCCACTATAGGTGGCCGGCAGCACGACAGCTCACCAGGCCACTATTGGTGGGCGGCAGCACGACAGCTCACAGGCCACTATAGGTGGCCGGCAGCACGAGAGCCCACCAGACTACTATAGGTGGCCGGCAGCACGACAGCTCACCAGGCCACTATTGGTGGGCGGCAGCACGACAGCTCACCAGGCCACTATGGGTGGCCGGCAGCACGACAGCTCACCAGGCCACTATAGGTGGCCGGCAGCACGACAGCTCGCCAGGCCACTATAGGTGGCCGGCAGCACGACAGCTCACCAGGCCGCTATAGGTGGCCGGCAGCACGACAGCACACCAGACCACTATAGGTATCCGGCAGCACGACAGCTCACCAGACCACTATAGGTGGCCGGCAGCACGACAGCTCACCAGGCCACTATAGGTGGGCGGCAGCACGACAGCTCACCAGACCACTATAGGTGGCCGGCAGCACGACAGCTCACCAGGCCACTATAGGTGGCCGCAGCACGACTGCTCGCCAGGCCTCTATAGGTGACCGGCAGCACGACAGCTCACCAGAACACTATAGGTGGCCGGCAGCACGACAGCTCACCAGGCCACTGTAGGTGGCCGGCAGCACGACAGCTCGCCAGGCCACTATAGGTGGCCGGCAGCACGACAGCTCACCAGGCCGCTATAGGTGGCCGGCAGCACGACAGCTCACCAGGCTTCTATAGGTGGCCGGTAGCACGACAGCTCACCAGGCCACTATAGGTGGCCGGCAGCACGACAGCTCACCAGGCCACTATAGGTGGCCGGCAGCACGACAGCTCACCAGGCCACTATAGGTGGCCGGCAGCACGACAGTTCACCAGCCCACCATAGGTGGCCGGCAGCACGACAGCTCACCAGGCCACTATAGGCGGCCGGCAGCACGACAGCTCGCCAGGCCACTATAGGTGGCCGGCAGCACGACAGCTCACCAGGCCACTATAGGTGGCCGGCAGCACGACAGCTCACCAGGCCACTATAGGTGGCCGGCAGCACGACAGCTCACCCGGCCACTATAGGTGGGCGGCAGCACGACAGATCACCAGGCCACTATAGGTGGCCGGCAGCACGAGAGCCCACCAGGCTACTATAGGTGGCCGGCAGCACGACAGCTCACCAGGCCACTATAGGTGGCCGGCAGCACGACAGCTCACCAGGCCACTATTGGTGGGCGGCAGCACGACAGCTCACCAGGCCACTATAGGTGGCCGGCAGCACGACAGCTCACCAGACCACTATAGGTGGCCGGCAGCACGACAGCTCACCAGGCCACTATAGGTGGCCGCAGCACGACAGCTCGCCAGGCCTCTATAGGTGACCGGCAGCACGACAGCTCACCAGAACACTATAGGTGGCCGGCAGCACGACAGCTCACCAGGCCACTGTAGGTGGCCGGCAGCACGACAGCTCGCCAGGCCACTATAGGTGGCCGGCAGCACGACAGCTCACCAGGCCGCTATAGGTGGCCGGCAGCACGACAGCTCACCAGGCTTCTATAGGTGGCCGGTAGCACGACAGCTCACCAGGCCACTATAGGTGGCCGGCAGCACGACAGCTCACCAGGCCACTATAGGTGGCCGGCAGCACGACAGCTCACCAGGCCACTATAGGTGGCCGGCAGCACGACAGTTCACCAGCCCACCATAGGTGGCCGGCAGCACGACAGCTCACCAGGCCACTATAGGCGGCCGGCAGCACGACAGCTCGCCAGGCCACTATAGGTGGCCGGCAGCACGACAGCTCACCAGGCCACTATAGGTGGCCGGCAGCACGACAGCTCACCAGGCCACTATAGGTGGCCGGCAGCACGACAGCTCACCCGGCCACTATAGGTGGGCGGCAGCACGACAGATCACCAGGCCACTATAGGTGGCCGGCAGCACGAGAGCCCACCAGGCTACTATAGGTGGCCGGCAGCACGACAGCTCACCAGGCCACTATAGGTGGCCGGCAGCACGACAGCTCACCAGGCCACTATTGGTGGGCGGCAGCACGACAGCTCACCAGGCCACTATAGGTGGCCGGCAGCACGACAGCTCACCAGGCTACTATAGGTGGCCGGCAGCACGACAGCTCACCAGGCCACTATAGGTGGCCGGCGGCACGACAGCTCACCCGGCCACTATAAGTGGGCGGCAGCACGATAGCTCACCAGGCCACTATAGGTGGCCGGCAGCATGACAGCTCACCAGGCCACTATAGGAGGCCGTCAGCACGACAGCTCACCAGGCGACTGTAAGTGGCCTGCAGCACGATAGCACACCAGACCACTACAGGTGGCCGGCAGCACGACAGCTCACCAGGCCACTATAGGTGGGCGGCAGCACGACACCACACCAGACCACTATAGGTGGGCGGCAGCACGACAGCTCACCAGGCCACTATAGGTGGGCGGCAGCACGACAGCTCACCAGGCCACTATAGGTGGCCGGCAGCACGACAGCTCACCAGGCCACTATAGGTGGCCGGCAGCACGACAGCTCGCCAGGCCACTATAGGTGGGCGGCGGCACGACAGCTCACCAGGCCACTATAGGTGGCCGGCAGCACGAAAGCTCACCAGGCCACTATAGGTGGCCGGCAGCACGACAGCTCACCAGGCCACTATAGGTGGCCGGCAGCACGACAGCTCGCCAGGCCACTATAGGTGGCCGTCAGCACGACAGCTCACCAGGACACTTTAAATGGCCTGCAGCACGACAGCACACCAGACCACTATAGGTGGCCGGCAGCACGACAGCTCCCCAGGCCACTATAGGTGGCCGGCAGCACGACAGCTCACCAGGCGACTGTAAGTGGCCTGCAGCACGACAGCACACCAGACCACTACAGGTGGCCGGCAGCACGACAGCTCACCAGGCCACTATAGGTGGGCGGCAGCACGACAGCTCACCAGGCCACTATAGGTGGCCGGCAGCACGAAAGCTCACCAGGCCACTATAGGTGGCCGGCAGCACGACAGCTCACCAGGCCACTATAGGTGGCCGGCAGCACGACAGCTCGCCAGGCCACTATAGGTGGCCGTCAGCACGACAGCTCACCAGGACACTTTAAATGGCCTGCAGCACGACAGCACACCAGACCACTATAGGTGGCCGGCAGCACGACAGCTCGCCAGGCCACTATAGGTGGTCGGCAGCACGACAGCTCACCAGGCCACTATAGGTGGGCGGCAGCACGACAGCTCACCAGGCCACTATAGGAGGCCGTCAGCACGACAGCTCACCAGGCGACTGTAAGTGGCCTGCAGCACGATAGCACACCAGACCACTACAGGTGGCCGGCAGCACGACAGCTCACCAGGCCACTATAGGTGGGCGGCAGCACGACAGCTCACCAGACCACTATAGGTGGCCGGCAGCACGACAGCTCACCAGGCCACTATAGGTGGCCGGCAGCACGACAGCACACCAGACCACTATAGGTGGCCGGCAGCACGACAGCACACCAGACCACTATAGGTATCCGGCAGCACGACAGCTCACCAGACCACTATAGGTGGCCGGCAGCACGACAGCTCACCAGGCCACTATAGGTGGGCGGCAGCACGACAGCTCACCAGACCACTATAGGTGGCCGGCAGCACGACAGCTCACCAGGCCACTATAGGTGGCCGCAGCACGACAGCTCGCCAGGCCTCTATAGGTGACCGGCAGCACGACAGCTCACCAGAACACTATAGGTGGCCGGCAGCACGACAGCTCACCAGGCCACTGTAGGTGGCCGGCAGCACGACAGCTCGCCAGGCCACTATAGGTGGCCGGCAGCACGACAGCTCACCAGGCCGCTATAGGTGGCCGGCAGCACGACAGCTCACCAGGCTTCTATAGGTGGCCGGTAGCACGACAGCTCACCAGGCCACTATAGGTGGCCGGCAGCACGACAGCTCACCAGGCCACTATAGGTGGCCGGCAGCACGACAGCTCACCAGGCCACTATAGGTGGCCGGCAGCACGACAGTTCACCAGCCCACCATAGGTGGCCGGCAGCACGACAGCTCACCAGGCCACTATAGGCGGCCGGCAGCACGACAGCTCGCCAGGCCACTATAGGTGGCCGGCAGCACGACAGCTCACCAGGCCACTATAGGTGGCCGGCAGCACGACAGCTCACCAGGCCACTATAGGTGGCCGGCAGCACGACAGCTCACCCGGCCACTATAGGTGGGCGGCAGCACGACAGATCACCAGGCCACTATAGGTGGCCGGCAGCACGAGAGCCCACCAGGCTACTATAGGTGGCCGGCAGCACGACAGCTCACCAGGCCACTATAGGTGGCCGGCAGCACGACAGCTCACCAGGCCACTATTGGTGGGCGGCAGCACGACAGCTCACCAGGCCACTATAGGTGGCCGGCAGCACGACAGCTCACCAGGCTACTATAGGTGGCCGGCAGCACGACAGCTCACCAGGCCACTATAGGTGGCCGGCGGCACGACAGCTCACCCGGCCACTATAAGTGGGCGGCAGCACGATAGCTCACCAGGCCACTATAGGTGGCCGGCAGCATGACAGCTCACCAGGCCACTATAGGAGGCCGTCAGCACGACAGCTCACCAGGCGACTGTAAGTGGCCTGCAGCACGATAGCACACCAGACCACTACAGGTGGCCGGCAGCACGACAGCTCACCAGGCCACTATAGGTGGGCGGCAGCACGACACCACACCAGACCACTATAGGTGGGCGGCAGCACGACAGCTCACCAGGCCACTATAGGTGGGCGGCAGCACGACAGCTCACCAGGCCACTATAGGTGGCCGGCAGCACGACAGCTCACCAGGCCACTATAGGTGGCCGGCAGCACGACAGCTCGCCAGGCCACTATAGGTGGGCGGCGGCACGACAGCTCACCAGGCCACTATAGGTGGCCGGCAGCACGAAAGCTCACCAGGCCACTATAGGTGGCCGGCAGCACGACAGCTCACCAGGCCACTATAGGTGGCCGGCAGCACGACAGCTCGCCAGGCCACTATAGGTGGCCGTCAGCACGACAGCTCACCAGGACACTTTAAATGGCCTGCAGCACGACAGCACACCAGACCACTATAGGTGGCCGGCAGCACGACAGCTCCCCAGGCCACTATAGGTGGCCGGCAGCACGACAGCTCACCAGGCGACTGTAAGTGGCCTGCAGCACGACAGCACACCAGACCACTACAGGTGGCCGGCAGCACGACAGCTCACCAGGCCACTATAGGTGGCCGGCAGCACGACAGCTCACCAGGCCACTATAGGTGGCCGGCAGCACGACAGCTCACCAGGCCACTATAGGTGGCCGGCAGCACGACAGCTCACCCGGCCACTATAAGTGGGCGGCAGCACGATAGCTCACCAGGCCACTATAGGTGGCCGGCAGCATGACAGCTCACCAGGCCACTATAGGAGGCCGTCAGCACGACAGCTCACCAGGCGACTGTAAGTGGCCTGCAGCACGATAGCACACCAGACCACTACAGGTGGCCGGCAGCACGACAGCTCACCAGGCCACTATAGGTGGGCGGCAGCACGACACCACACCAGACCACTATAGGTGGGCGGCAGCACGACAGCTCACCAGGCCACTATAGGTGGGCGGCAGCACGACAGCTCACCAGGCCACTATAGGTGGCCGGCAGCACGACAGCTCACCAGGCCACTATAGGTGGGCGGCAGCACGACAGCTCACCAGGCCACTATAGGTGGCCGGCAGCACGACAGCTCACCAGGCCACTATAGGTGGCCGGCAGCACGACAGCTCGCCAGGCCACTATAGGTGGCGGTCAGCACGACAGCTCACCAGGCCACTATAGGTGGCCGGCGGCACGACAGCTCACCCGGCCACTATAAGTGGGCGGCAGCACGATAGCTCACCAGGCCACTATAGGTGGCCGGCAGCATGACAGCTCACCAGGCCACTATAGGTGGCCGGCAGCACGACAGCTCGCCAGGCCACTATAGGTGGCCGTCAGCACGACAGCTCACCAGGACACTATAAATGGCCTGCAGCACGACAGCACACCAGACCACTATAGGTGTCCCGCAGCACGACAGCTCACCAGGCCACTATAGGTGGCCGGCAGCACGACAGTTCACCAGGCCACTATAGGTGGCCGGCGGCACGACAGCTCACCCGGCCACTATAGGTGGGCGGCAGCACGATAGCTCACCAGGCCACTATAGGTGGCCGGCAGCATGACAGCTCACCAGGCCACTATAGGTGGCCGGCAGCACGACAGCTCGCCAGGCCACTATAGGTGGCCGTCAGCACGACAGCTCACCAGGACACTATAAATGGTCTGCAGCACGACAGCACACCAGACCACTATAGCCCGCAGCACGACAGCTCACCAGGCCACTATAGGTGGCCGGCAGCACACCAGCTCACCAGGACACTATAGGTGGCCGGCAGCCCGACAGCTCACCAGGCGACTATAAATGGCCTGCAGCACGACAGCACACCAGACCACTATAGGTGTCCCGCAGCACGACAGCTCACCAGGCCACTATAAATGGCCTGCAGCACGACAGCACACCAGACCACTATAGGTGGCCGGCAGCACGACAGCTCGCCAGGCCACTATAGGTGGCCGGCAGCACGACAGCTCACCAGGCCACTATAGGTGGCCGGCAGCACGACAGCACACCAGACCACTATAGGTGGCCGGCAGCACGACAGCACACCAGACCACTATAGGTGGCCGGCAGCACGACAGCTCACCAGACCACTATAGGTGGCCGGCAGCACGACAGCTCACCAGACCACTATAGGTGGCCGGCAGCACGACAGCTCCCCAGGCCACTATAGGTGGCCGGCAGCACGACAGCTCACCAGGCGACTGTAAGTGGCCTGCAGCACGACAGCACACCAGACCACTACAGGTGGCCGGCAGCACGACAGCTCACCAGGCCACTATAGGTGGCCGGCAGCACGACAGCTCACCAGGCCACTATAGGTGGCCGGCGGCACGACAGCTCACCAGGCCACTATAGGTGGCCGGCAGCACGAAAGCTCACCAGGCCACTATAGGTGGCCGGCAGCACGACAGCTCACCAGGCCACTATAGGTGGCCGGCAGCACGACAGCTCGCCAGGCCACTATAGGTGGCCGTCAGCACGACAGCTCACCAGGACACTTTAAATGGCCTGCAGCACGACAGCACACCAGACCACTATAGGTGGCCGGCAGCACGACAGCTCGCCAGGCCACTATAGGTGGTCGGCAGCACGACAGCTCACCAGGCCACTATAGGTGGGCGGCAGCACGACAGCTCACCAGGCCACTATAGGAGGCCGTCAGCACGACAGCTCACCAGGCGACTGTAAGTGGCCTGCAGCACGATAGCACACCAGACCACTACAGGTGGCCGGCAGCACGACAGCTCACCAGGCCACTATAGGTGGGCGGCAGCACGACAGCTCACCAGACCACTATAGGTGGCCGGCAGCACGACAGCTCACCAGGCCACTATAGGTGGCCGGCAGCACGACAGCACACCAGACCACTATAGGTGGCCGGCAGCACGACAGCACACCAGACCACTATAGGTATCCGGCAGCACGACAGCTCACCAGACCACTATAGGTGGCCGGCAGCACGACAGCTCACCAGGCCACTATAGGTGGGTGGCAGCACGACAGCTCACCAGACCACTATAGGTGGCCGGCAGCACGACAGCTCACCAGGCCACTATAGGTGGCCGCAGCACGACAGCTCGCCAGGCCTCTATAGGTGACCGGCAGCACGACAGCTCACCAGAACACTATAGGTGGCCGGCAGCACGACAGCTCACCAGGCCACTGTAGGTGGCCGGCAGCACGACAGCTCGCCAGGCCACTATAGGTGGCCGGCAGCACGACAGCTCACCAGGCCGCTATAGGTGGCCGGCAGCACGACAGCTCACCAGGCTTCTATAGGTGGCCGGTAGCACGACAGCTCACCAGGCCACTATAGGTGGCCGGCAGCACGACAGCTCACCAGGCCACTATAGGTGGCCGGCAGCACGACAGCTCACCAGGCCACTATAGGTGGCCGGCAGCACGACAGTTCACCAGCCCACCATAGGTGGCCGGCAGCACGACAGCTCACCAGGCCACTATAGGCGGCCGGCAGCACGACAGCTCGCCAGGCCACTATAGGTGGCCGGCAGCACGACAGCTCACCAGGCCACTATAGGTGGCCGGCAGCACGACAGCTCACCAGGCCACTATAGGTGGCCGGCAGCACGACAGCTCACCCGGCCACTATAGGTGGGCGGCAGCACGACAGATCACCAGGCCACTATAGGTGGCCGGCAGCACGAGAGCCCACCAGGCTACTATAGGTGGCCGGCAGCACGACAGCTCACCAGGCCACTATAGGTGGCCGGCAGCACGACAGCTCACC
This sequence comes from Eumerus sabulonum, assembly GCA_951905685.1. Lineage (NCBI taxonomy): Eukaryota > Metazoa > Arthropoda > Insecta > Diptera > Syrphidae > Eumerus > Eumerus sabulonum. Next base: position 2,487,859 of record OX645065.1, read on the forward strand.
AGGCCACTATTGGTGGGCGGCAGCACGACAGCTCACCAGGCCACTATAGGTGGCCGGCAGCACGACAGCTCACCAGGCTACTATAGGTGGCCGGCAGCACGACAGCTCACCAGGCCACTATAGGTGGCCGGCAGCACGACAGCTCACCAGGCCACTATAGGTGGCCGGCAGCACGACAGCTCGCCAGGCCACTATAGGTGGCCGGCAGCACGACAGCTCACCAGGCCACTATAGGTGGCCGGCAGCACGACAGCTCGCCAGGCCACTATAGGTGGCCGGCAGCACGACAGCTCACCAGACCACTATAGGTGGCCGACAGCACGACAGCTCACCAGGCCTCTATAGGTGGCCGGCAGCACGACAGCTCACCAGGCCACTATAGGTGGCCGGCAGCACGACAGCTCACAGGCCACTATAGGTGGCCGGCAGCACGACAGCTCACCAGGCCACTATAGGTGGCCGGCAGCACGACAGCTCACCAGGCCACTATAGGTGGGCGGCAGCACGACAGCTCACCAGGCCACTATAGGTGGCCGGCAGCACGACAGCTCACCAGGCCACTATAGGTGGCCGGCAGCACGACAGCTCACCAGGCCTCTATAGGTGGCCGGCAGCACGACAGCTCGCCAGGCCACTATAGGTGGCCGGCAGCACGACAGCTCACAGGCCACTATAGGTGGCCGGCAGCACGACAGCTCACCAGGCCACTATAGGTGGCCGGCAGCACGACAGCTCTCCAGGCCACTATTGGTGGGCGGCAGCACGACAGCTCACCAGGCCACTATGGGTGGCCGGCAGCACGACAGCTCACCAGGCCACTATAGGTGGCCGGCAGCACGACAGCTCACCAGGCCACGACAGGTGACCGGCAGCACGAAGGCTCACCAGGTCACTATAGGTGGCCGGCAGCACGACAGCTCACCAGGCCACTATAGGTGGCCGGCAGCACGACAGCTCACCAGGCCACTATAGGTGGCCGGCAGCACGACAGCTCACCAGGCCACTATTGGTGGGCGACAGCACGACAGCTCACCAGGCCACTATGGGTGGCCGGCAGCACGACAGCTCACCAGGCCACTATAGGTGGCCGGCAGCACGACAGCTCACCAGGCCACTATAGGTGGCCGGCAGCACGACAGCTCACCAGGCCACTATTGGTGGGCGGCAGCACGACAGCTCACAGGCCACTATAGGTGGCCGGCAGCACGAGAGCCCACCAGACTACTATAGGTGGCCGGCAGCACGACAGCTCACCAGGCCACTATTGGTGGGCGGCAGCACGACAGCTCACCAGGCCACTATGGGTGGCCGGCAGCACGACAGCTCACCAGGCCACTATAGGTGGCCGGCAGCACGACAGCTCACCAGGCCACGACAGGTGACCGGCAGCACGAAGGCTCACCAGGTCACTATAGGTGGCCGGCAGCACGACAGCTCACCAGGCCACTATAGGTGGCCGGCAGCACGACAGCTCACCAGGCCACTATAGGTGGGCGGCAGCACGACAGCTCACCAGACCACTATAGGTGGCCGGCAGCACGACAGCTCACCAGGCCACTACAGGTCGCCGCAGCACGACAGCTCGCCAGGCCTCTATAGGTGGCCGGCAGCACGACAGCTCGCCAGGCCACTGTAGGTGGCCGGCAGCACGACAGCTCACCAGGCCACTGTAGGTGGCCGGCAGCACGACAGCTCGCCAGGCCACTATAGGTGGCCGGCAGCACGACAGCTCACCAGGCCGCTATAGGTGGCCGGCAGCACGACAGCACACCAGGCCTCTATAGGTGGCCGGCAGCACGACAGCTCACCAGGCCACTATAGGTGGCCGGCAGCACGACAGCTCACCAGGCCACTATAGGTGGCCGGCAGCACGACAGCTCACCAGGCCACTATAGGTGGCCGGCAGCACGACAGCTCGCCAGGCCACTATAGGTGGCCGGCAGCACGACAGCTCGCCAGGCCACTATAGGTGGCCGGCAGCACGACAGCTCACCAGAACACTATAGGTGGCCGGCAGCACGACAGCTCACCAGGCCACTGTAGGTGGCCGGCAGCACGACAGCTCACCAGGCCACTAAAGGTGGCCGGCAGCACGACAGCTCACCAGGCCACTGTAGGTGGCCGGCAGCACGACAGCTCGCCAGGCCACTATAGGTGGCCGGCAGCACGACAGCTCACCAGGCCGCTATAGGTGGCCGGCAGCACGACAGCACACCAGGCCTCTATAGGTGGCCGGCAGCACGACAGCTCACCAGGCCACTATAGGTGGCCGGCAGCACGACAGCTCACCAGGCCACTATAGGTGGCCGGCAGCACGACAGCTCACCAGGCCACTATAGGTGGCCGGCAGCACGACAGCTCACCAGGCCTCTATAGGTGGCCGGCAGCACGACAGCTCACCAGGCCACTATAGGTGGCCGGCAGCACGACAGCTCACAGGCCACTATAGGTGGCCGGCAGCACGACAGCTCACCAGGCCACTATAGGTGGCCGGCAGCACGACAGCTCACCAGGCCACTATAGGTGGCCGGCAGCACGACAGCTCACCAGCCCACTATAGGTGGCCGGCAGCACGACAGCTCACCAGGCCACTATAGGCGGCCGGCAGCACGACAGCTCGCCAGGCCACTATAGGTGGCCGGCAGCACGACAGCTCGCCAGGCCACTATAGGTGGCCGGCAGCACGACAGCTCACCAGACCACTATAGGTGGCCGACAGCACGACAGCTCACCAGGCCTCTATAGGTGGCCGGCAGCACGACAGCTCACCAGGCCACTATAGGTGGCCGGCAGCACGACAGCTCACAGGCCACTATAGGTGGCCGGCAGCACGACAGCTCACCAGGCCACTATAGGTGGCCGGCAGCACGACAGCTCACCAGGCCACTATAGGTGGCCGGCAGCACGACAGCTCACCAGGCCACTATAGGTGGCCGGCAGCACGACAGCTCACCAGGCCACTATAGGTGGCCGGCAGCACGACAGCTCACCAGGCCACTATAGGTGGCCGGCAGCACGACAGCTCACCAGGCCACTATAGGTGGCCGGCAGCACGACAGCTCACCAGGCCACTATAGGTGGCCGGCAGCACGACAGCTCACCAGGCCACTATAGGTGGCCGGCAGCACGACAGCTCACCAGGCCACTATAGGTGGCCGGCAGCACGACAGCTCACCAGGCCACTATAGGTGGCCGGCAGCACGACAGCTCACCAGGCCACTATAGGTGGCCGGCAGCACGACAGCTCACCAGGCCACTATAGGTGGGCGGCAGCACGACAGCTCACCAGGCCACTATAGGTGGCCGGCAGCACGACAGCTCACCAGGCCACTATAGGTGGGCGGCAGCACGACAGATCACCAGGCCACTATAGGTGGCCGGCAGCACGAGAGCCCACCAGGCTACTATAGGTGGCCGGCAGCACGACAGCTCACCAGGCCACTATAGGTGGCCGGCAGCACGACAGCTCACCAGGCCACTATTGGTGGGCGGCAGCACGACAGCTCACCAGGCCACTATAGGTGGCCGGCAGCACGACAGCTCACCAGGCCACTATTGGTGGGCGGCAGCACGACAGCTCACCAGGCCACTATGGGTGGCCGGCAGCACGACAGCTCACCAGGCCACTATAGGTGGCCGGCAGCACGACAGCTCACCAGGCCACGACAGGTGACCGGCAGCACGAAGGCTCACCAGGTCACTATAGGTGGCCGGCAGCACGACAGCTCACCAGGCCACTATAGGTGGCCGGCAGCACGACAGCTCACCAGGCCACTATAGGTGGGCGGCAGCACGACAGCTCACCAGACCACTATAGGTGGCCGGCAGCACGACAGCTCACCAGGCCACTACAGGTCGCCGCAGCACGACAGCTCGCCAGGCCTCTATAGGTGGCCGGCAGCACGACAGCTCGCCAGGCCACTGTAGGTGGCCGGCAGCACGACAGCTCACCAGGCCACTGTAGGTGGCCGGCAGCACGACAGCTCGCCAGGCCACTATAGGTGGCCGGCAGCACGACAGCTCACCAGGCCGCTATAGGTGGCCGGCAGCACGACAGCACACCAGGCCTCTATAGGTGGCCGGCAGCACGACAGCTCACCAGGCCACTATAGGTGGCCGGCAGCACGACAGCTCACCAGGCCACTATAGGTGGCCGGCAGCACGACAGCTCACCAGGCCACTATAGGTGGCCGGCAGCACGACAGCTCGCCAGGCCACTATAGGTGGCCGGCAGCACGACAGCTCGCCAGGCCACTATAGGTGGCCGGCAGCACGACAGCTCACCAGAACACTATAGGTGGCCGGCAGCACGACAGCTCACCAGGCCACTGTAGGTGGCCGGCAGCACGACAGCTCACCAGGCCACTAAAGGTGGCCGGCAGCACGACAGCTCACCAGGCCACTGTAGGTGGCCGGCAGCACGACAGCTCGCCAGGCCACTATAGGTGGCCGGCAGCACGACAGCTCACCAGGCCGCTATAGGTGGCCGGCAGCACGACAGCACACCAGGCCTCTATAGGTGGCCGGCAGCACGACAGCTCACCAGGCCACTATAGGTGGCCGGCAGCACGACAGCTCACCAGGCCACTATAGGTGGCCGGCAGCACGACAGCTCACCAGGCCACTATAGGTGGCCGGCAGCACGACAGCTCACCAGGCCTCTATAGGTGGCCGGCAGCACGACAGCTCACCAGGCCACTATAGGTGGCCGGCAGCACGACAGCTCACAGGCCACTATAGGTGGCCGGCAGCACGACAGCTCACCAGGCCACTATAGGTGGCCGGCAGCACGACAGCTCACCAGGCCACTATAGGTGGCCGGCAGCACGACAGCTCACCAGCCCACTATAGGTGGCCGGCAGCACGACAGCTCACCAGGCCACTATAGGCGGCCGGCAGCACGACAGCTCGCCAGGCCACTATAGGTGGCCGGCAGCACGACAGCTCGCCAGGCCACTATAGGTGGCCGGCAGCACGACAGCTCACCAGACCACTATAGGTGGCCGACAGCACGACAGCTCACCAGGCCTCTATAGGTGGCCGGCAGCACGACAGCTCACCAGGCCACTATAGGTGGCCGGCAGCACGACAGCTCACAGGCCACTATAGGTGGCCGGCAGCACGACAGCTCACCAGGCCACTATAGGTGGCCGGCAGCACGACAGCTCACCAGGCCACTATAGGTGGCCGGCAGCACGACAGCTCACCAGGCCACTATAGGTGGCCGGCAGCACGACAGCTCACCAGGCCACTATAGGTGGCCGGCAGCACGACAGCTCACCAGGCCACTATAGGTGGCCGGCAGCACGACAGCTCACCAGGCCACTATAGGTGGCCGGCAGCACGACAGCTCACCAGGCCACTATAGGTGGCCGGCAGCACGACAGCTCACCAGGCCACTATAGGTGGCCGGCAGCACGACAGCTCACCAGGCCACTATAGGTGGCCGGCAGCACGACAGCTCACCAGGCCACTATAGGTGGCCGGCAGCACGACAGCTCACCAGGCCACTATAGGTGGCCGGCAGCACGACAGCTCACCAGGCCACTATAGGTGGCCGGCAGCACGACAGCTCACCAGGCCACTATAGGTGGGCGGCAGCACGACAGCTCACCAGGCCACTATAGGTGGCCGGCAGCACGACAGCTCACCAGGCCACTATAGGTGGGCGGCAGCACGACAGATCACCAGGCCACTATAGGTGGCCGGCAGCACGAGAGCCCACCAGGCTACTATAGGTGGCCGGCAGCACGACAGCTCACCAGGCCACTATAGGTGGCCGGCAGCACGACAGCTCACCAGGCCACTATTGGTGGGCGGCAGCACGACAGCTCACCAGGCCACTATAGGTGGCCGGCAGCACGACAGCTCACCAGGCCACTATAGGTGGCCGGCAGCACGACAGCTCACCAGGCCACTATAGGTGGCCGGCAGCACGACAGCTCACCAGGCCACAATAGGTGGCCGGCAGCACGACAGCTCACCAGGCCACTATAGGTGGCCGGCAGCACGACAGCTCACCAGGCCACTATAGGTGGCCGGCAGCACGACAGCTCACGAGGCCACTACAGGTGGCCGGCAGCACGACAGCTCACCAGGGCACTATAGGTGGCCGGCAGCTCGACAGCTCACCAGGCCACTATAGGTGGCCGGCAGCACGACAGCTCACCAGGCCACTATAGGTGGCCGGCAGCACGACAACTCACCAGGCCGCTATAGGTGGCCGGCAGCACGACAGCTCGCCAGGCCACTATAGGTGGCCGGCAGCACGACAGCTCACCAGGCCACTATAGGTGGCCGGCAGCACGACAGCTCGCCAGGCCACTATAGGTGGCCGGCAGCACGACAGCTCACCAGACCACTATAGGTGGCCGACAGCACGACAGCTCACCAGGCCTCTATAGGTGGCCGGCAGCACGACAGCTCACCAGGCCACTATAGGTGGCCGGCAGCACGACAGCTCACAGGCCACTATAGGTGGCCGGCAGCACGACAGCTCACCAGGCCACTATAGGTGGCCGGCAGCACGACAGCTCACCAGGCCACTATAGGTGGCCGGCAGCACGACAGCTCACCAGGCCACTATAGGTGGCCGGCAGCACGACAGCTCACCAGGCCACTATAGGTGGCCGGCAGCACGACAGCTCACCAGGCCACTATAGGTGGCCGGCAGCACGACAGCTCACCAGGCCACGACAGGTGACCGGCAGCACGAAGGCTCACCAGGTCACTATAGGTGGCCGGCAGCACGACAGCTCACCAGGCCACTATAGGTGGCCGGCAGCACGACAGCTCACCAGGCCACTATAGGTGGCCGGCAGCACGACAGCTCACCAGGCCGCTATAGGTGGCCGGCAGCACGACAGCACACCAGGCCTCTATAGGTGGCCGGCAGCACGACAGCTCACCAGGCCACTATAGGTGGCCGGCAGCACGACAGCTCACCAGGCCACTATAGGTGGCCGGCAGCACGACAGCTCGCCAGGCCACTATAGGTGGCCGGCAGCACGACAGCTCACCAGGCCGCTATAGGTGGCCGGCAGCACGACAGCACACCAGGCCTCTATAGGTGGCCGGCAGCACGACAGCTCACCAGGCCACTATAGGTGGCCGGCAGCACGACAGCTCACCAGGCCTCTATAGGTGGCCGGCAGCACGACAGCTCGCCAGGCCACTATAGGTGGCCGGCAGCACGACAGCTCACCAGGCCGCTATAGGTGGCCGGCAGCACGACAGCACACCAGGCCTCTATAGGTGGCCGGCAGCACGACAGCTCACCAGGCCACTATAGGTGGCCGGCAGCACGACAGCTCACCAGGCCACTATAGGTGGCCGGCAGCACGACAGCTCACCAGGCCACTATAGGTGGCCGGCAGCACGACAGCTCACCAGGCCACTGTAGGTGGCCGGCAGCACGACAGCTCGCCAGGCCACTATAGGTGGCCGGCAGCACGACAGCTCACCAGGCCGCTATAGGTGGCCGGCAGCACGACAGCACACCAGGCCTCTATAGGTGGCCGGCAGCACGACAGCTCACCAGGCCACTATAGGTGGCCGGCAGCACGACAGCTCACCAGGCCACTATAGGTGGTCGGCAGCACGACAGCTCACCAGGCCACTATAGGTGGCCGGCAGCACGACAGCTCGCCAGGCCACTATAGGTGGCCGGCAGCACGACAGCTCACCAGAACACTAAAGGTGGCCGGCAGCACGACAGCTCACCAGGCCACTGTAGGTGGCCGGCAGCACGACAGCTCACCAGGCCACTAAAGGTGGCCGGCAGCACGACAGCTCACCAGGCCACTGTAGGTGGCCGGCAGCAAGACAGCTCGCCAGGCCACTATAGGTGGCCGGCAGCACGACAGCTCACCAGGCCGCTATAGGTGGCCGGCAGCACGACAGCACACCAGGCCTCTATAGGTGGCCGGCAGCACGACAGCTCACCAGGCCACTATAGGTGGCCGGCAGCACGACAGCTCACCAGGCCACTATAGGTGGCCGGCAGCACGACAGCTCACCAGGCCACTATAGGTGGCCGGCAGCACGACAGCTCACCAGGCCTCTATAGGTGGCCGGCAGCACGACAGCTCACCAGGCCACTATAGGTGGCCGGCAGCACGACAGCTCACAGGCCACTATAGGTGGCCGGCAGCACGACAGCTCACCAGGCCACTATAGGTGGCCGGCAGCACGACAGCTCACCAGGCCACTATAGGGGGCCGGCAGCACGACAGCTCACCAGCCCACTATAGGTGGCCGGCAGCACGACAGCTCACCAGGCCGCTATAGGTGGCCGGCAGCACGACAGCTCACCAGGCCACTATAGGTGGCCGGCAGCACGACAGCTCACCAGGCCACTATAGGCGGCCGGCAGCACGACAGCTCGCCAGGCCACTATAGGTGGCCGGCAGCACGACAGCTCACCAGGCCACTATAGGTGGCCGGCAGCACGACAGCTCACCAGGCCACTATAGGTGGCCGGCAGCACGACAGCTCACCCGGCCACTATAGGTGGCCGGCAGCACGAGAGCCCACCAGGCCACTATAGGTGGCCGGCAGCACGAGAGCCCACCAGGCTACTATAGGTGGCCGGCAGCACGACAGCTCACCAGGCCACTATAGGTGGCCGGCAGCACGACAGCTCACCAGGCCACTATTGGTGGGCGGCAGCACGACAGCTCACCAGGCCACTATAGGTGGCCGGCAGCACGACAGCTCACCAGGCCACTATAGGTGGCCGGCAGCACGACAGCTCACCAGGCCACTATAGGTGGCCGGCAGCACGACAGCTCACCAGGCCACTATAGGTGGCCGGCAGCAAGACAGCTCACCAGGCCACTATAGGTGGCCGGCAGCACGACAGCTCACCAGGCCACTATAGGTGGCCGGCAGCACGACAGCTCACCAGGCCACTATAGGTGGCCGGCAGCACGACAGCTCACCAGGCCACTATAGGTGGCCGGCAGCACGACAGCTCACCAGGCCACTATAGGTGGCCGGCAGCACGACAGCTCACCAGGCCACTATAGGTGGCCGGCAGCACGACAGCTCACCAGGCCACTATAGGTGGCCGGCAGCACGACAGCTCACCAGGCCACTATAGGTGGCCGGCAGCACGACAGCTCACCAGGCCACTATAGGTGGCCGGCAGCACGACAGCTCACCAGGCCACTATAGGTGGCCGGCAGCACGACAGCTCACCAGGCCACTATAGGTGGCCGGCAGCACGACAGCTCACCAGGCCACTATAGGTGGCCGGCAGCACGACAGCTCACCAGGCCACTATAGGTGGCCGGCAGCACGACAGCTCACCAGGCCACTATAGGTGGCCGGCAGCACGACAGCTCACCAGGCCACTATAGGTGGCCGGCAGCACGACAGCTCACCAGGCCACTATAGGTGGCCGGCAGCACGACAGCTCACCAGGCCACTATAAGTGGCCGGCAGCACGACAGCTCACCAGGCCACTATAGGTGGCCGGCAGCACGACAGCTCACCAGGCCACTATAGGTGGCCGGCAGCACGACAGCTCACCAGGCCACTATAGGTGGCCGGCAGCACGACAGCTCACCAGGCCACTATAGGTGGCCGGCAGCACGACAGCTCACCAGGCCACTATAGGTGGCCGGCAGCACCACAGCTCACCAGGCCACTACAGGTGACCGGCAGCACGAAGGCCCACCAGGCTACTACAGGTGGCCGGCAGCACGACAGCTCACCAGGACACTACAGGTGACCGGCAGCACGAAGGCCCACCAGGCTACTACAGGTGGCCGGCAGCACGACAGCTCACCAGGCCACTATAGGTGGCCGGCAGCACGACAGCTCACCAGGCCACTATAGGTGGCCGGCAGCACGACAGCTCACCAGGCCACTATAGGTGGCCGGCAGCACGACAGCTCACCAGGCCACTATAGGTGGCCGGCAGCACGACAGCTCACCAGGCCACTATAGGTGGCCGGCAGCACCACAGCTCACCAGGCCACTACAGGTGACCGGCAGCACGAAGGCCCACCAGGCTACTACAGGTGGCCGGCAGCACGACAGCTCACCAGGCCACTACAGTTGACCGGCAGCACGAAGGCCCACCAGGCTACTACAGGTGGCCGGCAGCACGACAGCTCGCCAGGCCACTATAGGTGGCCGGCAGCACGACAGCTCACCAGGCCGCTATAGGTGGCCGGCAGCACGACAGCACACCAGGCCTCTATAGGTGGCCGGCAGCACGACAGCTCACCAGGCCACTATAGGTGGCCGGCAGCACGACAGCTCACCAGGCCTCTATAGGTGGCCGGCAGCACGACAGCTCGCCAGGCCACTATAGGTGGCCGGCAGCACGACAGCTCACCAGGCCGCTATAGGTGGCCGGCAGCACGACAGCACACCAGGCCTCTATAGGTGGCCGGCAGCACGACAGCTCACCAGGCCACTATAGGTGGCCGGCAGCACGACAGCTCACCAGGCCACTATAGGTGGCCGGCAGCACGACAGCTCACCAGGCCACTATAGGTGGCCGGCAGCACGACAGCTCACCAGGCCACTGTAGGTGGCCGGCAGCACGACAGCTCGCCAGGCCAATATAGGTGGCCGGCAGCACGACAGCTCACCAGGCCGCTATAGGTGGCCGGCAGCACGACAGCACACCAGGCCTCTATAGGTGGCCGGCAGCACGACAGCTCACCAGGCCACTATAGGTGGCCGGCAGCACGACAGCTCACCAGGCCACTATAGGTGGCCGGCAGCACGACAGCTCACCAGGCCACTATAGGTGGCCGGCAGCACGACAGCTCGCCAGGCCACTATAGGTGGCCGGCAGCACGACAGCTCACCAGAACACTATAGGTGGCCGGCAGCACGACAGCTCACCAGGCCACTATAGGTAGCCGGCAGCACGACAGCTCACCAGGCCACTATAGGTGGGCGGCAGCACGACAGCTCACCAGGCCACTATAGGTGGCCGGCAGCACGACAGCTCGCCAGGCCACTATAGGTGGCCGTCAGCACGACAGCTCACCAGGCCACTATAGGTGGCCGGCAGGACGACAGCTCACCAGGCCACTATAGGTGGCCGGCGGCACGACAGCTCACCCGGCCACTATAGGTGGGCGGCAGCACGATAGCTCACCAGGCCACTATAGGTGGCCGGCAGCATGACAGCTCACCAGGCCACTATAGGTGGCCGGCAGCACGACAGCTCGCCAAGCCACTATAGGTGGCCGTCAGCACGACAGCTCACCAGGACACTATAAATGGCCTGCAGCACGACAGCACACCAGACCACTATAGGTGGCCCGCAGCACGACAGCTCACCAGGCCACTATAGGTGGCCGGCAGCACGACAGTTCACCAGGCCACTATAGGTGGCCGGCAGCACGACAGCTCACCAGGCCACTATAGGTGGCCGGCGGCACGACAGCTCACCCGGCCACTATAGGTGGGCGGCAGCACGACAGCTCACCAGGCCACTATAGGTGGCCGGCAGCACGACAGTTCACCAGGCCACTATAGGTGGCCGGCAGCACGACAGCTCGCCAGGCCACTATAGGTTGCCGGCAGCACGACAGCTCACCAGCCCACTATAGGTGGCCGGCAGCACGACACCACACCAGACCACTATAGGTGGGCGGCAGCACGACAGCTCACCAGGCCACTATAGGTGGGCGGCAGCACGACAGCTCACCAGGCCACTATAGGTGGCCGGCAGCACGACAGCTCACCAGGCCACTATAGGTGGCCGGCAGCACGACAGCTCGCCAGGCCACTATAGGTGGCGGTCAGCACGACAGCTCACCAGGCCACTATAGGTGGCCGGCGGCACGACAGCTCACCCGGCCACTATAAGTGGGCGGCAGCACGATAGCTCACCAGGCCACTATAGGTGGCCGGCAGCATGACAGCTCACCAGGCCACTATAGGTGGCCGGCAGCACGACAGCTCGCCAGGCCACTATAGGTGGCCGTCAGCACGACAGCTCACCAGGACACTATAAATGGCCTGCAGCACGACAGCACACCAGACCACTATAGGTGTCCCGCAGCACGACAGCTCACCAGGCCACTATAGGTGGCCGGCAGCACGACAGTTCACCAGGCCACTATAGGTGGCCGGCGGCACGACAGCTCACCCGGCCACTATAGGTGGGCGGCAGCACGATAGCTCACCAGGCCACTATAGGTGGCCGGCAGCATGACAGCTCACCAGGCCACTATAGGTGGCCGGCAGCACGACAGCTCGCCAGGCCACTATAGGTGGCCGTCAGCACGACAGCTCACCAGGACACTATAAATGGTCTGCAGCACGACAGCACACCAGACCACTATAGCCCGCAGCACGACAGCTCACCAGGCCACTATAGGTGGCCGGCAGCACACCAGCTCACCAGGACACTATAGGTGGCCGGCAGCCCGACAGCTCACCAGGCGACTATAAATGGCCTGCAGCACGACAGCACACCAGACCACTATAGGTGTCCCGCAGCACGACAGCTCACCAGGCCACTATAAATGGCCTGCAGCACGACAGCACACCAGACCACTATAGGTGGCCGGCAGCACGACAGCTCGCCAGGCCACTATAGGTGGCCGGCAGCACGACAGCTCACCAGGCCACTATAGGTGGCCGGCAGCACGACAGCACACCAGACCACTATAGGTGGCCGGCAGCACGACAGCACACCAGACCACTATAGGTGGCCGGCAGCACGACAGCTCACCAGACCACTATAGGTGGCCGGCAGCACGACAGCTCACCAGACCACTATAGGTGGCCGGCAGCACGACAGCTCCCCAGGCCACTATAGGTGGCCGGCAGCACGACAGCTCACCAGGCGACTGTAAGTGGCCTGCAGCACGACAGCACACCAGACCACTACAGGTGGCCGGCAGCACGACAGCTCACCAGGCCACTATAGGTGGCCGGCAGCACGACAGCTCACCAGGCCACTATAGGTGGCCGGCGGCACGACAGCTCACCAGGCCACTATAGGTGGCCGGCAGCACGAAAGCTCACCAGGCCACTATAGGTGGCCGGCAGCACGACAGCTCACCAGGCCACTATAGGTGGCCGGCAGCACGACAGCTCGCCAGGCCACTATAGGTGGCCGTCAGCACGACAGCTCACCAGGACACTTTAAATGGCCTGCAGCACGACAGCACACCAGACCACTATAGGTGGCCGGCAGCACGACAGCTCGCCAGGCCACTATAGGTGGTCGGCAGCACGACAGCTCACCAGGCCACTATAGGTGGGCGGCAGCACGACAGCTCACCAGGCCACTATAGGAGGCCGTCAGCACGACAGCTCACCAGGCGACTGTAAGTGGCCTGCAGCACGATAGCACACCAGACCACTACAGGTGGCCGGCAGCACGACAGCTCACCAGGCCACTATAGGTGGGCGGCAGCACGACAGCTCACCAGACCACTATAGGTGGCCGGCAGCACGACAGCTCACCAGGCCACTATAGGTGGCCGGCAGCACGACAGCACACCAGACCACTATAGGTGGCCGGCAGCACGACAGCACACCATACCACTATAGGTATCCGGCAGCACGACAGCTCACCAGACCACTATAGGTGGCCGGCAGCACGACAGCTCACCAGGCCACTATAGGTGGGCGGCAGCACGACAGCTCACCAGACCACTATAGGTGGCCGGCAGCACGACAGCTCACCAGGCCACTATAGGTGGCCGCAGCACGACAGCTCGCCAGGCCTCTATAGGTGACCGGCAGCACGACAGCTCACCAGAACACTATAGGTGGCCGGCAGCACGACAGCTCACCAGGCCACTGTAGGTGGCCGGCAGCACGACAGCTCGCCAGGCCACTATAGGTGGCCGGCAGCACGACAGCTCACCAGGCCGCTATAGGTGGCCGGCAGCACGACAGCTCACCAGGCTTCTATAGGTGGCCGGTAGCACGACAGCTCACCAGGCCACTATAGGTGGCCGGCAGCACGACAGCTCACCAGGCCACTATAGGTGGCCGGCAGCACGACAGCTCACCAGGCCACTATAGGTGGCCGGCAGCACGACAGTTCACCAGCCCACCATAGGTGGCCGGCAGCACGACAGCTCACCAGGCCACTATAGGCGGCCGGCAGCACGACAGCTCGCCAGGCCACTATAGGTGGCCGGCAGCACGACAGCTCACCAGGCCACTATAGGTGGCCGGCAGCACGACAGCTCACCAGGCCACTATAGGTGGCCGGCAGCACGACAGCTCACCCGGCCACTATAGGTGGGCGGCAGCACGACAGATCACCAGGCCACTATAGGTGGCCGGCAGCACGAGAGCCCACCAGGCTACTATAGGTGGCCGGCAGCACGACAGCTCACCAGGCCACTATAGGTGGCCGGCAGCACGACAGCTCACCAGGCCACTATTGGTGGGCGGCAGCACGACAGCTCACCAGGCCACTATAGGTGGCCGGCAGCACGACAGCTCACCAGGCTACTATAGGTGGCCGGCAGCACGACAGCTCACCAGGCCACTATAGGTGGCCGGCAGCACGACAGCTCACCAGGCCACTATAGGTGGCCGGCAGCACGACAGCTCGCCAGGCCACTATAGGTGGCCGGCAGCACGACAGCTCACCAGGCCACTATAGGTGGCCGGCAGCACGACAGCTCGCCAGGCCACTATAGGTGGCCGGCAGCACGACAGCTCACCAGACCACTATAGGTGGCCGACAGCACGACAGCTCACCAGGCCTCTATAGGTGGCCGGCAGCACGACAGCTCACCAGGCCACTATAGGTGGCCGGCAGCACGACAGCTCACAGGCCACTATAGGTGGCCGGCAGCACGACAGCTCACCAGGCCACTATAGGTGGCCGGCAGCACGACAGCTCACCAGGCCACTATAGGTGGGCGGCAGCACGACAGCTCACCAGGCCACTATAGGTGGCCGGCAGCACGACAGCTCACCAGGCCACTATAGGTGGCCGGCAGCACGACAGCTCACCAGGCCTCTATAGGTGGCCGGCAGCACGACAGCTCGCCAGGCCACTATAGGTGGCCGGCAGCACGACAGCTCACAGGCCACTATAGGTGGCCGGCAGCACGACAGCTCACCAGGCCACTATAGGTGGCCGGCAGCACGACAGCTCTCCAGGCCACTATTGGTGGGCGGCAGCACGACAGCTCACCAGGCCACTATGGGTGGCCGGCAGCACGACAGCTCACCAGGCCACTATAGGTGGCCGGCAGCACGACAGCTCACCAGGCCACGACAGGTGACCGGCAGCACGAAGGCTCACCAGGTCACTATAGGTGGCCGGCAGCACGACAGCTCACCAGGCCACTATAGGTGGCCGGCAGCACGACAGCTCACCAGGCCACTATAGGTGGCCGGCAGCACGACAGCTCACCAGGCCACTATTGGTGGGCGGCAGCACGACAGCTCACCAGGCCACTATGGGTGGCCGGCAGCACGACAGCTCACCAGGCCACTATAGGTGGCCGGCAGCACGACAGCTCACCAGGCCACTATAGGTGGCCGGCAGCACGACAGCTCACCAGGCCACTATTGGTGGGCGGCAGCACGACAGCTCACAGGCCACTATAGGTGGCCGGCAGCACGAGAGCCCACCAGACTACTATAGGTGGCCGGCAGCACGACAGCTCACCAGGCCACTATAGGTGGCCGGCAGCACGACAGCTCACCAGGCCACTATTGGTGGGCGGCAGCACGACAGCTCACCAGGCCACTATGGGTGGCCGGCAGCACGACAGCTCACCAGGCCACTATAGGTGGCCGGCAGCACGACAGCTCACCAGGCCACGACAGGTGACCGGCAGCACGAAGGCTCACCAGGTCACTATAGGTGGCCGGCAGCACGACAGCTCACCAGGCCACTATAGGTGGCCGGCAGCACGACAGCTCACCAGGCCACTATAGGTGGGCGGCAGCACGACAGCTCACCAGACCACTATAGGTGGCCGGCAGCACGACAGCTCACCAGGCCACTACAGGTCGCCGCAGCACGACAGCTCGCCAGGCCTCTATAGGTGGCCGGCAGCACGACAGCTCGCCAGGCCACTGTAGGTGGCCGGCAGCACGACAGCTCACCAGGCCACTGTAGGTGGCCGGCAGCACGACAGCTCGCCAGGCCACTATAGGTGGCCGGCAGCACGACAGCTCACCAGGCCGCTATAGGTGGCCGGCAGCACGACAGCACACCAGGCCTCTATAGGTGGCCGGCAGCACGACAGCTCACCAGGCCACTATAGGTGGCCGGCAGCACGACAGCTCACCAGGCCACTATAGGTGGCCGGCAGCACGACAGCTCACCAGGCCACTATAGGTGGCCGGCAGCACGACAGCTCGCCAGGCCACTATAGGTGGCCGGCAGCACGACAGCTCGCCAGGCCACTATAGGTGGCCGGCAGCACGACAGCTCACCAGAACACTATAGGTGGCCGGCAGCACGACAGCTCACCAGGCCACTGTAGGTGGCCGGCAGCACGACAGCTCACCAGGCCACTAAAGGTGGCCGGCAGCACGACAGCTCACCAGGCCACTGTAGGTGGCCGGCAGCACGACAGCTCGCCAGGCCACTATAGGTGGCCGGCAGCACGACAGCTCACCAGGCCGCTATAGGTGGCCGGCAGCACGACAGCACACCAGGCCTCTATAGGTGGCCGGCAGCACGACAGCTCACCAGGCCACTATAGGTGGCCGGCAGCACGACAGCTCACCAGGCCACTATAGGTGGCCGGCAGCACGACAGCTCACCAGGCCACTATAGGTGGCCGGCAGCACGACAGCTCACCAGGCCTCTATAGGTGGCCGGCAGCACGACAGCTCACCAGGCCACTATAGGTGGCCGGCAGCACGACAGCTCACAGGCCACTATAGGTGGCCGGCAGCACGACAGCTCACCAGGCCACTATAGGTGGCCGGCAGCACGACAGCTCACCAGGCCACTATAGGTGGCCGGCAGCACGACAGCTCACCAGCCCACTATAGGTGGCCGGCAGCACGACAGCTCACCAGGCCACTATAGGCGGCCGGCAGCACGACAGCTCGCCAGGCCACTATAGGTGGCCGGCAGCACGACAGCTCGCCAGGCCACTATAGGTGGCCGGCAGCACGACAGCTCACCAGACCACTATAGGTGGCCGACAGCACGACAGCTCACCAGGCCTCTATAGGTGGCCGGCAGCACGACAGCTCACCAGGCCACTATAGGTGGCCGGCAGCACGACAGCTCACAGGCCACTATAGGTGGCCGGCAGCACGACAGCTCACCAGGCCACTATAGGTGGCCGGCAGCACGACAGCTCACCAGGCCACTATAGGTGGCCGGCAGCACGACAGCTCACCAGGCCACTATAGGTGGCCGGCAGCACGACAGCTCACCAGGCCACTATAGGTGGCCGGCAGCACGACAGCTCACCAGGCCACTATAGGTGGCCGGCAGCACGACAGCTCACCAGGCCACTATAGGTGGCCGGCAGCACGACAGCTCACCAGGCCACTATAGGTGGCCGGCAGCACGACAGCTCACCAGGCCACTATAGGTGGCCGGCAGCACGACAGCTCACCAGGCCACTATAGGTGGCCGGCAGCACGACAGCTCACCAGGCCACTATAGGTGGCCGGCAGCACGACAGCTCACCAGGCCACTATAGGTGGCCGGCAGCACGACAGCTCACCAGGCCACTATAGGTGGCCGGCAGCACGACAGCTCACCAGGCCACTATAGGTGGGCGGCAGCACGACAGCTCACCAGGCCACTATAGGTGGCCGGCAGCACGACAGCTCACCAGGCCACTATAGGTGGGCGGCAGCACGACAGATCACCAGGCCACTATAGGTGGCCGGCAGCACGAGAGCCCACCAGGCTACTATAGGTGGCCGGCAGCACGACAGCTCACCAGGCCACTATAGGTGGCCGGCAGCACGACAGCTCACCAGGCCACTATTGGTGGGCGGCAGCACGACAGCTCACCAGGCCACTATAGGTGGCCGGCAGCACGACAGCTCACCAGGCCACTATTGGTGGGCGGCAGCACGACAGCTCACCAGGCCACTATGGTTGGCCGGCAGCACGACAGCTCACCAGGCCACTATAGGTGGCCGGCAGCACGACAGCTCACCAGGCCACGACAGGTGACCGGCAGCACGAAGGCTCACCAGGTCACTATAGGTGGCCGGCAGCACGACAGCTCACCAGGCCACTATAGGTGGCCGGCAGCACGACAGCTCACCAGGCCACTATAGGTGGGCGGCAGCACGACAGCTCACCAGACCACTATAGGTGGCCGGCAGCACGACAGCTCACCAGGCCACTACAGGTCGCCGCAGCACGACAGCTCGCCAGGCCTCTATAGGTGGCCGGCAGCACGACAGCTCGCCAGGCCACTGTAGGTGGCCGGCAGCACGACAGCTCACCAGGCCACTGTAGGTGGCCGGCAGCACGACAGCTCGCCAGGCCACTATAGGTGGCCGGCAGCACGACAGCTCACCAGGCCGCTATAGGTGGCCGGCAGCACGACAGCACACCAGGCCTCTATAGGTGGCCGGCAGCACGACAGCTCACCAGGCCACTATAGGTGGCCGGCAGCACGACAGCTCACCAGGCCACTATAGGTGGCCGGCAGCACGACAGCTCACCAGGCCACTATAGGTGGCCGGCAGCACGACAGCTCGCCAGGCCACTATAGGTGGCCGGCAGCACGACAGCTCGCCAGGCCACTATAGGTGGCCGGCAGCACGACAGCTCACCAGAACACTATAGGTGGCCGGCAGCACGACAGCTCACCAGGCCACTGTAGGTGGCCGGCAGCACGACAGCTCACCAGGCCACTAAAGGTGGCCGGCAGCACGACAGCTCACCAGGCCACTGTAGGTGGCCGGCAGCACGACAGCTCGCCAGGCCACTATAGGTGGCCGGCAGCACGACAGCTCACCAGGCCGCTATAGGTGGCCGGCAGCACGACAGCACACCAGGCCTCTATAGGTGGCCGGCAGCACGACAGCTCACCAGGCCACTATAGGTGGCCGGCAGCACGACAGCTCACCAGGCCACTATAGGTGGCCGGCAGCACGACAGCTCACCAGGCCACTATAGGTGGCCGGCAGCACGACAGCTCACCAGGCCTCTATAGGTGGCCGGCAGCACGACAGCTCACCAGGCCACTATAGGTGGCCGGCAGCACGACAGCTCACAGGCCACTATAGGTGGCCGGCAGCACGACAGCTCACCAGGCCACTATAGGTGGCCGGCAGCACGACAGCTCACCAGGCCACTATAGGTGGCCGGCAGCACGACAGCTCACCAGCCCACTATAGGTGGCCGGCAGCACGACAGCTCACCAGGCCACTATAGGCGGCCGGCAGCACGACAGCTCGCCAGGCCACTATAGGTGGCCGGCAGCACGACAGCTCGCCAGGCCACAATAGGTGGCCGGCAGCACGACAGCTCACCAGACCACTATAGGTGGCCGACAGCACGACAGCTCACCAGGCCTCTATAGGTGGCCGGCAGCACGACAGCTCACCAGGCCACTATAGGTGGCCGGCAGCACGACAGCTCACAGGCCACTATAGGTGGCCGGCAGCACGACAGCTCACCAGGCCACTATAGGTGGCCGGCAGCACGACAGCTCACCAGGCCACTATAGGTGGCCGGCAGCACGACAGCTCACCAGGCCACTATAGGTGGCCGGCAGCACGACAGCTCACCAGGCCACTATAGGTGGCCGGCAGCACGACAGCTCACCAGGCCACTATAGGTGGGCGGCAGCACGACAGCTCACCAGGCCACTATAGGTGGCCGGCAGCACGACAGCTCACCAGGCCACTATAGGTGGGCGGCAGCACGACAGATCACCAGGCCACTATAGGTGGCCGGCAGCACGAGAGCCCACCAGGCTACTATAGGTGGCCGGCAGCACGACAGCTCACCAGGCCACTATAGGTGGCCGGCAGCACGACAGCTCACCAGGCCACTATTGGTGGGCGGCAGCACGACAGCTCACCAGGCCACTATAGGTGGCCGGCAGCACGACAGCTCACCAGGCCACTATAGGTGGCCGGCAGCACGACAGCTCACCAGGCCACTATAGGTGGCCGGCAGCACGACAGCTCACCAGGCCACAATAGGTGGCCGGCAGCACGACAGCTCACCAGGCCACTATAGGTGGCCGGCAGCACGACAGCTCACCAGGCCACTATAGGTGGCCGGCAGCACGACAGCTCACGAGGCCACTACAGGTGGCCGGCAGCACGACAGCTCACCAGGGCACTATAGGTGGCCGGCAGCTCGACAGCTCACCAGGCCACTATAGGTGGCCGGCAGCACGACAGCTCACCAGGCCACTATAGGTGGCCGGCAGCACGACAGCTCACCAGGCCACTATAGGTGGCCGGCAGCACGACAACTCACCAGGCCGCTATAGGTGGCCGGCAGCACGACAGCTCGCCAGGCCACTATAGGTGGCCGGCAGCACGACAGCTCACCAGGCCACTATAGGTGGCCGGCAGCACGACAGCTCGCCAGGCCACTATAGGTGGCCGGCAGCACGACAGCTCACCAGACCACTATAGGTGGCCGACAGCACGACAGCTCACCAGGCCTCTATAGGTGGCCGGCAGCACGACAGCTCACCAGGCCACTATAGGTGGCCGGCAGCACGACAGCTCACAGGCCACTATAGGTGGCCGGCAGCACGACAGCTCACCAGGCCACTATAGGTGGCCGGCAGCACGACAGCTCACCAGGCCACTATAGGTGGCCGGCAGCACGACAGCTCACCAGGCCACTATAGGTGGCCGGCAGCACGACAGCTCACCAGGCCACTATAGGTGGCCGGCAGCACGACAGCTCACCAGGCCACTATAGGTGGCCGGCAGCACGACAGCTCACCAGGCCACGACAGGTGACCGGCAGCACGAAGGCTCACCAGGTCACTATAGGTGGCCGGCAGCACGACAGCTCACCAGGCCACTATAGGTGGCCGGCAGCACGACAGCTCACCAGGCCACTATAGGTGGCCGGCAGCACGACAGCTCACCAGGCCGCTATAGGTGGCCGGCAGCACGACAGCACACCAGGCCTCTATAGGTGGCCGGCAGCACGACAGCTCACCAGGCCACTATAGGTGGCCGGCAGCACGACAGCTCACCAGGCCACTATAGGTGGCCGGCAGCACGACAGCTCGCCAGGCCACTATAGGTGGCCGGCAGCACGACAGCTCACCAGGCCGCTATAGGTGGCCGGCAGCACGACAGCACACCAGGCCTCTATAGGTGGCCGGCAGCACGACAGCTCACCAGGCCACTATAGGTGGCCGGCAGCACGACAGCTCACCAGGCCTCTATAGGTGGCCGGCAGCACGACAGCTCGCCAGGCCACTATAGGTGGCCGGCAGCACGACAGCTCACCAGGCCGCTATAGGTGGCCGGCAGCACGACAGCACACCAGGCCTCTATAGGTGGCCGGCAGCACGACAGCTCACCAGGCCACTATAGGTGGCCGGCAGCACGACAGCTCACCAGGCCACTATAGGTGGCCGGCAGCACGACAGCTCACCAGGCCACTATAGGTGGCCGGCAGCACGACAGCTCACCAGGCCACTGTAGGTGGCCGGCAGCACGACAGCTCGCCAGGCCACTATAGGTGGCCGGCAGCACGACAGCTCACCAGGCCGCTATAGGTGGCCGGCAGCACGACAGCACACCAGGCCTCTATAGGTGGCCGGCAGCACGACAGCTCACCAGGCCACTATAGGTGGCCGGCAGCACGACAGCTCACCAGGCCACTATAGGTGGTCGGCAGCACGACAGCTCACCAGGCCACTATAGGTGGCCGGCAGCACGACAGCTCGCCAGGCCACTATAGGTGGCCGGCAGCACGACAGCTCACCAGAACACTATAGGTGGCCGGCAGCACGACAGCTCACCAGGCCACTGTAGGTGGCCGGCAGCACGACAGCTCACCAGGCCACTAAAGGTGGCCGGCAGCACGACAGCTCACCAGGCCACTGTAGGTGGCCGGCAGCAAGACAGCTCGCCAGGCCACTATAGGTGGCCGGCAGCACGACAGCTCACCAGGCCGCTATAGGTGGCCGGCAGCACGACAGCACACCAGGCCTCTATAGGTGGCCGGCAGCACGACAGCTCACCAGGCCACTATAGGTGGCCGGCAGCACGACAGCTCACCAGGCCACTATAGGTGGCCGGCAGCACGACAGCTCACCAGGCCACTATAGGTGGCCGGCAGCACGACAGCTCACCAGGCCTCTATAGGTGGCCGGCAGCACGACAGCTCACCAGGCCACTATAGGTGGCCGGCAGCACGACAGCTCACAGGCCACTATAGGTGGCCGGCAGCACGACAGCTCACCAGGCCACTATAGGTGGCCGGCAGCACGACAGCTCACCAGGCCACTATAGGGGGCCGGCAGCACGACAGCTCACCAGCCCACTATAGGTGGCCGGCAGCACGACAGCTCACCAGGCCACTATAGGTGGCCGGCAGCACGACAGCTCACCAGGCCACTATAGGTGGCCGGCAGCACGACAGCTCACCAGGCCACTATAGGCGGCCGGCAGCACGACAGCTCGCCAGGCCACTATAGGTGGCCGGCAGCACGACAGCTCACCAGGCCACTATAGGTGGCCGGCAGCACGACAGCTCACCAGGCCACTATAGGTGGCCGGCAGCACGACAGCTCACCCGGCCACTATAGGTGGCCGGCAGCACGAGAGCCCACCAGGCCACTATAGGTGGCCGGCAGCACGAGAGCCCACCAGGCTACTATAGGTGGCCGGCAGCACGACAGCTCACCAGGCCACTATAGGTGGCCGGCAGCACGACAGCTCACCAGGCCACTATTGGTGGGCGGCAGCACGACAGCTCACCAGGCCACTATAGGTGGCCGGCAGCACGACAGCTCACCAGGCCACTATAGGTGGCCGGCAGCACGACAGCTCACCAGGCCACTATAGGTGGCCGGCAGCACGACAGCTCACCAGGCCACTATAGGTGGCCGGCAGCAAGACAGCTCACCAGGCCACTATAGGTGGCCGGCAGCACGACAGCTCACCAGGCCACTATAGGTGGCCGGCAGCACGACAGCTCACCAGGCCACTATAGGTGGCCGGCAGCACGACAGCTCACCAGGCCACTATAGGTGGCCGGCAGCACGACAGCTCACCAGGCCACTATAGGTGGCCGGCAGCACGACAGCTCACCAGGCCACTATAGGTGGCCGGCAGCACGACAGCTCACCAGGCCACTATAGGTGGCCGGCAGCACGACAGCTCACCAGGCCACTATAGGTGGCCGGCAGCACGACAGCTCACCAGGCCACTATAGGTGGCCGGCAGCACGACAGCTCACCAGGCCACTATAGGTGGCCGGCAGCACGACAGCTCACCAGGCCACTATAGGTGGCCGGCAGCACGACAGCTCACCAGGCCACTATAGGTGGCCGGCAGCACGACAGCTCACCAGGCCACTATAGGTGGCCGGCAGCACGACAGCTCACCAGGCCACTATAGGTGGCCGGCAGCACGACAGCTCACCAGGCCACTATAGGTGGCCGGCAGCACGACAGCTCACCAGGCCACTATAGGTGGCCGGCAGCACGACAGCTCACCAGGCCACTATAGGTGGCCGGCAGCACGACAGCTCACCAGGCCACTATAAGTGGCCGGCAGCACGACAGCTCACCAGGCCACTATAGGTGGCCGGCAGCACGACAGCTCACCAGGCCACTATAGGTGGCCGGCAGCACGACAGCTCACCAGGCCACTATAGGTGGCCGGCAGCACGACAGCTCACCAGGCCACTATAGGTGGCCGGCAGCACGACAGCTCACCAGGCCACTATAGGTGGCCGGCAGCACGACAGCTCACCAGGCCACTATAGGTGGCCGGCAGCACCACAGCTCACCAGGCCACTACAGGTGACCGGCAGCACGAAGGCCCACCAGGCTACTACAGGTGGCCGGCAGCACGACAGCTCACCAGGACACTACAGGTGACCGGCAGCACGAAGGCCCACCAGGCTGCTACAGGTGGCCGGCAGCACGACAGCTCACCAGGCCACTATAGGTGGCCGGCAGCACGACAGCTCACCAGGCCACTATAGGTGGCCGGCAGCACGACAGCTCACCAGGCCACTATAGGTGGCCGGCAGCACGACAGCTCACCAGGCCACTATAGGTGGCCGGCAGCACGACAGCTCACCAGGCCACTATAGGTGGCCGGCAGCACGACAGCTCACCAGGCCACTATAGGTGGCCGGCAGCACCACAGCTCACCAGGCCACTACAGGTGACCGGCAGCACGAAGGCCCACCAGGCTACTACAGGTGGCCGGCAGCACGACAGCTCACCAGGCCACTACAGTTGACCGGCAGCACGAAGGCCCACCAGGCTACTACAGGTGGCCGGCAGCACGACAGCTCGCCAGGCCACTATAGGTGGCCGGCAGCACGACAGCTCACCAGGCCACTATAGGTGGCCGGCAGCACGACAGCTCACCAGGCCTCTATAGGTGGCCGGCAGCACGACAGCTCGCCAGGCCACTATAGGTGGCCGGCAGCACGACAGCTCACCAGGCCGCTATAGGTGGCCGGCAGCACGACAGCACACCAGGCCTCTATAGGTGGCCGGCAGCACGACAGCTCACCAGGCCACTATAGGTGGCCGGCAGCACGACAGCTCACCAGGCCACTATAGGTGGCCGGCAGCACGACAGCTCACCAGGCCACTATAGGTGGCCGGCAGCACGACAGCTCACCAGGCCACTGTAGGTGGCCGGCAGCACGACAGCTCGCCAGGCCAATATAGGTGGCCGGCAGCACGACAGCTCACCAGGCCGCTATAGGTGGCCGGCAGCACGACAGCACACCAGGCCTCTATAGGTGGCCGGCAGCACGACAGCTCACCAGGCCACTATAGGTGGCCGGCAGCACGACAGCTCACCAGGCCACTATAGGTGGCCGGCAGCACGACAGCTCACCAGGCCACTATAGGTGGCCGGCAGCACGACAGCTCGCCAGGCCACTATAGGTGGCCGGCAGCACGACAGCTCACCAGAACACTATAGGTGGCCGGCAGCACGACAGCTCACCAGGCCACTGTAGGTGGCCGGCAGCACGACAGCTCACCAGGCCACTAAAGGTGGCCGGCAGCACGACAGCTCACCAGGCCACTGTAGGTGGCCGGCAGCACGACAGCTCGCCAGGCCACTATAGGTGGCCGGCAGCACGACAGCTCACCAGGCCGCTATAGGTGGCCGGCAGCACGACAGCACACCAGGCCTCTATAGGTGGCCGGCAGCACGACAGCTCACCAGGCCACTATAGGTGGCCGGCAGCACGACAGCTCACCAGGCCACTATAGGTGGCCGGCAGCACGACAGCTCACCAGGCCACTTAAGGTGGCCGGCAGCACGACAGCTCACCAGGCCTCTATAGGTGGCCGGCAGCACGACAGCTCACCAGGCCACTATAGGTGGCCGGCAGCACGACAGCTCACAGGCCACTATAGGTGGCCGGCAGCACGACAGCTCACCAGGCCACTATAGGTGGCCGGCAGCACGACAGCTCACCAGGCCACTATAGGTGGCCGGCAGCACGACAGCTCACCAGCCCACTATAGGTGGCCGGCAGCACGACAGCTCACCAGGCCACTATAGGTGGCCGGCAGCACGACAGCTCACCAGGCCACTATAGGTGGCCGGCAGCACGACAGCTCACCAGGCCACTATAGGCGGCCGGCAGCACGACAGCTCACCAGGCCACTATAGGCGGCCGGCAGCACGACAGCTCGCCAGGCCACTATAGGTGGCCGGCAGCACGACAGCTCACCAGGCCACTATAGGTGGCCGGCAGCACGACAGCTCACCAGGCCACTATAGGTGGCCGGCAGCACGACAGCTCACCCGGCCACTATAGGTGGCCGGCAGCACGAGAGCCCACCAGGCCACTATAGGTGGCCGGCAGCACGAGAGCCCACCAGGCTACTATAGGTGGCCGGCAGCACGACAGCTCACCAGGCCACTATAGGTGGCCGGCAGCACGACAGCTCACCAGGCCACTATTGGTGGGCGGCAGCACGACAGCTCACCAGGCCACTATAGGTGGCCGGCAGCACGACAGCTCACCAGGCCACTATAGGTGGCCGGCAGCACGACAGCTCACCAGGCCACTATAGGTGGCCGGCAGCACGACAGCTCACCAGGCCACTATAGGTGGCCGGCAGCAAGACAGCTCACCAGGCCACTATAGGTGGCCGGCAGCACGACAGCTCACCAGGCCACTATAGGTGGCCGGCAGCACGACAGCTCACCAGGCCACTATAGGTGGCCGGCAGCACGACAGCTCACCAGGCCACTATAGGTGGCCGGCAGCACGACAGCTCACCAGGCCACTATAGGTGGCCGGCAGCACGACAGCTCACCAGGCCACTATAGGTGGCCGGCAGCACGACAGCTCACCAGGCCACTATAGGTGGCCGGCAGCACGACAGCTCACCAGGCCACTATAGGTGGCCGGCAGCACGACAGCTCACCAGGCCACTATAGGTGGCCGGCAGCACGACAGCTCACCAGGCCACTATAGGTGGCCGGCAGCACGACAGCTCACCAGGCCACTATAGGTGGCCGGCAGCACGACAGCTCACCAGGCCACTATAGGTGGCCGGCAGCACGACAGCTCACCAGGCCACTATAGGTGGCCGGCAGCACGACAGCTCACCAGGCCACTATAGGTGGCCGGCAGCACGACAGCTCACCAGGCCACTATAGGTGGCCGGCAGCACGACAGCTCACCAGGCCACTATAGGTGGCCGGCAGCACGACAGCTCACCAGGCCACTATAGGTGGCCGGCAGCACGACAGCTCACCAGGCCACTATAGGTGGCCGGCAGCACGACAGCTCACCAGGCCACTATAGGTGGCCGGCAGCACGACAGCTCACCAGGCCACTATAGGTGGCCGGCAGCACGACAGCTCACCAGGCCACTATAGGTGGCCGGCAGCACGACAGCTCACCAGGCCACTATAGGTGGCCGGCAGCACGACAGCTCACCAGGCCACTATAGGTGGCCGGCAGCACGACAGCTCACCAGGCCACTATAGGTGGCCGGCAGCACGACAGCTCACCAGGCCACTATAGGTGGCCGGCAGCACGACAGCTCACCAGGCCACTATAGGTGGCCGGCAGCACGACAGCTCACCAGGCCACTATAGGTGGCCGGCAGCACGACAGCTCACCAGGCCACTATAGGTGGCCGGCAGCACGACAGCTCACCAGGCCACTATAGGTGGCCGGCAGCACGACAGCTCACCAGGCCACTATAGGTGGCCGGCAGCACGACAGCTCACCAGGGCACTATAGGTGGCCGGCAGCACGACAGCTCACCAGGCCACTATAGGTGGCCGGCAGCACGACAGCTCACCAGGCCACTATAGGTGGCCGGCAGCACCACAGCTCACCAGGCCACTACAGGTGACCGGCAGCACGAAGGCCCACCAGGCTACTACAGGTGGCCGGCAGCACGACAGCTCACCAGGACACTACAGCCAGCCGACACATATATAGTGGAACGGCGGCTATAGCCATCCGACACATATATAGTGGGTCGGCGGCTATGGCCAGTCGGCCACATATATAGTGGACATATCCATGTCAAGAACAAATCCCAATTACTTCTTACCCTTTGCCCAATGAATTAGCTTTGAATGAGGACAAACCGAATTCAACCTCCGACAAGGATCCGATATCACAAAAAAGAGAGCAACACAATCCACCACTCGCCGCACCATTGAACTTAAGCAATTAATTCCGTCAATTCTCTCTTAAAGGGGAGGAGTTACATACCATTGCTTTCTCCAACTTTGCTGTACGTAGTACGTAGTACAGTTTGCAACTCAAACACGTGAGTGTATCAAGAGACCGCTGGTTAGTTATAAGAGACAGCAGAAAGTCCGAATAGCGAGGAGAGCGTATATTTGCAGGCGTAATGATTAGCAGTGACCAATGGGAACGGTCACTGCAGGTTATTGGGTAGAATGCTATATTTGAAGAGAATTCGTAGCACAGTTTGCAACTCAAACACGTGAGTGCATCAAGCGAATGCTGGTTCTTTACAAGAGACAGCAGAGTGTCCGAATATAGAGGAGAACGCATATTTGCAGGGATAATGATTAGCAGTGACCAATGAGAACGATCACTGCAGGCACGTGTAACCGAAATTAGAGTAGTGTGTCGGTGTGCGTAGGGTGAGTAGGTATAAACACAATCTATTGGCTGTGATTCATCTATGGCTATGCGTTAATAAGTTTGTGCGTTGCGTGTTGCCACACTAAACACATACACACGAAAGCTTTAGCAGGAACATCAAAACGTAAGGTAAATACTTATCCAACTCGGTCATTGTTTACCAAATGGGGAATTGGCTTAAGTGGTACAGTCCCTGGCTAATTTAGCAAAGTCTCTCACACCAAAAAAGATAGGTGAAGGTAGAAAGCTTTAGCAGGGACATCAAAACGTAAGGTGAATACTTATTCAACTCGGCTATTCTTCGCCAAATGAACCAAATGAATAAGCCACGTGAGGTGAATGCTGATCTTCTTAAGTATTACACTTGGCTGACCGTTCTTATAACCCTGTGGTGGCGTAATTGGTTGAATCGCCAATTAATGTAACACGCCTGTTCGTATCCTGGCTATGTAAGAGGTACTTTTTTTTTTCAATTATATCTATCTTTTTCGTCGTTATTATCTAGTGGGGCGGCGGCTATAGCCAGCCGACCACATATATAGTGGGTCGGCGGCTATAGCCAGCCGGCCACATATATAGTGGGTCGGCGGCTATAGCCAGCCGGCCACATATATAGTGGGTCGGCGGCTATAGCCAGCCGGCCACATATATAGTGGGTCGGCGGCTATAGCCAGCCGGCCACATATATAGTGGGTCGGCGGCTATAGCCAGCCGGCCACATATATAGTCGGTCGGCGGCTATAGCCAGGCGGCCACATATATAGTGGGTCGGCGGCTATAGCCAGCCGGCCACATATATAGTCGGTCGGCGGCTATAGCCAGCCGGCCACATATATAGTCGGTCGGCGGCTATAGCCAGCCGGCCACATATATAGTCGGTCGGCGGCTATAGCCAGCCGGCCACATATATAGTCGGTCGGCGGCTATAGCCAGCCGGCCACATATATAGTCGGTCGGCGGCTATAGCCAGCCGGCCACATATATAGTCGGTCGGCGGCTATAGCCAGCCGGCCACATATATAGTCGGTCGGCGGCTATAGCCAGCCGGCCACATATATAGTCGGTCGGCGGCTATAGCCAGCCGGCCACATATATAGTCGGTCGGCGGCTATAGCCAGCCGGCCACATATATAGTCGGTCGGCGGCTATAGCCAGCCGGCCACATATATAGTCGGTCGGCGGCTATGGCCAGCCGGCCACGTATATAGCGAATCGGAGGCTATAGCCAGCCGACACATATATAGTGGGTCGGCGGCTATAGCCAGCCGACCACATATATAGTGGGTCGGCGGCTATAGCCAGCCGACCACATATATAGTGGGTCGGCGGCTATAGCCAGCCGGCAACATATATAGTGGGTCGGCGGCTATAGCCAGCCGGCAACATATATAGTGGGTCGGCGGCTATAGCCAGCCGACCACATATATAGTGGATCGGCGACTATAGCCAGCCGGCCACATATATAGTGAATCGGCGGCTATAGCCAGCCGGCCACATATATAGTGGGTTGGCGGCTAAAGCCAGCCGGCCACATATGTATGTAGTGAATCGGCCAGCCGGCCATATATACAGTGGGTCGGCGGCTGTAGCCAGCCGGCCACATATATAGTGGATCGGCGACTATAGCCAGCCGGCCACATATATAGTGGGTCGGCGGCTATAGCCAGCCGGCCACATATATAGTGAATCGGCGGCTTAAGCCAGCCGGCCACATATATAGTGGGTCGGTGGCTGTAGCCAGCCGGCCACATTAACAGTGGGTCGGCGGACATAGCCAGCCGGCCACATATACAGTGGTTCGGCGGCTATAGCCAGCCGGCCACATATATAGTCGGTCGGCGGCTATAGCCAGCCGGCCACATATATAGTCGTTCGGCGGCTATAGCCAGCCGGCCACATATATAGTCGGTCGGCGGCTATGGCCAGCCGGCCACGTATATAGCGAATCGGAGGCTATAGCCAGCCGGCCACATATATAGTGGGTCGGCGGCTATAGCCAGCCGGCCACATATATAGTGGGTCGGCGGCTATAGCCAGCCGGCCACATATATAGTGGGTCGGCGGCTATAGCCAGCCGGCCACATATATAGTGGGTCGGCGGCTATAGCCAGCCGGCCACATATATAGTGGGTCGGCGGCTATAGCCAGTCGGCCATATACACAGTGGTTCGGCGGCTAGAGCCAGCCGGCCACATATATAGTTAATCGGCGGCTATAGCCAGCCGGCCACATATATAGTGGGTCGGTGGCTGTAGCCAGCCGGCCACATTAACAGTGGGTCGGCGGACATAGCCAGCCGGCCACATATACAGTGGTTCGGCGGCTATAGCCGCCGGCTATAGCCAGCCGGCAACATATATAGTGGGTCGGCGACTATGGCTAGCCGGCCACATATATAGTGGATCGGCGACTATAGCCAGCCGGCCACATATGTAGTGAATCGGCGGCTATAGCCAGTCGGCCATATATACAGTGGATCGGCGACTATAGCCAGCCGGCCACATATATAGTGGGTCGGCGGCTATGGCCAGCCGGCCACATATATAGTGAATTGGCGGCTATAGCCAGCCGGCCACATATATATACAGTGGTTCGGCGGCTTTAGCCAGCTGGCCACATATATAGTCAATCGGCGGCTATAGCCAGCCGGCCACATATAAAGTGGGTCGGCGGCTATAGCCAGTCGGCCATATATACAGTGGTTCGGCGGCTGTAGCCAGCCGGCCACATGTACAGTGGTTCGGCGGCTATAGCCAGCCGGCCACATATATAGTGGGACGGCGGCTGTAGCCAGCCGGCCACATATATAGTGGGTCGGCGGCTATAGTCAGCCGGCCACATATACGACAGCTCACCAGGCCACTATAGGTGGCCAGCAGCACGACAGCTCACCAGGCCACTATAGGTGGCCGGCAGCACGACAGCTCACCAGGCCACTATAGGTGGCCGGTAGCACGACAGCTCACCAGGCCACTGTAGGTGGTCGGCAGCACGACAGCTCGCCAGGCCACTATAGGTGACCGGCAGCACGACAGCTCACCAGGCCACTATAGGTGGCCGGCAGCACGACAGCTCACCAGGCCACTATAGGTGGCCGGCAGCACGACAGCTCACCAGGCCACTATAGGTGGCCGGCAG
Source organism: Eumerus sabulonum (assembly GCA_951905685.1). Taxonomy (NCBI): domain Eukaryota; kingdom Metazoa; phylum Arthropoda; class Insecta; order Diptera; family Syrphidae; genus Eumerus; species Eumerus sabulonum. The sequence continues at coordinate 2,519,246 of OX645065.1, forward strand.
CACGACAGCTCACCAGGCCACTATAGGTGGCCGGCAGCACGAAAGCTCACCAGGCCACTATAGGTGGCCGGCAGCACGACAGCTCACCAGGCCACTATAGGTGGCCGCCAGCACGACAGCTCACCAGGCCACTTTAGGTGACCGGCAGCACGACAGCTCACCAGGCCACTACAGGTGACCGGCAGCACGAAGGCTCACCAGGCCACTATACGTGGCCGGCAGTACGACAGCTCACCAGACCACTATAGGTGGCCGGCAGCACGACAGCTCACCAGGCCACTATAGGTGGCCGGCAGCACGGCAGCTCACCAGGCCACTATAGGTGGCCGGCAGCACGACAGCTCACCAGGCCACTATAGGCGGCCGGCAGCACGCCAGCTCACCAGGCCACTATAGGTGGCCGGCAGCACGACAGCTCGCCAGGCCACTATAGGTGGCCGGCAGCACGACAGCTCGCCAGGCCACTATAGGTGGCCGGCAGCACGACAGCTCACCGGGCCACTATAGGTGGCCGGCAGCACGACAACTCACCAGGCCACTATAGGTGGCCGGTAGCACGACAGCTCACCAGGCCACTGTAGGTGGTCGGCAGCACGACAGCTCGCCAGGCCACTATAGGTGACCGGCAGCACGACAGCTCACCAGGCCACTATAGGTGGCCGGCAGCACGACAGCTCGCCAGGCCACTATAGGTGGCCGGCAGCACGACAGCTCACCAGGCCACTATAGGTGGCCGGCAGCACGACAGCTCACCAGGCTACTATAGGTGGCCGGCAGCACGACAGCTCACCAGGCCACTATAGGTGGCCGGCAGCACGACAGCTCACCAGGCCACTATAGGTGGGCGGCAGCACGACAGCTCACCAGGCCACTATAGGTGGCCGGCAGCACGACAGCTCACCAGGCCACTATAGGTGGCCGGCAGCTCGACAGCTCGCCAGGCCACTATAGGTGGCCGGCAGCACGACAGCTCACCAGGCCACTATAGGTGGCCGGCAGCACGACAGCTCACCAGGCCACTATAGGTGGCCGGCAGCACGACAGCTCACCAGGCCACTATAGGTGGCCGGCAACACGACAGCTCACCAGGCCACTATAGGTGGCCGGCAGCACGACAGCTCACCAGGCCACTATAGGTGGCCGGCAGCACGACAGCTCACCAGGCCACTATAGGTGGCCGGCAGCACGAAAGCTCACCAGGCCACTATAGGTGGCCGGCAGCACGACAGCTCACCAGGCCACTATAGGTGGCCGGCAGCACGACAGCTCACCAGGCCACTTTAGGTGACCGGCAGCACGACAGCTCACCAGGCCACTACAGGTGACCGGCAGCACGAAGGCTCACCAGGCCACTATAGGTGGCCGGCAGTACGACAGCTCACCAGACCACTATAGGTGGCCGGCAGCACGACAGCTCACCAGGCCACTATAGGTGGCCGGCAGCACGGCAGCTCACCAGGCCACTATAGGTGGCCGGCAGCACGACAGCTCACCAGGCCACTATAGGTGGCCGGCAGCACGACAGCTCACCAGGCCACTATAGGCGGCCGGCAGCACGACAGCTCACCAGGCCACTATAGGTGGCCGGCAGCACGACAGCTCACCAGGCCACTATAGGTGGCCGGCAGCACGACAGCTCGCCAGGCCACTATAGGTGGCCGGCAGCACGACAGCTCACCAGGTCACTATAGGTGGCCGGCAGCACGAAGGCTCACCAGGCCACTATAGGTGGCCGGCAGCACGACAGCTCACCAGGCCACTATAGGTGGCCGGCAACACGAAAGCTCACCAGGCCACTATAGGTGGCCGGCAGCACGAAAGCTCACCAGGCCACTATAGGTGGCCGGCAGCACGACAGCTCACCAGGCCACTATAGGTGGCCGGCAGCACGACAGCTCACCAGGCCACTATAGGTGGCCGGCAGCACGACAGCTCACCAGGCCACTATAGGTGGCCGGCAGCACGACAGCTCACCGGGCCACTATAGGTGGCCGGCAGCACGACAACTCACCAGGCCACTATAGGTGGCCGGCAGCACGACAGCTCACCAGGCCACTATAGGAGGCCGGCGGTACGACAGCTCACCAGGCCACTGTAGGTGGCCGGCAGCACGACAGCTCGCCAGGCCTTAGATGTTTGCTCATATACAGCCTTCAAATACACTGGGAGAAGAGAGCATTGCCAAATTTAATTTCTCCAAAATTTAGATAATGGGTATTTCAGTAAACAAAAATTATGCAATTTAGCTGGTGTGAATGGAAAGTCATCAAACATACATAACACTCACTTTAAATTCATACTCCGTGTGTGCAATTCTGATATAACACTAAAAGTGCATGGAACAGTTGCTGAGAATTACAACGAACGTGAATATTCGGTCGGTTCCTCTCCGCCTATCTAGGACAACCACCCCTGGAGAGTAATGGACATCTACGACCCAAACCACTGCACTCCGTTCAGGTTGTGTGATAAACATTATAAAAAGTATAATAAGCTCTTGAACCTGCGCGAACTTTAAAAAAAGGAAAAGAAAAAATATACGCCAAAATTGATACATGCGTGGAAACATCGACCAGGCAGAAAACTATTGTATGTATGTGTGTTGGCGGTACAGTACATGAAGGACCGAAGCCGAGCTTTTCTCAATCACCCATGTTGTGTGTGATTTTATTTGCCCATATGTAGGTGGAAGGGACCTACAGTTTATTGCCGGTTCCGAACGGCGAAATTCAAGAATTATACTACAGGGGGTTTTGACAGAACCCCGCTGATGAGAAGCACCGTAAAAAAAAAACAAGTTCGATGTAATGGCTGCTGTCGGGACCCGATCCCGTGTTCTCGGCGTCAGAGGCCAAGACACTACCCACAACGCCACGGCGCTCTGGTGGTAAGGAGGGGAATTCAGTTTGATCGTCCTTAAGGTCACGATATCAATACATAGCTTTTACAAGGGTGAAGAAATCCATGCCGATTGATTTTCCAATGAAACGTTTAGTTCTGTTATGATTATACAGTATCAGTACTTGATGAGCGGTGCTATGGGAGTGTCGCTTAAGTTTCATCAAAGTTCAAAGAGTGCATGCAATTAGAGAACAAGCTTTCAGTACATACACATACACACGTACATATGTTCCTGGAAGCTAGGTTTCACAATTTGGACTTTAGCGCATAACTAAACATCAGATAGAGTTATGTTGTTGAAGTATTCAAACGATCGAAGATGTAACTTTGTCTAATTTAAAGCGCTTGATTCCGAAAAAAAAACACATGTAGCTCAGTCCAATTGCATTATTAGTTTGGTTTTTCGATCCAGATAGTCTGGATTAATTCATTTTTAAGTTATGAGACACGATATGAGTAGCATGTCTATGCAAAGGGCATATAACGTTCCCAATAGTAGTACATACATACTCCTCCACCTTTGCTCCGCATTATGCTGATGACAAATATTCTCAGCATCAACTATAATTACAGACCAGAAACAACAAAAACTACCCAAGACATGCGTAGTAAAAAAGCTCCAGACTGAGGCAACGAATGTGCCTAAATGACCCACCAACCCTTATTCCAATCTACCGCCGTATTTTCGAAAGTACCAAAACGTTCGTCTCACACAGCACACAACACCACTGCTTTACGCCTTTACAGAAAACCCTCGGAGTACATACCGAATTACTTGACAAACACCAATCCAACTCCAAACGCGTACCATTCGACCACACCATCCATACGTTCGTTTACTTAAATTCCAACATATTCACCAAATAAATTGTCAGTGTTTAATCTAAAAACTTTTTTAGCAATTAATTTACTCATTCTTCGTGTATACAGCCTGGTTACAGCCATGTATCGCATAGCATGACATTCTCTTTCTAAGCTCAAACCTCGAAAAGAGTGCAAATAACTACATTAACAAAGATAAAGTTAAAAACAGTAACAGGTTACTTAAATAGTGCTCATTAAAGGAACAATAATGTTTGTGCATTCAAATAGATAAAGTATCTAATACCCAATATCTCGATTTTGTTGAATAATTTCCTTAATTGCCCGAAAAAATATACGAATTCGCAAGGATAGTACTGCAGTGTGCTTATGTAAAAATCAATTACTAGAATTGCTCCCAGCCATGGGTTTGGCTGAAAATCATTACAAGCGCAATTCCAAGCCCCTTGGCTCTGTCTAAACACCCGTAAAAGTCGTACGAAATCTGTGGTATCCAGGTGAGAATGCATGAATTAATAGAGTCAATCGATTTTTTTTTTTTTTATTGATACCCCTTGTTAGGAAAAAAAGAGCAAATTGGGCTCGTCCATGCTAGGAGATACTCGTGTAGGACACATTGGTGTTAAAAATAGAACAAAAACCAAAAAAGGACATTAATCGTTTCTAATAGATATGACAAGTTCTGTTTCAAATTCTAAAATTGACGGTAATTTACGACGTTGAGAATCCTGCGAACGTAATATGTACAATTCGAATATAGGTAAGGTCAGGGAACGCGACATGAAATTATGTTCGTCGTTTTCAACAATATATGTCTTGTGTCCCTATTCAACTATATATTGCACTTTTGTTCTTTTATCCTAAGTTTGATTCTTTTAAGGATTTGCTTTCTTTTGCTTGTATTATTCTGTTCGTGTATGTGGTGTATATACATACGATATATTTGTTTGTTTAAATTCAATTACTATATACATATACTATACGAGCACAAGAGAATCATCCCAGCCTCCCAGCTGAAGGATATCGAGTGGTCTAGGGACAAACATAAAATACGGGCCTTATATAAGAAAGCTAAAAGCCTTGCAGGAGGTTTTAAGAAAGGCGCCCAGGCTCTTCGAAATTGCTAAGGCAATCTTGTCACCGACCGCATGGAATAGTGGATGTAACCGCTGAAGTAGTCCTCCCATCAGAGCTCTTCAAGGCTGGCGGCGATGTTCTGCTAGGGAGCATGCACAAGATTATCTGTAGAATTTGGGAAGATGAAAGCATGCCCGACGACTAGAATATCAGCTCTATTTGCCCCATCCACAAAAAAAAGCCATCCTACCTCCTGCAAGAACTATAGAGGAGTTTGGAGCAGTTTGTCTACCTCGGGGCAAACGTAAATTCCACAGTGGAGACTTGTATCTTTGTTTCCAGTCTAATGTTGACTGACTTTATTATTCATTCTATCTTAACGTTACCTACCTTAACAATAACGAAATAACCTAGGTGTATGTATGTATGTACGTATGTATGTTGGCGTTACAGTCCATGAAGAACCTGAGCCGAGCTTCTCTCAATCACCCACGTTGTGTGTGATTTCATTTTCCCATAGGTTCCGAACGGCGAATTTCGAGAAGCTTTTCATGACAATTTTACTACAGGGGGTTTTGTCAGAACCCCGCTGAGGAGAAACACCGTGAAAAACACGTTCGATGACATGGCTGTGTCGGGATTCGATCCCGTGTCATCGGCGTCAGAGGCCAACACACTACCCACTGCGCCACGGTGCTCTCGTGGCCTAGGTTACCTAGGTATGTGAGTAAAATGAAAGGTGATTGAGCTGTGGATTGCAGGAAATGCTGACACTGCGTTTGGGCAAAGTGCACGCGTTTGGTATGATCGTGCTGGGGTATTGCTTGTTCGGGAAATGATGACGCTGCGTTTGGGTAGAGTGCGAATGTTTGGGTTGATCGTGCTGTCGTTTGTGTGATTGTTGATTGAAGTTGATCGAGGCAGGTATAGTTGTGGTTAATTTGGCAATAAGTGTAGTGTTGCAAATTGGAACCAGTGTATCACTACTGATAGATCTTCTGATCTGATACGTATATACATATGAACTATGAACTGCTCATACATACTACTACTACTACTTCTTCTTCTTCGGTGGTGGCGTTACAGCCCATGATGGACCAGAGCCAAGCTTCTCTCAATCACCCATGTTGTGTGTGATTTATTTTTCACACAGGTGAAAGGGACCTACGGTTGAATGCCGATTCCGAACGGCGTGAGTCGAGAAGCTTTTTCATGGCAAGTATACAACGGGGGGTTTTGCCAGTCCCCCGCCGAGGAGGGACGCCGCGATACTACTACTACTACTACTACTCATATGTAATTAGTCAACAGATAAAGATATTACTTTGAGGCTATCATAATAAGCCAAAACTGGAGCAGTCGTTTGTTAATGAACTGTAAGGATCGTTTGAAGTCAGGATAGTCTTGTCAACATAGCAAGGTGGCCATGTAATGTTGGGACTTCTTAGATAGCTGTGGAATTAGCATTGATATCTTAGAGGAATAAGCTTCCCAGTAGAGAGAGGGTTGACCTAATGAAGTGACAGAGTACCTATTTCTTGGCACTCCTCGAGAATTAAAAGAACTGCCGAGCAATTTGGCTTCTAAATTAATTCTGATCTTATTTCGAAAAATGTATTCCTTATATACTAATTCCCGTTAGCATTTTCAACGCACATCGATTTCCAATGATAGGATGTGGGTCGTCACAAAGAGTCACTTCACCAGATGACACATTAAGCGATATGCCTTGTCGCATCGAAAATCACTGGTGACACACAGTGCAGTGGACGTAGTGATGTTTACGTTCCAATTCCTTCTGCCTGTCTTCATACGGTGTCGGCACTTTGGCCAGTGCCGTCCAGTGTATATCTTTTTGGTGTCACATGACGTTACTATGCGGTGTGCATTATGCAATGTGTGGGAAGTGTTTTGTTTTGGTGGGTACACTACATTTTAATAGTTTCTTTAAGGTGTTAAATTCCTGCTCATGACTTTCTGACCAATGCCAATCTATTTCCTTTTTAGGGTTCCGTACCCAAAGGGTAAAACGGGATCCTATTACTAAGACTTCGCTGTCTGTCCGTCTGTCACCAGGCAGTATTTCATGAACCGTGATAGTCAGACAGTTGAAATTTTCACAGATGATGTATTTCTGTGAAATACTAAAAACGGAATACAGAAACAGAATTTTCATCTCCAAAAAATCCCCTTGGTCACATACTGATTTAAGGTTAGTCGACAATATCCCACAACCAGTAGCAAACTTCCCAGCTTTGATTCAAAGTAGCCACTCTGCGGCGATTGCTCTGGGTTAAGTTTGTAGGGTGTTTGCTGCAGAGCATGTAGTGGGCAGTCCCTCCACCTCCTTCCCTCTTCGGAGGGCGTTGGCACTCACTACGCCAAACAGAGTGAGTGCTAATACTACTGACGTATAGCGGGTCGTGAGTGCTGATTCGTGTTGGTGTTTTTGCATTGCTGACGGGGATCTTCACTTCACGGCTCTGCTTAGTTGGTGTTGCGTCCGTTATTGTTTTGCATGTTGTGTTGATGGGAGAATTCGACGAAGGCGAATCATCTTCTCTCTCCAATTACCGACCCATTGCACTAACGTCCCTTCTTTCCAAGGTCATGGAAACGCTGATAAATCGTCAGCTGATGAAATATCTCGAGTCGCAGAAACTCCTCAATGACCGGCAGTATGGTTTCCGCAGCAACAGATCCACTGGTAATTTGATGGTATATCTCACCGAGAAGTGGAATCGTTCGCTCCACCAGGCGGGTGAGAGCAAAGTAATTGCACTTGATATTTCGAAAGCATTTGACAGAGTTTGGCACAAAGCTCTTTTGTCGAAAATGCGTGCATTCGGGATCGACTACTCTCTTCTTCCATGGATTAGAAACTACCTTTCGAATCGTTCAATTCAAACTGTCTTGGACGGATTCAAGTCTGACACTCACTTTGTAAATGCTGGTATTCCCCAGGGCTCCGTTTTATCTCCGACATTCTTTCTCATTTTTATAAATGATCTCTGGTCTGTTACTTCTAATCCAATCCACTCCTTCGCTGACGACAGTACCCTAAGCTTTTCATATTCGTTCACTTCTTTACGACCCTGCACTTCGGCAGTAAATAGTTAGCGGCAGCGTATGTTAAGCTCATTAAATTCCGATATCGACAGCATTATCCAATGGGGTAAAAACAATTGAGTGGAATTTAATGCTTCCAAAACACAATGCTGTCTTCTGTCGCTTAAGCGTAACACTGACCCAATCCCATTATCCATGAATGGCACTTGTATCTCGGAAACCGAAAAGCTTTCCATCCTGGGTATGTGCATCAGGGACAACCTTTGTGGGAACGATCACATATTTAGTGTCGCTTAGAATGCCGCGAAATGCCTGGGTTTCCAGATGCAAGAAATTCTTCACACCCACCGATCTGGCTATAATTTATAAGGCGTTCGTCCTTAATTGGAGTTCAACGCTCATGTCTGGTCTGGCTCATCTAAGACCTCACTGTACTTACTTGACAGAATACAAAATCGTGCGATAAAACTCATAGGAGATTCCAGCATCACAAACTCAGTACACTCGCTGGGTCACTGTAAGAATGTCTCCTGTCTTTCATTGTTTTACCGTTATTTTCACCATAAATGCGCTGATAAAATAGCCAGTTGCATTCCGCCACTTCAAAACTTCTCCCGCGATACACGTCTCTCCCGGAATGCGCATGAATTCACTCTGAAGCCCGTTTTCGGTCGTACTGCCAAATACAGATATCCTTTCTTCAACCGAACCACACGTCGTTCTTCCCCCTCAATACAATATGCCGACATTTAAGACCAATGTCAATAGGCACCTCCTCTCTTCCTCCATATTACCTTCTGCTCGCACAACGTTTAACGTTATAAGGCCTTAGCCTTGAGTGCGCGTGTGTCCATTAAAAAAAAATTCAAATTTGAAATCCCCCATTAAATAGTTATTCAAAAATCCCCACCATTAATCCCTCCATATATTTTTCCCCAATTTCTCTTAAAAAAAAAAATATTTTGCCAGCTATTTTGGCCGGAAAAATAGCTAATATGGGAACACTGATTATTAACGTAGAATATGGCAACCCTATGAAAGAAGCGAGAAATGTCATTCTACGCTAGGGATATTGAATGAGATACCAATCCACCGGCTCGGACAGGCACTTTTGACAGATTGCACCCACAAACGCTTTGCGGTTTGACGGCGTCTTGACCATGTCATTCAGCCTTGTTCCGATGCCTTGACTCTACACATCGACGTCCGAAGGCTAATACAATGATAAATCAAAAGCGTCATTTTTAAACGAGAATAACACGTACAGTATCGGTGTGTATTACGAAAGCAACAACCAATCCCTGCGGGGTTCGCAGGGCAGCCGTACGAAGGATTTGCATCTCATTCATTATCCCTGTTCTACACAGGTTTCGTTTATTTATTCTTTTGTTACATCAAATGCAGTTGGTGTACCCGATTAATCCACGCGCTAATCGCTCCTAGTCGCTCGTCGTGTAAGGAAAATTCTGTTTGCTCCATTACTGCCCGAAATAGCTATACGGATGGATATTTTGGTTATGAAAAAAAAATTGCTTGAGTCGTGTATGCACATGCGTATGTACATAAATTGGTCGAGATTCTGCTACGCTTTCGGTGTTCTTTTTCTGCGTTTGTGTTACGTTTAAAATGCTTGTTTGGAATCGATTTATTTTTTTTTTTTTGTATAGCTTGCAGCCCGTTTTTGTAATTGTCAGCACAATGGTGACATTCATTAATAAAATGGCAAATTGGTGAAATAACTCAGCCATTGAACGTATACTAATTATTCATTGATAAGTTAGTGAAACTTTATATGAGTACACAGTAGTCACAGGTTTCCTACATACGTACCTACAGTATTGTGGCAAAATATTTTCTGCATTCGGAACCTTTTAATTTCACTTCCGTCCATTACTATGTCATGTCTGAATCATACTTCTATTTGTTTCGTAAAAAAAAATGTTTACCAGAGAATTGTTTATTTTAAATAGTCCTGAAGATGGTATTGGCGCCAATACGGTTAAGCCATACGGGATACAGATTCGTAGTGATGTGAAGCCCGGGGTTGGGCTACAACGTTCAGCAACACTTCCCGCAAACACAAGACCTTTAGGCATTCGCAGTCGTGTCACATTTCGTGTGGGCTCACCGGAACGGAGTGAGGAACGGCATCATCATATCAATAATCACAACAACGACAGCAGCAATTTACGGAACGCAAAAATGACTTCGGAAGACTTACTCCAGCCAGGTCATGTAGTCAAGGAACGATGGAAGGTATGTACATACATGCATAAAAACGTCTTAACTAGAAGTGGAATATATCTGTTGGATCCTTTGAAGGTTGTACGAAAAATTGGTGGCGGAGGATTTGGAGAAATCTACGAGGGCCAAGATTTAATAACGCGCGAACAGGTAGCACTCAAGGTTGAATCGGCACGTCAGCCCAAACAGGTGCTCAAAATGGAAGTGGCAGTATTGAAAAAACTGCAGGGCAAAGAGCATGTGTGCCGTTTCATAGGTTGTGGCCGTAACGATCGTTTTAACTACGTCGTCATGCAGTTACAGGGGAAAAATCTCGCCGAATTAAGACGTGCTCAACCGCGAGGAGCATTCTCATTGAGCACAACGCTTCGTTTAGGCTTACAAATTCTCAAAGCAATCGAATCGATACATTCTGTCGGTTTCCTACATCGTGATATAAAGCCGGTAAGACAAATTTATACCCGCGCGTAAAAATGTATGTTTTCGTTATTATTTTAGAGCAATTTTTCAATTGGTCGGTTGCCGTATAACTGTCGACGTGTCTACATGCTAGACTTTGGCCTGGCACGTCAATATACCACAGGTACAGGTGAGGTGCGTTGTCCACGAGCAGCAGCTGGTTTTCGTGGTACCGTGCGCTACGCATCAATAAATGCTCATCGTAATCGGGAAATGGGACGACACGATGATCTATGGTCTTTGTTTTACATGCTAGTCGAGTTTGTTAATGGTCAACTGCCATGGCGAAAGATCAAAGACAAGGAGCAAGTCGGCTTAACCAAAGAGAAATACGACCATCGTGCGTTGTTGAAGCACCTTCCATCCGATCTGAAGCAGTTTCTCGAGCACATACAATCGCTTACATATGCCGATCGGCCCGACTACAATGTAACGATATTGCTCTTAACATCGTATCTTTTGATCAATAACAAATCGAATCATTTAGATGCTAATCTCGTTATTTGAAAGATGTATGAAGCGCCGGGGTGTCAAGGAATCCGATCCGTATGACTGGGAAAAGATCGATGCAGCGAATACAACCACTACACAAGTTAATAATGTCCACGCACAGGCTAAAAACGAATATGTTCATGGGAATCTCACTCAGATGACTGTAGCTGCGTCAAACGCTAGTGGAACTGAATATGTATGAAACTCATTGGATTATATGTATACAGCAGAAATCAATATTTTCTTTTCTCTTCTAGGTGCGACGAAGAAATGAAGTAGGGGATACGGTCCATTTCGTTTCAACGGAACCAGCTAATCACATAAAAGACAAGGTTCCCTACATATCTCTTAAACAGTTTATCATTAGCTGTTTTTTTATCATGCCCATATTTATCTATATGGATCATGGGACAAATTAAAACAGTAGGGATCAACAAGTAGCATTCTCGACATTGCGCCTTATTCATGCCTGTTTCACAATGCTACTCCACGGCGACGCGACAGTGCAACTACAAACGCCGTAGCTGTCAAATCCATATTCATTCAATGGAATTATATGGAATAAGTCACATAGGCACGTATGTAGTCGTGTCGCAGCGCTGTAATTTCGAAAATTTGAAAAACTGTTGCAGCTACACGGCGTTAGGCCATTTCGAATTCGACATTGGGGGAATACGTTTGATAACTTCAAATGGCTGCCTCGGCTGGCCATGCAGTAGCCTACACGATCGGTCCAATTTTTAAGCACATTATCGATTGTGTGCAGCTGTATTTCACCAATGGCTTCACGAATATTGTCCTTTAAAGCGTCAATTGTCTCTGGCTTGTCGGCGTAACACTTATCTTTGACGGCACCCCACAAATAATAGTCCAACGGTGTCAAATCGCAGCTCCGAGGTGGCCAAACGACATCAGCTCTGCGGCTGATAATGCGATCTTCAAAAACAGAGCGCAAAACATCGAGTGTAGCTTCGGCTGTGTGGCACGTAGCGCCGCCCTGTTGAAACCAAATGTTGCCAATATCCTCCTCTTCAATTTTAGTGAACAAAAAATTCGTTCAATTTGGCCCGATAACGATCGCCATTGACTGTAACGGCCACTCCTTGCTCATTTTCGAAGAAAAATGGCCCAATTATGCCTCTGGACCAAAATCCGTACCAAACAGTGGCTCGTTTTGGGTGCACCGGTTTTTCAATGTATGCGTGCGGGTTTTCTGTGCCCCAAATGCGACAATTTTACTCGTTTACATACCCGCCAAGATCAAAATGAGCTTCATCTGAAAAGATGATTTTTTTTTTGGCAAAATCGGCATCTTCTGTAAGTCGATCGCAGGCCCACTTAGCGAAGCGAAAACGCATTGGATGGTCAGTTGGCTTCAACTCCTGAACCAATTGGACTTTGTATGGCGTCATACCAAGGTCTTTATGCAAAACTCGTCTCAATGATGTCTCCGAAATGTTCGATTGTTGAGAACGACATGGTGAATTGATGTTGATGGCGCTTTACGCACACTTTCTGCCGCAGCAGCAATATTCTCGGGTGTACGCACTGTTTTTGGCTTTTCACGCTTTGGTTTATCGATGAGGATGCCAGTTTCTTTCACTTTTTTGACAAGATAACGAACATACGGAGCTGACGGTGCTTCTCTTCTTCCAAAATCCGTTCGCAATTTTCGCACACATTCTGCAACATTACCGTAATTTTCAAAGTAATGTCGCAATATTTCCGAACGTTGTTCAAACTAATTATCTGTCAAATCAGACATGAGTTAAGTGTTACCATTCACGAAATAAGCACTGCTTGAAAAAAAAAAAAAACGTTATATGGCGGACCTTATAGTTGCGCTGTCGCGTCGCCCTGTAGTAGCATTGTAAAACAGGCATCAGTCCTGTCAAAGATCTGACATTTGAAAAAAATATAAGTGTGGCATTGCCATGTCAAAGAAAATAGTTCTTTTCATATTTGATACGATTGATTTAAATGTGGAAAAATAATTTTTATCGATATGCACCGATTGGGGGTAATATACCCCCAATTCACTCAAGTGTTTGTTTTATAAATTTAGATTCATACACACATTTTAGAGTGCAATTAGATTATACGAGAGGCAAAACTGTTTAACCAAGTCTGGGTCACAGTTTTATATGTTCATCAGGCAATGATCTTCGAAATTTGAATGCGAAGCCAGTGGGGACCTTAGTGTGAACTAATTTTCGGATCTTGAAAATTGATTCAATGCACGTAATGCATGTTAATCATGATCCATACAGATCATGTGGGCATAATAGAAAAACACCTATTAAGCTCGTCAGAATATTGTGCTGCACATACATATGTCTGATTCAACTATGTCTCCACAGGTTGATAAAAATTGCAATGCTACAACATCACCACATAATGAAATCATACAGAATGTTGGTTTCAATCGAAACAATAGCTGCCAACAAATCAGTCTTCAACATCAGCAACAAGCGCATCAGATCAATGCCAAAATGCCAAATACGGCCATGGGTGCGATCAGTTCAAATGATCAATTGGCCCAACAGTTGTCCACCGATGCTACAGGTGTTATAAAATCAGCAAACCCGACTACAGTACCAAATGTCGCATCAAATTCTGTGGCTCAATCGCTGTTTCAGCAGCAGCAGCAAAAACAACAGCAACAAAACGATTCGGCTCCATTGCAATCAGCGGTATTATGTCGAACACGTCCAACCTATTTTGCGATATTTTTATCTTATTTTCGTTTCAGTTCCATCAAGGTGTTGAGTCGCTCATCGATTCAACCGCCACGAAATCACCTCGAATTCAAGGACTGTCTTCCATTGTTGGAGCGGTAACGGCTAGTGCTGCTGTTGACCAACAGTACATTGTTACACCGGTATTGGGCACTGGTAATGGTGATTCACTAACTGACGTTATACCAAAGAAAAAATACTCAACCACAACCGCGATTGATGATGCAGTCAATCAGAGTGTCGTTTATAGCCCGGCAAAAACTCGTCGATCAACATTACAAATTGAACATGAAGCGAACGTTCAAACAAGTGATAATAATGTAAATGTATCCGGATATAAGCAGCAACAGGACAAATCAACCTACGGCAGATTACGTGTGCTGACAGCACCTCCAAGTTGTGTACATGAGTTGATCCTTTCAGAGACCGGTTCACCTCGTGAGCGCGATGCCTTACCATTCTCATTTGATGCCAACAAGAGTTGTGACTATGTCCGTAACAATCGAAATCATCACAATATGAACACTTCCGAATCGGCCGGCCGTTTGATGATATCAAATCAAGTTGGCGCCGTTGGTGCGGGTTCAGTAAATGCGAACAGTGTTGCGGCTGCATCTTGCACATCGGGCCGTCGTCCAAATGTACGTCCATCATCGAACACAGGTACTGGTTCTACTCAACGGCTGAGCGGTGGTACAACTCGAGACCATTCGGTTACGCAGTTTGCATTGATCGATGATGAGAATATATCGGCACTGCAGCAGATGACGAAAGGTGGAGGCGCATTAACCCTGGCCTCACAGTGGAAAAGTCAATTCGATGATTCCGAAGAAACTACGGATAATGAATGGAAACAAGAACCGCAAGTAAATTAAATTCAAACTTTTTCCTTTATACTTTGTCCTCCCCATCAACCTTATCAACCGATTCCAACATGCTTACATATTGACACATGTACATAATTCATGCCCCTCGTTCTCCCTTCTTACGTTTGCAGAGTCCTGATCACAGAGTTAAAAGTAACCCAGTTTCACAATCGCAACCAAACCTAGTCAGTAAGCCACCAACCACCCGTAAACGTGACGTTAAACGGAAAAAGTATGTTTCAAATCTATCTACCTATCTACCTAGCGTCTAAACCCAATAATCTCAATCAATATTATCTATCCAGGTGTAATCTAAATATAGCGGGTATCGAAAACTATACAAACTTACAAGAGTCACTGCCTCATTGTTGGTCGGAGCCGGCATTGGGTAACATATTAAGAAGGGATCTCGAGCCGCCCCTAATACAACAGGCAGCATTCGACTTTATAGTAAGATAAAACAGATTCTTTCGTTTTTCCGTACACATGCTTATGAATACACATAAGAGAGCAAGCTTAAGCTACACTCTGCCCCAAAATGTATTTCCAAATCTATTGTCAGATTACTTAAACTCAATGTTCATAAAATCGCTTTTGTCGATACGTACGTATGTAAAGAAAAACTTTAATTGTTCTGTAGGTATACCGCATGGACATTACACGAAATATATGCGTTCGTGAGATATGCTCCGAGGCGACACAAGCCGATGCTGCTATTAGCGATAAAAAGCGCGGTGTGATACCTGTGTACAACTGCAATAACAACAACATAACAAACAACAACAGTGGAGTGGCATCCTCGCACTGCAACAGTTTACCAAATGTCGCATTTCCCGATGTCCAAGAGCCCCCGTCAGAGAATCTTCCGCTAGTAGGGAAAAATAGTCTAGTTCCAGCTGCTGCCACCAGTGACAGCATGAAGATCCTCACCACCAATATATTTCAATCTAATTGTGAGTTGAAATTTATACCGTGGCTAGTTGAGACTACGACTAATAGCACGACACCGAGTGGTCAGGCATTACAACAAGTAAAACAGCAGCCGCAGATTGAGTATTCGGCTGGTGATGTGGGCGAAAAAACAACACATGAGGCACAAGACGAAGGCTGTGCGATTAGTGGACGTTTGGAGATACGAGTCTTTCCACAAGGTAGATCGTTATATTTAAAGAAAAGTATGACTTTGAGCATTTTACTTCTTTTTGAATAGAGAGTCCGAATATTGAAGAATCAGTGTATTACGATGCCTTGGCAGCAACTGGAACGTCCAGTGGCATGCTTATTTGCAATCCTGCTGCTGCTGCTGCTGCTACAATGATTACGAGTCCAAATAATCTTAGTCTAACACTCATTAATGACTACGATTACACAAATTCGAATAGTAAACACGTGCCGAGCGTAATACCTGTGCCGAATGTAACACCTGTGACGAATACAACACCTGCGCTAAGTGTAACATCTGTCCCGAGTACAACACCTGTTCCAAGTGTAACACATGCGCCGATTATAACACCTACGCCGATTGTAACACCTACGCCGATTGCAACACCTGTGTTATGGAGTAACACCTCTTGCGATGCTGTTTCCAAACAACAAACACAACCGAACAGTAAATGCGTGATGACTCTTAATAGGGATTTAAGCGAAAAAGATGGTCTAATCGATGACAGTCATGGATCCAATATAGAGCTTCGGCAGCTTGATGATCTCGTTATTACAGCAACGCAAGCGAACGTAAAGAAACCACTACCGCGTTCGGATGATAGTATTAAAGTGGTTGCTAGAAATAATCTACCATCGAATTCAACATCCAAAACAGCAACGGTTATAGAAACGACAAATACGAGTGTGGCACCAACGAGCGGCATTAGCTGTGCAATACCCCCGAATAATGGAATGATTGGTAGCGAGGATAATCTTGGTACCGGTACCACTATTGGTAACATTGGCTGTGTTGTACTAAGTACTAGTAGAATTCCGGTTCTTAATTCAAACCTACGACTTGCAAAATGTGCTTCATGGGCTGGCTGTGATGCCACAACATCAACAAATCTTATTGGTAGCAAGGTCAGCTCCAATGGAGCTGGAATCGCTGGCATTACCGGCTGTGATGTTAGTGTTGGTCTTGTTCGTAATGAAATCGGTGAAGTTAATAATAGCCCAAGTGGCGTTGATGGCGAAGACTTAGTTGGTGGATATCGAAACTCAGACTTCATGGACCTAACTCCAGGTTTGTTCTAACAGTTAAACGTTTCAAACGCGATTACCTGGTTTATTTTTTTTTTGTTGTTCTTTTAAGATTTATACTTTTTTAACAAACGCAGCCTTTTGCTCTTATATATATGTACATAGATACGTGTTTAGAGTACAGCGGGTACATGTAGACTAAGCATGAATACCCGACCTCAAGTCACAGCTAAATTATTGCAATAAACATTATGCACGCAAACAAGACGTACAACAATCACTTTTCATTGTCTTCCAGCAGTTTGTAAATAAAGAGAAATACTTTCCCAATTTCGTAGATTTTTTATTGATTTTTGTTGCTTTTCTTACTAAATCCGACACGGGAAGGGACCGCTATTTTTTTCCTTAAAATTTTATATTTTTTTCTGTAAACAAAAGCAATTCGGGAATAACTTTGTGAAAATATTTTGTATTTGTAATCCTACTGCGGCTGTGATTGATGGATGTATGGATGGGCGTCACAGGGCTAAGAAAACGACGTCAGACAGAAAAGTACGTTACCGATCCTTCGCAGTTGAATTTGCGCTTCGTGCGACCTCGATCTCGAAACGCCAGCAGGTTAGTGTGTGTGTGTCATATATTGAATGTTGTCTTTAGAAAAACATTTTTGATTGTAGGGCACAGAATATTCCAAGCTACTTGTTGGGTCAATGTGACGATCATTCATCCGACAACAGTGATGATAAGTCACTGAATCAGCGCAGGCAACAACAACAACAACAACACTATATCGAACCGGCACACAAAGGCGACCTCTTTAGCGAATCCAACAAGATGTGCCCATCGACGTTAATTAATCAAAACAGTTCCATTATCACCAATACACTTCAGCATCAACTGGATGGTGGCAGCAAAGAGAAAGTAATGTATGCAGCCTTCGCCCATGACTTAAGCTTGACACCAACTGATTCAATACGCAGCGATATAACCCCGCCACCCGGCGCACCAAAACTGGAAAACAGTGCGCGCCTACGACGGTATCGACACAATTTAGATTAAATTCTCATCATTTTTTGTTAATTTATTTTTTAATTCACGAATATTGTCGAGCGAATAAAACACATACCCATGTGCGACCAACTTCTTATTTCGTTTACGATAGTTTGCAAGGATGGACATTGATATGGATGTAATGCACATCATTCGTTATTGCTATAAACGTTTTACCAAATAAAAGGTATTTAATCCAGAACACAAAACGAATTATCACTGAACAGCGTGCACTGAGTGTCTTTCTGCGCCACATAACTAGAAACGACATTCCTGAGACGATCCGTTCAGTTCAGTTTGTCTATTGAAACGAAGAGTTTAGTATTTACTTCACTCACATTATACCTGGTCACATACATAATTAGAAACGAAACAAGGATGTTGATATTTCATTAACCCATTTAGGTCCCATTGGATGCGATGCTAACGCGCACCATACGGAATGTTGTAGCAGCGATACAGATAAACGAGGTGAGTCACTTTTTGAATTTTTAATAAGTAATACTCTCACCGTTGCCACATCCGCAAAAAAGGCGATCCTACCTCTTGCAAGAACTATAGAGGTATATCCCTGCTCAATGTCGCGGACAAGATCCTGTCCAGCGTATTGTGTGAACGTCTAAAGCCATTTTGCACCGCACTAATCGGCAGCTACCAGTGCGGCTTCCGGCCCGGCAAATCGACTGTAGACCGTTCACACTTTGACAAATCCTGGAAAAGACCAACGAGTTTCGAATCGATACACACCACCTTTTCATCGATTTCAAAGCCGCATACGACAGCATTCATCGTGAAGAACTGTTTGGTGCGATGGCCGAATTCGGGATCCCGGGAAAACTGATCCAGTTGTGTCGCGCCACGCTAAAAAATACGCGATGCACCATCCAACTAGGTTCTAGGACTTCGGAACCGTTTGAAACATGCACCGGATTTCGGCAAGGAGATGCACTGTCATGTGACTTCTTCAACCTGGTGCTGGACCCCTGCTAAATGTCAAAGGCCTCAGGTGGTACACGGATGGCTCCAAGATGGCTTTGGACCAAAACGCAAGATCTCGAAGGCCCTGGGAACAAGCGCCAGCATCTTCCAAGAAGAGCTGCATTCCATCCTAACATGCGTCAATCTAAATCTCGAGACTGGCATCAGAGGAGTAACTATCAACATACTCTCTGATAGCCAAGCAGCGCTTAAAGCACTGGGTTCGTACTGCACGAACTCAAAAACCGTCAAGGAATGCCATGACGCCCTACAAGACCTCGCCAAAAGAAACAATGTTAAACTTTGGTGGGTGCCAGGACATAAAGGTATCAAGGGCAATGAAATTGCCGACCAGCTTGCCCGAAAAGGTTCCAGCGACAAATACATAGGTCCGGAACCTTTCTGCGGTATTCCCGGGTCAAAGATAAATTACTTCTTAGACAAGTGAGAAAAATCGCAACACCTGTCCTTCTGGAAAAGTGTTCGGGGACTCCGTCAATCTAAACGACTTATACGACCCCTGAACAAACACCCTATTGACATACTCAAACTCAATAGAGGGGATATCAGAAGACTAGTCAGCTATCTAACGGGACACTGCGGTCTGAGATCTCATTTAAACAAAATTAGTCTCTCGTCTGAAACTGAGTGTCGGCTCTGTCTAGAGGACGATGAGACGGCAGAACACATACTATGTGAGTGTGCTGCTCTCTGCCATCTTAGGAAGCGTATCCTTCTCAATAAAGTTATGACTCCTGAGGGGATCACCCACGCTCTAACGAGAAGCATTCTCAACTTCATTATAGAGGTGGAGAGGCTACTCGGCTAGCAGGCACAATAGATCTGCAAAGGTCGCAGTGCCGTATTGCTAATAGTAGCACTAGCCCCATATATAAAAAAAAAACGGGCAGGCGTCGTCAGGGAAGGCACTATCTTCTACAAGTCCGTCCAGCTGCTAGGATACGCGGTGTTCTCGCCGTGGCATTGTGGAAGAATTTACGGCGATTGAAGAACGGGCGAAACGAGTTGGTCTTAAGGTCAATGAGGACAAGACGAAGTACATGCTGTCAAGCAAAGACGAATCCGTCGCTCACCACCTGGGACAAAATATAACAATTGACAGCTACTATTTCGAGGTAGTTAAGGAGTTTGTCTACCTCGGGGCAAACGTAAGTTCCACAAATGACACCACAGTCGAGATCCGGCATAGAATCGCCCTTGGCAACCGCTGCTACTTCGGCTTGTCCAAACAACTGGGGTCAAAACTCCTCACTCGAAAGACCAAAGTCATGCTTTACAAAACGCTCATACTGCCAGTCTTGCTGTACGGAGCTGAAAGCTGCACGATAAGCAGGACGGCAGAGCTGATTTTGGGTTCTTTCGAAAAAAAAATGTGCGCCGGATATTAGGTCCTGTCTGTGAGGAAGGTGAATGAAGAAGAAGATACAACCGCGAACTCTGCGAGCTGTACAAAGATGTGGATGTAGTAGGGAAGGTATAGATCCGTCGGCTGCACTGACTCGGCCACATCGAGCGAATGGACACCAACGCTCCAGCTAAGAGGGTCTTCGACTCCGAGCCTCCTGGTTCGAGAAGAAGAGGAAGACCGAACCTCGGGTATAAAGACATGAGACATCTTGCTTGATAACCGGAAGCGGCGTGCCCGGTGCCGTCAAGGATGGAAGGCAGCTATAGCTCAGGCTCAGATCCTCCATGGATCACTGGCCTGATAAGTAAGTAAGTAATACACTCACCGTTGCCTATACTTACTTACTGTTGCCAATAGAGGCAACAAACCCACATTCATAAACGCGGTTAGAGAAGAGGTGCTTGACCTCACCATCTCTAGCCAATTTGAGCCAATAATGATTGGGGACTGGCATGTCTCCAATGAAGCCTCACTGTCTGATCACCAGTATATCAGATCACATCTCCGGTGAGGTTAATGAGGCTGAGCCCGGATATCAGCCCAAACGAACGAATTGGGCTCGGTTCCAAGCTCAACTCGCCGCTAAAAAGGATATGCTTCTTAAGTCGATTGAATCGACAGACAATATCGACGAAGCGGCTTACCAGCTCAAGGAGGCTGTGTGTCAACTTGGATTTAGGAGGGACAGAGATCGAAGCTGGCGTTGCCGTGTTAAATGCAATCAACTTCAGCAAAGACAAACAGAGCAAACTGTTTGCTCGCTCCCTCCCCCCTGCCCCACTTAAATACTCTGCTGTAAACCAAGAATGCCAAGAGATGCCAAGCTTCGTGCGTCCGCCCGGAGATCACGGAACGATCGATTTTTGCTTTTGTAACATAGATAAATTAACGAGATGGAAAATTTTCGTACGTCTGCCCTGTGATCCCCGCAAGGGTTGGTTGTTGTATTTGTAATTAAAGCGGCCTCTAGACGCCTAATAATATTGTGCATTATTTGATATTGCACAATATTATTGTTCGTCTGTAGATAATATTGCAAGATTGTGCCATATATTGCGGAAAATCAAAACGCTTTTGACTTTTATTACAAATATGAGCGGTCAACTAAATTATTGGGAAAAATATTGAACCGTCTGGGGCAGCAAGCCAATAAAATTGTGCAATATTTTGCACAATAATATTGAGCGTCTAGAGGCCGCTTTAAAAACGACGCTTATGACTTAGAGTCAAGACGTCGGAACAAGGCAGAATGACATAGTCAAGACGCCGTCAAATCGAAACGAGTTTGTAGGGGCTAGTTGTCAAAATGCCTGTCAAAGCCATCGAGATTGCCATCTCGTTAATTTATCTATGTTTTGTAACACCAACAAAAATGCGGCGAGGGGACCTCACAGCTGTTCCCTGAGTGAGCAGGCCATATACATGTATGATTCCTATAATGCCTTCTTCTTTCCTCCAGTGAAATGCATTGAAAATCCCTTTGGTTAATGTTCGAAAGATAACTCAAGCTTAAATGGTGAATAGAAAATGAAATCCGAGAAACAGATGAAGCAGACCCTTAGTTTCGACAATAAAATTGCTCCTTTCCCACTTTTTCTTTGAAAACGAACATGCTAGCAGGAAGAAAACTGTAAATTCTGACTCACAAGAATGAAACGCTAAGAAAATCGGAAAAACAGGAACAAAAAATAAATGTTTCGCCCGAAATAGTGAGCAAATATATAGATAAAGCATAATCAGGCTGTAATTACTCCAATTTTACTTATAATTATTTGAATATTTGCCTCTTTCCTAAGTTGAATATCTGTATAACGTACGTTGTAACAGTCGTTAGATTCAAATTCAAAAAAAACAAGTGAACATGTCCCTTCCCACAATGATTGGTGTTATTGTAATGTGTGTTAAATTGTTTTCCATACACGAATTTCCAGTTTTTCCCGAGAGAGAGCTTGTAGGGAAAGTGAGTGCAAACCATCAGAGCCCTGATATCTCTATCATTTTCCCTGTCAATCATTATCCCTGGT
Source organism: Eumerus sabulonum (assembly GCA_951905685.1). Classification (NCBI taxonomy): domain Eukaryota; kingdom Metazoa; phylum Arthropoda; class Insecta; order Diptera; family Syrphidae; genus Eumerus; species Eumerus sabulonum. The sequence goes on from OX645065.1 coordinate 2,541,582, forward strand.
GAACGTGCTTGGCATAGGTGATAGATGATCCCTGGAGTTTGGCGGGTCAAGTGCAAAGTAATTTAAAAAAATTCGTTTAAACGAATTTCAAAAGTTTGTAAACATTTTTCTTTCCTAAAAATGACTGAGGCGCAAGAGGTGAACTCGAATGACTTTGGGGATGCATTTGTGACCGGAGGGTGAGTGTGTGCGCTTTGTTTTGTTTTTTAAGTTTGTGACGCATTACATGGAATTATCAATGAATGCTCGAAAAGGCTAAATCAACTAAACAATGCCAATTGTTGGCCTTAAAGTCAGTTTACATGAATGGTCAGAAAATCGATAAATCGAACCACCTGTTTCTGTTTTTTTTTGTACTTTGTTGTAAGATATTGTGCTGATCTACCCCGAATTCGCCAACTTTTTGTTTTTGTTGGTACTTGTCCCTGTAACTACTGCTTTGATTGAATTTTAGATGCTATGCGAGTGGCAACAAATTTACGGCACGAATGCCAGTGGAGCGATATGCAACCGAGTATAACATGAAGCATAAGAATCGCGGCCATGCGCACATATTCAATCACGAGTCGTTTGATATACCGTCGTTGAAGTCTCGGTCTGGAACCGAGGAAGACTGTAAACGTCTCACGGCCTCGTTAAAGAATTTACATTTCGATGTGCACGTGCACAAGGACAAAAAGCTAAAAGAGATTCAAAATATTGTTGAAGAAGGTAAGTTAACTCAACTACATATATGCGTATGTGTCCTTGTACTAGTTTGCTTTTAGCTTCAAAGCTGGATCATACGGACAATGATTGTATTCTTGTTGCCATACTATCGCACGGCGAGCTGGGATACATTTACGCCAAAGACTCGCAATACAAACTTGACTCAATTACGAATTACTTCACTGCCGAAAATTGCCGAACGCTCGCGGGTAAACCAAAGTTGTTTTTCATACAAGCTTGTCAAGGTGATCACCTAGACGCTGGAGTTACTCTCATCAAGACAACTGAGACGGATGGGGAGTCCTCGATGAATTATCGAATTCCCATTCACGCTGATTTTCTTGTTGCTTACTCAACAATTCCAGGTAAGCTTAATAGAATATTGTCCGCATTTTGTAGTTCCCAGTTTACTGAGTTTCATTCTCGCTCTTTTTTGTATTTTAGGATTTTACTCCTGGCGTAACACAACGAAAGGATCCTGGTTTATGCAATCGCTGTGCAAAGAATTAGACGATAATGGCAAAACGCACGATATTCTGACCTTGCTGACTTTCGTTTGTCAACGTGTTGCCCTTGATTTCGAGTCGTGGACTCCCGATTCGATAATGATGCATCAACAGAAGCAGATTCCATGTACTACAACAATGCTAACCCGTCTTCTTCGGTTTTACGATAAGGGTACTTTAAAGTAGACATCCCATGCCTGGCCACTTTTTATACAAGCCTTCGTTTCTCCTTAATTCCTTCTTTTCTAACCGATTAATTATGCCTTTAACATGCCAGATATGTGCTAAAAGAATTTGTTTCGCGTTTCGTTTTAGACATGTAATCATGTAGTTCTTTTACTCTTAGGATGTACGTTATGAATTGAATTAAACATCAATTTATACTAGTAACTCAAATGTTTAATTCGAGCGGGGTATATATGCAATGCATATGCACATCTAAAGCGGTTTCGGGCGCCTTATCACACACGCTCACTTTTTACGAGAGATTTAAGATACCGATCCCAAATCGCAGAGCTTGGGAAAGCGCAGATCGCTTGCTCAATGTCAGGGGCCGACTTGGAAAATCTCGAAGGCTCTGGGAATGAGTCCTACGGTATCTTCCAGGCCGAAATATACGCCATCCTGACTTGCGTCAGCCTAAACTTAAAGACTGGCATAAGAGGTCGTAACTATCAATATATTTTCAGACAGTAAGGCAGCAGCAGACAGGACCTAGTCGAACTCTGGTGGGTGCCAGGGCACAAGTGCGTTATGGTAAATGAAATCGCTGACCAATTCACTAGGAAAGGTTCCAGCGAAGGATACATAGGTGCCGAGCCTTTCTGCGATATTCCCAAATCTAAGAATAACTTGTTCCTAGACAAGTCAGAAAAATCGCAACACCTGTCCTTTTGGAACAGCGTTCAAGGATTCATACGGCCCCTGAACAAACACTTAATATCCTTAAACTGAATAGAGTAGATATCAGAAGACTGGTTAGCTACCTTGTGGGACACTAGTCTGAGATATCATCTCAACAAATTTAACCTGAAATTGAAAATGAGTGTCGACTCTGCCTTTAGGACGAATAAACTACAGAGCACATACCATGTGAGTGTGCTACCCTTGCCCTTTTGGGAAGCTTATCCTTCTCAGTGAAATGATGACTCAATTTTATTAAGAATGTGGAGAAATTCCTCGTCTGATCGGCTAGCAGGTACTATTGATCTACACAAGTCGCAGTGCCTCATGCTTTATATTAGCACTAGCCCCTCTAAAGCGAGCGCTCTAAATTGTTGGTAATTGTAGCGTGCAATACATGTATTAGCTCTGAAGTAAATTCGAATTTACTGAGCTGTAGAAGTAGCGACCATCGCTTTATTACTAAACTTAGGCTACGCGCACAGTGATGCGATAGTGAGTGGCTAGGCCACAGCTCTACATGGCCTGTACAACCCATACAGTTCTTCGTTAAATCTTCGTTCTTTCCTGGCCTGAAACCACACTGGTAGGAACCTATCAGATTGTCCACGAACGGTTTCAGGTACTTACACAGTACGGCAGAGGGGATCTTGTACGCGATGTTCAGGAGGCTTATCCATCTGTAATTGGCGCAGTCATAGGGGTCTCCTTTCTTATGGACCGGGCAAACCGTGGCCGGGTGGCCGTCGTGCAGTGGTTAACATCATCGACCGCCGAGCGGAAGGTCTATCGTTCAAATTCGCTTCGTAGCCAAGAAAAAGTAATTCCTATACGGACAAAAAGTATGCAACGCAGTTGTGAATGGAAAGTGACCAGACTTACTGCTGCAGGCATAACACTCACAGTATATGGTCAACTGAAATTCATCCTCTGCGTATGCAATATTAAAGTGCTCGAACGAATTAGTACGGACTATAACCAACTCGGAATTCGGTCGGCTCTCGTCCTATCTAGGACAACCACCCCTGAGAGTAGTGAACGAACATCAACGACCCAAACCACTGCACTCCGTTCAGGTTGCGTGTGTAACAACACATCATAAGAGAATACAAAAAACTCTTGAACCTGCGCGAGACCATGGATTACTAACTAGTCCTAAAAGTATGCATGTAAGTTCATGCAGCAACATGTCATCGTACAAAATTCTATCCCACAGCAGGAAAAGACAATATTGTCAACATACTCTACCTCGGTATTGTCGGTAATCGGAATCCCCCGCGACATGTCATTGTTCAATGCGGATTTTGAACAGGATGCATCAGTTCATTCTCCTTTTTAAAAAATGCTGCTTGACACGCAATCGCCTTGAAAAGGACGATATTGTAATCCTACATTATAGCATGTACATACATATGTATGTAAGTGTAAATGGTATGGCGTTGCCATCATATGCACGAATACGAATTAACTTAAACAAAACATAAAAAGATTTTCAGATACCCCGACCTATACCCGTGAAGCAATTAATGCCGGACGGCCCAACCCTTCCCAACGCAAAATCGTTTGGATCACGGCCTTTCTATTGTGTATTTCTCTCTTTTCCCTTATGAAACTGTTTCACTTTCCTCTCTACATCTCCAGTTTACTCTTCTTAGTTTCCCGCAAGATTACAACTGAAAGTCTCATACCACATGTAGAAAAAAAAAAATAAAAAAAACACGAAAGCAACAAAAAAGTAAAATAAAAAAAAAAAAAAACAAATAAACACCACTGTACCATGGAGGAAAATTGAAAAAAAAAATTGCTTCCAGTCATGTTATAATCTCGTAAGCACCAGGGAACGCTCCTTCTCATTTCCGGCCTCGTGTGATGAAGATTTTTGACTACGTCAAACGCAATACCGTTTTTGTTAATTTACTTCCGCAAACTAAAGCGTTGTACCTACGTATAAAACAGATCGACATACCTAAGAACCATAAGAAATTCTATTAAAAATAAAATAAAAATGAAAACAGAAAATTCGGGAGCAAAATTGGCGGAAAGGGAAAGAAACTAAACATTTGTTTTCGTTTTCGCATTTTTGTAAGCAATACGGTGTAGCGGGCTCTTTAACGCGCGCGTGTTTGATCACACTTTTTCAATAAGTTGAAATGTCGGCCGGCTGATGTTCGGCTTGCAACATATTAAACCAGTGCTTTTAAAAGTGTGCCCTTCCATGGAAATTCGCATTGAAATTGCTTGAAAATAAAAATAAATGATTCTTATACAGTGGGGAGCGGAAATTAGTACACGCTTGTACCTAGTGCACTTGTCATGGCATAAGAATGTAAATAATAAAGCAAATTCAAAAACAAAGGTAGATCTTTAATTCACGTTCAATTCTAAACAAAATGTTATATACAGTGGCGAGCAAAACCGAATACCAATGAATGTAAATTCATGTTTTCTACATCTAGATAGCTATATAGTTTTTTTCTCTCTTAATATTATTAACAGTGGTGTTCAGATAAATAGCACACCCGTAAGTTCTCATACATTATGTTGTGCCTAAAGTCTAAAAAGAGGTTCAGCTCATTTTGTTTTATAGCTCATGTGCGTTTATATGGACTTTTTTTAAAAGCACATAATTCCTTTAAATCAACTCAAAAATAATAATTTAAAATGGGAAAGAATAAAAAAGGAGTTGTTCATTTAAATAGCACAGTCAGCGGAATACTTAAAAAAATTAATAAATAATCTGAAAAAACGAATGTATAAGTGAATATTTTGTAGGATATTCCTTGTTCTTTATCACTGTTGACAAACTCTCTACTAACTAAGCGCTTACATTTTTGGGCAGGTATAGTTTCCCAAGCAGACTTTATGGTTTGTCTAAATTCTTCCAGATTTTTTGAGCTGGAGTCTTTAACAAGGGAGTCAACATCATTCCAAAGATTCTCGATAGGATTCAGAGCGGGACTTTGGGCCGGGACCAAGGGCATCTTCATCCGCTTTTGTTAAGGACCAAGCCTCTGCGCCGTAAAGGAGGACTGGGATGATTAAGGTCTTATATAGTGTCACCTAGGTTTTCCGAGAGAGGGCTCTACTTTTTTATTGCCTCTTGAGCCCACAGAAACAGCGGTTGGCAAGAGTGATCCTGTGTTTTATCTCAGCGCTGGTGTTGTTCTCGCTGGTCATCAGTGAGCCAAGGTAGACGACTTCCTTGACTACTTCAAAGTTATATCCGCCCATGGTGACGTTCTGGCCAATACGTCGGTGTCTCTTTTAGATGAAACCAGATATTTGGTTTTACCCTCATTAACCTTAAGACCCATCCTAGCCGCTTCTACCTCAATGCTTAGAAAGGCCTCATTGACGTCTCGCTGTGTCCGTCCAATAACGTCAATGTCGTCGGCATACGCAAGCAATTGCGTAGGCTTGAAATAAATCGTACCTCTTGTGTTGGCTAGTGACTCTTGCCCGATCTTTTCAAGCACGATGTTGAAAAAGTTACATGACAGCGCGTCACCTTGCCCAAAATCCTATTTTAACATCAAAGGTCTCGGTTTGCTCATTACCGATCTTAATGGAGCAGCGAGAATTCTCCATTGTCATCCTGCACAGTCGGACGAGTTTGGCAGGGATGTTAAAACTAGACATGGCTTTGTATAGCTCATCTCTATACGCGCTGTCATATGCAGGTTTGAAATCGATGAAGAGGTGGTAAATGTCGATTTGGTATTCCTGGGTCTTCTCCAAGATCTGCCGTAGCGTAAATACTGTGGATTTACCTGGCCTGAAACCACACTGATAAGAGCCGATCAGGTTATCCACAAACGGTTTCAGGCGTTCACACAATACGGCTGAGAAAATCTTATATGCGATGTTAAGGAGACTTATTCCCCTATAGTTGGCGCAGTTATAGGAGTCTCCTTTCTTATGGACGGGGCAAACGATGCTGAGATTCCATTCGTCGGGCATGCTTTCCTCCGACCATACCTTGCAAATGAAATGGGGCATGCACCCTACCAGCTCATCTCCAGCCGCCTTAAGCAGCTCAGCAGACAGGCCGTCTGCGCCCGCGGCTTTATTAGACTTAAGTCTTGATATCGCTATTTTGACTTCGTCTAGGTCGGGTGGGCTGAATTCTGTTACATTGTCGTCCATTACGAATACGTTATACAGTCTACAGAAGTGGTCCTTCCAAATCCTCAGCATCGACTGCGACTCTACTACCAGTTCTCGATTTTCATCCCTGCAGGCCGCCGCTCTGGCTTTGTAGCCATGGCATGTTCGTTTTACCTTATTGTAAAACTTACGGGCGTCATTCCTGCGGAAGCATCTTTCGCTTAAGTGCAAAATTGAGTTTTTGTTTAATTTGTTTTTTTCTTAGAATTTGTTGCTTTTCATTTTTGATTTATATACCATTTTGCTAAGAATTGAACATTGGCTTACCTTTGTTTTGAATTTGCTTTATTACTTACATTCTTATGCAATGACAAGTGCACTAGGTACACGCGTGTACTAATTTTTGCTCCCCACTGTATGTACCATATATCAATAATGTGGGCTAACGCCCTACATTGCAATTCAAAATATTATCTACCTACACAATGAAAATAAAATCGGACAAAATCTAAAAATTAAAAATGATCGGATATGCATTGGATTACCGATATGACAAAAGGCAGCAGCAATTTAATTAGAAGCGGCAATTGTAGAGGAAAACCAAGTAGTTTATTCCAATCATTTTAGAATCTATCTATCTGACTAAGCATTTCGAAGCAAATACAAAAAAAGATGCGATGAGTTGCATTGTAATAATTGTCGATTGTACAAAATACCTTATAGACATATGTACATGACCAAGGGTTTGACTTTATAGTCCCAAATTGACGAGTGTGAATTGAATTAATGTACGTTTCTTTCACTTTCTTTCATGCAAACCTTAAAATGTGCAACTTCTTAATGGGCGCCACAGTTCGGGGTGAACCTGGGCCTCAACCAACATGCCCCTCCAACTAGCACGCCTTTTCCATTGCCGCACGCCTTTTCCATTGCCGCACACCCAGTTGGCTGAGGTCCCCTTCCACCGGTGTGCGCCATCTTAAGTGCGGCCGTCCTCTGTTTCTTCGTCCCTCGGGGTTGGATTCAAGGACTCACCGGGCTGAAGCTGTGGTCTCCATTCGCTCTACATGGCCCTGCCATCTTAGGCGCTGAATCCGTAGACGCCTGACTAGACTCATGTCGTCTGCGTTTATAGGCCCGAAAATCACGCGCAAAATCTTTCTCTCGAAACGACCAAGGGCCTCCTCATCCGCCTTTGATAGCTTCCATGTTTCTACGCCGTACAACAGGACTGGGATGATAAGGGTCTTATAAAGAGTCTGCTTTGTCGTTCGGGAGAGGGCTCTATGACTCAATTGCCTCCTGAGCCCAAAGAAACAGCGATTGGCAAGAGTGATTCTGCGTCTGATTTCGGAACTGGTGTCGTTGTTCCAGGTCACTGCGGAGCCAAGGTAGACGAAGTGCTTAACTACCTCGAACCTATATCGGCCTATACAAACGTTCTGGCCAAGACGTCGGTGGTGAGCGTCCTTTGTTGATGACAGCATATATTTAGTTTTGCCCTCGTTTACCGTCAAACCAATTTTCGCCGCCTCCATCTCAATACTCGCCAACGCCTCATTGACATCTCGCTGTGATCTACCTATTATGTCAATATCGTCGGCGTATGCAAGGAGTTGCGAGGGTTTGAAATAGATTGTGCCTCTTGTATTGGCCAGTGATTTTTGCACAATTGCTTCCAATATGATAGTGGTCCGAGTCGATGTAAGCCCCTCGGCAAGTTCGAACATCAAAAATAGTGGAGGAGTGTCTGATGTCGATCGCGATGTGATCAATCTGGTTGGTAGTCGATTGATCAAAAGGCCGCCAGGTGCGGGAAGCGCGTACTGGCCAGAAGGAGATTTCGCCCCGTAGCAAGATCAATCAGCTTGTGTCCGTTATGGGAGGTGGTGTCGTGTAGGCTATGTTTGCCGATGACTCGTTCAAATGTGGTTTCCTTACCCAGCTTAGCATTGAAGTCTCCTAGTACAATTTTGATGTCATAGCTGGGACATTGGGCATACGTTCTGTCTAGGAGATCGTATAACTCATCTTTGGCGGAGTCATCCTTGTTTTTCCACAATGCCACGGCGAGAACACGCGATGATGTCGATATCATCCGCGTATCCTAGCAACTGGATGGATTTGTAGAAGATAGTGCCTTCCCTGTTGACGCCTGCTCGTCGCACTATCTGCTCCAGCACCAGGTTGAAGAAGTCACATGACAGCGCATCTCCTTGCCGAAATCCGGTGCATGTTTCAAACGGTTCCGAAGTCCTAGAACCGAGTTGCACGGTGCATCGTGTATTTCAGTTTTCCCGGGATACCGAATTCGGCCATCGCATCAAACAGTCCTTCACGATGAATGCTGTCGTATGCGGCTTTGAAATCGATGAAAAGATGGTGTGTATCGATTCGAAACTCGTTGGTCTTTCCAGGATTTTTCGAAGTGTGAACATTTGGTCTATAGTCGATTTGCCGGGCCGGAAGCCGCACTGGTAGCTGCCGATTAGTGCGGTGCAAAATGGCTTTAGACGTTCACACAATACGCTAGACAGGATCTTGTATGCGACATTGAGCAGGGATATACCTCTATAGTTCTTGCAAGAGGTACGATCGCCTTTTTTGTGGATGGGGCAAATAGAGCTGGTATTCCAGTCCTCAGGCACGCTTTCATCTTCCCAAATTCTGCAGATGATCTGGTGCATGCTCCCTACCAGAACATCGCCGCTCGCCTTGAAGAGCTCTGATAGCAAGCCATCTGAGCCTGCGGCCTTGTTATTCTTCAGCTTCTGAATAGCTGTGACGACTTCTTCGATGCTGGGTGGGAGGACTACTTCAGCGGCTGGGGTTAGGATTTCTTCGGTCCCTACCACTCTCTCTTGGTCAGCTTAGTAATATCTAAACGTGGTAAATAAAGTAATATTTAAAGGTTTCCCCGAATACAACTATGAAATCTATACAATCGTCCTTATATCTCTATTTGGATTGAATAAAATCCTCATCTTTTTGTATACGAGTGCATGCAGACGCTTCTTTCCTAACGAATAAGATGATTTAGATACAATCGGCAATTATTATCGTACTTATCAACTACGCCTTATGTACGCTTGTAGCAAGCTTCGAAGACCCGAAAATCCGAAATATATTTAAAAATAATATGGAGATAGTTGCATAGCTAAACATCCTGTTTAATAATTATTTTGTTCTTTTCATATGGAATATCAACATGTTACGAGAGCGAAGACGGCATGCACACTATAAACTTAATGGAAGGTAATTGAGTCGTAAAATTCTTGTTTTGTATCTTCTGTTATGAGTGTAATTTATCTTTATATGGGTTTTTGATTTTAGGATTGGGGGGGGATTGTGCCCATTACCTACCTCTATGCCATACATCCTTCGTTTTTTTATGATTCGCACAGGTTCAAGAGTCATACTCTTATTATGTTTGTCATACAACCTGGGCGGAGTGCAGATGGTTTGGGTCGTAGATATTCGTTCACTACTCTCAGGGGTGGTTGTCCTAGATAGGACGAGAGTCGACCGAATTCCGAGTTGGTTATAGTCCGTAGTAATTCGTTCGAGCAGTTTAGTATTGCATACGCAGAGGATGAATTTCAGTTGATCATATACTGTGAGTGTTATGTCTTCAGCAGTACGTCTGGTCACTTTCCATTCACAACTGCGTTGCATACTTTTTGTCCGTATAGAAATTTCTTTTCCTTGGCTACGAAGCGAATTTGAACTATAGACCTTCCGGACCAAATCCAAAATTCTTTCATCAATGGTTGCTGATCCATCTGTAATTGATCTGTAATTGTAGTACTCCGTGCTCTTGCAGACGTAGGTGGATTCTTGAAAACATACTACGGCTGGGACACCTCCGATTGGGATATCTTTCAGCGTATAGCCTTTCGGCTTTGTATATCTGCAATCGAACTCGGTAGATGTAAATAAATAAACTAAACTGAAAAAAATAATTAGTAACGAAGTGTAAAATGCCTTCAAATCATCCAAGGGCATCTAGAGAACATTTCTTTTCCAGTAGGATAATGACCTCAAGCTATTTGCTAAGGTAAATCATTAATCGTCAACATCAAGTCTAATGTTTTACATCGGCTTGCCACGTCACGCCAATCATCGACGTATTTTGAACAATAAAATAAGGGAAAGAAGACGTGTCCAATAAAATTGACCTAAAAACAGTCCTCCGTGAGTAATGTGCTTTAGGCCATTCCATAAATTAGTTATCGGAATACACAGACTACATGCAAAGTATTAATCAAAGTTGCAAATAATATTTTTTGATGGTTCTGTATGTCTATCTCTATACTAATCGTTAGACAACTGGATACCTAAATAGTTTTTCTTTTTACCTATTTAAACGAGCGCCACGCTTACGTGTGGAGGTCAGCGTCAAGTGCTGGTAATTCGCTTTATAATACGACGTTAAAGGCGTATCTATTCTGCCAGAGTGAGAGTCAAAATAAAACAAAAAAAAAAATCAATCAATTTCCATTTCATTGTGCTTGCTTCGGATATGAATCTGTTGCTTCTAACTGATTAATTAGCGGGTTGAAATAAAAATAAAACGACGAGGTAAAAAGGAAATAAGTGCAATCGTAAAGAACGAACGCGTGCTGAGGAAAGTAAAATGTATACATTCGGTAGTGTGTTAAATGTCATCCATTCTCCAAGGCGCATTGTTAACAGTGCGAAAGAAAAATCATCTCTCGAAAACGCATATACCCAAAACCATTGAAAACTGAAAGACGTGTGTTTTCGTTTGCTATTTATTTTTGTTTTTCGAGTAATTGTAATATGCAGCCATCGATGTGAATAGTAATTTGTACGCGTTTTTATGAAGAGCTCAAAAAGAGTTTCAAGTTCTACACAACGGAAACATGCTTGTAAGAAGTCTGGCTACAAGGCATCATCCAACAAGTAATTTAACTTTTTTTCCCCTTTTTTTCCTATTTTAAATGTGTGTCCTTAATTATCATATAATTTATTTTTGGGGTGACGTTGGCATTGATATCGATGGTACTTGTCTCTGAAATCTTACAATGTCTTCACAAAACAAGTGGGAGTTGTTTATGTTCTCAATGTTTCGTAGTATCTACTATACTCTAGGACCATGGGTTTTAGAAACAACAAATTTGACATGGCCATGGCTATTTTTGATGTGACTTATATCGTAAACATTTCAAAGACAATTTATATATGTTGCCATGCTAGAAGCTCAAGTTTTAAAATTAGAATAGAAAAGCTAGAGAGGGAGAGAGAGAGAGAGGGTGAGATTAGTGAACGAGACGTATTTAAAGGGAATGTATGTATGTGTGTACGTACCCATGCGTGCATGTCGCATCTGTTTGTCGTGCAACTCTTGGCGATTTCCTTTTGAACTGACATTCCGAGTTGCAAGGGTTATTACATGGAGCAACTCTTTATTTCGTAGTGTTGTGCTTCTATTTGACATTTCATTTTCACTCGATCTGCGTCATTCAGTGTCGATGTTTGGTGGTGGTCTTTTTGGATATGGTATTATGTGGAAAATTGTATGCGCGTCTCGAGCTTGCATGTCAATTCGTTTGTCCACTTAAAATCACTCGTTTCTCACTTAAAAAAACTACGTAATTGTTCGCTTTCTTGCAAATGTGAAACGCACGTGAAGCAACATCGCAAATCAAAGAAGAGGAGGTAAGGAAATGTCAAAAAGATGCACGGAGTAGCCTACCCGTATATTTCTACTTCACTGACCATCTCGTTCGCACTCATGTGGATCTTGGCTACTGTTGCAGCATGTAATATTGGGCTAAACAACTTCCCGGTATAATTTTGATGAGAAAAAAAAAACACGCTAACCCTGTGTTTTATATAATAGGCTAATCTCCCCTATGTGCTTACTCATACATACATATATCCGAATGATTTTCACTTAGGTTAGACCGTAAATCGTCCCGTGGAATGATATATGAAAATGAAGAATTAAGATTGAGGACTATTAATATTAATGCAGAAGTCGAACGTGGTAAGTAGAATGATATTTTTGGATTTCGACACTGTGTCCTTGCATTACTTACATCTAGTCATGTCCGTATTGTTCGTCAGGTCAGTCAGATATCAGAAAACTACGGCGGGAGAATGAACAATTAAGAAGAGAAATTTGGTCTCTTCGTGACGAATACGACCGTTTGAATAAGCGCTTTAAGTCGAGCAAATATTTGACAGATAGTATCAGTGAGCATGGTCAGAGCGAAAGTAATAGCGAGGTAATCGTGTCTTCAACTAACAGTATATAAGTCATTTTATCTAGTAGATTTTTTTTCAGGATTCTGACTCCTGCGATACGTGTCGGGGAGAAGGCAACATCAACGATGATTGTGATCATTTAACTTCCTCAACCGATCACGAACATTTAGAGCGACGTTCTGATGACGGATCCTATACATATCGTGATGATGTTAACGTTATAATGACAACAGCCGAGCCGAATAAAAATGGCAATACGGGAAGATCACGTGAACACATGCATGTAAATTTTGATCATCTGTCGATCGTGTCCGAAGAAAATCTGAGCGCTAGCGAGGGAATCGTGGGTCAACAATCAGTGCAAGATGAACATAATCGATTGAGCGAACACAATAACTACAATTATATCGAGAAGTCGGAATCCGCGAGCTCTTTACCTACTTTAATGAGTCCATTAACGCCTATCACCCCAATCGAGATTGTTGCCAATCAAGTGAATGATCTGCAATCTATCATTCCGCCTTTATCTTATTTCGAAAATATCATTCAACATAACATGGCATCGTCAATAAGTAAGTCAAAATCTTATATTTCTTGTGGAGCTTGTCTCCTTGAAAAGCTAACAGTATTGGTCCTTTTCTCCGGCCGACATATTTTAATTTAAAATTCAAGCCAGTCTCAGTCGAATGAATGTCGTGAAGGTTAACCAAAATAGCATGGAGAAAAATCGATGCTTTGGGTGAACTGAAACTGCAAGACTGTCACGTGATATACCGTAAGATTGAGGCATGGTTGGGCATTAGTTTCACTCGCTTTCATTCAATATGGCATGAGAGTTTGGCCGTTCGCATTAGATATCGCATAATTTGGGTTACCAATTGGTACAAAGAAATGTTGAAAAAATCAAAAATCATACATACATACAAACATTTTCAGTGGCCCACATGCTCCACTAAAAGAGTCGCGGGGGTAATGAGCGCACGCGGGATCTCCAGGCCACTCGATCCTCCGTCATCGACTCCAACTCATCAGAAGCTATGCCCAACCGCACCCAGGCGAGTTTTTGGACTTGGTCCAACCACCTAGTCTGCCAAGTGGTCGCCTGCCTGATGGTATTGCATCCAAGTCACGCTTCGGAAGTCGTGATGATGGCGACATTCGTCTCACGTCACTAAACCATCGAAGCATAGCCCTTTCCGTTCGGAAAAGCAGCAGCTCAACATTGAGCTCCCCGCGCACTGCCGTGTTTCTCACCCTATCCCGGCGAGTAACTCCCGCAACAGCACGAAGAAATCTCATTTCGGCAGCTTGTGTTTGCGATCTTATTCTTTGGGTCAGTACCCAAATTTCATGACCATAGGTAAGAGTTGGAACAAATACTAAGTTAAAAATCGCTTGGCTTTGACACCAAGCTCGGTCTTTCTGATTACAGGTCTTCCAAGCTGTTTCAAAATTGACCCAGCTTGGCCAATTCTGCAGGAAAGCTCAGTATTATTCCTCCCATCACTCGTGAAGAAGACCCCGAGATACTTAAACTTCTCCACCTGTTTCAGTGGGACTCCACTGACACGTAGAGTGCATTGGACAGGTGTTCTGGAAATAATCATAACCTCGGATTTGTCCACGTTAACTCTTATTCCAGCATCAGCACATACGGCCACAAACCTATCTAGTACACGCTGGATTTCCGTCTGGGAGGATGTGAGGACAACCAAGTCATCTGCAAAAAGAAAATGGAGAGTTGAGCTCTCCCAATGTGAAACACTCCTCGCCTTGACTCCGCTGCAACATCCAGTCCATATATATGTATAATGAAAATGAGAGGTGACAAGACGCCCCCTTGGCGAAGTCCAACGCCAACGGTGAAAGGTGTTGATTTACTACCGTTAACCCGAACGCAGCTGCTACAGTTCGTGTATAGAGATTGAATGGCCCTCAACAGAGGACCATCAATCCCATACTCCTGCAGAACACTCCAAAGTTTACCTCGAGGAACTCGGTCATACGCCTTTTCCAAATCTACAAAGCAGCTGTAGATTGGTTTGGCGTACTCCCAGGCCTTCTCGAGTACCATTCTTAGAGTGAAAAACTGGTCGGTTGTACTTCTGCCGTGACGAAACCCGCACTGTTCATCCCCTATCCTGGATTCGACCATAGCTCTAGAACGCGCTTTAGACTTTACCGGGGACACTTAAAAGAGATATGTCCCTAAAGCTAGAGCACTCTTTTTTATCCCCCTTTTTGAAAAGAGGAACAATCACCCCAGTTTGCCAATCGCTAGGTGTCTCACCGCATTCCCAGGCCATCCCCCATGACATGAGAGAGCCTTAAGCATTTCTGGCCGAACTTCATCCACACCGGCGGATTTGCCAACTTTTAGCGATTCAATCGCTAAAATGGCTTCCTCCACCGTTGGACTATTCTCCGCCACACTCAAGACTAAAGGCCTGTCCCCCTCAGTGCCCTGTTCGGGATTGAGCAGCTCCGAAAAGTGCTCGCTCCATCTGCGTAAGATGTCCATCTCATTGGAAAGCAACACATTTAACTCCTTCGACTATGTTGAATTTCCTTCCTCTGAGCCGGCGAATGGTTTGCCAGAACACTTTTTTCGCAGATCTATGGTCGCCTTCCAACTTCTCGCCGAACTCCTTCCAGGACTGCTCTTTAGCTGATCGCACGGAAAATTTGCAAGTTCTTCGCACCACATTATATCGGTCACGAGAAACAGAGTCCCCCAAGAGAATCCAGTCTCTGTATGGCTCACGAGGATACTGCCGGGTTGCTCGTGACTTCTTCGGGCTAAGCCCGACCGGCTGCCGAGCGGGACAGACCGGCCACTAGCGCTCGCATGCTGCCACCATTTAGGCCTGGCTCCGAATAGGACCCTGGCACACCAGGGTAGGCAATTTCCGAGGCTGCTCTTCTCTTTGTTATCATGGGGGTTTGCGCTTCGTTAGCCAGGTTTGGTCCGTACGAAAATTAATTAGTATACCCCAAACCTGTTGCCCGCCCCAAACCACTAGGAGGTCAGCTGCCGGTGGCGTTACAGCCCAGAAGGACCAGAGCCAAGCTTCTCTCAATCACCCATGTTGTGTGTAATTTATTTTTCACACAGGTGAAAGGGACCTACAGTTTAATGCCGATTCTGAACGGCGTGAGTCGAGAAGCTTTTTCATGGCAGGCATACTACGGGGGGTTTTGCCAGTACTCCGCCGAGAAGGGACGCCGCGAAGTAAACATTCGATGGCGTTGGTGTTATCGGGATCCGAACTCGCTCATCGTGAGTCAGAGTCCAACACACTAACCACTGTGCCACGGCGCCCTTACTTGTCTACCTCAACCCATAGATCTATCTACAAGCTCAAGTAGCAACCCTCATATCTATTAAGGTCGTCCATTCTGGTCTAACCGATCGCTTGGCTTCAAGCTTACTAGCAAATACAGCTGTGCCAGTTACTTCTGTTTTTCGGTTATGGCTTAAACATAATCGACTAAATATCACCACGGAAGGTCTTCTTGAAAGAACACATCCGATGCCGAAGGTCTGTTACTAATGCATTCAGCTATCTACAGACCAAAAACTATTCAACTAATCCAATTTTATGACTAGCCTAACCGTAGGTTGAAGTATCCAAATTAAAAGCTTAGAATCCTACCAATCGATTGGCCGCCTTATATATACAAAACCATTGAACTTTTGAACCACATTTCGTCTTACTTTTTTTCAGGTAGTAATACATCCGCCAATACGTTCGAAACGGCGATTCAGTCGAACGGATGGGATTACAACATCCAATCGCCATTCATGAACAGGCAATGCCAAACATCTGAGCACTCCTTATCCACTTCAACATCAACAACAATGTCACTTTCACATTTGCTCAATCAGTCCCAGCTCCTATCATCCAACGAGCATGTACAGAAGGAGCCCAATAAAAACCCAGTTGTAAGCACATCCAACACCACACAACGAAATCCCAAGCACTTTTTCTCCCCCATCAAGCCGCGCTTAAAACTTGACACCTCTGTGGCGATTAAGACAGTTGCAACCGTTCCTTACCTTGAAAACATGTACCAAAACTCTGATTCACCTGACATCTACGTCAACAATGCTCTAGCCGCCCCATATCATCCGCAACCATTACCTGTATTCTCGCTTCCATCTGATAGCGTCTCGTCCGGTCACCAGTCGCTTACCCAACCAATTTACGTTACTGCACAAAAAGAAAGTGAGTCTTCTGTGCAGAATTCAATAGCTGACGATAATTCAAAGGTAGGTAGCTGGCTTTTTGTTAATTCCAATCATTCAATACTTGACTTTATCTTTTTTTTTTCAAGGATCCAGTCAACATCGACCAGATCCTGACTGAATTGGGAATAATTTCTGAAGACATTTTACACATGCAGCTAAACAAAAGTAAATCGCAAGAAAAACTCAACACGGGAACCAAAGTGACTCAGTACCAGTTCGGAACTGCGTGGGATGAAATCAGAGCACCATATTTTACGACAGCCACTACTCATACGCAAGCTGCTACATCAATTACTATCCCAAAATGCCAACATATGTCGATCGCTAAGAATCGTAAGCCTCATCGCTCAGAAATAAATTTAGTCTTAAGTTACAATGGAGCCAATCCAGTTAAAATACCTTTAGCGGAAAATGCTACAACTGGTGCCTTGCCGTTAGCCAACGAGGATCCGGGAGCTTTGCTTAACGATGAGAGCATCGGCATCCGTGAAAGCAATAGCCCCTCGCCGCCCCAACCTCCAGACCCTATGGATCCTTTTCCTTCCAATCCTATATACTTGGGCTTCGAGCAAATTAACAAACCCCTGAAGACTGAACCGCTTTCACTAAATATGTACACAGCTCAGCAAATATCCTCCCCTCCTACGCCTCCGCCACCACCACATCTGCTTTCTTTTTCAGTCGAATCTAATAAGACATCGAATAAAGATAAATATCACGAAACGAACACGGCCCAGAAACGTGACCACAATACTCTTAATACAGATTTAACGATAAGCAGCCCCGACCTTTCAATTCTTCCTTCTAATAGCAGTAGCTATGCTGCTATGGCTTCAGTTAAATGCCGAAGGTTTGCGAGACAGTATGATAGCGGAAGTTGTGTGGATATCACACGCTTATTGGAAGCGAACGATGATGCGAGTATTACCACGCGTCATGGGCACCACCGAGGGGCAAGCGACACTGTTAAGGACAAACCCATTTTACAAACTAGCGTCAACGAGACAAGTAGTTACGAGGTAGAGAAAAAATGTACTTGTCACGTTTCTGTTCTTATAACTCCTTTCTTACAATAACAGAGTTCATCTGGCTCGGAAATCACAAAGCAAAAATCATCGCGGCGGGTATCGATAGCCTGTCATGATCCGTTCGATCAAAACCAGCAAGTTAAAATGCGGACATCATCGGCCTCTGTCAATAAACTCGATGACATGATACCGTCGTTAGTATTAAATATCAAGCACGCTCACAGCACCCCTAATTCACCACATTCCAGCAGACGTCGCGGCGTCAATATAAGTTCAACGGCTTCAACAAACAACAGTAGCAGCACATTGCATCGCCATGGCCATCATCATCATCACCATCATCAGCATACCCGTAAGCCTAGCCAGGAGTCAATAACCGATGCACGTGATGCTACTGTATCCAATAGTAATGTAAATAGTAACCAAGATAGTATACTAAGTGCCACTCCTCAGCACGCCACACGATATAAATGCTTACGGCGACATTCTGAAGGCACACTGATGTCGTCGGCTGGCGATCGTAGTGGCATGGGCATTGGTAGTTCGACTGGTATGCGCGTTAGTGGCATATCTGGCCAGCATCATAATCATCATCATCATCATCATCACCGTCGAGACAGCAATCAAGAGACGGGTACATCAATGTCAGAGAGGAATAGCGGTAGCATGGTGTCATCGCGTGAGTCCTCCACTAGTTTGAGTACACGATCGCAGCGTCGAAAGATCTCAGTCAGTTCGCACACTGGTGGCAAAATTCCTTGGTGTGGTTGCTGGGGCAATGGTTGTTTGTAGGAGATACTACTAGTACTACTTCTACTACTCCTACTTTTGCTACCAGTACTATGTACTGCTACCACTACTACAATCACTAGTACTACTACTACCCTATTAATATTACTACTACTACTAATTTTACCGCTACTAGTGCTACTACACACACATTCACGTATAAACACATAAAGGCACAGAAATTCAAAATCCATATTGCCAGTACAGTGCCTTAGTGGTTGCCAGATCTATCTAGGGTCCCTTGTTGCTACAATGTTTTTACAGCTTTTAGGTTATGCTCATAGAGTAAAAAGAGGGTTGTGTTTCTCTGTTTTTCAGTTAGACATTACATAGTCTTTTTCAAGACGGTGTTAGTGGCAGCGATAGAGCGATTTTAAATCGTGCCGTCCTACTATCAAGCCATCCAATAGCGATATTTCTGGGTCGATACTATTTGTCTTATTATGAATGTCGCTTCCTCGCGTTTGTTGTAAACGCAGATTCAACTTATGGGGAAAAAGTTGGCGAGCTTGCGATATGTTCATGTCGTTATCGAATGATTATCGCTTGAACAACGTTGGGAAATATTGAACACTTATTTCCAAACTGAGTGCTGTGTAGCCCAAACAGGGCGTTTCTTTTTTGAAAATAAGTTTTCGCCGAAATGAAGCACCCACCACGACTGCTGTACGCAAGTTTGTGTAAAAAGTTCGTGAGACTGGTATGCTAGTGGACAACATTCATGGTTCCCGTCTTCGTACGGTGCGCACAGATGAGAATGTGGCTGCTGTGGCCGAGAGAGTGAGACTCAATTCACGAGCATCAACTCGCTATCGATCTCAACAGCTCAACATTCCACGCACTAGCCTGAGGAGAATTCTGCATAAAAATCTCGGATTATTCGCTTACAAGGTCCAATTGTGTATATGTACATAATATATGTCATCTGTAATGTCCGCCGTGATAATATCTTGCGTGGGATGGGCAATCCAAAAGTGACGTCAGTTTTGAGTGAAGTGCCTCATGTACACACTGCAGATTTTTTTTTTTTTTTAGAAACTCGCGCAGGTTCAAGAGTTTTTTTCATATTCTCTTTTGATGTGTTGACACACACAACCTGAACGGAGTGCAGTGGTTGGGGTCGTTGATGTTCGTTCACTACTCTCAGGGGTGGTTGTCCTAGGCCTAGATAGGACGAGAGCCGACCTAATTCCGAGTTGGTTATAGTCCGTAGTAACTCGTTTAAGCACTTTAGTATTGCATATGCAGAGAATGAATTTCGGTTGAACATATACTGTGAGTGTTATGCCTGCAGGCAGTACGTCTGGTCACTTTCCATTCACAACTGCGTTGCACGCTTTTTATCATCCGTTTAGGAATTGCTTTTACTTGGCTATGAAGCGAATTTTAACTATAGACCTTTCGATCGGCGGTCGATGATGTTAACCACTGCACCACGGCCACCCCCGTGACACGCAAAACATCATTTAAGTACATAATTTCGCGCAGTCGCAATGGACAGCGAATTTGTATTTTTACATTAAATTCACTAATTCCTGGTAACCTTCGTCTTTTTGTCCCGACCTATATATTCTGCACACATTACGTCCCAGAGACAACGGTGTGACTCGTAAATATTTATAAATTCCTCGAGAAATTGTCTGCTCTCATCCACTCTCATCTATGTCCAACGCTTGAATGACACAATTCATGTACACACTGTCGATCAAAACCAACATGGCCGCTGATCGTCATGTCCGGTTCCATCCGGGCGCGTGTTTGACGAAGGGTGAAATGCAACCATGCAACCACGAACATTTTTGCAACTCGTCACTTTTGATCGTCGAACCATCATTCACACGTACACACTATCAATTTTGAGTGACACTCAACTAAAACGTCACTTTTGATCGAAGGTGCGTACCTCGCTTTACTGAGATTTTCTACCGAAGTTTGTCTTTAACTTGTGTTGTGTGTTACATAATATATTTCTTCGAACAGCAGAGCGAGTTGAACCGTAAGGTTAGCTGCTAGTCCGTTATTTCTTCAAAAATAGGACGATGCCGGTGTGACCGTATTGCGGCAATCCGGCATCTCATTGTTTTCCTTCTGGATGACAATTCTTTATCCGTAATAGTAGCAGACGTTACGTCTCTCTTTAAATGAGTAGCTTGTACTCGTACACCCTGCTACCCAAATAACCGTAACTGTGTCATATCAAATGTCGTCATGACACTTAACTACGGTCTTAGCTTATCAGCTCGGGTTGAGAAAATAATTGTCGGTGATAGCATTGGTTCACCATTTTTGTTTTTTATTAAGTAATTCCGCAGTATTAACAGTATTAAGCGACAAACTTCGAATGGCTGAGATTAATTTATTTGAGAGCAGGGCTTAATGACGTATTTTACCTATTTAGAAATAACAGTTTCAAATGAAACAAATTTAACAAAGAAGCAAGAATTAACTCGATTTAGCTAAATTGTTTTCCATGATCTAGTTTTGTAGTCACTTAACTGTTAAATAATGACTGTGTTAATGATAAGCTATCACTCATATGAGTAGGAGTGAGTGAGGAAATAATAAAATAAAAATAAATGAAAATAAGATCCATCTGCTTGTTTGAGAAAAATCTAAGCGTATTCAAAACCTAACGAGGTCATGCAGTGTAATAGTATATGGATATTGTTGCGGAGACGCAAACTGACGGTCAAGTTCGAATTTCGCTGTCGAAGTTCGAAAGCTCTGGTGAAGCGGAAATTGAAATGATGCCGACTGTCAATGGCGTAATGCTAATTGTCAGAGCATTCTAGAGATTTCCGTAGGGAAACTACCGACGGCGAACATTCGAGAAGGTGGACCGAGAGCTATAAGAGCGCGAACGCTCGCCCTCGAGATTGATTCGGTTTACGGAAGTGAATAGCGTGTGACAAGTCTGTATCCAGTGTGTTCGGTCAAGAAATCGGTGTAATAAAGTGTAGCTTTAAATAAAAGTGGTGAAGTACTCAGATAGTTGATCTGAGGAGAAATAAGAAAAGTGTGTGTTTTAATTTGAATAAAACGTAAACAATTGTAGCTTATCGCAATCCAGTGATACGAACCCTATTCGGTGTGGGATTAAATTTCGTAAATATTATAACACTTCAACTGTCAGGAGAAATCGAGACCGTTCCTTCGTTAGGTCTCGTTCACATATCAACGAGCAGGTGGCCCTAGTTAGTGATGATTGTTTCTTTTTTTTTTTAAATATCGTTCTTTCTTATATTACAACTCGACCAATCTGAAACTTGATCGGCCTCGATCAACCAATTATTATTAAAGAACGGAAGCGCACCTCTACCTACCAGATGACCACATTCCGTACAAAAAGTAGTTCAACAAACGACAAAATCAAATGACTTAACTGTACGTCATCCATGTAGAAGTCTTGCCCCAGCACTCTTGAACCTAAGGGATACACGTCGCTATTTGTTTCTGCCAACGTTTTCAGGCAACGAATTGCTTGATAGGGGGCAGAAGTAGTACCATAAGTTACGGTGTTCAATTGATATACCGTTATCATATTCAAGGGGTTAGGCCTCCAAAGAACACATTGGTATTTACAGTCCTTGGGATTAACCAGTATCTCTCGATACATTATTGAAATGTCTGCTGTTAAGGCATGTTTATAGCAACGAAACCTTACTATAATGTCGAACAACGTGTCCTGAATAACTGGTTCTTTGAGTAATACATCATTCAATGAAAACCCCGAGGTCTGGCTCCGGGTCTGGGCGGGGTTCCGGTACTAGGGTCTTCTTTGAGCGCGAAAATATCCGACTGCACTTCTCGTTAGAAAAATATGCATCTGTCTTCCAATCAGAGATACATATACGCAATTCTAATGGCCATGCACTATGTTGTGAGGCACAGGTAGAGGGCGAAAAGCATATGCGTCTGTAGTCACAGCCAAGCTTCACTCAAAGCTGTGTGCTAACCCCTAACCAG
Organism: Eumerus sabulonum; assembly: GCA_951905685.1. Lineage (NCBI taxonomy): Eukaryota > Metazoa > Arthropoda > Insecta > Diptera > Syrphidae > Eumerus > Eumerus sabulonum. The sequence continues at coordinate 2,564,075 of OX645065.1, forward strand.
CTCCAAATTAGTGCCTGAACTCCAGTCCTTCTTGAACAGAGTCGGTAGACTAAATTCATTAAGGCTTGTATGGGTTCCAGGCCACTCTGGGATCCCGGGAAATGAGATCTCTGATGAACTCGCCAGACTGGGTTCAGAAGAGAGCTTCTCAGGACCTGAACCCGCTCTAGGTCTACCTGCATCAACGGTAAATTCCCACATTAACGGCTGGGTGTTTAAGACACACAACCGTAGATGGAGGATTTGTCCAGGATGCAGGATGACAAAGCGCATATGCCCTGATGTCTGCAAGAAATCCGTAGCATTCCTCCTGTCTTTAAGGAGAATCGACGGCAGAAGACTTGTGGTAGTCATTACGGGCCATTACATTTTTGATAAGCATCTCTGCGTGCTTGGCATTAGTGAGAGGCCTATCTGTGCTGTTTGTTGGAGGAGGATGACACTGCAGAGCATTTTCTCTGTGACTGTCCCGCCTTTGCTCGCGCACGGTGGCGCCACTTGGGGCCGACGTGGTGTGTGCCGAATCTCCTAGCTCTACATCACTGAAGCTTCTTCTCATTTTTCTCCGGAAAACGGTGAAAATACAGTAATGTAAGGTGTCTGTCTGGAGTACAATGGACCAGTATTTGCGTCTGAGTGCTCCAACAGATAGCAGAAGCCTTCAACTTCAACAGCTTTTCAATATAAGAATGGTACTCGAGAGGACTTGGGAGGACGCCAAGCCGATCTGCAGCTGCTTTATAGATTTGAAAAATGCGTATGACCGAGTTCCTCAAGGTAATATCTGGAGTGTTCTGTAGGAATATGGGATTGATGGTCCTCTGTTGAGGGCCATTTGTTCGGGTTAACGGTAGTAAATCAACACCTTTCACTGTGGGCGTTGGACTTCGCCAAGGGTGCGTCTTGTCACGTTTCCTTTCCATTATATAGTATATGGACTGGATGTTGCAGCGCAGTCAAGGCGAGGAGTGTTTCACATTGGTAAGCCATTTTCTTTTTGCAGATGACTTGGTTGTCCGCACATCCACCCAGACGGAAATCCAGCGTATACTAGATAGGTTTGTGGCCGTATGTGCTGATGCTGAAATAAGAGTTAACGTGGACAAATCCGAGGTTATGGTTATTTCCAGAACACCTGTCCAATGCACTCTACATTACATGCTAGCGGAGTCCAATTGAAGCAGGTGAAGAAGTTTAAGTGTCTCAGTGTCTTCTTCACGAGGGATGAGAGGAGTAATACTGAACTTTCCTGGAGGATTGGCCAATCTGGGTTAATTTTGAAACAGCTTGGAAGATCTGTAATCAGGAAGACCGAGCGGTTTTTAGCTCAGTATTTGTTCCAACTCTCACCTATGGTCATGAAACTTGGGTATTGACCGAAAAAATAAGATCCCGAATACAAGGTGCCGACATGAGATTTCTTCGTGCTGTTGTGGGAGTTACTCGCCGGGATAGGGTGAGAAACACGGCAGGTTGGGATCTTTATTTTTCACACAGGTGGAAGGGACCTATACTCAAATGCCGATTCAAGGCAACTTATACTACGGGGGGCTTTTCCAGTACCCCGCCGAGGAGGGACGCTGCGAAATAAACATTCGATGGCGTTGGTATTATCGGGATCCGAACTCACTCATTGTGCATCAGAGTCGAACACACTGACCACTGCGCCACGGAGCCCTCCAAAAAAAATCGTTTTAGCTATATGGACGCTAAACACATATATATGTAAAAGTAGGTCTTTATTGTTATTCAAGATAATCGGAAATTACGAGTAAACTAGATACAATAGGTAAGAAAAGGTTGTTGGTGGCTAACAATAAGGTATCAGATGGTGACTGCTATCAATAAAACTCGTTTTGTTTACCGCGAGGTAGTTCAGTTTACTTTGCTGGCCGTTGTGTCAGTAGAAAGGACACGTTACCCTTCACCCTCAACAGCGTTGGGGATCGGCTCAAGTCGTTTATTTTTTTCTGCCGGCAGAATGATTGCAGGGGACGAAGGTAATGGTGATGGTGACGATGCTGATGGTGTTTGTTGTGAACTCTGCCTAGAATTGCCTTGATAAAATATCAATTACTGGATTGCTGGCGACAGATAACCGTTAAGCTTACTTAAATCATCGCCGAATACAACCATTTTTGGAGAAGAGCGGTGGATAGTGTTGGCCAAAGGCGCACGGCTCATTAGTCCGCACCAGGTTTTGCTCATAGATCGGTGATTGTTCGATAGCCAGGAAGATAGGACGCTATTATTATTATTAGCTGTTGAGCTGAAACTAAGCCATGTTGAGTTGATCTGGCGATGTTGGCCCGATGAAATCGGTGAATACTCTGAACGTTGCAATTGTCGAGAATACGATGTAGAATCTACACGAAAAAAGTAAGATTATCGACTGGTTTTGTATACATTTCAATTCAAATACCTCTCCACTTATTGAAACCGTTTCTTGGGATAGCGAGGTCAGTATTTTTGCGGGATCCAAAGTAATTGCTTCCAATATCAAGATTGTCCATTGTAACATCCGCTTCCTGGGGGCAAGAACTAGTAAATAGCTAGTAACGTAGATATTGATTTGTGAAACCTGTATATCCTTGATTGCGTCTCTACAGCCGTCACCACTGGTTTCTGTAAGTAAAAGTGGACTGGATTGCTGTGAGGGAGCTGAAGAAGCCGAGGCTGGAAATACAATTCCGACTTTAAGGGCGTTTTCACTGAATTCGAGGAAAACTACATTAGTTGTGGAAAGGACCCGCTATCCTGAGTTGGAAGTTCATCTGAATGATGCGATTTAGTTTTTTTACGACAACTAGTGACTTGTAGTTTACGTGAAGATGCAGTTGGTAAGTTTACTAACTAATGGCGCTTTTTATTTATTCGGGAAATCAGTGGGTTTATTGTATGTTTACTTTGCATAGAATGTTCTGATATTGATGATGATATGATGGTGGGGATGATGATGGTGGTGCTGCAATAGCATAGAAGCCGCAAACAGATATGACTGGGTGGTGTGTTCTATTTTTGTGCATTTCATATATCGAACTTTTACATACCGGTTAGGGGCAGCTTTAGGCTCTTCATGGAACTTTCAGGTAGTTTCCAGCTTTTTAGGTCGTCATTCCATGATGACATTGACATGATTTCATCTGGATCCCTGCAAATTGGCACATGATCGTTTTGTCTTTCCCCAACACATTTGTATGGCGGCCACTTACCAATACTTGCCGTCCTTCCGAAGGATAGGCAGTGTCATATCAAAGAGTTGTTGATAGAATTTCAAATTACGATCGGACTTCCGAATGGTTTCCAAATAGTCAGCTCGGTCCAGTTGGAACTCGGAATGTAAGTCAGAGATCTCTCGTTCAAGAGCACGTATCTTTTGACGACAGCTTTTCATATATTCATTTTTAACATTCAGTTCTTGTTGAATGCTGCTGTAATGAACTTGGAGCAGGTTACGATCCTCGGACTGTTCGACCCGACTTAATATATGAGATAAGGCACTCAGTCGTCGTTGAGCTGCAATTTTTTTTTTTTGACGTTTCTCTTTCAGCTGCACGTCGTTGGCGCGCTCACCACCTACAAGCGCATTTTTAATAATTTCAATGCGGTTCTGCACATTGAGTTGGGTATGGTCGTTCACCGAGCTTTGCTTCAGCTGATTGTCGTATTGTGCTTTGAGTTTTTCTATGTCACGGACAAGTTCTTCTTTCTCTTCTTGCTGCGCCAGGTACTCTTCTTTAAAACGGTTTGTTTCCACTTCGAACTCCTGCTGTAGCATTGTTTTCTCTTCTTGGAGCCATGCATTATTCTTCGAAATATAGACTGGTGACTTTTGATTGGACTGAAGCATCTGTTTAAGCTTAAGAATCTCCTCTCGGTACTCGCGAAGCATGGTGTCCTTGGGATCTTCATTGATTATCGGTTTATTGGAGATGTTTTTAGCTCTAGATGCATACCGTAACGTTGACAGTGTGTCATCGTAATTGCAATCGGCTGGAGATATGCAGGCAATCATAAGAGTTTTTGTATTGCCGCCTAAGGAATCCTGTAAAAGTCTTGTCAGTTTTGAGTCTCTGTATGGAATATGTTTAGTTTTTCCGTCGACAAGCGCAGAGATTACGTTTCCCAGAGCTGAGAGCGACAAATTAATTTTGGTCGCTTCTTTAAGTCTATTGCCCACCGCACCGGTCTTATTTTGTCTTTCCGAACCAGCCAGGTCAACTAAATTCAATTTTCCCTTGCGAATACCGGGTGATATGTGTCCATGCGTGGCATTTACTTCGATTTGTTCCAAGCTGATTGTGAAAATTGAGTGTGACCGGGAACTACTGACGTTCATAAGAGTCGCTCCCACCATGCGATTTCTACTGCCAAGCTTGAAGAGCTCTTCGCATTCGAACGCATTGTGTACCGTATGTATGGACAAACTTGGAACTGTCACACCCTCCCCGGGAACATCTTTCAATTGATGATTTAAATTCAGATTTTCATTTGAAGCTAACAAATCCCGAATATTTTCATTATAAATCTCCAAATAGCTGACTAAGACAAGATACTGTACATCGCTTGACACGGAGATAGCCTCAAAGATATGATCAAATGATCGCGATATAATGCCTCGTTCGTTTGATATCTGATCCAGCGCATAGGGCCCCTGCATCGTATGCGTTTTACCGCAACCTGTCTGTCCATATGCGAAAATTGTTCCATTATAGCCCTCAAGGACATTTTCAACAAGTGCGTAACAAATATCGTTGTACAAAAATTCACTGTGCGAATTTCTATCGTACGCGTTGTCGTAAGTGAATACTTTTGTAGGAGCAAGCGGATCTGAGGGGTTCTGTATCATCACAGAACAGCCATTGATGTTTACTATTTCCTATATCGATATTCATTAAATAAATAAAAAAGAAAATGAAAAATTGAAAATAACTTACTTTACAACCACTTTCTGTTTCCTTTTTGCTCAATGGTCGACAACGTACCACAACGCGTACATTCTCCCCCATTATCACTCCTTTGTACGTTTTTGGATAACTGAAAAAAATAGATATTTCTTAACGCTAAAACGTTAAGATGTATCGCTCGTCACCATTTATATACAAACGTGGGGACTCAACCTACACTACCACCTTTACCTGATCCTTTCGACTGGAACACGTTCGGAGCTTCTTATTTTGCTTATCTAGGGATAAAATGGCAAAAAGAAATTCATATTTGTATTAATCCGCAATAGGAAAAATAAAACAGCATTTATCTATATTATTAGAAACCTAGTTTACATGGATGAAGGTGACCTAAGCTGTGTTGCACACAAGCTATTCCGTACAGAACTGACCATATTTCTATTTGCTATGCTTGTAATTAAAGTAATTGTTTATTGATCAACCGACCAACTATGGTCACCACCCACTACACAGTGTATTCAAATTTATTGATTAGATATGAATGGCCAGGAGGACAATTACAATATGGAAATCGCCACTAATCACGATACGCTATTAGGAACACCCTGTGTTTATATCTATGAATAAAAATACGAAGTAGCCTATAGGTGCAATTACATGTTGTGCTCTATATTCTAGCTATACCAGTCCAAGTGCATGAGTGTGGGTTCTTAAATATCGATTGCTCACCAATTTTCTGACTGACAACTGTATCCTTGTGAACGTTAGGAGGTATCCACAGGTATCCACAAGTGCATACATACGTCGCATTATATTACATTCGGAGTGCTGATAACATTTATTTACTCACCTATTTCAGGGTCGTTCATATAAGTGAACCCTTTGCGAATAGAGATACTTCTAAGATGAACAATGTTATTTTGTGGTTCATTGGATATACTTTGGTAAATGTCCGCTTCCCGACAGCCCCTGTGCTACGTTTGCAACTTTTTCATTTACAAAATGACCTTATAGGTATGTACAGGACGTGATAGCTTTGTGGTGTATTCACTTGGTAATCAGGTAACAGTGGGATAGCAATAGTCAATGTAGAACGCTATTTGCTGCAAGACTACATGAGTTATAAACAAATGGAGGTGTCGTACCTGAACTTCGAACTTTTAATCAGCGTTAATGCAAAATTAAATCAAACATTTTCTAAGAATTTCGGTTTTTATTTTCACTTTTTTTTTTCGGCCATTCGCTAGTTTCTTTAGTGTGTGATCATAAAAAGTTTGGAAATTCATCCACACATGTATCTTTTAAAATGTTAGCTAGTACCCCCGGGTGGTACATTTTGGTCTTTCGAACCGGATCTTATCAAAACTACTTAAACGCACGGGATAGTGATTGTGCGTGTGACTTTACACCACAGCTCTGCAGAATTCGTGAATGCAGTATCAACGGTAGGATTTGAACACAGAAGTTCACATCGTGGGAGAAGTACTACCTACATATCAGGTGTGTGGCACTTTATAGTATTTTTAATATTTCATATGTGTCATATATATGAGGGCGCCATGGCGCAGTGGTTAGTGTGTTGGACTCTGGCGCACGATGAGCGAGTTCGGATCCCGATAACACCAACGCCATCGAATGTTTATTTCGCGGCGTCCCTTCTCGGCGGGGTACTGGCAAAACCCCCCGTAGTATAACTTGCCTGGAAAAAGCTTCTCGACTCAAGCCGTTCGGAATCGGCATTAAATTGTAGGTCCCTTTCACCTGTGTGAAAGATAAATCACACACAACATGGGTGATTGAGAGAAGCTTGGCTCTGGTCCTTCATGGGCTGTAACGCCACCAAAGAAGATGCGTCATATACATATCTAAAATACCAGTGTGATATGATCGTCGTGGTTGATTTGAACTCATCGGTTTATAATGAGTAGGGGTAATCTCGCGAACTTAATAAATGGTTTATAGCATCCAAGCGCATTTATTGAATGTAGAAGTTTCCTTTGAACTTTTTTCTGACTCGGTGCTCTTCTTACGCTGTCCTGGTTTTCCTCTGCAGTGCCTTTTGGTACGCTTCGTTGGTTGCTGCCTTTTTCTGCTCACACTCGCCAGCATACCACGGGTTTTTTGTCGCGGTTGGTAGGTATCCTAAGGTGGTTTCGGCTACTTCCCGAATGGCTGAGCGGCAATGTAGCCACATATTATTGGTATTTGTGTTCGACGTAGGCGTACCGTAGAGTCTTTCGCTCAACTGCTCCCTGTAGACTCTGGTAACCTCCGGTGTGCTCAGGCGCCCAATGTCGAACCTCCTCCTGGTGGGCTGGTGCAGCTTTCTGACATTGGACAATTGAGCTCTGAATCTTGCTGCTACGAAGAAGTGGTCAGAGTCAACATTTGCCCCTCTGAATGCTCGCATATCCAAGATGTTTGACGAGTGCCTTGCGTCAATGAGCACATGGTCGACCTGGTTGGCTGTTCGACCGTCCCTCCGGACGCCAGGTTGCTGTGTGAATTCGCTTACGAGGGAATCTTGTGCTTTTTATCACCGCATTGCGAGCTGTCGCAAAGTCCGTGAATCGGAAGCCGCTATCTGTTGTTGTATCGTGGAGGCTGTACTTTCCGATCACTCCGCCAAGGGTGTTCTCCTTACCGATTTTGGCGTTGAAGTCCCCAAGCATGATTTTTACATCGTACTCCGTAGGCGTTGTCCAGGAGGTCATAGAAGTCCTCCTTGATAGGGTCTTCAGCCTTGTCGGTGGGGGCGTGTGCACATATAAGGCTGATGTTATAAAATCTGCCTCTGATGCGGATCACAGCCAGGCGATCACTTATAGGCTTAAAGTCGATGACCTTCGACATTAGCCGCTTTCCCACGACAAATCCGCATCCCAGTAAGTGCAATCTTTTGTGACAGCTGTAATAAATGTCTCAATTTTTCTTCCTCATCATACCGTTTCCTATCCAGCGTATTTCCTGGACTGCAGTAATATCCGCCTTGTACTGCGTGCGGATTACTTCTAGTTTATGATCAGCTTCGGGAGTGTACAGGGTTCTGACATTCCAGGAGCATACTCGCAAATCGTGTTCCTTTTTCGTTCGTTGTTGTCGTCAAGTATCCGTCCGTGTATCCGAGGCATCTTGCTCATTCATAACTTTTGTGTTTTGACGTGATAACGTCTTATAAATCGATGAACACTGGCTGCACGTACAAAAAAGTATAACTCATTGTCACGTTCCGCCTGAGCGAAACAAGCGATAGAGAGGCATCTATTTTGCCTATGGGATAGCATTTTGTTTGCATACTTGGGGGCATGAAAAAATTGTGCCATACTTTAAGGAGTAATCAGTAATCCAGGTGATACATACATACATGCATACAACCTAATTCTGTTCTTAGACGACAAATACGATTCTGAAGAATTCGTGTGAAAAAGTCTGGAGTTTGTATGTTGGATATACATATATACATACATATGTACATATGTATGTGCCCATTTCGAAATCGAAAAAAAAAATTTTCACAGCCAATTACTCATGAACGCGTGCGTTTAATAATTGCTCGTTGGATAGCGCACACTCACGAGCAGCTCATGAGTGTTTGCGTTTCCTTACCAAAACAACAACACTGCCCGAGCAATCTCAGATGTATCGGCTGTCGTCCGAATATCGTAAGCAACCAGCGTGGGGGCGGTTAGTATTTAGATGGTGGACCGCTTGGGAACACCGGGTGTTGTTCATTTTTCATCAATGTATTCTAATGACGTTATCACGTAAAAATCGTCACGTCCGTAAAAACCGACTTTACAGACCACCAAAACATTTTTTTTACGTGGGCGGATTGTAAGCCCGCGCGCACAGGGGAATAAACAATCGACCATTAGTCACCTCTAAGTGTTGTAGCACTTATCAGAAGCCCCCAAGAAATAAAAAAAAACTCCTCAGGACCAACGTTAGTTGAATGCTAGTTGAAGGTTAGTCAACGTCTATATTTTATTTTCGTAAGTTTTATTTTTAAAACAAAAGGAACATAATCGATAATATGTACATACATTACCAAAGTGTGTTTATGCATATGTATGTATACGGGCGCATATTGAGAGCATCTTACAAAATAATTAATTTTTAACAAACATTTCTTGTCTCCGCTTAAAATTATTTAATTTAATTTTTTACTGTACGTATATAGGTACATCCAGGCACATAATTGAAATCAGGAAAACGATTTATCAAAACTGGTAATCGAAATAAGATTTAAAGCAAAAGGAATACCATCAAATGATAAGACGAAATACTGTTGAGTTGTGTGATTCTTTTCCTCCTCTATCTTTAAAGTAAGTTACACTTTTAAGCGCACTATAGCGTACAAAGTTTTTTTTTTTTCAATTATACACAAAAGTAGTTAATAAAAAGTTTTTTTTTTTACAAAGGATAACATTAACAAATATGTACATTGGCCTAAGAACAAATTAAAAATTAAAAACAATAAACAGTTAACAACTGGAATAAAATAAAACAATTAATGGTCCTATAAACTTTTCCGTGCTGTAGTTGCTTCATAGACTATCCGGTTGTAATGTCCATACATATGGTGTGACGTAGACATCTTCTGGACTTTGGTGGCCCATATTAGTACGGAAATTATAATTATGCTACACATTTAATCAGTTCAAGGGCCAACACGAGCTACCTACATAGATCTATCGTCAATAGGATGTCGATAACCTAATTTTAGTCTGAGTCAAAGGTTTCTGAGATAAATACTATTTTACAATGAAAAAAAAAAACAATTTGAGAGGGAGGGAACGAAGGACATTAATAGCAATAATTATAAAAAAATTGATTCGGGGCTTTGTGTTCGTAAACACATTTTCTGATTTTTTCTCCACTAATATTGATTTATTATTTTAATTAAACTTTTGCAAGAATAAAACTGTACAAGTTGTAGACACAGACTATACTATGGCTACCGCTATTTTCGACACTATTTACTTCAGCACTTTTCATCCCCAGGATACGTATGTATATCGTCAGTACATGGGCACATGAAAAAACAGAAATTTTCTGCAATTTTTGGTTTCTAGTTAAGATTGTAAAACTCATATGAATGCGTCCATATCCGCACTTTTAATAGATATTGCAGAACAAAAAAAAAAAAAATGTTGAAATACTTTCAATAAATGTTACTTTTTTACCTTTCATTTGTGAACTCGTCTATCCTAAGCTGAAAGAAAACTAGTTGTAAAGAGAATAAGAGGTACAGCCAGGTTCATGTGACCATGTCGATATCGCTTACAAGAGAATCATTGTTTGGGGACGATAAGATCGATTCCATGTTAGATTGATGTGATAGCGAAAGAAGATTATGCGTTGACGAAAGTATTGAATCGCTCATGCAATTGAGATTGCCCGATCGTTGATTGGAGGACGAGAGAAGCGGATCGCATCCGTGATGCTGAAGCGATGGCGACGAGTGATCGTGATGCGATTGAGATAGATCGCTGTCAGGGCAGCTGGAAACGCAGCTATTACTTCCGTTATGATTGAAGAGCTGCTGTTGGTTATTAATATTATTGTTGCTGTTATCGTTTTCCTGCTGATCGTTACAGTGATGATTGTAATGGGATTCGTTAGTGGATAATAAGTTGCCGTGAGCGACACTTAGGCAACAGCAATTGTCATTACCGTTAGTGAAAGCACTATTGCTATTTGACATAGTCTGTTGCAAGGTTGGCGAATGTGGTGAAGACAGGAGATGATGTGAGAGCATTGGATCGCGACCTTGAACTGGGTGCTTGTCTTCCATAAGATCTTCCATTCGGCATATGCTGAGATTTGTCTCGGACACTACGTCAGGAATCTAAGGACGCATGTTGGTGAGATTTACATATAAATTAGTTTTGAATGAAATCTTACAAAAACTCACTTTGTCTACAATATCTGATATAAGTGGAGTTGAATGATGACTACGAGGCTTTGGGCTATTACATTTAAGAAAGGAAGTCGGGGCGGGCGCCGAAACAGACGTCAGATTAAACTCGGACAGTGGTAAGCCGTGCGATTTAGCTTGCATTTCAAGTTCCTTAATAACGATATATATGATTAAAATGTGATGCAATAAATGTATTCACTTACTCGAATTCGATTTATTAGTCGCCGATTTTGAACTTCCATTTGCCGTTGACGGTATTCGCTTTGCTTCAAGCGATTAACTTCATGCTTCAAGCATTTAATATATTCAACGGATGATTTAAGTATTGTGCCTTTGTTCGGTCGAATATCTCGCACGACCTCGTAGTAGGGATCGTTGGTTTTAGGCAAGAGCGTTCCAAGTTCCTTGATGCGATCATTTATGTTGAATCTACGTCGTCGTTCAACTATTCAAGTGAAAAGAAACTTAATAAGTCAAACAAAAACGAAGATCCAGACAATTACTCATGTTATGGTTGTCTTTTTTTTGACGATCCTTGGCCATGGCATGCATCTCGGCATCAGTCAATGATTGTGGCTCTTGCTTAATTGATAAGTCAGATGAATATTTGCTTTCGAACTTTAGCGAATCGTGCAAGGCGCTAGAATCGTATTGTAAAATGTCCTCAAAGAACATATCATCTGCCTAAAAGAATAAACACAAGACACAGGAATGAGATATAGGTAGGAATCATATTGGAGGTCAAGTTAACAGTGTGAATGGAAAGTAACATGCATTTTTAAAAAAGCTCTCATACATATCTAGATACATACATAATCATTGCAATCACAGTTTTCATTCCACCTCATTGCCAGTTTAGCAATTAAACTTTTCAGAAGACACAGAAGACACTGTTCAAGCGAAAAGGATTCATTGAGGGGTTTAAGCATCTTAAGGTTAAAGAGTCAGGCTAAGGTCTCTTGTAGTACTGGTCCATTAAGATCAGTTTCGAAATAGTGCATGTTCGTAGAAAGCTCGGACTTATCGTCAGAAGCAAGATCAGTTTTAGCAATTGCAGTTTTTTTTTTTTGTTTTTGTTATATCAGGCCAGCGATCCATAGAGGATCTGAGCCTGAGCTATAGCTGCCTTCCATCTTTGACGGTCCCGGGCAAGCTGCTTCCAGTTACCAAGACCAAGATGTCTTACATCCGCGATTACTTGGTATTTATAGCGGAGGTTCAGTCTTCCTCTTCTTCTCGAACCAGGAGGCTCGGAGTCGAAGACTCTCTTAGCTGGAGCTTTGATGTCCATGCGCTCGATGTGGCCGAGCCTGTGTAGTCGACGGATCCTTGCCTTCCGGACTACATCCACATCTCTGTACAGCTCAAAGAGTTCGCGGTTGTGTCTTCTTCTCCATTCATCTTCCTCACAGACAGGACCCAAATCAGCTCCGTCCAGCCTTCGGCTCCGTACAGCAAGACTGGCAGTATGAGCGTTTTGTAAAGCATGACTTTGGTCTTTCGAGTGAGGAGTTTTGACCCCAGTTGTTTGGACAAGCCGAAGTAGCAGCGGTTGCCAAGGGCGATTCTATGCCGGATCTCCACTGTGGTGTCATTTGTGGAATTTACGTTTGCCCCGAGGTAGACAAACTCCTTAACTACCTCGAAATTGTAGCTGTAAATTGTTATATTTTGTCCCAGGTGGTGAGCGACGGATTGGTTTTTGCTTGACAGCATGTACTTCGTCTTGTCCTCATTGACCTTAAGACCAACTCGTTTCGCCTGTTCTTCGATCGCCGTGAATGCTTCCACAATGCCACGGCGAGAACACCGCGTATCCTAGCAGCTGGACGGACTTGTAGAAGATAGTGCCTTCCCTGTTGACGCCTGCCCGTCACACTATCTGCTCCAGCATCAGGTTGAAGAAGTCACATGACAGCGCATCTCCTTGCCGAAATCCGGTGCATGTTTCAAACGGTTCCGAAGTCCTAGAACCGAGTTGCACGGTGCATCGTGTATTTCAGTTTTCCCGGGATACCGAATTCGGCCATCGCATCAAACAGTCCTTCACGATGAATGCTGTCGTATGCGGCTTTGAAATCGATGAAAAGATGGTGTCTATCGATTCGAAACTCGTTGGTCTTTTCCAGGATTTGTCGAAGTGTGAAAATTTGGTCTATAGTCGATTTGCCGTGCCGAAAGCCGCACTGGTAACTGCAGCTGCAGCTACGGCAGATCTTGGTGAAGACCCATGAATTCCAGGTCGACACGCACCATGTTTTTGTCGCCCTTAAAGCCGCGTATGACAGTGTTTATAGAGACGAGCTATACAGAGCCATGTCATGTTTTAACATTCCTGCTCGTCAGACTGTGCAGGATGACTACGGAGAACTCTCGCTGCTCGATTAAGGTCGGAGGTGAACTAACCGACCCCTTTGAAGTTAAAAAAGGTTTTAGACAGCTTGACGCACTGTCACCTGGTTTCTTTAAAAATATTCTTGAAAACATCGTGCGGGACTCTGCGGCCAATACAAGAGGTACGATCTACTTCAAGTCCACACAACTGCTTGCCTACGCAGATGACATTGACGTTATTGGACGGACAAAGCGAGACGTCTATGAGGCGTTCGCAAGCATTGAAGCAGAAGCGGCTAAAGTGGGTATAAGGGTAAATGGGGACAAGACCAAATATATGCTGTCATCCAAGAAAGACGCGCAACACCGACGTCTTGGTTAGAACGTCACCTTCGGCAGCTATATTTTTGAAGTAGTCAAGGACTTTGTATACCTTGCCTTGATAGTGACAAGCAGCAACGACACCAGCGCTGAGATAAAACGCAGAATAACTCTTGCCAACCGTTGCTTCTTCGGGCTCAAGAGGCAATTGAGTAGTAGTGCCCTCTCTCGAAAAACTAAGATATCCCTCTACAAAACCTTAATCATCCCGGTCCTCCTCTACGGCGCTGAGGGTTGGACGTTATCAAAAGCGGATGAAGAGGCTCTTGGGCGTTTCGGGAGGAAAATTCTGCCTGCAGTCTTTGGCCCCGTTTGTGTAAACGGAGAGTGGAGGAAGAGATTCAACCAAGAACTGAACAGCGACATCGGCCTGGTAAGACGTCTTCGGATCCAACGCCGAAGATGGCTAGGCCATGTAGAGCGAATGGACATCAACGCTCCGGCCCGAAGAGTCTTCGACTTCGACCCCGAGGGACGACGCAGCAGTAGACGACCGCATTTAAGGTGGCGCGCACAGGTCGAAAGGGACCTCAACCAACTGGGCATGCGGCATTGGAAGCGGCTTGCCGAAAATCGGGCCGGCTGGAGAGGCTTGTTGGTTAAGGCCCTGGTTCACCCCGAACTGTAGCGCCATCAAAGTAAGTAAGAAGTTTGTTTTTTTTTTTTTTGAATATATTGGTGTAGCTCCTTAAAATAACTTTACTCCCGTAGTATGTATGCATGTATGTTGGCGTTACAGTCCATGAAGGAGCAAAATAGGTGAAAGGGACCTACAGTTTATTGCCGGTTCCGAACGGCAAATTTCGAGAAGCTTTTCATGACAATTTTACTACAGGGGTTTTGTCAGAACCCCGCTGAGGAGAAACACCGTGAAAACAGGTTCGATGATATGGCTGTGTCGGTATTCGATCGCGTGTCATCGGCGTCAGAGGCCAACACACTACCCTCTGCGCCACGACGCTCCCCACATTCGTACAGAAACCCATGATAAAAAAATTCGAAGGACTTGATTCATATGTATTCATAAGAGAGGCGTTCATAATTGTGTCCACCAAAACAATCATTTGAATACACTTACCAAAAAAGATAGCTATGTCTACCATGTCAATACTGTTCAGTTGCCTTTTGAAAAAAAAAGAAAAAAAACATTAAACCAATTCCCATTGACCAAAATGCACTACCAAGTTACTACGAATTGTTAACTTAACTCGAATAAAACAAAACAAGAGACCACCTCGTATAAAATGTTGATGTTCGTCCCGTAAGTTTGTAATTTTTCACTTTTTATGTTCTCAAAGCACATTTGCTAATAACATTATTCCAAGAAGTAACGAAAACACGTATACTATGCTATACCATACTATACTATGCAGAGCACGTTTGTTAATAATATTTACAAGAAGTAACAAAAACAGTATGATGTACATATGTAACTATCTATATGTACTATGTTCAGATCAATTAAGGGCATTCACTTACCTTTTGATGGCGACGTGTAATTATATTGAATACGGGCATGTTTTTTTGGCTTTCGATTGGGGTTATTATTTTTACAAAATACTCTCAACAGTTTTGTGGTTTTTTTTTTTTAAATTACTTGGAGCATAAAATTGGGCTTTGCTTAGATGCCGCTCAGCAGCCGCTTGGAAGTGGTTGTACTATTGTTCCATTAGGTTAAACTGCACATATGGCTATGATACTATAAAACAAAAGCGTGGAGGGTAATACACCGTGCCACCACTATACTGGGAAACTTTGTTTTTTAACATACATACTATATAGTGACTAAAGTAACTTTTTGCGTGACACAATTATCCGAGATTACATTCTTGGTGATATCTTCTTTATTTTATGATGAACGGGATCTCATGCACTTGCAGTACTCGGAATGATAATTTATTTACAAATAAATAAATAAATTCGTTCATCTGAAAGGCTACAATTGGAATTGAATGCACTCGCACGTCATGTCCCGAAATATGATCCGATTCACCAACAATCGCTCGATACTTAATTATTTCCATAATATTTATAAGCAATTCGTGCAATGCACGTGCACTACACTTATTTGAATTTTCCAATCACCTTTGTTGAGTTACTATATTGGTTTTAGGCGAAAGGAGAGTAATTTATTCGTATCAATCGTGAAAAATAGGTGTAGGTGTGGGAGCATCATTTCAAAAATTCGGGTGAACACGGATTCGTTGGCGTTTCTTCATGATTATGGAATATAACTGATTTACAACATCATACCATTGGTTGGGCTTAGCAAGTCACGATTCGATTCTGTTAAATCAGGGCAGTATCAATTGATTAGTAAGACTGACAACGACGGTATTAATCCGCACGCAGCCGTTATGATAAGAGCGGAATATTTCAAACCACATGAAACGAAAATGAAAAATACGTGAAATTAATAATAACAACACTCTCAAGTGGCGCAGGTTCATTAGAAAGAACCGAGTCGAGTCATACGAGAGACAGATTTACACCGAATTAAACGATATTCGACCATAACTCGAAGAGCATGTATCGAGTGATGCAATAAAAAGAAAGAAAAACACAAAAAGCTGAAAGAATGAAATGGAAAGATACGATGCAGTGATCATAACTAAACCGACAGAAGGCTTTCGACTCTAAGTGCTTTCACTAACGTTCTAATAAACAAGATTATACTATTCTCATGTGCTTGTTTTACCTTGTTGTTGTTGTTGTCATTATTCCTATTATTTATTACCCGCTGATAGTCATTAAACATTGGGCACGAAAAGCTGCTATTGATGTAGTGGCCATTTTTGTAGATACTGTTAATCGTTAAAAGTGCTCTTCGGACTTAAACATTGATTACGTCAAGTAATTTCTGCGCTCAAGATAAAATAATAAACATACGCTACCATGTGAACTGGGCTTTTCTATCAGTAGCAGGAAAGCTTTTTTTCGAGAACCTAATGTACAAAATATTGCTGGAGAATACACAAGGCAGTTGATGTAGTATAAGCGTGCAGTTCATTGCCTCTTGGTTATCCTATGAGGAGTGATTTGCTTAAGCTGGGGACATTTCAGCTCCATGTATGAATCCGTACATGTACATATGCGAGTATATATGAATGATTTTAACTTAAACAAATTCGTGACTCAATTCATGCTTTAATGACTTGAAGACATGCTGGCGATTAACGATATTATAATTACAAAGAGCGAAACAAACAAACATGATTTTTAATAATACGAATAACAATATAATGACGCCAAGATCATCCACAAGGTCTATCCACTCACTGCAAAAGTGCTTAGCACAATCACTAAGTTTTACTTTACGTTGACTTTCAGTCGAAATATAACTATTTAACTTTAAGTTATATTGTTAACTCTAGGTACAAAAAGCTCAATCGAATATGCATACACGCACGCACATTAAGATACGCATGGAAATAGTTTGGATCAAAAAGCAGCACTCGAAGTACATATAATTCAATTAATCAATGAACATAACACCTTGAGTCATATCTTGATTTATTGTCCGCTGAATAAGCCTACCACTGCAATCATTATTTTCAATACTTGTAAGCGGGAGCACGTATTATTACCAAGGATGAATTATGTGCCAAAGTGGGGGAGAATTTGGAGGTCTCTTACAGCTCGCGTGAGCACCAATATTTCTGATGATCTCTGACTTTACACGAGGAATATAAAGCCCCATAGGGAAACTAGATATGTTTGGATAGTATGGCCCTAGACGCTATCACGCAACAAAAAATAAGTTCCCTGAGCCCCTCATCCAACTCATTCCGCACTGGGGAAATCTTTAAACTCACGCACGACATCGACAATATAAGACTAAGCTAGCGGGATGAAGTATTTGCTTTGTAAAGCGACAGATATGAAATTCGAATTTCAGTTTAAAGGTGAACGAGGTCACGGTAATAGAATCAAACGTAATTAGCCCGCCGAATTCAAGGAGTTTTTACGTACAACGTATAATCGATCAAGCGTCGAAAAAAAAAAACCTCAAAAAGCCAAAAGCATTTCAAGTATACCGCTTTTAACCCTTTGTTTCCTATCTATGTCCCTAAATTAATTGATATGGATAAACCGAATTAGGTTAAGAAGCTTTTTACACATACAAGCTTGTGATATTTGCAATCCAAGTGTTTCAGTTTGTTGCTTGTGAAGCAGTGACTTATGCGAGCAACAAAAGAAAGTGTACACCGCCGCATTGCAATTTCAATATTTTATATCTAGACATAGCTAGCATCCTCTTGAAGCATATTAATGTATGTATGTATGTTGGCATTACAGCCCATGAAGGACCTAAGCCGAGCTTCTCTCAATCACCCATGTGTGTGTGATTTAAGTTTCCCATAGGTGAACGGGAGAGCACTAGAGCTGTAAAAGTAACTTCAAATTGAATACCCGTATGTATACGTTACTTTTGTTTTGAATACTCGTTACAAAAATGTCGTTACTCGTTACTTTCATAGATGCATAAAAAACAGTACAATGAAGAACAAGTCCGGTAGCGATGACGAGACGATACTACACACCATTTGACGCAAAACACATTGTATTGCTA
Organism: Eumerus sabulonum; assembly: GCA_951905685.1. Classification (NCBI taxonomy): domain Eukaryota; kingdom Metazoa; phylum Arthropoda; class Insecta; order Diptera; family Syrphidae; genus Eumerus; species Eumerus sabulonum. The sequence continues at coordinate 2,582,193 of OX645065.1, forward strand.
TCAATACTCAAAACAGATACCCACATCTAACAGTATAAGTCAGAATAAGTCAGGTGAGGCAGTTTGAATGATACGTACCGATCGACGACGATATACCAGATACCATTATACCCAAAATACCCAAAGTACAAGAATGGTTAGCGTATCCATAATGATACTTCGTTACTCAGTAACGAGTACTTACGATTATACGATTTGCTACAGCACTATTCGTTATACTCAAATACAGAAGTAACGAAATCGTGCTAGTAACGACATTTATTTGGGAGTAACGTTTCGTTACTTGGTACAAATTAGAGTACCCGTTACTCAGTAACGAATACATACGATTTGCTACAGCACTAGAGAGCACCGTGGCGCAGTGGGTAGTGTGTTGGCCTCTGACGCCGATGACACGGGATCGAATCCCGACACAGCCATGTCATCGAACGTGTTTTTCACAGTGTTTCTCCTCAGCGGGGTTCTGACAAAACCCCCTGTAGTAAAATTGTCATGAAAAGCTTCTCGAAATTCGCCGTTCGGAACGGGCAATAAACTGTAGGTCCCTTTCACCTATGTGAAAATGAAATCACACACAACATGGGTGATTGAGAGAAGCTCGGCTTAGGTCCTTCATGGACTGTAACGCCAACATACATACATACATACTCTTACAAACACAATAAAGTTAGACTAAAACACGGAAACTTGTATTAAATCTTAGAGAGGAAGGAACATCGTTACAAGATATAGCAGAAATAGCAGATACAATAACATCATCAAAAACGCGGATGATCGACCTAGTTCCAGCAGGTCAAAAAGGTTGTCTAAAAAAAGGAAAGGGGAACCTGACACGGGTTTCGTTTGGTGCTCTTTATTATTTAACTCTACGCTTATGCGGACGTTGACTGAGAGACTGTCCCCAAACAGTCTGCGGCACGGATTTATATACCCGAGTGCATGTGATGCTACATACAAGTCGGCTATCATATCCACGATCTCGCCCTCGAGATCGGAATCTTCTTCCTGGCGATAGCTTTGTTGAGGTTGTTCGAAATGTCGTGGCTGTGCGGCGGTAGGCCTTCATGGTCACCGTCATCCTCTTCTCTGGAGCCTAGATCTGTTTCTTCTTCCACGACGAATTTCGGAGCAAGCAGTCCCCTTCCGGTGGAAGATGTTTCTTACTCGTCCTCGTTTCCGGCGGAGTTAATTCCCAGCCGTTGCCTGTCTCCTCTGTATAGTCCCCCTATCGTCACGTCCCCTAACGATAGTTCAATCCGCCTCTTGGTCTCGACGCCTCCTTCTGCCACTACTCTAGCGTTGTAGGGGTCTCCGCAATACAGGCGGTGATTGATATGCATTTGTGCTTTTTCACCACTTTCACCTGCGGGTGGTCCAGTATCTTCCGCCCAATTAGCATCGAATATGGCTAGCTTTCGTCTGGCACTATCCTACCTACGGTCTGGCACGCTCCTCCTCCGAATCCTCTCAGTCGTCTCTGATCGTCTACGTACTTGATTCCGCCTTCCTCTATGGTCGAGCAGCAAGGGCTGACGCAATCACTCCCCAAGTCAATAAATGGTGTGACCTAATACCGGTCCACCATTGTGTTCCTTATGTATTCGGACCTGCTCTCCCTCAACAGCAGCTGGGTGAGCTTTTCTGGTCGGATTCTGACTCGTTTGCCATCCCTTTGTGGGCAATCCGTCTTGTAGTGCCCGGATTGATCGCACGCGAAGCATTTTGGCCCAACTCCTGTGGTTCTCCCGCTGCTCCGTCTCTCCACGTAATACCGCGCCCGCTGTTCCTTAACCCTATCATCCAGCGAACCCTGTTAAGAACATCGTTGACCCACGTAGGCCTTAGCGCCCAGAAGATTTCCTGGCATTCCGCATCCACTATCCCCTTGACGATATACTTGACCAGGGTGCTCTCCTGCACAGGTCCCCGTGATGCCATCATTCTTATTTCAAATACATATACATATATATATATATATATTCCTCCGTGCCCTCGCCGGAATGTTGCCTTCTTTCCCATAGCCTGTCGTGGATAGTTGTGGATAGGTCGATGAAAAGTCTGATCCTTCGGATTTCAGTCTTAGTGCTTAGCTTAGTGCCACTATTCGTTTCTCACCGCGGTCTCGCCATCTATGTCCGTAGTGGCATTGCTTACTAGCTTCTTCCGTTCACTACTGCTTTCTTTATAGAAGCCCCAATCTAGACAGGAATGCAACATTTGATGCATTCGACTCACTGTCTGATTCCACTCTAAGAATTATTTCCCTGTTCCCTCGCACTGAAATCGTTTTACCGGGCGATTTCAATGTACACAATTCTCAGTGGTTCCGACATTCCGGACAGATAACAACCGAAGGAAGGTATGTAGGTATGAAGGTACGACGATATTGACATAATAGGTAGATCACAGCGAGATGTCAATGAGGCGTTTGCGAGTATTGAGATGGAGGCGGCGAAAGTTAGTTTGGCAGTAAACGAGGGCAAAACTAAATATATGCTGTCATCAAAAAAGGACGCTCAACACCGACGTCTCCGCCAGAACGTTTGTATAGGCAGATATAAGTTCGAGGTAGTTAAGGACTTCGTCTACCTTGGCTCCGCAGTGACCTGGAACAACGACATCAGTTCCAAAATCAAACGCAGAATCACTCTTGCCAATCGCTGTTTCTTTGGGCTCAGGAGGCAATTGAGTCATAGAGCCCTCTCCCGAACGACAAAGTTGACTCTTTATAAGACCCTTATCATCCCAGTCCTGTTGTACGGCGTAGAAGCATGGACACTATCAAAGGCGGATGAGGAGGCCCTTGGTCGTTTCGAGAGAAAGATTTTGCGCGTGATTTTGGGCCTATAAACGCAGACGGGGGATGGAGGAGCAGATTCAACGACGAACTTTACGGGCTGTACAGTGACATGAGCCTAGTCAGGCGTCTACGGATTCAACGCCTAAGATGGTTGGGTCATGTAGAGCGAATGCACACCACAGCTCCAGCCCGGAGAGTCTTTGAATTCAACCCCGAGGGACGAAGAAGCAGAGGACGGCCGCACTTACAGGTGGAAAGGGTACCCAGCCAACTGGGTGCGCGGCAATGGAAAAGGCTAGCAAAAGATCGTGCTAGTTGGAGGGGCATGTTGGTTGAGGCCCAGGTTCACCCCGAACTTTAGCGCCCATTAAGAAGAAGAAGAAAGTCTAAGATAAAGATCTAAAATTACGACGACTGCATAAGCACGTTGGCTACAACGACCTCCACATCCTAATTACTTAGCCCACATAGAAGTGTTGAAGAGGCAGAATGCAACTAGATATTTCGTCTGTTAATTTTTCGCAGATGTGGCGACGAAACCAAGAAAGGAAAAAGAAGGATGTTCCAATGAATATAGTGATTTAGTGGTGCGAGCGAATATCTAAGAGTGTGTGACGGAAACGACCCGTTCAAACTTCAAATTTCGTAAAAGGTTTCGAAAGGTTTAATGTGATTTGCAACTGAGCGCTAATTACTCAGATAAACACAAGCTATGTGTGAAGTATAGATTCACAGTCTATTAATCTGACGTAATGTTATCTATTGAAGAGGAATACATAGTAAATAAGAGGCACCAACGGTGCGCATTAATTCACCTATATACGCATCAAGGGTACTTATGTTATCAGGCAGATGAATACGTTTTGTCTGTGTCTTTCTTTCGCTTCGAATTATTAACTCATTTTCGTCTTCTTTTAAATTAAGTCCGAAGTAAGTCGTTTAAATAATTTCCTTCTTCACTTTGGCCGACGTACTAGCGATTAAGGAGTTTTGCAAGATACTCACCCGTTGCCCCATTACTGAGAGAGAAGTTGCAATTTGTACTGACAGCCGGTCTCGATTCTCGCACCATGACACCGCATACACAGATGAAATCACTTGTGTATGCGGTTATATCGGTCGAAGCAGAAAGAATATAAGAAACTTATTCGTAGATCGAGGAACGATTCTTATAGGACCTTCTGCGAAGAGATCAAGTCTCTGAGTGCGACTAGCAAGTTGGTTAAAGTCCTCAAACGGGGAAAACCGACAAAGCTGGATGCACTCAGAAAATCTTATGGTACCTTTGCTGAGTCTAAAGGGGAAATTCGTAGTTTACAGATCGACATCGGCTCGTTGCACACTCCTTCAAGGGAAACTGAAACTGAAACGATGAAAAAAACTCGGCATAACTGGTATATTGCGTCGCGCGTGGTTACGACTGAAGCTATTGAATTTGCTGTGGCATCCTTCGATGGCTTCAAATCGCCGGGCACCAACGGGATATATCCTTTTATGCTGCAAAAAGGTATAAGGCAGCTGCTTCCTACTCTGAAAAGGATTTTCACTGCTAGTCTACCCACTTGCTCTATTACCCATTCATACCCATACATACCCAAAATACCCAAAATAGGAAAAGCAGACTACTCACTTGCCCAGAGCTTCAGACCAATTAGTCTAACATCCTTCCTGCTGAAAAGCATGGAGAGACTGGTAGAGTTGCACGTGTGCAAAGTTGCCCTTCGAATGAACCCTCTTTCGAAGATGCAACATGCTTACCAGTGCGGAAAATCCTGCGAGACTGCGCTTCAGAACCCACTTGGGAGAATTGTATGCCGCTCGAAAGGAAAGAGTACGCGCTGGGCATTTTCATCGACATTGAGGGAGCTTTTGATAATGCAACTTTTGACAGCATGTGCAACGCTGCCAGACATCATGGCGTAGATGAAGCAATGGTCCTATGGATCAATGCACAGGATATTGACCGCTGATGCAGGCCTCGACCAGTATGTCAAATCCGGCGTAAATAGGGGCTGCCCGCAAGGTGGCGTCCTGTCTCCGCTGTTATGGTGCATGGTGGTCGATTCTCTGCTTGATGCTCTCAATGCCTCTGGAATCTATGCCCAGGCCTATGCGGATGATGTCGCCATTCTTTCTGTCGGCTCATGTTTAGTGACTGTCCGTCTCAAAGCATAGGCGCCGCTAAATGTGACCGATGATTGGTGTACTAGAAATGGGCTGTCAGTCAATCCTCTTAAGACCGATGTCGTTCTCTTTACGAAAAGGAGGAAAAATACCGACATGACTTAGCTGGTACTAAAAGGCACTTCCATCCCGATATCCAAGGAGGCTAAGTATCTAGGAGTCATCTTAGATAGCAAGCTTCTTTGGTCAAAGCATGTTGAGTCAAAAACCACCAAAGCGTTGTCAGCTTTCTGGCAATGCAAAGGAGCTTTTGGCAAAACATGGGTTTTATCACGGGCAAAGGTCTTCTGGATCTACACGGCAATGATAGGACCTATAATCTCATATGTATGCATCGGTTGTCTGGTGGAACAGACTAAAACGCAAACACGTCGTAGCCTTTTTCACCAAACTCCAAAGAAGGGTTTGTCTCAGCTGCACGGGGGCCTTTCCCAGCACGCCGGGTGCTGCTCTTGATGCTATGATGAGCCTTCCACCTCTTGATATATTTATCAGAGGGTGGGCTCTGAAAGCCATGTCTCGTCTGAAGAGAAAAGGCTTTTGGTATAACTCGCATAGGAATAACGGCGTGCTTGCGCAAGAATTGTCCTGCGACCCCTTTCTCATGGACATGCCTTCTGACGCACTGACGCCCGTTATTCTACTGCGCCGTAGAATAACCCTATGGTTCCAGTTCTGGGCCGGGTCCGGTGCTAGGGACTTCTTTAAGCGCGAAAACATCCGACTGCACTTCTCTTCAGGAAAATATGCGTCTGTCTTCCAATCAGAGATATACGGAATCCTAATGGCCATGCACTACGTTGTGAGGCACAGGTGGAAGGAGGAAAGCATATGCGTCCGTAGTGACAGCCAAGCTGCACTAAAAGCTGTGTGTAACCCCTGAACTAGCTCCACATTAGTGCTTGAACTCAAGTCCTTCTTAAGAAGTTAAGAAGACCAGGTATCCCTACTTTCTGAACGTCTGTCAGATCGTTAAGGAAGTAAGAGCCTAGGTATCGTTTCCTGATTCTGCAGAATGCTGGACAGGTGCAGAGAAGGTGGTTTCCTGGATTCGACATCCTCCTCGTCTTGGCAGCTTCTGCAGAATCATTCGGAACTATTGCTAGTTTTTGTGCGTGACTTCCAATGAGGCAGTGTCCTGTGATGACACCGATGACTTTGTAGAAGTCAGTTCTTCTTAGGGAGATTATACTCCTTGTCCGTTGACTGTCAAGCCGAGGCCAGATTTGCCTGGTGATGAGGAAGGTATGTCCCTACGTCCATCTCAGGTTCGTCTCGGCCCTGGCGAGATTAGTCAGATTATATTTAATGGTTGTAATGATTGTAGAGTCGTTCCTTGTTTGGCGAGTGTGTCGGCTTTTTCATTTCCTGGAATGTCGCTGTGTCTCGGTACCCAGATAAGTTGTATGTTGAACTGTCCTGCCATCTCGTTAAGAGGTAGGCGACAGTCGAGACTAGATTTTGATGTGTACACATAGGACTCCAACGACTTTAAGGCTGCTTGACTATCCGTGAGAATACGGATATCCGTGGTGGATATTGCGTTCCACTTCAGCCAAGACAAGGCCTCCTTTATTGCCAACAGTTCCGCCTGGAAAACGCTGCAGTGATCTGGTAATGTTAGACCTTTATGCAGCTTAAGTTATTTGCAGAATACTCCACTGCCCACCCCGTCTTTGGTTTTAGACCCGTCAGTGCAGAAGTCTACGCAGTTTCTGCGAGGTTGAGTGTGGCGAGTCCAGTTTTTTCTATCCGGGTAGATCGTTGTAAAGTTTTTTTCCAAGACTGTGGTAGGTTCTGTGTGGTCCAAGTTTCTGGAGGAGTGGCCAGTGACATAACTCGTCCATTTCGTGTTGGCTTTTAGTCTTATGGCCGTGTGTGTGGCAATTTGCTTGCCGAAAATATCGAGTGGTGTAAGGTCGAGTATCATGTTAAGCGAAGCCGTTGGTGTGGACCTGAGGGCCCCGGTAATGCACATGCCATCTCTTCTACCTTCTCGAGTTGGTAGAGACTATCACTCCATATATTAATATGGGTCTAACGACCGTTATGTAGAGCCATAGGGTGATCTTGGGGTTGAATCCCCATTTTTTTGCTTTAATTAAGAACAATAAGTGTACATAGTCCATCGTCGTCATATTGACTGTTTTTGACAGTCATAAATAGATTTGATTTTTCTATTGGAGCGTAATGTTTTGGAGACAGACGGCGAACTGTAGGGTAGTACTTCATGATGTTCGGTTTCGCCAACATCTTCCTAAAGTTCTTCGTTGAAAAGGAAATGAAATGGACAGGAATATTTCAGTCCTGACGGGGAATCTTGAGAAGCTTTTTCTGACAGTAATATTACAGATGGTTTTACCGATACTATGGTATTTGCAAAAACAAGATTGTCTTTGGAATTTAACATTTCAAATCCGGTTATACATATATCAACTGAATATTATAAAAAATAGAAACGAAAAATGTGTCCTTTAGAACTTACCTCCGAATTACTGGTCGCTACCGAGCTCAGGCTAGGAGACATTCCTCCAACGGAAACCCCCGGACTTGCGTTTGTTGTTGTCATCGACATATTGTTATTATTTGTATGACCTGCACCATTATTACGATTGTAATTATTAGCAGCGCGATTACTATTATCGTTACTATTACTCGTCGATTTGAATTGATTATTCAATAGCTTTGAACTACTGACATTTGCACTATTACTGCATGACGCATTATTATTGCTACAACCCTTGAAACCACTACTACTGTTAAAACCATTCCCATTAGAGCCTTTGGCTCCAATCGAATTCGCATCTGTAATCGAAGTCGATGCAGAGAAATTCCCCACACTAAATGGTGATGATTGCATATTAGTACTACCATCATCGTGTCCGATCCGCCCGGTCATTGGTGAACAGTTGTTGTCCAATCGGTTTTGTTGATCAGAGAAGTTCATGTTGTTCAGTTTGAAATTCGTTAACGACGTTGAGCCTAGTGGACCCTTTCCATTCTATCGATGAGAGAACAGTCAAATGACGAGTGAGGAAACAAAAAATGAATGAAAGCTAACCTGGCCAAAAACATGTTCTTCCCATTCGCCGGATTGCTTAAAAGATTCACTAAGAAACCTACGCACTTGGCTTTTCTGCTTCTGGATGACATGATAACGAGTGGGATTTTCCAAGACAGTACGGACCTATAAAAAAAAGTTTATCATATATGTAAACAGCTTTATAAATGCTCTCACTTGTAGAATCTGGGGCGGTACATCAACACCAATGCTCTGAAGTGGGACTTTAAGAGCGGGCGTTGAGCTATCACGCACAGATATCTGACTATGCTGCATTGGTGAGGTACTGGGCATGTACGGCGAGAGGATTTCTGTCTGCTGATTTGTATGCTGCTGTTGAAGTATTTGTTGCACATAATGCTGTGAGCCGTTGTTCGATTGAACAATAATCGCACGCTTTTCAGCTTCACGTCGTTCAAGCTCTTGTTGCTGTTGTTCACGCTGCAGTTGAAGTTTTAATTGTGTTCGGGATGTTGGAGTGGCTGTTTTAAATGTTGGTCTATGGTGAAAAAAAAAAACAAACAGAAAAATAACACTTTTAATAAGACAAATACACACCAAAACAGGCAATAGCAATGAAGAAAATGTTTCTGATTTATTACCCTCCAGTAAGTGGCGGTAAGCTATTGGCTGTGGGCACCTCAACGGAATCAACTATACCCAGATCAACTATACTTGGATCCATTTCTAAAATCATTTCTAAGTCTTTATCGATTCCGACTGTCACGTGTATGCTTTTCAGTTGCTCTTGAACTTGCTGCGTTTGCTGTTGTTCTTCTTGAAACTCATCTGATCCCATAGCAGATTGCATCTGCTCCACTTCCATATTGTTATCAACACTGTCCATGGCCACTGGATCGACACCTACTTCAATACAGCTCGGATCACCTTTCGCATCACCAACCGAAAATGATCGTACATCAATGATGTTCCTGTCGCACATGCCGATCGCAGTTCTATCTAGATATTCAGACTGATGTGAATCGTGATATGAGCAGTTGATGCTCGTTTGCGACATTTGTAACGTACGGATGCGTCGAAGAAATTCGTGAAACTCTTTTCGATTCTGTGATTTTGATCCTGACTCTGAATCTCTCAATCGTTCGTCAGTCGAATGGCAATCACTCTCATTCACTAAGTGATCATTGTCATATTGCGACATCGAATTGTGGGCCCCTTGTTGATCTGTTATCGGGCCCGATGATTTGACGTGGCTTTCCAATGTTGGTATTGAAAAGCTCATGGTGAATTCGCGTTAACAATTCTTTACTTTGGCCAGTAAACGCGTATAGTACATTTTAAATATTAGTTAAATTGATCGAGATATCCACGTAGGCGACTGATTTAAATGCGATTATTGTAGCCGTTTTCCCGAACGCTTTGCTTTTACGATTCGTAAGTGTTTGACAGTCTTTGTAGTTTATTAATGCTGAATACCAATTCGAATGGACTCGCTCGCTGAAATAGCGTGTTTCTCGAGAATTTTTGATTTTTTTTTTTTTTTTGATGTTTGGTTTTTATATCCTCTGGCCGAGTTAACAGCGACAAAAAACTTTTTCGCGATCATCTGGTCCAAACGATTTGAATTTCGTGCACGATATACATAACTTGGAAAACGTTCGAGATAAATTAATAAGAACAACAACTGGGAAACGACAGATTCATCCCGAGACACTATCCTGTGTATTAAGAGAAAAATAATAGGGCAACAAGCCAGAGAAAGGTATGGAAAGCAGACAAAAAGTTGTTTGCCAATTGAAGGTATTTCCGTATCAAGACGAATTTCGGGTTCCTGAATACCAACGCCAGTTGATCACGGTAAACAGTATATACATCTACGTATTTGTACGTAAATAAATACATAAATGGTATATCCATGAGGTAGGAAAACAACAGCCGTGTGCTATGATTTGGCTAAGAAAAACGCATGCGCTTGCTTGAGCGCTCTTCTAATGTTTATTTTTGACGCACAGTCATGTGGGAAAGTACACGTACATACGTGAGCATTCGCGGGTCATATTTATTGCTTTGTAGGGAAAACGTCCACTCGTCTCTATTCTAATTCGTATCCGATCTACCGAAAAACCGACTAATGTTATATACAGTTGATATACAGTGGCCAAATGAATGTACTTTTTCGCTATGGCACCAACAGATAAAGTTTAAGTTATTAGGTCCATCATTTCGATTTTAATATCCAATATTCAAAAGAAGAAAGAAAGAAATAAAAAAGTTAATTAAAGAACACAAACATTGTACATGCTTAGTAAACATTCTTTGGAAAAATCAAGTGTACTTGTACTTTGGTCTACTTCAAAAACTTGAAAGCTCTCTTCCTACTGACTACTTCCTAATAATCAAAAGTTACTTAACGAATCGACACTTCTATGTTAAGTACAATGATGCATCATTAAAGTTACACGCAATACGAGCTGGAGTACCCCAAGGCAGCGTACTTGGACCACTTCTATATAACATCTACACCAGGGATATTCCTCTACCCACACAGACAACATCGATGATAGCTACGTTCGCTGATGATACTATCTTGCTCTGCTCGAACAAATGCCTTCACACAGCGACCACGCAACTCCAAAAAATATTAGACTATTCTATGGAATGGTTCAATGGTATCTCGACAGCAAGCTTACGTAGAACAATCACATACAACAAAAGAGAAATCAAATGAAGAACAAAACCAGACAACTCTACTGGCTAATGCGTAAAGACTCTCCGTTATCAATCCACAACAAGATTCTGCTCTACGAAGCTGTAATAAAACCAATATGGGCATACGGATCTCAAATCTGGGGTACAGCCAGGAAATCAAACATAAATATAATCCAAAGACAACAATCAACAATTCTACGAACACAACATTGACATACATAACGACCTCAAAATTCCTATTGTTGAGGAAGGAATAACCAACATAAGCAAACGACATCTGGCAAGGCTGATTCCACATACCAACTATGATGTCTCCACTTTACCAATCCAAGAAATGTTAAGTAGACGGCGCCTAAAACGAAGAAGACCTACTGATCTTAGTAACCATTAAAAGCTACATATACTCATGTTAACCGACGAGGCTGAAGACCCTATCAAGGAGGACTTCTATGACCTCCTGGACAACGCCTATGGAGCTTGTCCGGAGTACGATGTAAAAATCGTGCTCGAGGACCTCAACGCCAAAATCGGTAAGGAAAACACCCTTGGCGGAGTGATCGGAAAGCACAGCCTCCACGATACAACAACAGATAACGGCTTCCGACTCGCTGACTTTGCGACAGCTCGTAATGCGGTGATAAGTAGCACAAGATTCCCTCGCAAGCCAATCCACACAGCAACCTGGCGATCTCCGGACGGTCGAACAGCCAACCAAATCGACCATGTGCTCATTGACGCAAGGCACTCGCCAAACATCCTGGATGTGCGGACATTCAGAGAGGCAATTGTCGACTTTGACCACTTCCTCGTAGCAGCAAGATTCAGAGCTCGACTGTCCAATGTCAGAAAGCTGCACCAGCCCATCAGGAGGAGGTTCGACATTGGGCGCCTGAGCACACCGGAGGTTGCCAGAGTCTACAGGGAGCAGCTGAGCGAAAGACTCTACGGTATGCCTGCGTCGAACACAAATGCCAATAATATGTGGCTGCATTGCCGCTCAGCCATTCAGGACAAGAAACCCGTGGTATGATAGCGAGTGTGAGCAGAAAAAGGCAGCAACCGACGAGGCGTACCAAAAGGCGCTGCAGAGGAAAACCAGGGCAGCGCAAGAAGAGTACCGAGCCAGAAGAAGGGAGGAGAAAAAACTACTGCGACAAAAGAAAAGAATCTTAGCAGCCTCCCAGCTCAAGGATTTCGAGGAGTCTAGGGAAAAACATAAAAAACGAGCCTTTTACAAGAAAGCCAAAGGCCTTGCAAGAGGCTTCAAAAAGGGCACCCTGGCTCTTCGAAACTGCGAGGGTAATCTTGTCACCGACCCGCAGGGAATAGTGGATATATTTAAGCAGCACTTCCAGCGGCTGCTTAACGAGCATGACCAAGAGAGAGTGGTAGGGACCGAGGAAATCCCAACTCCAGCCGCTGAAGTAGTCCTCCCACCCAGCATCAAAGAAGTCGGCACAGCCATTCAGAAGCTGAAGAACAAGAAGGCCGCAGGCTCAGATGGCTTGCCATCAGAGCTCTGCAAGGCTGGCGGCGATGTTCTGGTAGGGAGCATGCACCAGATCATCTGCAGAATTTGGGAAGATGAAAGCATGCCCGACGACTGGAATACCAGCTCTATATGCCCCATCCACAAAAAGGGCGATCCTACCTCTTGCAAGAACCTGCAGAACTTGCAGGTATATCCCTGCTCAATGTCGCATACAAGATCCTGTCCAGCGTATTGTGTGAACGTCTAAAACCATTTTGCACCGCACTAATCAGCAGCTACCAGTTCGGCTTCCGGCCCGGCAAGCGGGCTTACGCAGAGGCTTACAACAAAATTTTAAATGAATATCAGCCAGGCTTCAACATTCAGCATTAGTCAACATTGGACCACATCCTTACCCTTACCAGCATTGCGGAGTTTTTTAAGAAAAGTCGTATAAAGCTATATGTTTTCTTTGTTGACTTCAGTGCAGCTTTTGATTCCACAGCACGGGAAGCTCTCTTCTACAAGCTGTACAATTTAGGTTTGTCTAGCAAGGTAATAAACGTACTGAAAGCGATGTATAGAAATAACGTGACGTATGTTTGGAATGGAAAGTTTGTTTCGGAAGAATTTGGAACGCAAATGGGAGCTAAGCAAGGATGCATCTTAAGCACTTTACTTCTCATCTTATTTATAAATGATATAGTCGATGAAGTAGGAGGAGGTGTTGAGCTTGGTGAGGATACCTGCGCTAAAGTTTGCAGACGATTTAGTGTTCCTGTCGGAGTCGATAGAAGGGATGCAGCTCGTGATGAACCGTCTTGAAAACTACTGCAATCAATGGAACCCGACAGTGAATCTATCGAAATCAAAGGTGACGATTTTTAGGAATGGCGGTGGAAGATAATCTCGCAACGAAAAGTGGTACTATCGGGGCGAAAGCGTCGGTATATTGTGTGCCAACTAGCAGCAGCTAAAAGAGCTATTTCAGCAGTTTGGGGCGTTGCATCGATAATAAGTATATCGACCACACAATCTGTTTCGCGCAACTGCTTCGTCTATACTGCTGTACGGGGCCCAAATTTGGGGTCATTCCTTTTTCCTTAGATACTTTCTGAAGCGAGTTTTTCGGCTCCCAATATGTACACCAAACCATATGCTGCATCTTGAAACTGGAGTCCCACCCCTTTTTCTAAATACTCTTAAGCTGCACGCGAACTATATTATGAAAGTGGTCGAGATGGAAGAAAGCAGATTGCCGAGGATTGTACTGAAACACATAATATCGTCAAGAGGGCCTCTGTTTTTAAAGTGGGAGGAGTTGGCGGCAAATTATGGCGTGAATCTGGATATTTTTGTTGATATGCAACTACAATCGGTAAAATCCACGTTCGCCAATGTTTTGAAAAAAGCAGGCAATTTTACCAGAAAGTGAGACGAACATGCCAAGGCTATAAAGCCAGAGCAGAAGCCTGCAGGGATGAGCACGGACAACTAGTAGTGGAGTCACAGTCGATGCTGAGATTGTGGAAGGACCATTTCTGCAGACTGTATAACGGCGATGATAGTCAAAATGCCGCCGTCAGGCAGAGCGAACCATTCACAATGGACGAAGACGAAAGAGAATCCCGTTCACCCGACCTAGACGATGTTAAGATAGCGATATCGAAACTTAAGTCTTATAAAGCTGCTTGAGCAGACGGACTCCCCACGGAACTGTTTAAAGCAGCTGGCGATGGGCTGGTCAGGAACATGCACCAACTCATCTGCAAGATATGGTCGGACGAACGCATGCCCGATAAATGGAATTTCAGTATCGTTTGCCCGGTCCATAAGAAAGGAGACCCCTATGATCGCGCCAATTACAGAGGGATAAGCCTCCTGAACATCGCATGATGCCGTTCGTGGACAATCTGATGGGTTCCTACCAGTGTGGTTTCAGGCCAGGAAATTCCACGATAGACCAAATATTTACACTACGGCAGATCTTGGAGAAGACCCGTGAATTCCCGGTCGACACGCACCATCTTTTCGTTGACTTTAAAGCCGTGTATGACAGTGTTTATAGAGACGAGCTATACAGAGCCATGTCATGTTTTAACATTCCTGCTCGTCAGACTGTGCAGGATGACTACGGAGAACTCTCGCTGCTCGATTAAGGTCGGAGGTGAACTAACCGACCCCTTTGATGCTAAAAAGGGTTTTAGACAGGGTGACGCCCCATATATATATACAAGAGTTGCCTCTCCCTGTCCTATATCCCCAGCAAGTGGAAGGTAACCGAAGTCACTTTCATACCCAAGGCTGGCAAAAGCTTCCACACGTATGCAAATGACTTGAGGCCTATCAGTCTTTATTCTTTTCGAATAAAAACTCTAGAGAAGATTTTAGACGCTCACATACGTCACAGCTGTATCTCAGGAAGGCTGTCGCATAACCAACATGCCTACAACAAAAGCATATCGGTGGAAACAGCACTCCACTCACTGGTCAACAAAATAGAAAGGCCACTGGAACTCTAGTCGCCTTTCTCGACATTGAGGGTGCCTTTAACAATGTCGAACCGAGGGCCGTCACCAAAGCGCTGACGGATCTGGGTGTTAAGCCAACTTCGCTGGGGCCGTCTCAACTAGAATGGTTAGCAGAGGTACACCACAGGGTGGAGTACTCTCCCCTCTCCTGTGGAACGTGGTGGTCAACCTTTGGTGACCGCCAAAGGAAAATTTCCCAGCACTCTATGCGACCTTATGCAGAGTGCATTACATACAGTAGAAACCTGGACGCAGAACTGTGTTGATCTTAGGTGTCGAGGGTTGGTATTGAGCGAAATCATTTCAAGGAGGGCAGGAGAGTCGATAATTCCAGCTATAAGCTGGTAAATGAAGAGAATGTCAGCTGCCTCACGGCGTGCTTTCAGGGTTTGTAAGCCGATCAATTGTAGACGGTCTTCGTAGGGTGGTAATACAGTCCTGTCAGACCATGGGAGACCTCTTAAGGCAAAACGCAGAAATCTACGTTGCACAGCCTCAATTCGTGCAGAATGGCTAACGTAGTAAGGAGACAAGGCTTGACGGGCGTATTCCAGGATAGGTCGGGCGTATGTAATGTAGAGGGATTTAGTGACGTAGGGATTCGAGAATTCCTTAGACCAACGTTTTATACAACCAAGGACAGAATTAGCTTTGTGTATGATATGATTGACGTGGGAGACAAAGTTTAGCTCTCTGTCGCATATGATACCTAGGTCGCGTATGAAAGAGACGTGAGGTACAGGCTCGTTAAGTAGATGATGTGTTCTAGGAGCAGAGGGAAAGCGTTTCCGAGAGAACGTAACGAACTGGCATTTACCGATGTTGAGTTCCAGGTTGTTGTTATCACACCAATTACAGAAGAATACAAGGTCGCTTTGGAGTGCTAGCGAGTCTGCAGGAGTTGATATTGTCTTGCTGATTTTCATGTCATCTGCATATATTGACAAATGGGAATCTTTTAATATAAGGTCGACATCGTTAACAGCGGGGACAAATATTATAGGGCCGAGATGACTACCTTGCGGAACACCGGAAGAGGCAATGATGGGGTCAGAGATTCAGTTTCTAAAAAATACTCTATAATGGCGATTCTCAAGGTACGATTTAAGCCATGATATGATTTTGGGCGGGAAGCCTAAAGCCTCTAATTTAAAATAAATTAATGTATGGCTTAACTTATCGAATGCTTTACTAAAGTCTGTAGTGATAACATCAACCTCGTTGCCTTGCTCCAGAGTCAGAAGTATTTTGGAGGCAAATTCGGTAAGGTTGGTTGTGGTAGACCTGCCTTTTAAGAAACCATGCTGCCGGGGGGAGAAGATGGATAAGCAGTGGAAGAACATTGAATCATACACGACGGACTCGAAGAGCTTAGGGATAGCGGACAATTTAGCAATCGGTCTGTAGTTAGAAATATCCATCTTGGGACCTTTTTTTGTGAGTGGGGAAGATGTAAGAATTTTTCCAAACGGTTGGAAAGGAAGCTTGACGAAGTGAAAGGCGAAAGAGAATGGAGAGAGGTTTGCAGAGGGAAGCGATACATTTCTTGAGGAGACCCGGAGAGAGGTCATCTTTAAGTTGGTTTATCTTGTGGTGAACCAAGTCCTCATTTATATCAATTACGGAGAGCGATGTCTGAGAGCAGTTATTCATATAGCTGAAAAATACAGGGTCGGGTTTATGACTGCAGTCGATAAATGATAGGCTAAAGAATGAGGCAAAAAGGTTCGCTTCGATTTTGGGGTCGTCGGAGGTAGTGTTGTTCCATTTGAGAGTGGAAGGGACCCCATCTGTTTTTTTTTTTTTTTTTGAGGTTGATGAATTGAGGGCAAAACCCCTGACCTATGTGCATTCTTCTCAATTTTGGGAAGGCTACGATCCTACCTACCTACCTACCTACCTTGATGAAATGGTAGAAGCGTCTAGAATCGGTAATAAGGGACGTCTGCATTTTTTGAAGATATGAGTTGTAGAGGGTGTCACAGAGGATAGAGAAGCGTTGGGAGGCTTGTTGGTACTTCGCATAATCAGAGGAGCAATTTGACGTTAAAAACTTCTTCCAAAGTTTATTTCTCGTATTACGGAGAGTACGCAGTTCCTGGTTATACCAGGGAGGTGTTGAGAAACAATTTTTACGAGGGACGTAAGGAACAAATTGGATTATGCAGTTAAAGAGAGCGGTGTAGAAAAAGTCGCTCAAGAAGGCTCAAGGCTAAAGTCTATCTCGTTAACTGAATCGTTATCTGTGCATGGAATATTTTTGAATACGTTCTCATTTTTGCAGCGTATACCAGCTACTGTCAGGCAGGCGCCTGTAGGCTAATGCATATACGACTATCAAATCATCGCGAATTCACGCCCATTCGGCTTTATTTATTCGCACTTGGAAGCGAAATAAGGTCGAATCCAAAAATTTGTCGATATTTCTAATTATAAACAAAAACTGGACTACAGTCGACTGTGTGGTTTTTTAAATAAGAGCCTGGAGAAACGGTTGATGCGCCCAAATCAAATGTATTGGAGGTACCTTAATGGAAGTAGATAGGGTATTTTGAAAATTGGTTCAAACGCATCCTCATGGAGAATATTTTGAAAAGTAAATAAGCCATTCTCGATTAATTACTTTCACTTGCCTATCTCAAAATTAAAATTTATCTCAAAACGTAAGTAGCAACCTATGTAACAAAATTCTGCTCAAATAAAAATACAGTTATTCATAAGGTGTTGTACTTTGCTCAGCTTAGCCGTAGTGCCAAATATTTGTTATAAACATTTCTTTTTTTCTTTCGTTACTATCATCCCTTTTCTTTACCCACTCCACAGCTAGATTTTGGGAAACTTTCAGAGGCATTCGGCCATCAACCTAAGCCAGTACCTAATAAAATAATTCTGGACATGTAGGAATAGCACGTTAACTTGGAAAACTTTCGACCAACACATTTCAACAAAGCATTTATGTAACTTTTGCTACAGCTAAAGCTTTTAATTGTATACATATAGCGTAAAGTCAAACATTAATCGTAATCAGATAAACATTCGGCACAACGATATCTCAAAGTTCATTCGCTGAGCTCTCGCATCAACAGTGTGTATGTGCAAGCGTGGACGTTCGTTATGTATTCGAAGCTTAATCGGCATGATCTGTACTCGACGAAAGGCTTGTGAGGTGATTTTATTTAAATCGCGCGTACATCTAAATGCACCTTGGTAGATATACTTATATACGTACTTCGACAAGTATATTGGCAAGTGCTTATTGCAAAAGCAAGTTTATCTGTATATTTATCTACCTAGCAAGCGAAAGCTTACTCTTCTGATTGGGTTGATAGAACGTCCATTGTAGTACATATGTACATAACCATAAGGGAAAATACATATGTAGGTCTGTGTGCCGGATCATGTGTATTTAATTTACACGTGATCTATTCGAACTGTAGGAAGGATGGACATGACTGCAATGATCTACATCGTTGAAATATTAAAATAATGAACCTTCGCATAAACAAAATTCGATGCAAAATGAATAAAAAAAAAAAAGAAGAAGAAGTGAGATAAAAACAAGAACAGCGATTACCAACTTACATGTCGTCGGGTGGCGGAATCCTGGATTTGAGTTCATAAAACTCCACGTTAGGAGAATTTATGCCAGTCGCTCGGAGATTGGTGAATTCTTCGAAATATTCGATATCTAAATCGAATCCCAAATCGATACCGGACTCTGCCATTTTACTGTTGTTGTAACTTTTTTTTATTTTTTATTTCCACACTTATTTACAACGATCGCGAAGTGAAATATTTGTTCGTTTTTAATTGTTTCGTATTTTCCAAAAAAAAGTTTTCAAACCGGTTTCTACTAGATGAGTGTGGAATATTTAAAAAATAAAACATTTTATTACGCACACACCTACACGTTAAGAATAGTAATCGCCTCAATCGGATCAGTCGAAAAACCGAAAAGGAAATCGAATCGACAATTTCGCTTTTCTTTAAATTTTGGTTTTTTAGTAACACCCCTTTGAAGGTACGGTGGTCGCCTGTCTTGTTTTTTTTTATTATTCTCAACTACTCTTCCAAATTAGTTATTGGAATGAGAGGCGAAACACAAGCCGTAACCGACGACAGAACAAAAATCAACTGAAAGCAAGCCATACAATCAGTAGCATAGTTAAGTATTATGGCACAACTCGTTCAAACTCGATAAAGACTTTAATTACTGAGCTGGCACTGGCGTGAAATTACGATGGAATTGTCGTTTATGCTTTCTTTCACGTTTCTCTTTTCTCTCCTTGTGATTCTTATCTGTGATTATTACTCTTAAAAGCGCCATCTGTATATCTAAAGTCACATTTCGGTGTAATTGATATTATATACGACTGTCACAGCCTTGTTTTCTGTCGAATGTACCTACCTATTGGCAAGCTTTTATTTGTTCAAAGTCATTCTCGTGGCAATGATGGATAGATAATATCCACACGACAATCTCCTGCCTCAAAAAAGCTCTTGAGAGTAAGCTCACATTATGGTAAAACGCGGTTGACTAACGTTTATTAGTGAATTGAGAATTTATCTTACACGATCATTCTATACACAAAAGGCAGTAGCTTGAAAAAGTCCTACACGCGCAATCGCATAGATACATACATAGTGCATACCATGTATGATGTGAATTCATTCAAAATTGGAGTCTTTAGAAAACTTAGATGTTAAAAGGGCCCACAGACCTCACACATGTGTCGGTGTGCGGATATGTGTGCTGCCTGTGGGCTGGTGCACACACCATTTTCGGTGTCAGACACGGAGCGAGTAAAAATCAAAAGTCGGTGTCTCTATCGGTGTGACGTGTGTGGCGGAATCACACACCGGTGTCGATACACATGTGTGCACACAAGTGTGAGGTCTGTGGGCCTTTTAGACACAAACAACTTACAGTACATATGTGCATACAAGTAAGTCTCAAAATTTGACTTTTGATGCAATTTAATCTGAAGTTGAAGAACACCGATGAAATCTGTGAGGAAGGAGACGTTTGATATTAAAGAAAACCGGCCAAGTGCAAGTCGGACTCGCGCACGAAGGGTTCCGTACCATCTGTATACATAAATATGAAAGAGACTATGTATCTTACCTCATCAAATGACAGAACTTGGTTGCAGGCAGGATTTTTTTGGATGAAAATCATGTCTGTTGTATGGGAGCCCCCCTTAAATATTCATTTTGTTCTGTTTTTAGTATTTGTCGTGGTATTAGTATTTTCAACTCTCTAACTATCACGGCTCATGAGATACAGCCTTGTGACAGACGGACGGACGGACAGCGAAGTCTTAGTAATAGGGTTCCGTTTTACCTTTGGGTACGGAACCCTAAAAAAGGATCATTCCCTCTGGGCTATCCAACTTAAGTTGGCACATGTCTCGGCGATGTCGATTGATTGAATGTACAAGTCATGCAAGTAAGAAGAACTAATGAACTGCATTTCACAGCAAAACACGCACTAGTATCTGTTAGATATGTACATCTACAGGTGCGTATATGCATGTATTGTGACAAACTTACTTATCTATGTCTCGGGTTAATTCGTTTACAATAGGTTTATCGAAACTTAAAGGAAATTCAAATTCCAAGCGCGAAAACAACAAGGCTATCGAAGAGCAAGAAGAGAAAATTGAACTCATGTCAACCTGTTGCCATCATCATATGCACTGTTGGTTTAATCCGAAACTGGACCTCATCTCATCGATATCATCCGGGCGAGGTATTTAATCAAATATGTACTTCTGTATCTATTTGAAACTATATAGGTACCTATGTACCTATACAAATTCACGAATTCCCATGGTATTTTTCTTTCGGTTTTCCTGCATCTGGTAACCGGCAGTGTGTGGTCGGTGTGATGGCCTTCATCACCAACTAGCAACATATACACATAGATATGTAAATGGTAAGCGACAGGTATTTTGTTATAATGTGTCATGTCAGCCTGCTCTAGCCGCCCGCGATCTACCCTTGTCTCTGTCTTACCATCTCGGCAGACGAATAAATGAACAGCGGTGAGCGTTGTCCACGAGAACAGTACGCGATTAAGTTTCTTCAGTTTGTTATCTAGGATTTTGCTCTGATATTGTTATTTTTTTCTTGTGTAGTGTATTCGTTGCGTTCGATATATGTACCTTTCAGTTGTTTTATAAATATTTTGTTAAATCCACGGCGTAAACACGCACCGTGTGCCCTGCGGATAATAAATGCAAAAAGTCGATATTTCAAGAAAACAAAGATACGGATAAGTGTGGTGATTGAAATGATTTTGTCCCATGTTCAAGTCTGGTTTTGCGTTCTCATTCTCGTCCTCAACCAATTATGTAAATGAGTTACCAGAAACGTTAACGTAAAATTCTCTTGTTACCACGAAGCACCATAGAAAAGAAAGTATGTCAAGCGTATTAACCATTGAGTTTATGGACGAAAAACAAATTAAATAAATAAAAATGGAATATTCGCTTCAAATATAATTTTCTTTCGTGTCTTTGGATCATCTGTAACTTGTCATCTATGTATTTCTGAGCTTAGGTGATACGCAACGAACAAGTGGCGTTTTCATTTTGAACAATTCATATGCTGACGGGATTGGAATGTCTGCAATTGATAATTGAAATACGTGCATTGAGCAGTTAATTTCAATCTGAGTTAGGACAGGTGTTTGAAAACTACGTGTATTCTACATGTGTGCATGTGCATGTAAGTAAGTATGCACAGGTATACTTGGGGAAAAGGTTAACGAAGTTCTGAAACGACGTAACATACATTTCTGATCTTTCACTTAAAAACCCGACAAAAACCAGCCAATGCTAATCTGAAACTCTTACTTCCAACAAACGGACGGACGACGACAATATTGCCAAACTACATAGACGTTCAGAAGACGTTGAATTCCGTCCATAGATTTTAAATTATTTTATTTTGTCATGTATATATCCGTATTGAGAGGGTATTGGGATCTAATTTGTTAAAAGAAAAAGCTATCGACAAAACCAGATTCTTTACAGTCAACTGTAAGCCGTCATTTAGTCATCGTGTATACAAATCTACAAGTGTTTTGAGGGTGTGATTTGAAATACTTAATCCAAGTTCCACGTGTATAGGACAATTTAAAATGTAAACCAAAGTTGCTTGCTGCGTAAATGCTTACATGCATGCATTTCCGTAAACGGCTATGTGTTTTTTTTTTTTTTTTGGTTACGCCTATGGATGTGGAATCTTCAAAAGATACTGGTAACCCGTGTTGCCAGTATGCACGATTCGTCGGATATTATTCTCCTTTTTCCACGAGCACACGTACTTAACCACACCTCTGTACACTTCAACCACTCATTACTTCGCGGGGCTGGTTAGCGATTGGGCCTCTTGGGTTCTTCTTTCTGCTTCGGCTTGCCGCAGCTTTGTCTGTACTGATGCAATGTACGAGCCTGTTTCATTCCTATCTTCCACCGAGTCCATTGGTACATTTAGCCTTTGCCTGTCCTGCATAAAACGACTGCAGTAGAAAACTGTGTGTTCTGCGTCCTCCTCGGAGTTTGGGCATCGTGGACAAAAAGGCAAACTATCATATCCAAATCTATGCAGATACTTTCGATAGCCACCATGTCCAGACAAAAACTGCGAAAAATGATAATTGCAGTCTCCTGCCGGTCTTGATGTCCAAGTTTCAATGACGGGAATGAGCCTGTGCATCCATCCTCCTTTTGTCGAAGTGTCCCATCTGACTTGCCACATTGAGATGGATTCTGCCAGTTTTTCTGCTTTTATAAGCCTGGTCTGTTATCGGTCTGGTGTTCGCCTGCGGTATACCCTTTCGAGCTCGTCTGCCAATATATCGATGGGTAACATTCTGATATAGTCCTGAACAGTCGATAGACTGAATCCATTTTCCGCTTTAGGAAAAGCCCTTTTACTGCAAGGGCTTCCGCCCAAATTGGAGCAGCGTAGAGTAGGACTGAGCTTACTGACCGCCTATATTCGGAAGCATTCGCAAAAGAGCTCAAGAGCTCATTGTGGGTGTGATGCCTTCTCGCTGGCATACAGTATGTGTTCCCTGAAAGAAAGCCTGTTGTCTAGGACGACCCCTAGATACTTGACTGCTTTCTTAGACCTTATCGCCCGATCTCCGACTAAGAAGCTTGCATACATATATCCACCTTTTTACGGCTGGTTATGAGCACAGCCTCCGTTTTTTGGGCTGCTAGTTCCAGACCGGCAATTGAGAGCCAATCTTTCACTTTAGCGATAGCTGCGTTCGCAGTAGCCTCTACTTTCTCTATATGCTTAGCCACTGTGATGATGGCAAATTTTATTAAAAAGCACCAGGCCTAAGGATAATACGTGGTTTGACCTGAACTGCAAAGAGGCTATTAAGCTCAGGGAGCTAAGTTTTCGGGCCTACAAGGCAAACAGTTCTGAGGAAAACCGAAATGACTGCAACACCCACATTCGAGGGGTTAGATTCCAATCCGACCAAAAATTAAGGCGTAAAATCCTTCAATGTCCCAAGGGTAGCAAAAGTTTCTGGTCGTTTGTAAAAAACGTAAAAAACTCAACTACGTCGTCTATACCGACGCTTATCCACAATGACATTCCAGCTGTCACCCTCTTAGAAAAAGCTAACCTACTTGCTGCCCATTTCGCAACCAGTTCTCAGCTGCCAGCTTGTACTTTGTCTCCGCCTGTACTAGAGTGCGTCAATTCCACCATAGGACTAATCCACTTCCGCACTCGAACAGTCGCAAGGGTTCTTAAGGACCTTGACATACACAAATCCGCTGGTCCAGATGGTATTGCCCCAATAGTTCTGAAGAGGTGTTCTTCTACGCTGGCAAAACCACTGCGTAAGCTTTTTCACCTTTCCTACTCCTCTGGGCTCTTTCCGAGTAGGTGGAAAACAGCATTTGTCCAGCCTATACCCAAAAAAGGCGAATCATCTTCTCCCTCCAACTATCGACCCATTGCGCTAACGTCCCTTCTATACAAGGTCATGGAAACGCTGATTAACCGTCAGCTTAAGAAATATCTTGAATCAGGGAAACTCCTCAATGACCGTCAATACCAAGCACTGGATTGTTGCACTGGATATTTCGAAAGCATTTGACAGGGTTTGGCATGAAGCCCTTTTGTCGAAAATACGTGCTTTTGGGATCGACGAGTCTCTTTTTTAATGGATTAGAAGCTACCTTTCGAATCGTTCAATTCAAGTTGTTTTGGACGGATTCAAGTCCGATACTCACTTTGTAAATGCTGGTGTTCCCCAGGGCTCCATTTTGTCTCCGACACTCTTTCTTTATTTTATTAATTGATCTCTTGTCTGTTACTTCTAATCCAATTCACTCCTTCGCTGACGACAGTACCCTCAGCTTCTAATATTCGTTCACTAGTTTACGATCCTGCACTTCGGTTGTAGATAATGAGCGACAGCGTATGTTGAGCTCATTAAATTCCGATATCGCAGCATCATCCAATGGGGTAAAAACAATAGAGTGGAATTTAATGCATCCAAAACACTATGCTGTCTCTTGTCGTTAAAGCATATAACTAACCCGCAGCCATTATCCATGAAGGGCACTTGCATCTCAGAAACCGAAGAGCTATCCATCCTGGGTATGTGTGTTGCTCACAATCTTAATTGGAGCAACCACATATGTATTCAGTGTCGCCAAGAATGCTGCGAAATGCCTAGGCTTCTTATACAGATGCTAGAAATTCTTCACACCCACCGATCTGGCTACAATTTATAAGGCGTTCATTCGTCCTAAGTTGGAGTTCAACGCTCATGTCTGGTCTGGTGCATCTAAGACCTCATTGCACCTACTAGATAGAATACAAAAACGCGCCATAAAACTGATAGGTGACTCCAGCCTTACCAAAACATTAGACAAATGCTCTGATGAAATAGTCAGTTGCATTCCGCCCCTTCAACATTTCTCCCGCATTCTCTCTATGAATGCTCACCAATAGACCCTGAAGCCCGCTTTTAGACGCATCCTCAAATATAGAGAATCTTTCATTAACCGAACCACACGAATCTGGAACTCCCTGCCCGATTCGGTTTTCCCCCCTCAATGCAACATGCAAGCATTTAATATCAATGTCCATCGGCATCTCCTCTATCCCTCCTCCTTTCTACCTTCTGCCCGAACTGTGTCACCGACATAATAAGGTTATTAGACCTTGAAAAAAAATCTATTGTGTTGCCACACGCGTCTGGCTTCCAAACCCGCTACTACTGAAATTATTTCGAGCTTGTGATAAAGCATATGAGGCGAACCGCCCTGTTGTCTGCAAGTTCGCCTTAATTGCGCCAGAACTGTTGTCTAGTTCTTTGATATTGTAGGAGAGCCAAGGCGAATACAGAAATGCAAGTCGATCCTTCTCTTTACTTGTCTAGACCATTCTGTTATCTCTCGTTAAGCGTCTAATTTTAAAGCCAGTAGCAAGTGTAATTTATATGTTGTCATTGCCATTTTGTGGACAATATGTGTATATGTATAAGTGATGTCCTCTACCTCATACTTATTCGAGAATAGTGAAGAAGGCTTTCAACGGCTCACTACGGGATTTTTTTTAGAGACTCGCACAGGTTCAAGAGTTTTTATATTCTCTTATGATGTGTTTACTCACACAACCTGAACGGAGTGCAGTGGTTTGGGTCGTTGATGTTCGTTCACTACTCTCAGGGGTGGTTGTCCTAGATAGGACGAGAGCCGACCAAATTCCGCGTTGGTTGTAGTCCGTAGTAATTCGTTCGAGCACTTTAGTATTGCATACGCAGAGGATGACATGTTATGTCTGCAGCAGTACGGATCCGAACTCGCTCATCGCGCGCCAGAACCCAACACACTAACCACTGCGCCACGGGGCCCTGGCTAGTGCGTGTAATATTGAGCTGTTGAGATCGATAGCAAGTTGATGTTGGTGAAATTGAGTCTCACTCTCGGCCACAGCAGTCACATTCTCATCTATGCGCACCATAGGACCGCGGGGACCATGAGTGTTGTCCACTACCGTACTAGTCTCATGAATTTTTTGCACAAACCTGCGTACAGCAGTCGCGGTGGGTGTTTCATTGCGGCCAAAAGTTATTTTCAAAAACGCAATGCTTGGACTACACAGCACTCAATTTGGAAAAAAGTTTTCAAATCTGACTTTCTGTCAAGATTTCGAGCGGGAAACAGTTGTCAGTGTCAAAATAACCTATGATTTAAGAAAAGGAACCACTAGATGGCACACCCTTTACATTGCTTGCATATCTGCTATTGAATCTTCCAATTCCTGAATGGGTTCGTATTAACGACCGACGTTTCCACGAACTACATTCTTTTTTTTTCATTTCAGTAAAAGTGAATTTCTATGGTTTCAAATTCCATTTTCACCACGTACTTATTCCTTGCCATATTTACACTCTATACATGCCATATACGTACACCACTTATACACTTGCGTCTCACCCCATTCTATGAATCTGCATGTGCACATGTGTATGTGTGCAGGTGTGGGGGTGTATGTAGTATTTCCTACATACCTATATGCCCAGAAAGAAAACAACAATTATTTCCATGCGAAAATAAGCAACTGGTAGTCATGTACATACGCACGGCAAACTTCATCGTTATTGCTGGCTACATCGGCCGCGATGTTTGATTAGCTTGCGACGACGGAGGAAATAAAATCCGAATCGTACCTGTGGTACCCTATTTGATACCCAATAACCAATATATGATAAAAATACTAAACTCCTGCTTCACAAAAATGACTATTAGACGAAACAGACAAGAGCGGTTGAAGCTTGGTTAAAGAGATACCACGGGTTCATTACCATCTGTTCTATCGTAGTTTCGATACGTTTTTCGGTGAAGAATTCTTGCCTCATTTTTCACGTCTGATGTTTTCATTTTCTGTTTTTTGCAGACAAGTGCGGACATACGCCGGGAATAAGTCATAGTAAGAAATTAAGGACCTAGAACAACAAAAAGGAAGAAACAAAAAATGGCATATCATTTGAATGAAGGATATTCAGGCGATGAACGGGAATCTCGTAATGGTGGCGATGGCCGTCCCGATAACGATTTAAACGATAAACCAACATACATACTTGAACATTTAGCGACATTTACAGTCAACAAGGAGACAGGCATCGTTTACCCGGCTGACGGTATGCGACGTCTTCTGCAATTGGAGAAAACCACAGGGATATGGTCACAAAAAATGCAATTGTACCTCGATAATCAGTGGGTGCTTATCATGGACTACGAGACCGGGGTAAGATACGAATCGAAGTGAAATTAATTTTCTGGTTTATTAGCCAAAGATATTTGCAGAACATCATCGAACGGTTTCCGGCTTCGTTGATACACGAACCGACAGCGTTTACAAGCAATGATCCGATGGAGATGTACAATAATATTTTGGTGTTTATTGTCACTGGCGGATCTGGCTCACTCCCAGAAATGCATATCTTTCAAGTAAGAAATTCACATTTGTATTTCGTATTCATAGGTATCCGTATCATACGTCTACGATCTTATGAATGTGATATGTAAAAACATTAAGAAAATTAGTTAAGTAATTTGTTTATTTCGTGTGAAAAGCGTGGTATCAAGTACAGACAAGCGGGCTATTTTGCGCGAAGCGTCGAATTCGCATGAATCTGTCGACAAGGTTAGGGCTAAAACTGGTGTTAATGCGAGCAAAACCTTTGTATGCCGTGTTATTTCGAAAGCCAACATCTTAGGCGCTTAAAATTGAAAAAAAAAAAAAAAAAACACCACTTAACCTAACGCTTAAAGAGGCCCGGCTTAGTTTTAGTGAAGCCCATATGTCATGGACCGATGAGTGGCATCGTGTTGTGTTCTCTGATGAGAAAAAAAATAATTTGGAGGGTCTTGATGGCTAAAATTATTATTTTCACGACCTGAGGAAGGAGGCATACACTTTAGAGCGTTTACACAGTCGTTTCGGCGGAGCTATGGTTTGCGGAGGGGCACTTGCGAGCAACAATTCCTAAGCTCGCTCAATGTTATAAGGGGTTACCAGAGAAGGCTTTTCCCCAACTAGAAGGTACCTTTGGACCATTGTCGTGGACGTTCCAACACGATAATGCCCCAATTCACACGGCTCGTATAGTGAAATCTTGGATCGAGTCCAGAAAAGTCGCTCTTTTGAACTGGCCACCATACTCACCCGATCTAGATATTATGGAAAATGTGTGGGGGTGGCTAGCCAGAAAAGTTTATGAATCTGGGAAACAGTTTTCGACAAAACCCGAATTAATTGAGGCCATTAAACGAGCGTGGGATACAATTTCTTTAAACTACTACTCAAACTTGCGATGTTGAATGCAAACATTGTTCACGCGCCGAAACCAAGAAACAGATCACTGATATCCGTCGTTTCCATGTGCTGCCAGAAGATGCCTGGACTGTCGAGAAGGACAGAAGAAAGCAGCGGGAAGATGCTGATCTGGCAGTCATCATCGACTACCAAGAACGAGGTTTTCGACCAACTTGGCAGCAAATATCCAGTGAAAGCCCAATCGTGACAGCTTACTGGGCTCAATGGCAGAGTTTGAAGCTGAAGAACGGTTGCCCCTAACGCAGTTGGGAAAGCGAGAACGGGGACATTGTAAACGATCTGCTCGTAATTCCAAATTGACAAGCCGACGAGGTCATCTTGGTGTTAACAAGACTGTTGAAAAGATCAAGAGACGTTTCTACTGGGTAGGATGCCATGAGTTGGTCACAAATTTCATTCGCAGGTGTGAACAGTGTGCGAAGGCAAAGGGTCCAGTTAGAAAAACTCGAGGAAATATGTAGCAGTAAAATGTTGAAGCACCGTTCGAACGTATCGCCATGGACATCGCTGGCCCATTCCCAACGAGCAACGCTGCAAACAAATACGGGCTGGTGATGATCGATTACTTCAGCAAGCGGCCTGAGGTGTTTTGCATCCCGAGCCAGTAAGCCAAAACCATTTCGGATGAGTTCGTGAACAAGTGGGTTGCACGTTATGGAGTACCAATGGAACTGCACTCAGATCAAGGAAGGAACTTCGAGTCGTCGGTGTTCAAAGAACTCTGCGATATGCTAGGTATCAGAAAGACACGGACAACACCATTACACCCACAATCTGATGGCATGGTCGAAAGGTTCAACCGGACGATGGAGGAATACTAGAGAAAAGTCGTCGTTGGAGATCAGAAGAACTGGGATGAACATCTTCCCCTTCTCTTAATGGCGTACCGTTCGGCACAGCACAATTCAACGGTAATAACACCAGCTGAAAACATTTTTGGAACTGATCTTCGACTTCCATCGGACTTGAAGTTAAGCGTGGTACTACCGACAACTAGCGCCAGGGAGGACTTCGTAACCTTCGTAACTCCATCCATCAGTTCATCCGGGAGCGACTGAACTTGGTCAGCGATAAAATGAAGGCGAGATACGACTTGGGGGCGAACACTTCTGCATTCGAGACAGAACAATTGGTATTGCTGTACAACCCACAACGAAAAAAAAGGCTTGTGCCCCAAATTGCAATCAGCCTTGGACGGGCCTCATGAGGTCATCAAGGAGCTCAATGACGTGGTATACCGAATACAGCAAACGCGAAACAGACGGGCGAAATATAACATTGTCCACGTAGAGAGGTTAGCGCCATACTACGGAGAAGGATCAAATCGCTTGTTCGAGGATGAACAAGTTTAGGAGGAGGGCAGTGTTAGGGAGACACGAACCGACGTCTAAGTTCGAATTGCGCTGTCGAAGTTCGAATGCTCTGATGAAGCGGGAGGTGAAACGATGTCAACTGTCAACTGATTTACACCATAACTACTCACACAAATGCCAACAATAACTCCGGACCTTTTTTAATCGCTTTGATGTCAATACGAGACAAGCCTTTCTAATATGTATCTGATGACTGTTTTGTTGGCAACGAAAGTGGCAGGTTTAATCTACAATCTCATAAGGTTGTGTTAAATGTAATTTGAATGTGATGTGCCATTTTCCTCCAAAACAGCTAATTGTATAAAGACACTTCATTTCGTTTAGAATCCCTTTTGCTTTCAGTTTATTGTATCAAATCCAAGCAAGCGTGATCATAAAATATATCCATGTCGTTCTCGGTCTTCCAAGAGCCTAGAAAATAAGCTAATGCCAAAAAAAAGTAGATATTGGCCACCAATTTAAAGGTTTTAATGGATTTTCTCTTCTTGGAATTGCGATGAGTGATAGTTAAAATAAAAAATCGATTAGCATGTCTGAAGATGAAGAATTGAAGCACTGACTTGACCTGAATACGAACCATATCTTATGTGTGCGAAGTACATATGTACTCGTATATCGTTATAAAACATTAAAACCTTCACAAATTGTTATTAAACTTTTGGTTAACATTTTTATTTTATTTGGCAGTCTCAAAGTGTTTCTGCTGTACATTTAGTTGAAGATTTAAAGCAGCTGCGAAATGGAAAACTAGTTATGCAACACCGTGAAATTCCAGCCATATCACCGCAGGTGAAGACTTCCTCTTTGGTTCAGCATCGTGGTGCGAGCAGTGTCATTCGCAACGAAAATTCAGTCGAGAATTCATACAGAGAAATTGGTAGCGGTAATGCTCTCGGCGGCGGTGGTGATATAAGTTTAGTTGCGGGCGGCGGCGGAGGAGGTGGTGGTCACGAGACTGATTCAGAAATTGGATGTATCAATGATGAAACAAGTTCGACGTCAAGTGATAAATACGAAAGGGACGTGACTGTGCTGAATCATTGTTTCGACGATATTGAAAAATTTATCGCACGACTTCAGCATGCTGCAGCGGCCTCACGCGAATTGGAACGTCGTCGTCGTAATCGAAAATCGAAAAAAAAAGACCCGGGCGAGGGTCTACTTACGTTACGTACCCGCTCACCACATGAAAAAGAATTCATCGATATATTCGCGAAATTTAAACTTTCATTCAATCTCCTGGCAAAGCTGAAGGCTCATATCCATGATCCGAACGCGCCCGAACTGGTGCATTTTCTTTTTACGCCATTAGCACTTATAGTTGAGGCATCGTCCGATACATACTTTGAATCACAATTACCGCAACGGGTTGTAAATCCGCTTTTGACGCGTGAAGCTATCAATTTGTTGATCAATTGCGTAACGAGCAAAGAAACTGAACTTTGGCGATCGTTGGGCGAAGCCTGGACAGTACCGCGGGATCAATGGAAAGAGGATGTTGGTTCGTATCATCCAGTATTTTTGGATGGTTGGTCGCCCGATTATCTGGTCATTGACGAGCTGGATCATATAACTGTGCCAACGAATGTCAAGCGACGTATTGAACCAATTCATAATTTTGAAAATTCCAGCCGTATGAATGGTAGTGGCGTTGTTATAGCAGGCGACTATGATTACGACTCGCCATCGGGTGCTGTTGAAAAATATGCGCTTCATCAAATGAATCAGGGCGCCAATGTCAGTGGGGGTGATCGTTCTGATCGCGATCGTGACTCGAAAGATTTTGGTGCCCGTAGTGACATATCAATGGACTCGATCGAGCGTAGCGGTGAAGTTACGTCGACAACAATTGGAGCATTGAACAATAGTCCATCGAATCTAGGGAACGGAGCACATTCTTTGCAAAATGCCACTGTTCAATCCATCACTGGTGGCCTTCAATATTTATATACGCGGGGTGGATCAAATGATGGTTCAAACACCGCCTGCTCGGGATCTGGGGTCGGCGGTGATAATGTCGATAACACTTGTGCGGGTGCCTCTAACGATGGGGTTGGTGCTCATAACGAAGATATTAAAGCATGGTTGGATGAATTGCAAGCTTCAGGTGCAAAAATAGTTCTTGTTACGTATCCCAAAACAGCTAATAATGATAAGGAATTGAGTGTAGTTCGGGGAGAGTATTTAGAGGTTTGATAGCATTTCGATAAGCACTGTAATTGTATCGCTGTAATTATTTTCATTATTAGGTCTTAGATGATAGCCGACAATGGTGGAAGGCAAGAAACAGTCGGGGACAAGTTGCACATGTGCCACATACTCTGGTAATACCATATAATTACAATGAGGATGAACTCTACGCTCATAATTATAAATCGAATATCCGTCAGTTCACTGTACGTTCCATTTATAATCTTCTTGTTTTTTTTATTAATCAACGTTTACACTCTTTTATACAGGACTCGAATCAGCAGACGAGGGCAAGACAGCATCATCAAAATTCCACTGAATGGGTTCGTAACAAACACATTGGTAAGAAAGGAGAATTTCGGTATTTCTAAATGTCCAATATATAATTATTGCTAACACTTTTTTCTTTATGTAATTATTTCGTTTTATTCGTCTATCTCTTAAGACTTGTTTAATTCATCTTATATTCTAGCTTTGTTCTACTCTGACACTAGACACATGTTAAATATATTTAATGCATTTTCCCACATTCCATAAGCATTAAAAATGAATGCAAAATTTGCAAATTCTACTAGAGAGTTGCTTGTTATCATTTTTTTTTATTATAATGTCGTTATATAATCATTTTATTGTTCATAGATTATATATATACATAAAGGGTCCGCCAAATAACTTTTTTTTTTTTTTGAAAATGCTATAAATTAGTGAATATTTTATGAAATTTATTTGAAAGTACAATCCTTCCGGTTAATAATGGAAAATAATTTCATTCAAATGGCTGCCTCTGCTGGCCATGCAGTAGCCTACACGATCGGTCCAATTTTTAAGCACATTATCGATTGTGTGCAGCTGTATTGCACCAATGGCTTCACGAATATTGACCTTTAAAGCGTCAATTGTCTCTGGCTTGTCGGCGTAACACCTATCTTTGACGGCACCCCACAAATAATAATCCAACGGTGTCAAATCGCAGCTCCGAGGTGGCCGAACGACATCAGCTCTGCGGCTGATAATGCGATCTTCAAAAACAGAGCGCAAAACATCGAGTGTAGCTTCGGCTGTGGGGCACGTAGCGCCGCCCTGTTGAAACCAATATCCTGCTCTTCAATTTAAGTGAACAAAAATTCGTTCAATATGGCCCGATAACGATCGCCATTGACTATAACGGCCACTCCTTGCTCATTTTCGACGAAAAATAGCCCAATTATGCCTCTGGACCAAAATCCGTACCAAACAGTGGCTCGTTTTGGGTGCACCGGCTTTTCAATGTATGCGTGCGGGTTTTCTGTGCCCCAAATGCGACAATTTTGCTTGTTTACATACCCGCCAAGATCAAAATGAGCTTCATCTGAAAAGATGATTTTTTTTTGGCAAAATCGGCATCTTCTGTAAGTCGATCGCAGGCCCACTTAGCGAAGCGAAAACGCATTGGATGGTCAGTTGGCTTCAACTCCTGAACCAATTAGATTTTGTATGGCGTCATACCAAGGTCTTTATGCAAAATTCATCTCAATGATGTCTCCGATGTGGTCAATTGTTGAGAACGACACGGTGAATTGATGTTGATGGCGCTTCACGCACACTTTCTGCCGCAGCAGCAATATTCTCGGCTGTACGCACTGTTTTTGGCTTTTGGCTTTCTTTCACTTTTTTCACAAGATAACGAACGGAGCTGACGGTGCTTCTCTTCTTCCAAAATCCGTACGCAATTTTCGCACACATTCTGCAACATTACCGTGATTTTCAAAGTAATGTCGCAATATTTCCCAGCGTTGTTCAAGCGTATACACAACCATATTCGTTCAGCGGAAGGATAAAACTAATTATCTGTCAAATCAGACATATGAGCTAAGTGTTACCATTCACGAAATAAGCACTACGTTAGATGGCGGACCCTTTTTATATAAATTGGTAGAATGGAAAATCAGCACATACGTAGCAAAGTGTTTGGTAATCTTATTAAAGGGGACTATAAAAATAATTGCTGGTATGTCCCTTATTCCACGGCGCGTCTCTTTGACTTGCAGGTCTCGGTGATTTCCTTTTGGACTGATATTCCGAGCAGCAAGAGTTATTCCATGGAGCTTTTTTTCATTTCGCAGCAGTGTGCGTTTTTTTTGACATTTCGTTTCACATATCATTGTCGTTAGCCTGTGGTGAAATTTGAAAAGTAAGAATGGCCAAACAAAGAAAAGGAGATAAGGTCTGTTTCACTGACCATCTCTTTCGTACTTATTTCAATCTGTACTAAAAACGCGCCGTGGAATAAGGGACTATGAATTAAAAATCTTTTCCAAGTATGTATTGGCAATTTTTTACGTCTGAGTTATTCATGTTAATAAGTTAGTTTTATACTTCAATGTTAACAATAAAAGACTCTTAAGTATTTGTCCATCGTAAAGGTTATAAATAACAGAAAAAGAATAAGGCTGCGCGCACAGTGATGCGAGATGCGATTCGGGAAGCGATACGAGATGCGATGCGAGATGCGATATGGTGAGCACAGTGAAAGCTGCTCTGTACTGTTCTGTTGCGATATATATTTACCATCAGGCGAAGAATTTTTAAACGAAAGTTTACATTTATCGGGTTTTCCAATAAGGATTTGACAACTTGTTTTTTTTTAAATAAAACGCAAACCATTTGAGATATTTCAAAAACTTTACTATCGGCGTGAAGTCCAATCAAAACATTTATGAATGGAACTCGACTTCGTTCATATTGCCACCGCCGGCACGTTTGCAGCGGTCGATTCGTTGGACCCAATTTTCGACTCTTGGCTCTGAGCTCTTTCAACGTCGTCAGCTTGTTGGCATAAACCAATGACTTAATGTAGCCTCAAAGAAAATAGTCTAAAGGCGTTAAATCGCACGGACAAGGCGGCCATTCGACTGGCCCATTTCTTGAGATAACACGCTCATCAAACTTACACTTCAATAAATCGATTGTAACGTGTGCTGTGTGGCTTGTGGTACCATCCTGTTGAAACCACATGTCGTCCATGTCGTCTATATCTTCCAATTCGGACCAAGTAAGTGACGATCGTTATTGTCGACGAAAAAACGTGGCCCAATAACGCCGCCGGCATGCAAACCGCACCAAACAAGTATTTTTTGTGGATGAAGTGGTGATTCATGAAGCACATGTTTTTTTTTTTTTTTTTTTTGGAAAAATTGTGTACGCAAAACCAATGTGAACGCTTCAGCTACAAGTCGGTACGATTCGTAGTCAGGAAGTTGAAAATTTCCAACTTTTTGCTTGACAGCCGTGGTTGAACGATTTATCGTTAAGTGTGAACAGTTGTCGTACAACTTCAGAGCATTTTTTTACTGTTGCTTGTGCGTTCAGAGAAACAACACCAACTTTGAGCGGAATGAACGATATGACTTCAAACAAAGAAATATAATTTTGGTTTGATTTTTTCTTATGAGGAATTATTTCTCTCAGTAACTCATCATACGTTCCTAACAATTCGCAAATAATTACGAAAATCCTCTGGCAAATTTTGGTGAAATTCTCTTAACAGTTACCGATGAGAAATTATTACCTTTTCCGACCCATGGTTTAATCCACATTCGCTTGTTTTTTTTTTCTTAATTTTCGAGTATTTCATCAATAATCATCCCTGTAACCAGAGCATGCGCCGCCATGTTAATACTTCGAAATTTCTATCGCAAGTGAAGTCGGTCAACAAGTTGTATGGTGTGAACGCTACGCATTATTTGGTCGTCAAGCAAATCGCTTGATAAATCGTTCAATGTGAACCACGCTTAAGAATACATGCGAATAGTTTTATCGCAAGCAACCGCTTCTCGCATCGCATCGCATTCTCGCATCACTGTGCGCGTAGCCTAAGGGTTGCAAGCCTTTAAGTCCGTCCCGAAGCATACAAAATAAAGTAAAAATGGCACAGTACAAGCTAAAAACTTATATGAAAATATATTTTATAACCACGTACATACGTAGTATGTACATTATGTGTTTTTTTTTTTTCAAACCGATTTTCGTAGTACTAATGGTTTAAGGACACTTCAGTTCGTTTAGAATACCTTTTGCATTCAGTTCACTGTATCGAACACAGCAATTTGCATTTACAACCACAGTAAAGGACAGATCCCTTAAAAAAATACTCAGTGTTCTAAAAAGTTATTTCTGTAAGCCTCCCAGTAATTGAATCTCTTTAAAATGTTTGACAATTTGTTACGAAACCCATAAGGAGACAGAAAAACGCACAGAAGTTTTATACATAAAACAGTAAAACATATAACATTATTGTACAAAATTATACAGTACACCCTATACATGCACTCAACTTGAATTATTATATTGTTACCAAAAACTACATCATATTTAAATGCAAAAATCAAAATCGAATAAACGAATATATAATGTAGATAGGAATGAATACAAGAGAAGGTTTACATGTGTAGGACGATTACTAATTTAGTTTTGCATAAACATATAAAAAACTATTTATTATTGTGCAATGACTTTACTATTCATCAAATTGTATTAAAAAACCGATAAATAAAAAAAAATGGAGGATATTTGTTATATACGTATATATCCCTAGAAGCTTTTTGTGTTGTTTTTATTTTCCTTAACTGTGTTGAACTCTGGCGCACGATGAGCGAGTTCGGATCCCGACAACACCAACGCCAGCGAATGATTATTTCGCGACGTTCCTCCTCGGCGGGGTACTGGCAAAACCCCCCGTAGTAAACTTGCCATGAAAAAGCTTCTCGACTCACGCCGTTCGCAATCGGCGTTAAACTGTAGGTCCCTTTCACCTATGTGAAAAATAAATCGCACACAACATGGGTAATTGAGAGAAGCTTGGCTCTGGTCCTTCATGGGCTGTCGAAGAAGAACTGGTTTAATCGCTTTGTTTTACATTTTTTCCAACGCATCAACGTGTGGCTACTTGAAGATCATTGGCTTCCAATTTTTACCTCCGTTTTATCAAAGAAAATTATACTAGGACGGTAATCCGCTTCGCAATCTACCCAAATTAAGCGTAGCGAGCTCGTTTATAGCAAACAAACGGCGCGATCGCATCCGAGATAGCCATGAAGGGCTGTGTGAGTCACATTTCCTATCAACAGTCCGAAGATCGCCAAGCGGTCGCTTCGTGGTTCGGTTGCCATTTCGACATCCCGCATCGTTATTGGGAAATTCGCTCGATTCAGCAATTAAACGCCTATATTCACAAAATCGGTAAGGATAACACCCTTGGTGGAGTGATCGGAAAGCACAGCCTCCACGATACAACAACGGCTTCCGATTCACGGACTTTGCGATAGCTCGTAATGCAATGATAAGTAGCACAAGATTCCCTCGTAAGCGAATTCACACAGCATCCTGGCGTCCGGAGGGACGGTCGAACAGCCAACCAAGTCGACGATGTGCTCATTGACGCAAGGCACTCGTCAAACATCCTGGATGTGCGAGCATTCAGAGGGGCAAATGTTGACTCTGACCACTTCCTCGTAGCAGCCAGATTCAGAGCTCGACTGTCCAATGTCAGAAAGATGCACCAGCCCACCAGGAGGAAGTTCAACATTGGGCGCCTGAGCACACCGGAGGTTACCAGAGTCTACAGAGAGCAGCTGAGCGAAAGACTCTACGGTATGCCTACGTTGAACACAAATGCCAATAATATGTGGCTGCATTGCCGCGCAGCCATTCAGGAAGTAGCCGAAACCACCTTAGGATACCTAAGGATACCCCCGACAAGAACCCCGTGGTATGATAGCGAGTGTGACGCTGCAGAGGAAAACCAGGGCAGCGCCAGAAGAGTACCGAGCCAGAAGAAGGGAGGAGAAAAAACTACTGCGACAAAAGAAAAGAATCTTTGCAGCCTCCCAGTTCAAGAATATCGAGGAGTCTAGGGATAAGCATAAAACACGAGCCTTTTACAAGAAAGCCAAAGGCCTTGCAGGAGGCTTCAAAAAGGGCTATTCGAAACTACGAGGGTAATCTTGTCACCGACCCGCAGGAAATACTGGATGTATTTAAGCAGCATTTCCAGCAGCTGCTTAACGACCATGACCAAGAGAGAGTAGTAGGGACCGAGGAAATCCCAACTCCAGCCGTTGAAGTAGTCCTCCCACCCAGCATCGAAGAAGTCGGCACAGCTATTCAGAAGCTGAAGAATAACAGACCGCAGGCTCAGATGGCTTGCCGTCAGAGCTCTTCAAGGCTGGCGGTGATGTTCTGGTAGGGAGCATCCCCAGATCATCTGCAGAATTTGAGAAGATGAACGCATGCCCGACGACTGGAATACCAGCTCTATTTGCCCCATCCGCAAAAAAGGCGATTTTACCTCTTGCATGAACTATAGAGGTATATCCCTGCTCAATGTCGCATACAAGATCCTGTCCAGCGTATTGTGTAAACGTCTAAAGCCATTTTGCATCGCACTAATCGGCAGCTACCAGTGCGGCTTCCGGCCCGGCAAATCGACTATAGACCAAATTTTCACACTTCGACAAATCCTGGAAAAGACCAACGAGTTTCGAATCGATACACACCATCTTTTCATCGATTTCAAAGCCGCATACGACAGCATTCGTCGTGAAGGACTGTTTGGTGCGATGGCCGAATTCGGAATCCCGGGAAAACAGATCCAGTTGTGTAGCGCCACGCTAAAAAATACGCGATGCACCGTGCAACACGGAATTCGGAACCGTTTGAAGCATGCACCAGATTTCGGCAAGGAGATGCGCTGCCATGTGACTTCTTCAACCTGGTGCTCGAGCAGATAATGCGACTGGCAGGCGTCAACAGGGAAGGCACTATCTTCTACAAGTCCATCCAGCTGCTAGGATACGCGGATGATATCGATATCATCGCGTGTTCTCGCCGTGGCATTGTGGAAGCATTCACGGCGATCGAAGAACAGGCGAAACGAGTTGGTCTTAAGGTCAATGAGGACAAGACGAAGTACATGCTGTCAAGCTCACCACCTGGGACAAAATATAACAATTGACAGCTACAATTTCGAGGTAGTTAAGGAGTTTGTTTACCTCGGGGCAAACGTAAATTCCACAAATGACACCACAGTGGAGATCCGGCGTAGAATCGCCCTTGGGAACCGCTGCTACTTCGGCTTGTCCAAACAACTGGGTCAAAACTCCTCACTCGAAGGACCAAAGTCATGCTTTACAAAACGCTCATTCCAGCCAGTCTTGCTGTACGGAGCCGAAAGCTGGATGATAAGAGGGACAGCGGAGCTGATTTTGGGTTCTTTCGAAAGAAAAATTCTGCGCCGGATATTTGGTCCTGTCTGTGAGGAAGGTGAATGGAGAAGAAGACACAACCGCGAACTCTACGAGCTGTACCAAGATGTGGATGTAGT
This sequence comes from Eumerus sabulonum, assembly GCA_951905685.1. Classification (NCBI taxonomy): domain Eukaryota; kingdom Metazoa; phylum Arthropoda; class Insecta; order Diptera; family Syrphidae; genus Eumerus; species Eumerus sabulonum. Next base: position 2,621,225 of record OX645065.1, read on the forward strand.
CCGGAAGGCAAGGATCCGTCGACTACACTGGCTCGGCCACATCGAGCGCATGGACATCAACGCTCCAGCTAAGAGGGTCTTCGACTCCGAGCCTCCTGGTTCGAGAAGAAGAGGAAGACCGAACCTCCGGTATAAAGACCAAGTAATCGCGGATGTAGGACATCTTGGTCTTGACCGTCAAGGATGGAAGGCAGCTATAGCTCAGGCTCAGATCCTCCATGGATCGCTGGCCTGATAAGTAAGTAAGTATTCACTTGAACGGAAAATTAGCCGTCAACCTGAGCTTCGATAACAGTACGTCCAGTTTTTAAATGAATACGAATCTCTTGGTCAGATGAGAAGAGTTCAAGTCGTTTCGAAAGAGAATTACTTCCTGCCACATCATTGCGTGACCAAACATAACAGCTCATCCACTAAGGTACGTGCTGTCTTTGACGCCTTCGCGAAGAGCACAACGAATATTTCCCTAAATGAGATCTTGATGACGGGCCCTACGGTACAGTCGGACTTATTTACAATCCTAACAAGATTTCGCTGCTACCGCTGGGTTTTTACAAACTGCTGGCAAAGGGTGGATTTGAACTGCGAAAGTTCTGCTCTAATCATCGCTCGCTGTTAAATGCTATTCCAGAGGAGCATAGGGAACCGCTTGAAAGGATTGGAAAAAACGACGAGCCTAAACAGGATGCATTTATTCTTTCCGTCGCTGCTGATCAGCACAGCATTGTCACAAAACGTAGGTTCTTGTCAGATCTTGGGAAAATCTTTGATCCTTTGGGCCTAATCGGACCGGTAGCTGTCCTTGCAAAAATATTTCTACAAGAATTATGGAAATTAAACCACGCTTGGGATGAAGAGTTTCCAGAAGAGTTTCTTGCGCTCCGAAGATGACGAAGGTAACATTACAGTTAGATTGATTTGTCCTAAGTCCATAGTAGCTCCAGCAACTTAAGACAGAGTTAGTCGATCGAGTCCAAACCTGTTTACCAGTGAACATTCAACAACGTTTTTATTACACTTATTCAAAATGTGTATTAGCCTGGATCGCTCGCCCATCCTACACCCGCCAAACGTTTGTTGCTAATCGGGTGGCAAGAATTCAGGAGTCGTCGACAATAGAAGAGTGGAGATACGTCAACACGAAAGACAATCCAGCGGACATAATATCTAGAGGAGCTCTCCCAGATACCTTTTTGAAATCTTCATTATGGTTCGAGGGACCGGAATTTTTGCAACAATCATCATGCACATGGGCACCACTTCAAGTTGCCGTAGACGTCACTAACATTCCTGACCAACGCCAAGGCAGATCCGTACTTATCTTAACAAATTACCAAGAACTTCTTGGGTGCCAGAGTCCCCCAAGATCACCTCATTTTGGCGGCCTTTGGGAGGCTGCAGTCATATCGGCAAAATACCACCTACTGCGCGTAACGACAAATATTCTGCCAACATTCGAAGAGCTGCGCAGACAAATAGAAGCAGTACTAAATTCAAGACCCATCACCCCATTATCGGATGATCCGTGCGACATGGAAGCTCTCTCTCCGGGGCACTTTCTGATCGGTTGCCCACTAGCCTCGTTTCCTGAGCCAGGCGTGTCGGACGTGCCTACCCACCGCCTTTCAAAATTTCGACGCCTTCAGCAAGTCCAACAAGTATTTTGGAAACGGTGGTCAACCGACTATCTCCACCTGCTCCAGCAGCGCTACAAATGGGTAAATAAAACTAACAATTTGGTTCCTAACACATTGGTGGTCATTTAAGAAGAATACCTTCCACCGTACAAGTGGATACTGGGTTGAGTAATTCGGACATATCCAGGTAAAGTTGGCGTCCATCGAGTTGCAGATGTCAAGACGCAACAAGGAGTGTTTAAGCGTGCAATAGTCAAACTTTGTCCGCTACCACTTGAAGATGGAAGCGACAAGAACACATCAAGGAGCCCGGCATGTTAAAGTATTCAATATGTGTGGTGCTCTATTCCCATCAGAGGTGTCAGGAAACAGATTGGTATGACTGGTGACTACACTCAAACAGTTCTGTTTCTGACACTTGTGTTTTGACTAGTGAAACCTCCACCATTTTTCTTTCTTCTTCTTCTCTTGCGTTTGTAAGGCACGCTGAAATTTGTAACAATAAAAAACAGTGTTGGTTGTCTGTAAAGTCGGGATACGGACGATTATTTTGCGTGATAACGTCATTAGAAAACATTGGTGAAAAATGAAAAACACGCGGTTTCCCAAGCTGTCCACCATCTAAGTACTAGCCGCACCCGATGCTGGTTGATTACGGTATTCGGACGACAGCCGATACATACATACATATGAGATTATTCGGACAGTGTTGTGGTTTGGTAAGGAAACGAGCAGTTATTAAGCGCACGCGTTCATGAGTATTTGGCTGTAAGCAGTTTTTTCGATTTGGAAATGGGCACACACATATGTACATATGTATGTATATATGTATGTATATCCAACATACAAGCTCCAGACTTGTTCACACGATTTCTTCAGAATCGTATTTGTCGTCTAAAAACAAAATTAGGGTGTGTGCAGGTATGTATGTATCACCTGGATTACTGATTACTCCTAAAAGTATGCCTACGTCATCGCAAAATTGTTTCCCCCAAGTATGCAAACAAAATTATATCCCATATTCAAAATAGATGCCTCTCTATCGCTTGTTTGGCGCCCTTGCCTACACGCTCAGCTCAGGCGGATCGTGACAATGAGTCATACTTTTTCGTACGTGCAGCCCGTGTTCATCGTTTTATAAGACGTTATCACGTCAAAAAAAAAAAAAAGTCAGAAGAAACCAGACCAAGTTATCAAACGTATTCCTCCAATGTCGAATTCGAAATGGCACGACGCCGTATAGTCGCGACAGTTTTTCGAATTTTCGAAATTACAGCGCTGCGACACGACTACGCACGTTCCAATTTGACTTACTCCATATAATTCCATTGTATGAATATGGATTTGACAGCTACGGCATCAAATTACAAAAACAAAATAGCGGGCTGTCAAAACCAATTGTTTCTTCACAGCGAAACCCACTTCCGAAATTTCACCGCCTCGTTTTTGAACGAGATACACTTGGTGGAATATCGGTGGATTACAAAAGCAACATCCATTCCCACCAGTGAACGCCGGGAAGACGTACGAGGGATTTCCATCTCATTTTTTATCTCTGGCATTGTAGAGTGCCCCATCGAATTGCTTGTGTTGAATATTAAACGTCACACGACGGTAGCACAGTATTGTGATACGGGCTTAATTGAGTTATTTATATTCCACTAGAATTGTTCGGTTTGGTTTTTCCATTGAAGGCATATCAGTGGGTGGAATGAATGTGCATTAACCCAAAAAAAAAACACAAACACGAAAGGCAAATTACACATCCGTGTAACATCCTCAGTTATCTGTCCCATCTGTTCCCAGATTTTCACGGTCATCCGATTTCGTGTGGGAACTGTTCGTTATCCGTGCCGAGTCAATTTCTTTTTCCCGATCCAACCGAGCATAGGTATTTAGCAAAATAATCAATAACCTCGCCAAAAGCAGGTACACATATGTATATCGATTCGTGGAGCAATTTGCAATCTTGAGATTGCTTATATCATTTGGTCTAAGGGGAAAGAGACGACCAGCACAACGACTTCGAAAAAGAAACAAACAGCCGTCTATGCTTGTAGATTTCATGGTGAAGTGAAGTTTCGTGTACATACATGTATCCTCTTGTTCGTGAATTCGTGCGGGATTTTACTATTGTTCCTGTCAATGAGTATAAATTATCGTGAGAAGTGTTATTGAACGAACGTATTTCAATTGGGATTCGCGACTCGTTATGTGGAGGAAGTGATAGATATTTATTGGCACTTGGTACGAATACCAGCCAGGGCTTTGTTGTTTTTTTGTTTTTTTTTTGTTTTCCTTCTATCTAATCTCGTTATTTTTTAATTAACTTTACAAGGAACGTGGGACAACGTTTTTGACGAGAAAGCAGTGTACGCGTATCTCTCATTTGAGCGTCTGGCATGGCAGGACCTCTGAATAATAATGATCACCAAGTGGTAGAGGCAGAGTTAAATAATGCTTGTGACATAGGTTTACACACATATGGTTAGAGGAGTCAACGGCGTCGAACTTCTGGGTACGATTATATTAATCTGGCGGTTGTCTATTTCAGATTCGGATAAGAACGATCCGTTTGGTTGCGAAGGCCATGGAACGGCTCGATATGTTGGCGTAAGGAATAATAGCAGCCGCGTGGGTGTGGCTTGTACAAATCTGGGCATTGTAGGTACCATGAACAGCAAATTGGACAGTCAAACAGCAAAGACTGCTAACAATCAGGTGAATGTCGATTGATATGTACATAGGTGTATTACTGATTTATATTTGTTGGACGCAGAAGCTATTGCGAATGGATATACCCCATAGTGAATTGATTAAGATGCTCGTCCATTTGGAGGGTGAGTTGCAAGCAAGAGATGTGGTAATTGCAGCTCTGCGAAATGAAAGAGTCAAGCATCTTATAACTCAATTACGTGCTAATCCTATACAATCAAACGACCCACATGCGGCGATGTTTCGCGACAAAATAGCTCTCGGCGGTAATCTAATCAGTAGGCAGTCATCAACAGCAGCCGTTCAGGCTGAGATGGAGGTTCGAATGATTATTGAGCAGCAAATGGAATCACTCTACCAAATGGTTCATAAACAGCGTGCCACACATGTGCGAATGGTTAGCATTTTGACAGATTCGCTTGATAATAATCAACGAATGTTACAAGAACTTGAAGAGGAGAAGCGTAAACACGAGCACGATACTGCGCAAGGCGATGATATAACGTACGGCCTTGAAATGGAACGCACTAAGCTGCGACAGGAGTTGGAAACGGAACGTGCTCTGACGAAAAAACTTGAGAAGGATATCAAAAAATTACAAGAAACAATGGAATTTGAACGTGGCCGTCAGAAGCAAATTGTTTTGCTTCTAATTGCAGAACGAAAAAAGATCTTAATGAAGTATATTGAGGAGGGAAAACGATCTGAGGATCTAGCTCAAATACTGAGCGAAGAAAAGCAGCGCTCTGATTCAATAGCCGAAGGTCTGGAGGAAGAGAGTAAGAAATCTCTTCGTATGGAAGCTGAGATCGAAAAGCAGGCGATTACATTTGATAACGAACGTAAAACTTTAAGACTTACTGTAGCTAAAGACGAGAAAAGGTAATATAATTCCTCATACGTATCTTGTTTTGATATATACACCGGTTTGTTTCTTCAGAATAAAGGAACTAGAGGCCGAACTGACACAGTTGAAAAACGAAAACGAGGATCTGAAAAAAAGCTCAGCGTCTGCACATTCCCAAAACACTTCAGGTCCTACAACTTTAGCTAAATCTAGGCCACTCGGTGGTAATAAATTAAGTAATTCTGTAAAAAAACAAAAAAAAAAAAGAAATTGGAGAAACGAGATTAAATATTTTTTAGATGAGTCAGGCGGAACACCTTCGCTCGTCAATATCGCAAAAATTGTTCAGCCAACTGCAACCGTTTCCAGTGTTCCAGTATCTGGTCCAAGTACCCTTTCTTTTTTTTATACATAGTTTTGCCTCATTTGATACTGAACATTTCTCTTGTTTTCGAACAGCAACCGGAATCGCGCGATCAATTTCGCCCGGACAGACCTTAAAAACAGCTATCGTCTTAAGCAACGATCAGAATCCATCTCCAGGTGGCATAAGTACCCCACCCGCTAAGGTAGGTTCCCGAAATCCTGTATACGAGATATATTTTTCCTCGTAGATTTTATACTCTTCCTCAATTTTGTTATTAATACCATCATTGTCTTGTGAATTTTGTCCAGAAACATATGAAGACAAGATAGCGAGATGTTCGGCGTTATTTCGAGCCAATATATGTATTACTTGAGTCGCGATAAAAAAACGAAAACTGCATAACGTTCAATTTTGTTTATTTAGTGCGCAGATAAGCTTTTCTTTTTCTTCCTACGAATCTGTTTACTTTATGATTTTTTGCGGGTACTTTCTACGTCTACATGTACATAATTCTTTAATTAATTACGAAGATGCCTGATGAATTTTACTTTTAAGACAAACAATTCTTTACATTAGGTTGTACAATCGCAGCAACACCAAACCAGTGTGGGTAATGGTTTAGGAACATTGTCAACTGTTAGTCATCGAACTCCAACAGCGGCATCATCTACAGTTTCAACATCAGCCATGGTACAGCATCCGGGTCTACCCCATATCAGTTGCCCATTCACCAACAATAAGAGCAACGTAAATCCTTCGAATTCGACTGGACCTGTCGATACACAAATAGCACCGATTGTACCACAAACTGGAACAGGACCACTCGCACATCTTGGAATGGCAACAACGCAAACAGTACCTAGAGCAAACGTTAACAATATAATAGCCAACGTAACTGTAACAGCGGTCCCTATAGGCAGCACTGTAGTGGGAACCCGAGGTGTTCCCCCTCCGATTCCACCCAACAAACCTGTTGTTCCGCCCAAGCGTGAACCCTCTATATCTCGATCCGGTTCCTTAGCTACAAACAACACTAAATAAATACGCGAATACCAACACTAGTTACAATATCTATAAATTTGATTTTTCTACCGTCAGAACTTATCGATGTCCCGCTGACTTATTCCTATAAACAAACAAGTTTACGATTGCCCTGCTACCAACTAATAAATCTGCTACCTATGTACATACATACGTATTATCAGAAACAACCATGCTTACATACAAAATAAACACCTTAACCTATGTAAACTAATCGTTTGTCTACCAGGCACTACAATACGGAGATAGAAAATAAAACAAATTGTTGTAATGAAAAATGCAATATTCAATAGAAAACAAAAGGCAGAAATGTATTAGTTTGCAAAGAAAAATCATGCAGCTGTTCTAGTCCGAAATTTTAATTAAACTCTTGTACTCTAGTCCGAACTTTTGTTCGGGAAATTAATTAAGGCTAACGAATTTCTAGAATGTTTGACGCAGGAAAAAAGAATTAAGGAATGTGTGTACGTATAATGAAAGAAAATATTTAAGTAAACGTAGTTGTTGAATGATGTAACTGTGTTCAGCTTTACTTACTTATCAGGCCAGCGATCCGTGGAGGGATCTGAGCCTGAGCTATAGCTGCCTTCCATCTTTGACGGTCCCGGGCACGCTGCTTCCAGTTATCAAGACCAAGATGTCTCACATCCGCGATTGCTCGGTCTTTATACCGGAGGTTCGGTCTTGCTCTTCTTCTCGAACCAGGAGGCTCGCAGTCGAAGACCCTCTTAGCTGGAGCGTCGATGTCCATGCGCTCGATCTGGCCGAGCCAGTGTAGTCGACGGACCTTTGCCTTCCGGTCTACATCCACATCTTTGTACAGTAATAGTCATGGGAGCTGCTGGAGGCGGCAAGTCGTTAGTCATCAACGAAATTGTTAAAAGTTTCGGCTTGGAGCACGTCCAACTAATGGCTCCAACCGGCGTGGCTGCAAACATATTGTCACATCAGCCAGAGTTACACTCCTAACTGGAAAGACCCATAAGGAGCTTCAGGAGCATTTCAGTAATATCAAGGTGATCTTTATAGACGAATTCAGCATGATTGGGTTGCGTATGCTAACCTGAGAAGCAGCACGAATGTTGTGGAGGATTTGCTGGTGTATTCTTTGGCGACTTCAATCAGCTACAGCCAGTTTTGGACAAGCCTCTGTATGGCGTACCTAAAGAGTCGGGTGAGTTTTCCCTGCGAGGTAAAGCAGCTTATTTGCAGATACGGAAGACGTTTATTCTCAAGCAGATCATGCGACAGACTGGCGATTAACAAACAATTTCGAGAAGCACTTCGAAAATACTGACATGACTCAGCTGGTCCTAAAAGGCATTTCCATCCCGATATCCAAGGAGGCTAAGTATCTAGGAGTCATCTTAGATAGCAAGCTTCTCTGGTCAAAGCATGTTGAGTCAAAAACCACAAAAGCGCTGTCAGCTTTCTGGCAATGCAAAGGAGCTTTAGGCAAAACATGGGGTTTATCGCCGGCAAAGGTCCTCTGGATCTACACGGCAATGATAAGACCTATAATCTCATATGCATCGGTTGTCTGGTGGAACAGACTAAAACGCAAACACGTCGTAGCCTCATTCACCAAACTCCAAAGAACGGTTTGTTTCAGCTGCACGGGGGCTTTCCCCAGCACGACGGGCGCTGCTCTAGATGTTATGATGAACCTTTCACCTCTTGATATATTTATCACAGAGTGTGCTTTTGGCACAACATAGGAATAACGGTGTGCTGGCGCAAGAATTGTCTCATGGACATGCCTTCTGAAGCACTGACGCCCGTTATCCTACTGCGTCGTAATTTCACAGTCGAGTTTCCATGGCGTCAGGATTGGCTATGGCTGGATAATGAACCTGGAAAGGATAGTCTTCGCATTTTCACGGATGGCTCCAGGTCTGTGCGGGGTCCGGTGCTGGAGTCTTGTTTGAGCGCGAAAACATCCGGCTGCACTTCTCGTTAGGAAAGTATGCGTCTGTATTCCAACGAAAGATATACGCAATACCAATGGCCATGCACTATGTTGTGAAGCGCAGGTGGAAGGGGGAAAGCATATGCGTCTGTAGTGACAGCCAAGCTCTACTAAAAGCTGTGTGTAACCCCTTTACTAGCTCCAAATTAGTGCTTGAACTCAAGTCCTTTTTGAACAGAGTCGGCAGACTAAATTCGTTAAGGCTTGTATGGGTTCCTGGCCACTCTGGGATCCCAGGAAATGACATCTCTGATGAACTCGCCAGAATGGGTTCGGAGTAGAGGTTCTCAGGACCTGAACCCGCTCTAAGTCTACCTGCGTCCACGGTAAATTCCTACATTAACGATTGTGTCTTTAATACACACAACCGTAGATGGAGGGATTGCCCAGGCTGCGGGATGACTAAGCGCGTATTCCCTGATGTCTGCAAAAAATCTGCAGCATTCCTCCTGGAAGTCTTTAAGGGGAATCGACTGCAGAAGGCTTTTGGGAGTTATCACGGGCATCTCTACGTGCTTGGCATCAGTGAGACGCCTACCTGTGCTGCATGTTGCGAGGAGGAGGATGACACTGCAGAGCATTTCGTCTGTGATTGTCCCGCCTTTGCTCGCGCACGGTGGCGCACCCTTGGAGCCGACGTGGTGTGTGCCGATTCCCTTAGCTCTACATCACTGAAGCTCCTTCAAAGATTTCTCCGGAAAACGGGGAAACAACAACTTTACCCTGTATGTCGCTGCCGCTCATCTGAATAGGTTCAACTTCTTTTTTTACATTACTGTTAGCTTCTCTTTATATATATTGCAATAACACATACTTACTTAGGTGGCGCTACAGTCCGTGGTGAACCTGGGCCTCAACCAACAAGCGTCTCCAGCTGGCACGGTCTTTGGCCAGCTGTTTCCAGCGCTCCACGCCTAGTTGGTTAAGGTCCCCTTCCACCTGCGTGCGCCACCGATGATGCAGCCGTCCGTCAACTTGGATTGAGCAGGGACAGAGATCGAAGCTAGCGTTTGCCATGTTAAACGCGATCAACTTCTTTGCTCTGTTTGCTCGCTCCCTTCCCCCTTGCAATCACACATATGACACATATTTGTTATATATGTAATGAGAGAGCATCATTACAGGCTCAGTTTGAGAGCAAAAAAAATTGCCTTAAAGCTTACCGTTATTCTCACACGCTAGTTTGACCAAATGTATTCACAAAAACAAACATTTTTTTGCTCATCCGAATAGGTTCTTCAGCAAAAACTTTAGTTTACGTGTAGCTGCGTCGGTCAATTTTACTAATTTTTTTTTTTCTACTAATAAACCTTATTGTGTTTACCTGTTAACGACTGTCGCTGGAGTCAAGTTGCAGGAAAATTGATCAAGCATCGACTTATGTGCAGCCATTAGAAGGAAATCTAATCTTTGCTTTCTAAAAAATGGGGATCATATTGAAAATTTATTAAAAATAACAAAAAAGAGGTCAATATTTCATACATTAATTTGCCTGCAAGTCCAGCCGCGTTAAAACCAAAAAATAAAAAAAAGATTTTTCTTAGAGAAAAGACCTTTACACGCATTACAATAACAACACGTGATCCACCTCTCGATCTAGTTCAGTTTTCATGATCCGAAAATTAGTTAAACTATTTCTCACTAGTTTCGCATTGAAATTAGGAAGATCATTGCCTGATGAACATATAAAATTGTGAACGGGATTCGGTTAGTTAGTTTCACCTTCCGTATGAAGAATTTGTACTTATAATACTATAAAATGTGTGTATTAATTTAAATTTCTAAAACCCTTGAGTGAATTGGGGATATGTTAGTCCAATTGGTGTATATCGATAAAAATTATTGTCATCAACATTTAAATCGGTCGTATCAAATTTGTATGAAAACAAACATTTTCTTTGACATGGCAATTCCACGTTTATTCTGTTTTGACATACGTATAAGATCTTTGACAGAACTTAGTAAGACGAAATGTCAAGAATGCTACTCGTTGATCCGTACTGTTTTATTTTGTATCATAATCCGGATCGGACGGACGGACTGTCTGCTGAGCTCTTCAAGGCAGCTGGGGATGACCTGGTTGGGAGCATGCACCAGCTCATCCGTAAGATATGGTTAGAGGAAAGCATGCCCGAGGAATGGAGTCTCAGCATCGTATGCCCGATCCACAAGAAAGGAGACCCCTCTGATTGCGCCAACTACAGAGGAATAAGTCTCCTTAACATCGCCTACAAAATCTTCTCTGCCGTTTTGTGCAAACGCCTGAAGCCTTTTGTAAATAAGCTAATAGGTCCTTATCAGTGCGGATTCAGGCTAGGGAAGTCCACCATCGACCAAATCTTCACACTACGGCAGATCCTGGAAAAAGCCAATGAATTTCAAGTCGACGCTCACCACCTATTTGTCGACTTCAAAGCCGCATACGACAGCGTAATTAGAGACGAGCTATACAACGCTATGTCTGCCTTTGACATACCTGCTAAACTCGTCAGACTATGCAGGATGACTTTGGAGAATGCTCGCTGCTCCATCCGAACTGGTGAATACCTTGCCGATAGTTTTGATGTCAAAAAAGGACTTAGGCAGGACGATGCGCTGTCGTGTGATTTCTTCAACATCATATTGGAAATGATTGTGCAAAAATCACTGGCCAATACAAGAGGCACAATCTATTTCAAATCCTCGCAACTCCTTGCATACGCCGACGATATTGACATAATAGGTAGATCACAGTGAGATGTCAATGAGGCGTTTGCGAGTATTAAGATGGAGGCGGCGAAAGTTGGTCTGGCGGTAAACGAGGGTAAAACTAAATATATGCTGTCATCAAAAAAGGACGCTCACCACCGACGTCTTGGCCAGAACGTTTGTATTGGCAGATATAAGTTCGAGGTAGTGAAAGACTTCGTCTACCTTGGCTCCGCAGTGACCTGGAACAACGACATCTGTTCCGAAATCAAACGCAGAATCACTCTTGCCAATCGCTGTTTCTTTGGGCTCAGGAGGCCCAAACTACAAAGTTGACTCTATATAAGACCCTTATCATCCCGGTCCTGATGTACGGCGCAGAAGCATGGACATTATCAAAAGCGGATGAGGAGGCCCTTGGTCGGTTCGAGAGAAAGATTTTGCGCGTGATTTTCGGGCCTATAAACGCAGACGGGGGATGGAGTAAAAGATTTAACCACGAACTTTACGGGCTGTACAGCGACATGAATCTAGTCAGGCGTCCATGTAGAGTGAATGGACATCACAGCTCCAGCCCGGAGAGTCTTTGAATCCGACCCCGAGGGACGAAGAAGCAGAGGACGGCCGCACTTAAGATGGCGCACACAGCTGGGTGGGGACCTCAGCCAACTGGGTGTGCGGCGATGGCAAATGCTAGCAAAAGCTCGTGCTAGATGGAGGGGCATGTTGGTTGAGGCGCCGGTTTACCCCGAACTGTAGCGCCCGCTAAGAAGAAGAAGAATTTAAGTATTTAGTATTTGAGTGATCCTGTTTATTTATGTATGCAAGACGATGTTATGTAAAAAGTCGTAGCAACTTGAGGCACTAGATTATACTGTTGTTTAAATGGTTCTAAAACAAAAACACATATATTTGTACATAAAACAAAAACAAATTGAAAAAAAAGTGCGTAAACTGTGTATATATTCGCGTGGATATATATGCAAAGATAAGGTCCAGGTAATGTATGACAGAAACAATCTATAAATATGCAGAGGCAAACAGTCTCCATACATTTATGGTTACCCGTTTTGATCTTCTTTTCATTTAACAATATTTTAGTCCCACAAGCCTACCATATGTATAAGTATAAATTTCGGAGTAAACATTTCAAAATAGTGCATATTAACAACAATAGTAAGTTATACATGTTCTTAACAAATAGAATGAAAAAAAATACGATTTCGTAATAATGCGGTAAAGGCTGCTGTTAGACATTATTATATGGAAACTGTACAGATTTTGTTACATGAAATAAATACTTCGCAGGAAAAAGGCGCATTTAAGTATTTCAGTAGATTTCAGCTCTCTCCCTGGATGGTCGAGTTGAGGTTCAAATGTGTTTGGATTAATGATGGTTTGCGTTGTTGAAACTCGAGTTGTCGAGATGAAGTAAAGAATTGATATTCGCTGGTATCGTAGCAAAGTGGCGGAGATGATAGGGACGAATGAGAATTTGATTTTATCAGTTTGCTACCGGGACAGGAATAATAGTTTTGTGACGAATAAATGCCAGGTAATCGTGGTGGTGAGGATGTGGTGTTATCTGAGGATAAGGTGATTTGTTTGTCCGAACTAACGATTATACTCTGTTCACTGCCTGCCAGTTGACTTTCATTCTCCGACATCAAGAACTCACCGAGCGCCGTTTCCTCATTCAGCGCTGATTCATAATACGATTCGGAATAAATATCCGATAGGCTCATATTGTCAACGTTGCTTTGCATTTCAGTTTTGGTCTCAAAGAAACTATTTAGAATACTATTTTCCGGTGCTTTAATGTCGACTTGGTATTCGGCCCTGATTTCAGCATAGGACGTAGGCGATAGTTTATCATAGTCATTCGATACGGTGTTACAGTAATCAGATAGCGGTGGCCAATTGGTATTTTTTCGCATTTCATTCTCAATGGAAAGGTATTTACGACCGGATTTCTCTATGTTATAGAAATGACGTTGCACTTTCTTAAAAAGGAAATATTCTACGATGACAGCTTCGATAAACAGACTTATAGCGAAATTGATTGCACCATATAAAAGCATATAGTTACGAAAGCTTTGTTCCGGCGGCAAAACAAGTTCAAAAGTATTCGCTAGGAACTCGGCAGGATATACAGTTAAATAGATGACTATCGCTAGATTGATAAATATACTAATACAAAAGGGATAATTTGATATGATCGACTTACGGTAGGGCGCACCCTTGGAAAACACAAAAGCCAATATAATATATTGGAAACACGATATGATAAACATTGTGTAGTTCTCGTAACAACCCAAATTGTGATCCGGGTCTGGTTTGAATTCCTTAAACCATTCCTGCTGATGCAAATGAAACCAACTAATAACTTGAATTGCAACAACCGCAAGAAGTTGTAAAATGATCGACGCCATCGGTGTGAGTGATATGAGTGAACTAAGTGGTGCGTGTTTAACTAGCGTACCAGAGTATGCTTCAGTTTTACCAAAGAAAAATGCAAATACAGAGATAAGACCAAGATCAATATATAAGTATTGTTTATCGGTTAGATTTGAATCGATTGAATAGAGAAACATAACGGAAACAAACTGTACCATCGAATAGGCCGCCATATACTTGAAGATACCAAACGATGTAACTAACGCGGCTCGACCTTCTCTAATCACATTTGGCACACAAGTAATGGTCGATTCCCGTGACGTAAACGGGGAAGCAATAGCCGATTCGGCTTCTGATAGAGAAATACCGGTGTGCGCTACCTTAAGGGCACCACAGTCGTTAGCACCGTCACCGCACATGGCCACGTAATAATTGATTTCCTGTAATTCCATAATTAACGATTGCTTTTGTTCGGGCGACATACGAGCGAAAATTGCACCGCGCGTAATAAAGCGCTTTACATACTCAGGAAAGTGTTCTCGAACAATCGACCACGTTTTACCGACCATTGCGAAACGATAATTGCTGTATGAGAAATTCGGATACATTTCCCTTTCATTCACACTATTCCCATTGGTTTCGGTTGTAGAACAACCGTCTGTTTGTCCTAATTCAATATCTCGGTGCGTCCATGTATCGCATGTTTCCAAACTTACTATACTGCTACTGTGCGTATTTAGCGAACATATTTCCACATTTCCATTTTGTGAGGGCCCACTCGGGGTAACTACGCCCGTCAAATTGTAATATAGTTCGAATTTGTTGGAGTCGTTCGGATCGGTGCGTGTGTTCACGGTTATCACACTTTGTTTTTTACTAACTATGCCACAATCTTTAGCAACACTTAATGCTGTCAATATATTATCTCCTGTTACCATAATAGTTCTTATATTTGCTAATGTAAGGCATTTAATTACATCTGAAGTATCGGGCTTCAGTCGATTTTCCAGAATGACAAATCCTAAAAACTCAAGATCACATTCGATTTTATCACGCCCGATGCGCTGTATTTTGGGATACGTCATTCTCTTTTCCAGTGGCTTGTAAGCTAATGCAATTATTCGAAAGCCCTGTTGAGCATAAATGTCCAATTGGGCAAAGTAATTGTCCGGTATAGTGGACGTTTTCGACAAAGTGTGGATTATTTCGGGCGAGCCTTTGCAATACACATTAAAATGATCATCAGCTAATCGACGAGTAATCACAGACATTCGTTGCAAACTCGAAGTAAAAGGAAATTCCCGCACAATACCTATATCGTTCGATCCGACTTCTGCTAAAAGGTCATCAACTGATTCCCGACGAAAATCTGGCAAGTCTTTTCCCATATTCTCTTCAACGTTTGATTTATCTGGACAATTTTAAACAAGAGATTAATTATAACTAAGATATAGTGGCCTTTAATCTATAGCCAACTTACATGGCTTTGGTTGTCGCACGATTGTAGGAAAGAGCAAATCATATTTGTTTCCATCTGGAACATTGGCATCCTCCAGTATCCATCCTGTAGACTCAAACATCTTTAGATCGAGCGGATCGCCCTTCATTTCACCATTCATTATCGTAATGGAATGGCATGTCACCATTCCGAATAGGAAATGATCAATGGGTAAACGATCAATTTGCTTCAGTGCGATTTGAAAATGATTCGTGGAAGATTTAGGTATCACGCCCCACATATCTAACCCGTCTTCAGTAAGCGTTCCTGTCTACAAACAAAAAAGAACAAAAATTCGCCTCAAAATTATAGAAATATAGAGAAATAAAGTCACAGGTACCTTATCAAAACAAACACAATCTATACTCCCTGAGACGTTTATTGATCGGGGTGAAATGCAATAAATGTTTTTTCCCTCCAACCTCTTCTGGGCATAAAAACGACCCACAGTCATTGCTGCGGGTAAAGCTGGCGGTACCACAATTGTTATCAAATCGAGGGATTCCACGGCAATTTTTAATGGATCTATGTCACGTAGAATCTATAAAATTTGCTTTAATAATAATAATAATAATAACGATAATATACAGGGTGGGCCCAATAAGAGTTTCTTTTTAAAAACTCAATAAAATTGACAAAATTCATTTTTTTTTTCCATGTATTATGACATTGTAACTAAGAACAAGCATTCCCATCACGGATTGCTTGGATGATATTGGCCCTAAGTGCTTGAATCGTTTTCGGATTGTTGGCATAACATCGGTCCGTCACGGTTCCCCACAACAAAAACGTCCAAAGTGGTCAAATCGCAGCTCCGAAGCGGCCAGTTGACATCGCCAAGACGACTGATAACGCGATCTGGGAATTCGGTGCGCAAAAGACCGATTGTAAAAAAAAAAAACGGTCGGTTAACATGGCCCACCGTTGACTGAAACGTTGTTCTCAGCCTCAGCCAATGATGCCACCACTCCGCAATCCGCACCAAACATCACTCTCTGTGGATGCATTGGCTTCTCGACCATAACGTGCGGGTTTTCCGAGGCCCAGATCCAGACATTCTGTTTGTTAACGTAGCCGCCGAGATAGAAATGCGCCTCGTCAGAAAAGATGATTTTTTTCGCCCGAAATTATTGGCCAATCCAAGCTGCTCTAAGGCCCAAACTGCGAATCGATAACGAAGCAGATGGTCGCGCGCCTTCAATTGCTGAGTCAATTGGACCTTGTAAGCGAATAATCCGAGATCTTCGTGCAGAATTCTCCTCAGGTCAGTCTAGTGCGCGTGAAATGTTCTCGGCCACAGCAGCCACATTCTCATTTGTGCGCATCGTACGACGACGTGGACGATGAGTGTTGTCCACTAGCATACCAATCTCACGAACTTTTTGTACAAGCTTGCGTACAGCAGTCGCGGTGGGTGCTTCATTTCGGCCAAACCTTCTTTCCAAAAAACGCACTGTTTGGACTACATAGCACTCACTTTGAAAATAAGTTTTTGATATTTTCCAACGTTGTTCAAGCGTAAAGCGGAGGTATGATGTATGTATGTATGTTGGCGTTACAGCCCATGAAGGACCAGAGCCGAGCTTCTCTCAATCACCCGTTGTGTGTGATTTAATTTTCCCATAGGTGAAAGGGACCCACAGTTTTATTGCCGGTTCCGAACGGCGAATTTCGAGAAGCTTTTCATGACAATTTTACTACAGGGGGCTTTGTCAGAACCCCGCTGAGGAGAAACACCGTGAAAACACGCTCGACGACATGGCTGTGTCGGGATTCGATCCCGTGTCATCGGCGTCAGAGGCCAACACACTACCCACTGCGCCACGGCGCTCTCAGTATGATACTGACTTTCTGTCAAGATTTCGAGCGGGAAACAGCTGTCAAAATAGCATATGATTTAAAAAAAAAACCACTAGATGGCCCACCCTATGTACATAAATTTAAAAAAAAAAGAAAAGAAAAACACCTTGGTGACGAGGGTATATATAAAGCCAAGGCTTGCTATTAAGCCGAGTATAGTGATAAACTTATACGAGTCCTGCTCGAATTTATAATCAACTGGTGGAGGATAAAGGATAGATCGGATCAAACCACCTTTAGCGGTGATATTTCCAGTATTAATAACGATAGCCAAGACCTTTTCCGAACCAATATATCTCGTTTGAATGACCTTGGTGCCGGAGAAGAGCGTATGTCGACTGTGTTCTTTTGTCTCGAAAATTAAGTCTCGTTTAATGGGCAGTGGAGTCTTCGTTACGGGAACGCTTTCACCTGTAGAATTAAAAAAAAAACCCAACTATCCATCGACCTATTCTTTTCTTAATTTATTATATACTTACCGGTCAGCATTGATTCGTCAAGAATACAATTACCGGAGAGAAGCACAGCATCACATTGTAAGGTACAGCCGGTTGATGGTATTTCGATTATATCACCTGGCACTAGATTTTGTGTTTTTACATCAACTGTCATCCCAGTTTCAGTTAAAACTCGCGCGGAACCCGAGTTCTGAACTGTTTCGTAGAGTGCATCTTGATTCTGTAATATTATAAAAAAGACGTTGTGGGTGAAGAAACTAGAATCAGAATTGCGCAAACCTTTTTAGTTTGAATAATTGACATTGATATTCCAAAAGCTGACATCAACACTATCACCACAGCATAGTAATAGTAATTGTAAGAAAACCAAAGAACAACCGAAAATATTTGAAACACATAGAATGGATTTAGTATCTCGAGGAAAAGTAGTGTTAACACCCCCTTATATGGTACAGTAATTTCATTGAAGCCGTATACAAGCCGCCGTGCGAGTTGCTCGCTTGCTGTCAATCCCTTTACCTGATGCAAATACGTACTCGGAATATTCACGTCCAGTCCTTTTAGTTTCCGAAAGGATTGAGTTTGTTTATCCCATACGTATCGCAACTGCTTACACATAACAAACCGCAGATTATCCGTATCTGAGTAAATATATGTATTTGAAAATGTGTTGAATGAATGTGACTTGTACTTGAACTTACGCTTAAATAGGCCCGAAGAGAAATGAAACGATAAATGAAAATTCTGTTCATTGATCTCGGCATCTTGTAGCTGGCGGACGATAAATTTCGACTTGCTTTTTACAGTTCTACGATTAAATTATTATACAGATACAGATGCTTTGAATGTTATTTTAATTACCTCAAGGTATCTAACGACAATGTAACAATACGTTTGACGTAGTAGAGTTGGTGTTTCCCTTGGTAGTTTTCTTGAATTAGAACTTTTTCCGCAACAGCCAGCGGACAGGGGGAATGCGTTGCAATAAGAAGCCAATGCTGCCGCCAATGCATTATTAAACGAAGTAACCCAGCCGTCAAGAAAATACAAACCCAACAACTGTACGTGCGTAGTTTCGAGCGTCGGTATCCAGTGATTTTCATCTCATCCTCCTCAGCTGGATTGAGAATCCCCTCACAAGGACCTAATTCTATAAAACGGACGAAAAACAAAAACAACAGAAAATTCAAAACTACACAACTGTGTGTTTCACTTGATATGGGACAGAATTATGATTGTTGCTCATACGCTTAATATCTATTAAAGTGTATGTAGCATTATACTTACTAGTCATTACTATGGAGTAGACGCTTATAAGTACATATAGAGAACTACTGCAAATATTGAACGGAACCGATTAAATAAATGAGATACAATATCTGCGAGCGGTCTTATCAAAACGAAACTACTTCTTCTTTCTTTGTTTTTGTATTACTAATGGTAGAAAAAAAAAAGACAAAAAAACCGTATTACAAAAAAATACTTCAAGACTATTATCACTGGATACAGGTGTGATTGCAAAGCGCCGCAATGTATATACACGTTATTAACAATACAGAAAACAACTGCCGAACGATTTAACTAGGAAACAGAGCAATCCACACGTACCTGGAACGTACAAGGCCACCGTGCGTTCATGGATTTGTACTAAGCATTGTAGTTTAGTGTAGTTTAGGGCATACAAATCTCACAGCTTATCAACGACGTTGTAAACTTGGCAATTTGGTTGCATATCGAATTGCTTTACAGACAATTCTCATTATAAAAAGCTCACTTCGTTTCGTGGTATTGCGCGTAGGCCTATTCAAATTGCTTACGTTTAATTGAAAAATACGTTGGAATGTAAGTGGTATAGTAATACACTAGGCGACTATTCCACACCTGCAGATACCCCTTAGTTATATTAATTTGTGATAAGATTCTGATAAGCTGAGACGGAGAATAGAATATGTTGCAATTGATTTTTATAGTAATAACTACGTGGTAGTGAGATACACTACGCGTTCTGGAAGATTCGCATCAAAATTGCTTGAATATTTCGTTCTCTCTAATTGGGAATTGTAACCGTTAAGATCGAAATGGATACTTTGATGGGATTATCGGTATTGTAGGTATAAATACCGTTTCACCTTCACCACAACCGGATTTAATTGCAGCTTCGATTATATTCTTTTGCAAATAAAAGATACGAGAAGAGCCACCGCAGTCGAACGTCTTGCGGCACTGTTAGTAAGTCCTATCCCCACCTCCTCGTGGTGCCATCTAGAGATTTCCTATGGAAACTGCAGACGGGGAAGGGCGAATGGCGAGCCTCCTGCACCAAAATGCTCGTAAGCCGTAGCCGTAAAAAAACCACAAACTCCGAAACAACCACAAGCTTCGGATATAACGGACCGGATTAATGTTGACGACCTTTGCAAAAAACGAAAAACGGACAATGATCTTCGGCTCTATACGTGGTATATTAGGTCCATAAACAGGCCACGTGCAGCCGAACAACTTGCGGACGCCCTAGACCGCTATAAAGCGGACATAACCGCCATCCAGGAAATGCGGATGAAAAACTGCGATATTTACTACGGCGACTGCTATGGGGAGAGAGGACAACGATTGTTCGGATGCGGATTTGTTGTTCGAGGTGGACTAAGGCAAAAAGTCCTAAGCTTTCGGCATGTGAGCGAACGCCTCATAACAATCCGTATCAAGGCTACATTTTTTAACATCAGCCTGATCTGCGTCCACGCCCCCACAGAAGACAAGGATGACTCCGCCAAAGATGAGTTCTACGATCTCCTAGACAGAACGTATGCCCAATATCCCAGCTATGTGCATCAAAATTGTACTAGGAGACTTCAATGCTAAGTCATTCCTAACATTCCACGTACAAAGCCGAAGATCAATGCCATTTTTTCGTTTTTTGAAAGGGTCGTCAACATAAATCCGGCCCGTTATATCCGAGGCTTGTGGTTGTTTCGGAGTTTGTGTTTTTTTACGGTTACGGCTTACTAGGCCGTAGCCCAACCGACTAATCCTGTTTTTTTGCGCCCTTCCCCGTCTGGAATTTCCATAGAAAATCTCCAGATGCCACCACGAGGAGGTTATTGTAATAATAATGACAATAACAATGATAATCATAAGATGAAAGTCAACACATCGCCAACGACAACGACCTGCAGATATCCGACCTTGACCGTGAATTGCATCAGCCAATGTGTCGGTAGATATGCTGACGCAACATGTACGCGCTTCCGACCAGATAACAGCACTCAGCGAATATGTTCGAATATGAGCCGTGGCATATGCACCGAACACGAGCATGGGAACTACCGGGATACAACGGAGACACCTGTGCCAGCATGGGAGCGAGGTATATGCGAGGCGACAAACATAGGCGAGCAACATCGAGGTGGCGGTCTAACGGCGAGCGTGAGTAAATCAAGTCCAAATAAATTGAGTTGTATTACAACTGAATTACGTATCATTACGAGTCATTTGTAAGTCGAACAGTTGGGCCTGCCTCAAGGCTGGCGCTCGTGTTTTTTGTTTTTTTTTTTTTGGATTCCCCTTACGGAAATCCCTTAACTGGCGCCCGAGCAGGGACCGGCAAAAAAACCATATCCGTTTTGCCTGTGGATCAACACAGACAGGAACCAGTACGCGCAATCGGGTGATACCCATGAGAACATGCGGATATCCTAGAAGGCTGAAGGATACGATAGTGAAGACTGTTCGTACTACGAGTAGGTCTCTTGCAATCATTAACGTTTGAGACTAAAAGGGAATTCTACGACACTTCCTTTGCCGGCCCTAACCGCGACCGATCACGCGTTACTTATCTCTTTTTTTTCTCTTTCCATTTAAGAAAAAGAAACAAATAAGCGAAAAAAAACAAAGAATTCATCAATGATGCGAAACGTCTCAAAGTGAGGAAAACTTGAATATGAAAAAATAAGAATCACAAGAGTGCCAAAACCAGAAGGTAAAATAGGAATATAAAGGATATGTAGATCCAGTGAAAGAATAAATTGTGAATAAAAAGAAGTAAAAAAGATAAAAAGAAAAGAAGGAAATGTCCGCCACGACCGCCACGGGTGAGGCTTTAGAGCTACGCTCACCGCAAAGCAAGCAAGACCTGAAGGGCATTTCACGACTACCTGACTGTGTCAAAGAGCGCCAGGTTTTCGATGGCAACCCCATACAATATGTATCGTGGCTCCATATTGTGGAGGCCTTCTTGAAAGACTTCGAGATTGTCAAGTCGAAACCAATTTATAGGGCGATCCTTTAACATATCCGAAAAAAGGTCCGTAGCCCTGCCGACACAGCTTTTGTGTCTTACAGTATCTTCGATAACGACTGGCAAGCTATTAAGTAATGTCTCTCCCTGCATTATGCAGATAAGAGGGATATGAGAGCCCTTCAGCACCAACTGAATCAACTCTACCAGCGGAGCTCTAGAGTTGATGAATTCTACGCCGTCGTGAATTATCAGCTCTCGTTGATGATAGCAAAATCAAGACCGAGTCCTTCACCTTCCGTGCCCAAATTTATAGTTTGTGGAGCAATTTTTTTTTTTTTTACCTACATTTTCTTAAACATTTATTTAACATATATAAAAAACAAGTTAATTCATAAAATTAATATTAAGTGAATAATAGAAAATTGAAAAATTCAACGTATTAAAAAAAAAACCGGCCAAGTGCGGGTCGGACTCGCGCACGAAGGGTTCTGTACCATCTGTACATATAAATAAGAAAGAGACTATGAAATACATCGTCTGTGAACAT
This sequence comes from Eumerus sabulonum, assembly GCA_951905685.1. Classification (NCBI taxonomy): domain Eukaryota; kingdom Metazoa; phylum Arthropoda; class Insecta; order Diptera; family Syrphidae; genus Eumerus; species Eumerus sabulonum. The sequence continues at coordinate 2,643,489 of OX645065.1, forward strand.
TTCAACTGTCTAGCTATCACGGTTCATGAGATACAGCCTGGTGACAGACGGACGGACGGACAGCGAAGTCTTAGTAATAGGGTTCCGTTTTACCTTTGGGTACGGAACCCTAAAAAGTGAGAAAAATTGTGCACACATATTGGCATCACTGCCCTTACAACTTCTGTTTCCAAAGAACCAACTATCTGAGTACTTCACCACTTTTATTTATTGTTCCACTTTATTATACGCGCAAATCTTTACCCAAAAGCTTTTATTCTCACACTGGTTAATCGACCGAACACACTTTATACCGACTTGTCGCACGCTAATCACTTCCGTAAACTGAATTAATTCCGAGGGCGAGCGTTCGCGCTTATATAGCTCTCGGTCCACCTTCTCGAATGTTCGCCGTCGGAAGTTCCCCTACGGAAATCTCTAGAATGCTCTGACAATTAGCATTACGCCGTTTACACAGTTTACATCATTTCAACTTCCGCTTCACCAGAGCATTCGAACTTCGACAGCGAAATTCGAACTTGACTGTCGGTTTGTGTCTCCGCAACAGTATTAGTGCCACCGCAGACGTAATGTACAAGATAACGAGTAAAAAAACACCGCAACTTTTTCGACATGGTATTTTTAACGACGGACGAGAGCTGCTCGCGAAATCTATGAGCAGAAGAGAAGAGAGGAACACACGCTTTTTAGAAAAAGAGAGAGCAGGAATGACGGCGGTAAGTTTTACAATAAGGTAAAACGAACATGCCATGCAGGGATGAAAATGGAGAACTGGTAGTAGAGTCGCAGTCGATGCGGAGGATTTGGAAAGACTTTATAACGGCGATGATAGACAAGATACCGCTGTCAGGCAGAATGAGCCATTCGTAATGGACGACGATGTAGTAGAATTTCATCCACCCGACCTAGACGAAATCAAAACAGCGATATCAAGACTTAAGTCTAATAAAGCCGCGGGCGCAGACGGCCTGTCTGCTGAGCTTCTTAAGGCGGCTGGAGATGAGCTGATAAGGTGCATGCACCATCTCATTTGCAAGGTATGGTCGGAGGAAAGCATGCCCGACGATTGGAATCTCAACATCGTTTGCCCGGTCCATAAGAAAGGAGACCCCTATAACTGCCCCAACTATAGGGGAATAAGTCTCCTTAACATCGCATATAAGATCTTCTCTGTGTGAACGCCTGAAACCGTTTGTGGATAACCTGATCGGCTCTTATCAGTGTGGTTTCAGGCCAGGTAAATCCACAATAGACCAAATATTTACGCTACGGCAGATCTTGGAGATGACCCAGGAATATCAAATCGACACTCACCACCATTTCGTTCGTGGGCGTGCGGCGCTGGAAACAGCTGGCCAAAGACCATGCCAGCTGGAGACGCTTGTTGGTTGAGGCCCAGGTTCACCAGGGACTGTAGCGCCACCTAAGTAAGCAAGGGTATAAAAACGAGCTACTTTATGCCATATGCATATGTTTGTTTCAAAAATTGTATGGACATTGACGAGTATTTTTTCTTTTAAGATTTCAATGGCTGGTGGATCACCAATATTGGATTGACAAATGCTTTTCACTGCTTGGAATTACAAAACATATGGAGGCGGAGCTGCAAGTTTCCATTTCTTTAAAAGTGATATTGAAGTGTTTGCACAATTCTACAAGGACAGTGAGAATATTAGTATTCACATGCAGCAGTCTGTAGTCTTCATCACAGTCAGTTCAAATTTTATTTATATCCAGCCGATCGTCCAGAATGGACTTACATATTGTATGATTTCAGTTCCAATGCGTTTGACATGGATTTTTCAATGAAGTTTCCAACTTGTGCTGCAAATTTGCCTTTTTGAAATATTATGCGATGTTTTTGCTAGCAGCTCGTAAGTCGGCCAGTTCCTCCGTTTCTTCGAATGCTTTGTCCAGTACATTAGCAAATAATTGGCTAATGCAGGTCAAACGCGTATTGTTTTGTGACGCCTTAACTATATTTGTACCGCGGTCAGTCACAAATCTTATATTGTCCAGATCTTTCATGTCGAATTCGTGTTCAGATGATCACTGAACATCTATAGATCTTAAAACCAATGTAATAGCGACCACCTGGTACTCCTTTTCAAACTGCAAAGTGACACCTAGGAACGTTCGTTTGATATAGCTGTCAGTCCTCAGATCCACAGGGATTGACGGTCCACCGCTACTCAAATCTTCTTTCAGCTTATTTCCTACCTTTCCTTCTTTTCCTTAGCCTCCTTTTGGCATTTACGAGAAACAGTTGTAGCATCGGGCAGCATGTCATCGACGTCGACAAATTCTCCATAACTAGCACTAATTTTTAAGAAAAATTGTACCATTGATTGTCTTAAAGCCAGACCCGCTTACGGATGAAAAAGGGTGACAAACCTCAACAGTCTATTGGGAAACTGCATGGAGTGTTTTTGCTTTATCTGGCGTAAATACATGGCTCAATGTATTTGGCTGCTTAAGAGTCTGACAGCATTTGTGGCAGCCTAAGTTGGAGGTTGGATGTCCTACACATTTCAGAACTTTTTGGCAGGATCCTGGGCAGGCATTATGCCCAGTTTTCAAGTGTTGAGCCATCTTCCATCAATATATCGGATACAATGTTTCACAAATAGCTTCTTCCCTTTCGTCGAGACGACAAAGAACATGTACCACTCTCCATCTGCCTTAGAATAAGCGCTCTTTCCGACATTTCACCAATTTTTCACACGTCTGTCTGTATCAAAAGAAGTTTGTACTTTTCACTTCTGAGGAATTTTGGCCTACGACAGCTCCTTTTATACAACTTTTCTTATTATAATTACTTATACTCAGGGTCTGATATTTCCATTCTTATAATTCTATTTCCTATGAGTATTTATGGCTTATTTCATTTTATGGCACGATGTTTACAGTTTTATAACATACATATGTATGTGCACATGAGAAAGTTAAAGGATTCCCGTAAGGTGAATCCAAAAAAAAAACGCCCAACTGTTCGACTTACAAATACAACTCAATATATTTGGACTCGACTTACTCACGCTCGTCGTTAGACTGCCAACTCGATGTTGCTCATCTGGCATATACCTCGCTCCCACGCCGACACAGGTGTTTCCGTTGTATCCCAGTAGTTTCCATGCTCGTGTTCGGTGCATTTGCCGCGGCTCATATTCGGACATATTCGCTGAGCGCTGTTGTCTGGTCGGAAGCACGTCCATGTTGCGTCCATGCGAACTGCTCAATTTAGCCATTGACAACACGGTCGTGTTCTTTAACAGAGCACAACGTATCAACTACCAGAAACTCTTAGATTTCAAAGAGAGGGTGAATAACGACCTTAAGTATGAAATCAAACGCATCCAACAGACAGGATTAGTTCAGACAAAAGAAAATCAAAACCAAAAAGCTACGACAAGGAGGATAAAATCTATACGGCCCGTAAGGGTATTAAAGCTAAGCACAAGCCACTCTTCCGGTTCTTCACCCCTACTGGAAGAAAAATACATAAAGCACACATCAAGACTATATGAAGTTATAATTATAAGCCATGCACATACGTAAACCAATTTTTTATGACTTTCTTTTCTTCTTTATTTAACTTGACCTCACACTCTAGCACAAAATGTCCTTCTTTTCCTTTTATCTTTTTTTTTTTATTGCTTCTTATCTGATTTCATTCGAAGTTCCGCAATTGATTCTTTCCCTAGACCTACATATCCTTTATATTTCTATTTTACTTTCTGGCCTTGGCACTCTTGTGATTCTTATTTTTTCATATTCAAGTTTTCCTCACTTCGAGACGTTTCGCATCATTGATGAAAGAAAAAAGAGATAAGTAACGCGTGATCGGTCGCGGTTAGGGCCGGCAAAGGAAGTGTCGTAGAATTCCCTTTTAGTCTCAAACGTTAATGATTGCAAGAGACCTACTCGTAGTACGAACAGTCTTCACTATCGTATCCTTCAGCCTTCTAGGATATCCGCATGTTCTCATGGGTATCACCCGATAGCGCGTACTGGTTCCTGTCTGTGTTGATCCACAGGCAAAACGGATATGGTTTTTCTGCCGGTCCCTGCTCGAGCGCCAGTTAAGGGATTCCCGTAAGGGGAATCCAAAAAAAAAAAAAAAAACACGAACGCCAGCCTTGAGGCAGGCCCAACTGTTCGACTTACAAATGATTCGTAATTCAATTAAAACACAACTCAATTTATTTGGACTTTACTCACGCTCGCCGTTAGACCGCCACCTCGATGTTGCTCGCCTATGTTTGTCGCCTCGCATATATCTCGCTCCCACGCTGACACAGGTGTTTCCGTTGCATCCCAGTAGTTCCCGAATATGCCACGGCTCATATTCGGACATATTCGCTGAGCGCTGTTGTCCGGTCGGAAGCGCGTACATGTTGCGTCAGCATATCTACCGACACATTGTCGGTCGTTGTCGTTGGCGATGTGTTAACTAGAATCATAAATACAATAATAAACATACATACATCTAAACAGACTTCATAGATGCACTCTAAAAACTTCCGGCGCAAGTTTCCTAGAGAAAGTCAATAGATTCACCGACGCAAACAGCACAAACAAATCAAAAGCCAGCTTACGCTGGCTGGTTGCGATACGTATACCATACACACAGGCGTATAATGTGGCGGTGCCACTCTACCCTGTATAAAAACAAGGGAATAAGATAAAGAAACAAAACAGAATATGCAAGGCCGGGGCTCAGAAAAATGGGTGTGAGTACCACCGGCACCACATTTGAAGCGAGTACACTAGTAATACTAAAAACAGCACCCCTGCAGGTCTCTGAATTTATATAACAGGGAGGTGTTGTATAAAGTACAAATGAAAAGTAAAGAATTTGAATGACACGTTTACCTCTAGCTTCACACCTTGTTATACTAATGTTCTGAACATACATCAAGCCATGCACTTATATGCTTTAATTATATTCAATCAGTCGTGAACTGAATAAAGACTTGACTTAAGCTTTGTCACTTTATTTTTATAACAGGGGCTGACACAGCTTTGAGTGCAGCTTGGCTGTCACTGCAGACGCATATGTCTTTACCCTTCCGCCTATGCTTCACAACATAGTGCATGACTGCAACGAGCTTGAATGTTAATACAAAAAAATTGTACTGGTTACTAGGAAAGTATAAGCTCAGTATTGGAAATAAGCTGCTTCTATACAAGCAAGTGCTAAAACCAGTTTGGACTTAGGGTATTCAACTCTGGGGTTGCACCAAGAAAAATAATTCTAACGTCATACAGACGTTTCAAAATAAAGTACTACGAGGATATCCACCGAGATCTGAGTATCGTAACTGTGGAAAATGAAAAAAAAAAAAAAAAAGAATTCGCAGGGGAACATAAACGTCGACTTGAAGACCACGTAAATAGCATTGCTTTTCAGTTACTCGCCGAACAAAATGTATTGCGCCGTTTCCAACGGACTTAACCTCTTGGGTTAGGTCGATCAACTTTAACCGCACGAACATAGCGAATGTTGCAGGAACCTTCGTTAGAATGTCGGGATGGGTATGCCTTTTAACACCAGCTGAGTGTAATGCCAGTTTGGAGAGGATTAACTGACAGCCCATTTTTCGTGCACCACTCATCGATCACATTTAGCATCGCCTGTGCTTTAAGACAGACATTCGCTAAATACATATGAGTTGACAGGGAGAACGACGACATCATCCGCATAGGCCTGGGTAGATTTCAGAAGCAATGAGAGCATCGAGTAGAGAATCGACCACCATGTCCTATATGCCCGAAGCCTGCGTCAGTGATCAATGTCATGTGCACGAGCATTGCTTTGGTCCACAAAACCAGTAATTCATCTACGCCATGTCGTCTAGCAGTGTTACACATTTTTTTCAAAAGTTGGTTATCAAAGGATCCCTCAATGTCGACGAAAGTGTCCAGCGCGTACTCTTTCCTTTCAAGTGCGCATTCTATTCTTCCAACTAGATTTTGAAGCGCAGTCTCACAGGATTTTCCGTGCTGATAAGAGTCGTATCTCCAAAAGAGGATGCATTCAAAGGGCAACTTTGCCCACGTGCAACTCAACTATTACCCCATGCTTTTCAACAAGAAAAATGTTAGACTGATTGGTCTAAAACTCTTGGCGAGTGAGTAATCTTCTTTCCCTATTTTGAGAATAAAGACAACTTTCACCGTGATTTTCTTATGGCTGAAAATCACCCTTCGTAAGCACACAATTCGCTTCTGTTCTCTGTACAGAAGCCCAAACCTGGACAGAGACGTCACGTCCGACGCTTTTGATGCACTGACCGACTCCATCGAAAGAATTGTTTCCCTGCTTCCTCGCACTAAAATCCTTATAGCGGGCAGTGGCTTACAGTGGCTTCAACATTCTGGACAGAAAACACCCCAAGGAAGGTATGTCGAAATTTTCGCTGGGTTGGACCATTTAACTCAGCTTATGAATGAGCCATTTCGTATCCCGGATGTTGCCAGTCATACCGCCAACACCCTGGATTTGTTTCTTACCTCTCAACCTGATGAATACACTTTGGATATTTTATCTCCTCTAGGCTCGTCATTTTAACATTCCTGCCAAAGTCGTCAGACTGTGCAGGATGACTATGGAGAACTCTCGCTGCTCCATTAAGGTCGGAGGTGAACTAACCGACCCCTTTGATGTTAAAAAAGGTTTTAGACAGGTTGACGCTCTGTCATGTGATTTCTTTAACATTATTCTTGAAAAATCTACCTCAAGTTCATACAAATGCTTGCCTACGCAGATGACATTGGCGTTATTGGACGGACAAAGAGTGAAGTCAATGAGGCGTTCGCAAGCATTGAAGCAGAAGCGGCTAAAGTGGGTCTAACGGTAAATGGGGACAAGACCAAATATATGCTGTCGTCCAAGAAAGACGCGCAACACCGACGTCTTGGTCAGAACGTCACCTTCGGCAGCTATATTTTCGAAGTAGTCAAGGACTTCGCTTACCTTGGCTCGATAGTGACAAGCAGCAACGACACCAGCGCTGAGATAAAACGCAGAATAACTCTTGCCAACCGCTGCTTCTTCGGGCTCAAGAGGCAACTGAATAGTAGAGCCCTCCCTCGAAAAACTAAGGTATCCCTCTTAAAAACCTTAATCATCCCGGTCCTCCTTCACGGCGCTGAGGCTTGGACTTTATCAAAAGCGGATGAAGAGGCTCTTGGGCGTTTCGAGAGGAAAATTCTGCGTGCAATCTTTGGTCCCGTTTATGTAAATGGAGAGTGGAGGAGGAGATTCAACCAAGAACTGTACGGGCTGTACAGCGACATCGGCCTAGTTAGACGTCTTCGGATCCAACGTCTAAGATGGCTGGGCCATGTAGAGCGAATGGACATAACCGCTCCGGCCCGAAGAGTCTTCGACACCAACCCCGAGGGACGACGCAGCAGAGGACGACTGCATCTAAGGTGGCGCGCACAGGTGGAAAGGAACCTCAACCAACTGGGCGTGCGGCACTGGAAGAGGCTGGCCAAAGATCGTGCCGGCTGAAGAGGCTTGTTGGTTAAGGCCCTGGATCACCCCGAACTGTAGCGCCATCTAAGTAAGTATGACTTTACCCAATGTGTAGCAAGTTCACTACAAACGTAGTTAGTGGGCTTCACGCTGGATTGAATATCACTGGGAGTGTTTCCTAATATGAGAACCGAGGATATGCACAAGGAGCCGATGAAGTTTTTCGAGTTTATTTTTTTACTAGTGATGGAAGAAGCAATATGAAGCTTTCTGCAGAATCGGTAGTCGATTTGTCACCAGTTCTGATGGAGGGAAAAAGATCTCGAGCATAAGTCGATGATAAACTTCTTTCGCGTTCGTGGCAAATTCGCAATGAAGGAATTGTTAAAAAATTAGTAACAATTTACGAATGGGAAACTGGAACAACAAATACAAAAGCTGCCTGTGATCATGTGATAGAACTTACACAACTTACTTCAAGGGAATAAAGTTGTCTATGAAAAGTTATTTTCGTCTCTAACCTTACTTGAGCTCCGTTAAAACGCTAAAACAGCATAAGACCGTAAGCTTTACTAGAATAAAAGTAAATTTGACAGTTCCATCTAATTCTGAACTCCAGGACTCATTTACATAAAAAAAAACACACACAATAGCGCTCAACAAATTATTAATAAACTTACCGTGCACCAACAACTTTGAATCCTGCAAAGTACATTCGTTGATCACATCCGGGACGGTTTCCTCGTTAAAGGGGTGATCTCCTCGCTGTTTCTCATCACCATAGTTTTCACAAATTGACTGCTGGCAGTGTTGTCCTTCATTGTAATACTTATACTGGCAATTGGTGGATTTCTTTCTCAACCACCATTTACGGGAAAGCCGTTTCTCATTTGTATTCTGGGGAGCTGGACATTTTCCCATTTGATCCATGTTGTGAAAAAAACGGTTGATTGGGGAACGGGACGGTTACTACTTTAAATTACAGCTATGGATATTTAGCTGTTAGTTTTCTAGTTTCCTAGCTTACTTGCTTAAACAATACCAGAAACTTGAAAAGCAGTCGCCGACTCTGATAAATATTACGTGGTAATTGCATTTAGATTCGTTATACATATACAGAGATGGACAAAAGTTTTCACACACAGCCCTTTGTTGAATAAAACAAGTATTAAACCAAAATCCAAAGAAAATATTGGGAAAAGAACTACTCGACTTTCAGCTATTAAATATCATACTAATCTGTACTAATGTTATAAATGTGAAAGTGTGTGTGTCTGTTTGTCTGTCTTTCACGGCAAAACAGAGCGACGAATTGACGTGATTTTTTAAGTGGAGATAGTTGAAGGGATGGAGAGTGACATAGGCTACTTTTTGTTTCTTTCTAGCCCCGTTAAGTTTGTATGCAGCAAAAAAAAAAAATCAGTAGGGGATGGAAATTTGTGCGAGACTCTCTGCAAAATTAGTATAGGTTCTATGATACAAACGCAGTGACTTGGAACAACGACACCAGTTTCGAAATTACTCTTGCCAACCGCTGCTTCTATGGGCTCAAGAGGCAACTGAGAAGTAGAGCCCTCTCTCGTACGACCAAGTTGACCTTATATAAGACCTGAATTATCCCGGTCCTGTTATACGGCGCCGGGACTGTTATATGGACTTTATCTAAAGCGGATGAGGAAATTCTTGGTCGTTTCGAGAAAAAGATTCTGCGTGCGATCTTCGGTCCCATAAGCACAGGAGGGGGGTTGGAGGAGAAGATTCAATCACGAACGGGTTGTACAGCGACATGAGTCTTGTCAGGCGTCTACGGATCCAACGCCTAAGATGGCTAGGCCATGTAGAGCGAATGGACACCACAGCTCCAGCCTGTAGACGGCTGGAGGGACGAAGAAATAGAGGGCGGCCGCATCTAAGGTGGCGCTCACAGGTGGAAAGGGACCTCAACCAACTGGGCGTGCGGCATTGGAAAAGACTAGCGAAAGATCGTGCTAGGTGGAGAGGCATGTTGGTTGAGGCCCAGCTTCACCCCGAACTGTAACGCCCGTTAAGTAAGTAAGTAATTAACGGACAACTTTTGTCCGGGCAAAAAAGTGTAATTTTCGATATTTTGTTGTTTTCCAGAATAGGGCGTTATTTTATTAATTTTACTAGCTTTTGCCCGCGGCTTCGCTTGCGTTAAATTCGGGGTAACACGGTTCCCCTTTCCTGATTTAGAACACAGAAGAGAACTCGGAACAGAATGTTATTTTAATACGCTACTGTAGACGATATTATATGTCTTTCCATTTGGGGATAGAACGTAAAGATTCTGGGCATTGGACACACGCGAACATGCTACATACAATTGTCCATGGGAAAAGCACGGCTTTTCTAAGTTCACCCCAGCCACCTTTAATGTTTGACCTTGCGCTTTGTTAATGGTCATAGCGAAACTAAGCTTTAGAGGAAATTGTAGCCTTTTAAACTGGAACGGGAGATCTGTGGGAATTATTGGGATTCGTGGGATCATTACCTACTCACCCTTTCCCACGCCGGTTATGATAGTGGCGCTAATGATATTGCGGCCAAGTTGAGTGACACGAAGTCTCGTCCCATTACATAATCTCGGGGCATCTAAATTTCGTATAAGCATGACTGGGACGCTTAGTAGTCAATTAACAGAGTATAGGTTCCGTATGCACTATGGTGTGAAGCGCGGCCCGATGCCCGCACTTAAGTACAGATAGAGAGCACACAACGTTAGCGCGTTTCAGAAGCATATCAGCGCCATCTATCGGTATTCAAGAGTAACACTTATTTATGTTTCGAATGTTGATTGTTTTCCCAAAAGCTGATTGATTTATGGTTGTTTTAATTAAATTATTTTATTATTCGTTTGTATCATAGAACCTATACTAATTTTGCGGAGAGTCTCACACAAATTTCCATCCCCTATCCCTTTTTTTTTTTGCTGCATACAAACTTTACGGGGCTAGAAAGAAACAAAAAGTAGCCTATGTCACTCTCCATCCCTTCAACTATCTCCACTTAAAAAATCACGTCAATTCGTCGCTCCGTTTTGCCGTGAAAGACGGACAAACAGACACACACACTTTCCCATTTATAATATTAGTACAGATTAGTATGATATTTAATAGCTGAAAGTCGAGTAACTCTTTTCCCAATATTTTCTTTGGATTTTGGTTTAATACTTGTTTTATTCAACAAAGGGCTGTGTGTGAAAACTGTTGTCCATCACGGTACTGTTCGAAACCTAAGCAACTTTTTCCCATCAATTATTCAAAGTCAAATATTTACGTATTTATTCTCTTAGTGAAAATAAGTTAATTTTAATTAATTATATTTGGTACTTAGATGTGTGATAAAAGCAAAAACTTAAAACTAGCTCATTAGAAAAAAAGCTTAACAATTCATATCCAACTTCATCTAACATATAGCTGTTCGAAACCTCTGCGACTTCTTAGTAAACGCAAGTATTCAACGGCAAATCGTATCCTAACATTGCGATTCTGCATGTAGAGGATTCGTTGTAAGGAAACACCAATTAATATGTGTTTTTAATTTAAAGTGATCTTTTATTTATCATGGCTCGTACACAGTTCGGAAAAGTGTTTAGATCTAAAATTATTGATTGCTATACTGCTAAAAGATTTAACCCTTGGCTACTACTCATGGGTTTATATGACTTTGGAAATTAAATTTTCGAACAATAACTCTTTGACAACCCTGGTTCCCCGCAACCGTATTTTCAGTATTGTTCTCGCGCTTGTGCGTAGTGGTTGTGTAACAGCAGTGATCAGATCCATCTAAGTCTTCTACAGCACAGCGGTCTACTACTTTGGAAAAAGTAACTGCATGCGTTGGGCTAAACAACCTCCAGCTCAAAGTCGAACTCCAGCTCACAATATAATATCTATATCAGTGGAAAAACCTAAAGGACCAGCAACCACTTTAGGCCCAGAGACATCACTTGCAGATGTATTTAATCTCTTCATCGACGAACACGTAATTGACATTATCATTCTACACACAAATGCCAATATTGAACAGGTCCAACTAAAGTACAATTTTTTTTTAAACGCGCTCATTTATCCCGCACTATATGGAGACCAACGTTTATAAGTTTACCAACTATAGCTGAACTACAAGCATTTATAGGATTGCTTTATTTGGCGGATCGAATCATGAACATTTATCTTCACTTTGGGCATCAGATGGTACTGGACGTGACATTTTTCGTTGTACGTACAATGACTCTTTGCCGCTTTAGATTCGATAATGCTAACACTCAAAGAGAAAGGGCGAAAGAAAACAAGTTAGCAGCTATATCTGACGCTTTCTCTCAATGGATAAGTTATTTCCAAACTAACTATTCTTCTGGAGCAACACTTACTGTAGATGAGATACTGGCACCTTTTAGGGGGCGATGTGTCTTTCGCATGTATATGCCAAAAAACCTGCCAGATGCGGCCTGAAGATAGTGATATTGACTGATGCCGAAACCCACTACATGGTTGACGCCGAAGTTTACTGTAGCAAAATATTGGGCCGACCTAGAGCTAAAAATGACAAGCTTTTACCAACTCAAGTTGTACTTTTGGTACCTCCAGTTGAAGGAGTATCGGAACTGGAATATCACCGGCGACACTTGGTTCTCCTCCATTGAGTTAGCCGATGAAGTGTTAGTTTTCAGTAGCAGAGAGAGATCCCAAGAGAATTTTTACCATTTGTTTGGCTTTACATATAAAACAACAATGACGTCATATGTTCCCAAAAAATCCAAAGCTGTGGTACTCATTTCAAGCATGCATCATGATAGTGAGATAGTTCCTGGTCAACACAATAAGCCTGCGATGATCACGTTTTACAATGAGACTAAAGTTGGGGTTGACGTCTTATACCAAAAGTGTGCCAACTTTTCGGTTGCCAGGACTACTCGATCATGACCGATGGTGTTATTTAAATGCAATGGTAAATATCACAGGCGTAAATGTCTGTCTGTTGGCGTTACAGTCCATGGACCTAAGCCGAGCTTCTCCCAATCACCCATGTTCTGTGTGATTTCATTTTCCCATAGGCGAAAGGGACCTACAGTGCCAGTTCCGAACGGCGAATTTCGTGAAGCTTTTCATGACAATTTTACTACAGGGGGTTTTGTCAGAACCCCGCTGAGGAGAAACACCGTGAAAAACATGTTCGATGACATGGCTGTGTCGGGATTCGATCCCGTGTCATCGGCGTCAGAGGCCAACACACTACCCACTGCGCCACGGTGCTCTCCGTAAAGTAAATAGTAAAGTTATATATGGTGCAGTCAGTGGAAAGTCAGATAATCGACCTAACTACCTTCGTGGGCTTGGCATAGAGTTATGCCTACCCTATGTTCGACAGCGAATTTACAATGAAAAGATACCCCGGCAATTGCGTACGATAACATGAAGGGTGTTCAAAATGCCTATGCCTGAAAGATCTGTTCCAGCTGTGTCTAATGTTGTATCCAAAAGAAAGCGCTACAGTATGTGCCCCTATAACCGTGCCTGCTCATCTTGTAAGATTCCAATATGCAATACTTGCTGAATAATTGTATGTCCAAACTGTTCAGAAAACAAGTAGATGTGTGTCATGTCATTATTAAATATGTCATTTTTCATAAATAGCGTGTTTTAATTGAATGTTTCTATTTGTTACCAAAATATACATTGTTTTATGGGAGGGTCAGACTGACCCTTGAATAGCAACCGTGTAAAATTTATTTTGAGTAGTAACCAAGGGTTAATATGTATCAACAAATCTATTATATCTCGACTCAATAAGAAGTATAGAGAAACTGGAACTTGCTCTTCGATAATATGTAAAAACAAAAGTTGCGAAGGGGGCCTTGAAGGGCAAATCACATAGAACGCGTCCGTACGTGCGTGCTTTGACAGCCAAGTAGAATACTCTTTATGGGAAAGGTCACATAGCCGACGGACGCACGCGCTTCAACGCGCAGAGTAGAGCTGCTTTCTACTTTTTGACGCGCTGACAGTTCATACATTCACATATTGGAGCTTACACATTTACAATTTGAAGTTCACATATAGACAAATTGAGAGTAAGCACGTTCATTGGTGGATGCATTGAGAGAATGTTTAGAAACTCTCTCGCAATGAGAGAAACTTAAAATTCGGTTGACATTTCATGCCTGTGTCACAATGCTACTACACGGCGATGCTGTCGTTGTAAAGTCGTTCAATCAATACACATTGGAGCTAGTTTCATCGGCTTCTTTTTTGACAGAGAGGTTACTTCTGTGAGTGAAGTTGGAGGTGAATTTCATAGAGTTAAGTTGGCATCAGTAAAAAACTTGAAGAGTTAAACTGAAATTAGTTCATAAGGGGTTAAAACATTTTGAAAAAAACATTATTGCTAACATATGTGGCTGCTCTAGCCTATAAAAAGTTAAAAGCAAAAAAAAGAAAAAGTCAGAAGAAGGTGGTGGGTAAGACCAAGTTATCAAACGTATTCCTCCAATGTCGAATTCGAAATGGCACGACGACGTGTAGTTGCGACAGTTTTTCGAAATTACAATGCCAATGTGACTTACTCCATATAATTCCATTGTATGAATATGGATTTGACAGCAACGGCGTTTGTAGTCGCGCTTTCGCATCGCCGTGTAGTAGCATTGTGACACAGGCATTTTGTTGGTGTTTAGTCACTGGCAATTTGTTTCCTGTCTGTTTTATTATGGCCGAAGTTATTCCAGAGAATATCTCAGGTTTCGCCCACTTGCGACAAAATACGAATACAAAATGCTTGCGACAAAATACATATAAATATGATTGTCGAAATAAGCTCGTCCATATTTTTATGTTTTATTTAACAATTAGGAATGTTTTCCAGTTGAACGCACAACACCAATTAGAGAATGCCATTGAATTATTTGACATTCACTTCTGACAGACGCACGGATGGACGGATTCTATGTGCCGATGCTGGCCTGCCATGCGTTGGCTGTCAATGAAAATTAGCGCACGCACGCGTTCTATGTGACTGGCCCTTGAGTACCAAAATATATACATACAATGTATGAATGCATATGTTGGTGTTACAGTCCATGAAGGGACAAAAGTCGAACTTCTCTCAATCACCCATGTTGTGTGTGTGTGATTATATCCCCATAGGTGATAGGACCCTTTCACCTACAGTTTATTAGCGGGGTTCACACTATACGATTTGCTTGACGACCACTGTTCACACCTTACGACAAGTCGATCAAGCAAGACAAAACCCAAGTACACACCTTCGATCAAAAGTGACGTTTTAGTTGAGTGTCACTCAAAACTGATAGTGTGTACATGTGAATGATGGTTTGATGATCAAAAGTGACGAGTTGCAAAAATGTTCGTGGTTGCATGACGATCAGCGGCCATGTTGGTTTTGATCGACAGTGTGTACATGAATTGTGTCATTCAAGCGTTGGACATGGATGGGAGTGGATGAGAGCAGACAACTTCTCGAGGAATTTATAAATATTTACGAGTCCCACCATTGTCTTTGGGACGTAATATGTCCAGAATGTATACGTCGGAAAAAAAAGGTCGAAGGTTACCAGGAATTGGTGGTCCATGGTGACTGCGCGAAATTATCTACTTGAATGATGTTTTGCGTGTCAAACAAGATCTACAGTGTGTACGTGAGGCACTTCACTCAAAACTGACGTCACTTTTGATCGAAGGTGTGTACCGCACTAAAAAGTTGAAATATTTGAACTTTCATACGACAAATTTGACGACATGTCGTACGAGTCCGACCGTTCACACTCTACACGATTTGGCCCATCAAGCAAATCGTATAGTGTGAACCCCGCTATTGCCGGTTCCGAACGGCGAATTTGGAGAAACTTTTCTTGGCAATCTTGAACGTGAAAAACACACGTTCGATGACATGGCTGTTGTCGGGATTCGATCCCGTGTCATCGGCGCTCTCTAAATATTTACATATCCAAATAGTAAATAAGTTTTTGCAGCTTACGAATTTTAATTTATAAGCTCTAAGCCATTTAAATTACAGTCGCCGCACCCGTTTTAACAATAGCAATATCCATTTGTGCCATCTTTTTCCTGGCACTTTTCCTATTCATATTTAATTCACTTCTTGCAGCGTGCAGCTTGACATACATTTTAGATTTTGATTGACTTTTAGTAAAGTTTTACCGAACAGTTGGTCACTATATACTACGGCCCGTATACAAGGCGCTTACATTTTCCTTTTTTTCAGAACGGGGCTCTCTTTATTCCATTTTTCTACTTGTTTGCTTGTATGGTTTTCACAATTTTCTTTTCCTTATTTCGATTTCACAATAAGGTAAAGCAATATATGTACATAAATGCAAGAATATACGAATATATACCACGACCCGTATACAAGGCGCTTACATTTTCTTTTTTACCTTTTTTTTCAGATTTCATGAATTATGTAAGGCAGAAAGACCGAAGAACGAGGTTCTAATTTTCCATTTTCCTCCTCGTCTTTTTGTTTTTCTCAATTTTCACACAACTATTTTCCACAATATTCTTTTTTTTTTTCTATTTTGTTTACACAATAAGGTGAAGCAATATATGTAAATGCAATGTTTCTCTTCCCTTAAATGACAGAGCGTTATAAGAGTATACAAATATAGAAATATGTTCGAGTAAATACGTAAATAAATCGATATAAACAAGGAGCACGTCTGCGCGTATTTTAATTTCGTACGACAACGGATATTGACCGGAAGTGGAATGCAATCAACAATAAAAGCACATGCTATAATATACTGTTAATTTTATTCAGTCAGTGTCACTGAGCCAGCTGTTCTCACTGGGAAAGAAATTTCCATAAAAAAAAATTATATCGAGAAATGTACATTCACTCTTTTCCAAGCATTGATGCAAGTTTGCGTACTGATTTTGTGGAATTTTGACAAAGAAATGAGAGAAACAATAACACAAATTTAAGAACAATGTGTATACCGAGTATTAGTCGATTTCTAAAGTGAAAACTAAACAACATAGGACCGATTGCCGACACTAAATAAATGCATAATAATGACAATCCATTGCACAAATATCCCGGACAAGTTGGCAGTTGACACATTCCTACAAATAATATAACCATCTCTTTTCTACATGTACCCCGTCTACGTGCGAAGACGAAAGGTTGAAAGATAGAGTCGAAACCACATATGATGAAAGAGATCCAAGGCTCTGATGGTTTGCATTCATCTTTGACATAATTGCAAACAAGCTCTCTGTCTGGAAAAACTATAAATTCGTGTGGAAGGCAGATCGTGGAACAATTTAACACATTACACATTAACATTACAATAACAAAAGTTATTGCGCGAAGGGACGTGTTCACTTGTTTTTTTTTTTTTGAATTTGACTTTAACGACGGTTACAACGTACGTTATATAGATATTCAACTCAGGAAATACGCAAATATTTAAATAATTATTAGTAATTTATGAGTAACGTACTTACGTACTTAGGTGGCGCTACAGTCCGCGGTGAACCTGGGCCACAACCAACAAGCGCCTCCAGCTGGCACGGTCTTTGGCCAGCTGCTTCCAGCGCCGTACGCCTAGTTGGTTAAGGTCCCCTTCCACCTGCGTGCGCCAACGTTGATGTGGCCGTCCTCTGCTGCGCCTTCCTTCCGGGGTGGATTCAAAGACTCTTCGGGTCGGAGCTGTATTTTCCATGCACTCTACATGGCCTAGCCACCTTAGTCGCTGTATCCGTAGACGTCGTACCAGGCCGGTGTCGCTGTACAACCAGTACAGTTCTTCGTAATATCTTCTCCACCATACAGCGCTTGAACAAACCGTAGATAGTGCGCAGAATATTCCTCTCGAAGCGACCAAAGGCATATTCATGCGCTCTGCACCGTAAAGGAGGACTGGGATGATCAAGTTCTTATATAGTGTCACCTTGGTTCTCCGAGAGAGTGCTCTACTTCTCAATTGCCTCTTGAGCCCAAAAAAACAGCGGTTGGCAAGAGTGATTCTGCGTTTTATCTCAGCGCTGGTGTTGTTGTCGCCGGTCATCAGTGAACCAAGGTAGACGAATTCCTTGACCACTTCCAAGTTATATCCGCCCATGGTGACGTTCTGGCCAATACGTCGGTGTTGACCGTCTTTTTTAGATGAAAGCAAATATTTGGTTTTACCCTCATTAACATTGAGACCCATCTTAGCCTCTCCTACCTCAATGCTTACAAAGGCCTCCTTGACGCCTCGCTGTGTTCGTCCAATCACCTCAATGTTGTCGGCGTACGCAGGTCTTGTGTTGGTCAGTGACTCTTGCACGATATTTTACTTGCCATGAAAAAGCTTCTCGACTCACGCCGTTCGGAATCGGCATTAAACTGCAGGTCCCTTTCACCTGTGTGAAAAATAAATCACACACAACATGAGTGATTGGGAGAAGCTTGGCCACGGTGCTCTCCTTATGTACTTAGCTTACCTGTTCTTAATCTGACGCGCTCGAGTTTTTCTGAGGATGGATTTTTTTTTACTAATCTGACGGGCTACCCTCAATGCACCCCCCAATATTAAGGGTTCATGTTTGGTAGGAGTACATTACAGGGTGCAAGGATACTCCCCATATGATTTTCTGACGCGCTCGAGTAACACCCAAAATCCCCGCTTGGGCTCCCCTACTAATATATGTACATATATCCGTGATCCTTGCGGGATCGCCGGTAAATGTCGCTTCTTTAGCCACTATCGTGTGCATTCACTGCACAATTGTTGTTGTTGTGCTCGCGACGGGTGAGTGCTTTTTGAGCATAGAGTCTGTCGCAGGTTGTATAGTAGCTGTAATGCGAGAGTGTGATGATAGGTTTAGGGTTACCGCGCTGTCGAAGTTATGAATTATGCAAATTTGTTGCAACAGCTAACATGGAACTGTTCACAATCACTGTTTGGTTGGTAGGAACATATTTACGATGAACGCCACTATACGGTACGAAAGGTGACGAGATCTCTTTAACGTGGTTTGTCTTCTACTGGTGCACAGCTGTTATTAAACCGTGTTGCCCATTCGAAACACACATTTTTTCGACATACACTCGTCTCCATACACCACCTGCAATTTTCGGAGTATTTCCGAAGGTTTTTCACCAGATTCCACTAAAAATTGGATTACAACATGTCGCCTGTAATGTGATGCCTGTTTCACAATGCTACTACACGGCGCGGCGACAGCGCAACCACAAACGCCGTAGCTGTCAAATCCATATTCATTCATTGGAATCATATGGAGTAAGTCACGTAGTTCCTATGTGACTTACTCCCTATAATTCCTTTGAATGAATATGGATTTGACAGTTACGGCGTTTGTAGTTGCGCTGTCGCCGCGCCGTGTAGTAGCATTGTGAAACAGGCATGAGTCACTCATTTTTACGCCGTTACGCACAACACACAAACATAACCTACTGTGGACTTCAGCCTTGGATGACAACTGGAAGAAAGGGCCGTCCCCTTTTTAGACAGATTTCGACGAAGCTGTATTCACATGCAGACATTTACTGATGTATTGGACGTGTTTCTTACAATTCATGACATAAATATATTGTATTTTGTATATATACTTGTAAGCTTATTGGATATTCAGTGGAGTGGACCTGTATCCTTTCTCGTTACAGTTTATTTCAGTTCGTTCATTTATTTGATACTTTGCTTGCAATAGGGATCCCCACACACGTAAGAATATGCTACATAACATTCATATTTATATTAATATATATGTATTTGTAAATTCATAGTTTCTCAATTTTAGAATATGCGGATCTGCCTTGTATAAGACTTAGAATGCCTTTATATGTTAAATATATTTCCTTTAGGATTAAGTAGTTGTTTCGGATCTTTGGGCTCTTGCTGTCTAGCCCTAGTAAATTTACAAAATGTACTTTCTTGTGTATATCTGTTTTTCTGCTTTTGCATATTATGTTTAATTTGTTTTTGTTAAAGAATTGAAAACTGAAAATTGTGTGAAACTATAGATGTCTTTAGGTGTTATTCAATGTACATGGGATTAGAAGACTGCCATAATAATGACTGATAATAACGTGAGCCCGACGTGATGTAAGCAGAGGAAGGAAATGTAGTGGTCCTACATATGTACATACAGTGGCGTGCACGTAATTAGAAACGGTTGTCACAAGACGTTACTGCCTTAAGAGTCTTGCGTCTGCGCCTTAAACTAATCCCATTTTTTTTGTTTTTTTTTAATTTGAGTTTGTCAACTTGATGAAGAACAAGATTTAAGTGACTTGGGGTACCGTTATTATGTTAAGTTAATGCCCAATGACACTCGACAGACCACCTAGGACACTTGTGTAAACAAAGTGCAGGAAATGCGACCGACCACTTGGCAACCCGATGGAAACTCGAGTAAATAATTCGATACCCCAGAATTGCTGGTCAGTAATTTAGATCCTTCGACCGTCATTAAATTACATATGTCACCCTATGATAAGAATAAAACTGCATCTAGCTCTAAGAACAAAAACGTATTTCGTTTAAGATTTTAAAGATCATTCTGTGTCCAGCGATCGAGGCGAGCAGTTCGTCTAATAAGGATTTCCTTTTTTAAAAATGTGTTTTATGTATGTAGTTAATTGTGAAAAGTGATCAAAATCGATCGTGCACATAATTAGAAACGATTAAGAATATTTCTGTTTAAGCTTTAAAGAAAAAATAGAAGTGTAGAAAAAGTGCCACGCAGCCCAAGAGTAAGGTCAACCTCTCAAAGAGAAGACGCCCTGATTGTTCGTCATAGCAAACAAATCCTTTCTCAACAGCATGGGAAATTCGAGCCGCTGTTTTTTGGTGCAAGTGCGGACGGATCTTCTGTGGATACCATCAAGCAAAGATTGCGCGAATCCAGTCTCTTCGGACGTATAGCTAGGAAGAAGCCGTTCCTTACTAAACCCCCCACAGAGCAATGCCTATAGATTTTGCGTACAAATATCAGCATTGGACCGTCAATCAGTGAAAAAATGTTATTTTTTCCGATGAAACTAAGATCAACAGAATAACAGCCGATGGTAAAGTATGTGTCCGGCGTCCAAAATCAAAGGAACTTGACCCTAGATATACTCGATCCATTGTGAAGCATGGTGGTGGGAGTGCCATGATATGGAGAGCAATGTCTTGGCGTGGAGTTTTTGTTTTTTTTTTAGAAACTCGCGCAGGTTCAAGAGTTTTTATATTCTCTTATGATGTATTTACACACACAACCTGAATGGAGTGCAGGTAGCCCAGATCTCAGGGGTGGTTGTCCTAGATAGAATGAGAGCCGACCAAATTCCGCGTTGGTTATAATCCGTAGTAATTCGTTCAAGCACTTTAGTATTGCATACGCAGAGGATGAATTTCAGTTGACCATATACTGTGAGTGTTATGCCTGCAGCAGTACGTCTGGTCACTTTCCATTCACAACTGCGTTGCATACTTTTTGTCCGTATAGGAATTACTTTTTCTTGGCTATGAAGCGAATTGCAACTATAGACCTTCCGCTCGGCGGTCGATGATGTTAACCACTGCACCACGGCCACCCCCGAGTTGGACAGATTAAAAAAATTGAGGGTCATATGGGTAAACTACAAGATTGTAGGATTCTGAAAAATACAAAGCTGCCCTACACTGAAGAACACCTCCCTGTAATTTGGAAAATCCAACAGGATAGCGATCCGAAGCACACGGCGGCGAACACTAAACAATGGTTCCAAGACAAGAGTATTGATGTTATGGACTGGCCGTCGCGTAGCCCAGATCCTATTGAAGATTTGTGGCAGTACTGTAGGAGAAAGTTGAGCTTTAAAAAAATTGAAAATGTTCACGCGCTCTATGAAAAAGTAGAATTGTTGTGAAATTCAATTCCAAAATCTGTTTGCGAAACTCTAAAGAGTCTTTGTCCAGGAGGTTGCATGCAGTTATTGAAAACCATGGTTATTCGACAAGATATTAATGATTTAAGTTAATAAAATCAGTATTTCAAGAAAAACAAAGAGTGTCTCTTATTATGTGATCAATTTTGATCACTTTTCACAACGCAACTATTAAAAAAAAAAATTCGAATTAGTTTAAGGCGCAGACGCAAAAGACTCGTAAAGCAGTAACGTCATGTGACAACCGTTTCTAATTACGTGCACGCCACTGTATGTAGTTTTAGAAGAGGTTCGAAAGAACAGTCTCGAATTCAATAGAAGAATACGTCAAATTTAGAATGTTAAGCGCATGTTGTGTTACCATTAATTAAAAGTTACAACCGTCAGCGGAAAAATTAAGTAATACAACATAAATACCAAGTACAGCATTTAAATATGTTTCAACAAATAAAGCGCTAAATATATAACCGGTGATTAGCTTAGCCCCATTTTTGAAAGAGTCCCATTCTCTGGCAGCGACAGTTGGCGCCCCACAAATTACACCGACACGAGCTGCTAAAGCAGCATTGGCTGGGACGAAAGTCACAGGCGCCGCCACGACGTATGCAGCTACGCCGATAAACAAAGATCGAAGGACGTCTGTTAACAAATATTCAAGAAAAGGGAAAAATCTTCGGAAAACTGAAATTGAAACAATTCGATTTACACTTACTTGTCCGTGTCCATTCCTCGCAATTTTACAGCGTTACCTGAAAGGATACGCATTTGGAAAATTCAAACATTTTGCCAACAAAGTACATAGATACATCTGGATAATCATTAAACTATTTTCAACTATTTCTATTAACATGTTCACTTTGTTTATTTCATACGAATTATCTTAATCTCTAAAGTCGGATATTGTACATGACAAGAAACCACCTGTAGCCACACCCGATTTCTAGGAAATCGAGTTGGACGTTCTGTTTATTTGCTTGTAACTCTTTTTTGGTTTATTAATTATAGTTCGTACTTACCACCTCTGTAAGGAAATTCGCTTGAGACGAGGCTTGCTAAAAGCATGCCTACAATAATAAATACTTTCAAAGTATATCCAGACATTGTTGGCCTTTGCTTCGGTCTTCTCTCAAATTACAATGGAAGACAATCGGTAAAAATGCAATCTGTCGAATGTTCGATAGCAAATTTCTGATGTCTTTTCGGTTAATCGCTTTTCAGTATTGTCGCGAATAAGAACCACACTAATAAGTGTCCGTATCCTGACCTTTCCCAAAAGTTCAACCAGTAGCAATACTATTCAAATCTAATGAGAGTACGAAACTGGGCAGTTATGAAAAACATATCTTAAATGAAGTTCGAGCTGTTCCTTTATCTCTGTGCGGTAAGTATTGTTTGCAGTTTCAGATAGGACATGCGCCATACGTTTCGAATTGGGATGAAATATTGTAATAGCCTATAACAGCGTCTGACCTTTAAAATCACGATAACAAGACATCGGCTCCTCTAATTGTTTTGTCTAATTACCTGTATAAGAATACGAAATTCGGAAACGTCCCATCCCATTGCTCTTCGTTAAGTAACACTAATGCGGTAAACCTTAAATAAATTAAAGCTTGAGAAACACAAATATTGGAGGTGTGGGCAATCAAAATTAGCTTTAAAAAGTCGAGTACACGTACATATGGACATACATTTTGGGGATATGGAAGACATTGTTTGGCTCTTGGTTTCGACCTGTGCTCGTCATCTCGCAGCTTCACTACGATAGCGATTCTTCTTCTTCTTAACGGGCGCTAAAGTTCGGGGTGAACCTGGGCCTCAACCAACATGCCCCTTCAACTAGCACGATCTTTTGTAGCCTTTTCCATTGCCGCACCCCTTCCACCTGTGTGCGCCTTCTTAAAAGCGGCCGTCCTCTGCTTCTTCGTCCTCGGGGTTGGATTCAAAGTCTCTCCGGGCTGTAGCCCGCTCTAAATGGCCCAGCCATCTTAGGCGTTGAATCCGTAGACGCCTGACTGGACAGCCCGTAAAGTTCGTGGTTGAATCTTTACCTCCATCCCCCATCGGTGTTTTTAGGCCCAAAAATCACGCGCAAGATCTTTCTTTCGAACCGACCAAGAGCCTCCTCATCCGCTTTTGATAGTGTCCATGCTTCTGCAACGTACAACAGGACCAGGATGATAAGTGTCTTATATAGAGTCAACTTCGTCGCTCCGGAGAGGGCTCTATTACTCAATTGCCTCCTGAGCCCAGAGAAACAGCGATTGGCAAGAGTGATTCTGCGTTTGATTTCGGAATTGATGTCGTTGTTCCAGGTCACTGCGGAGCCCAGGTAGACGAAGTCCTTAACTACCTCGAACTTATATCTGCCAATACAAACGTTCTGGCCAAGACGTCGGTGGTGAGCGTCCTTTTTTGATGACAGCATATATTTAGTTTTGCTCTCGTTTACCGCCAGACCAACTTTCGCCGCCTCGAACTCAATACTCGCAAACGCCTCATTGACATCTCGCTGTGATCTACCTATTATGTCAATATCGTCGGCGTATGCAAGGAGTTGCGAGAATTTGAAACAGATTGTGTCTCTTGTATTGGCCAGCGATTTTTGCACAATCATTTTCTAATATGATGTTGAAGAAATCACACGACAGCTCATCGCCCTACCTAAATCCTTTTTTGACAGCAAAACTATCGGTAAGGTGCTCACCGATTCGGATGGGGCAGCGAGCATTCTCCAAAGTCATCCTGCATAGTCTGATGAGTTTACCAGGTATGGCAAAGGTAGACATAGCGTTGTATAGCTCGTCTCTAATTACGCTGTCGTATGCGGCTTTGAAGTCGACAAATAGGTGGTGAGTGTCGACTTGAAATTCATTGGTTTTTTCCAGGATCTGCCGTAGTGTAAAGATTTGGTCTATAGTGGACTTCCCTGGCCTGAATCCGCACTGATAAGGACCTATCAGCTTATTTACAAAAGGCTTCAGGCGCTCAAACAAAACAGCAGAGAAGATTTTGTAGGCGATGTTAAGGAAACTTATTCCTCTGTAGTTGGCGCAATTAGAGGGGTCTCTTCTTGTGGATCGGGCATACGATGCTGAGACTCCATTCCTCGGGCATGCTTTCCTCTAACCATATCTGACGGATAAGCTGGTGCATGCTCCTAACCAGGTCATCCCCAGCTGCCTTGAGGAGCTCAGGAGACAGTCCGTCTGCGCCAGCAGCTTTATTCGACTTGAGCTTCGATATGGCAATCTTAACTTCGTCGAGGTCAGGCGGACAGAATTCTCTGCTGTCTTTGTCGATTAGAAATGGATCATTCTGCCTGACAGCGGTATATTGACTAACATCGCCGCTATACAGTCTGCAGAAGTGGTTTTTCCATATTCTCAGCATCGACTGCGATTCTACTACTAGGTGTCCGTTCTGGCTTTATAACCTTGGCATATTCGCTTTATCTGTTGATAAAACTTTCGAACGTCCCGCCTGCAGTAAAACCTCTCCAAATCCTCAATCGCGTGCTCTTTCTTCTGAGAAGCTTATGCTGCTCCCTTCTTTCTAACTCGTAGTAGTAGATGATTCCCTGCCAATTCCACCATTCCATAAGCCGTCAAACATGGCTCACAAGGACTCAATCAGTGCCGTTTTCCCTTGAGGTTGTCGTTAATGATCCACTTGCCATTACGTCACCATCAGCTACAGAAAAAAGTTGATTTTTTAGCGATTCAGCAGCGAATCGCCGCTTGGCTTGCGTTTGTGCCTTTATCGAAGAAAAACTTAAATAAGACCTACATATCGTCCTCTATCCTGGTGTCCATTTTTGATACGCGCTCAAACACATTAGAGTTAACCAATCAAAACACTCTCAGAAGTTGTTTTTTTTAGTGCGAAATCTCATTTCTCTAAAGGTATTTATTGCATATCCGATAGGACGTAAACAATTCAAGATACATATTGATTAAACCACCTGTTGGAAAAATAATACATTTTCTTACACTACGCTTTCACGCAAGTATAAAGGTTTTCGCTTCTAATGACCACCAAACGAGCACGTAAATTACAAAGTTTGGAAATGAACTTAAAAAATGGTCCGCAAAAGAAACGAATAAAATGTGTTTAAAATGAAAAGGTATTTGCGACTTTCGGTTTAGTATGGATGTAAGGCAAAACTATTGTATTATGCGATTGAGAAATGAATAATAATTAATATCGAACAGAAGAGAGAGCGAAAGGGTGCTGTGCGTAATGAATGAAAACGACAGTTTTATTGGTTGCTGATAGCCACTCGGTAAATCTCGTGTTAAACTGTTGTCACAGAAAGCAAACCGCCAGCCACTTTGCTACCATTAGCGCTTGTTGACTTGGCCGAACCGTTTCCGGGTGTTGATGAGGCAAATTCTACCGGATTATTGGTTAGTTTTCTTGTTAATTTCTTAATCGTGTTCTGCCCACTTTGGGTGCATTGTCGCTGCACTTTAGCACTTGCCGTGGTGAATGTCGGTGCCTGTAAAAGTGTGGGTAGACTATCGTTTAAACAAATCAAATTGGTAAGAGTTAACTTTTTCATTTGAATTCTTACAATGATTACTTCGGTGTTGTTTGTTTGAGCTGATGACTGGGCTCCGCTAGACGCATGATTTATGGCGGACAGTGCTTCGCTGTTTTTATTGCTTATGATTATTTGTTGGCGTTGTCGTCGCTCTCGAGCTCGTTCGATATGCTTTTTGCGCTCTTCTTTGGTCCAATAACGGCCTGTTTTTATTTCTGAAATCGTATCGTCTTCTGTAGTGTGGTCATTGCGTTCGGCACTAATACGTAAAGCACGATTGCGAAGAAAACGTGTTCGTGCGGGACGTCTGACTATGTAACGTGTACCATCCTGGCGACGTTTTACTTTCCACACCATATGATCTTCACTGGGATGTGTATTAAGCTTAACCGTGCTTACCTTCAAAAAGAAGATTATATATTAACTAACTGTTATTAGTTGGTCGATATTACCTCTTGGCTGCTCACGAAATGATACTGGCTTAGATTTGGTGCCGTAAACTGTGGGCAGGGTGTATCTGGATTAACAGGTAACCTTTGGTGAATAAGGGATTGCCGGAGCAATTGTTGCTGCAACAACATTGTCTGCTGCAAGTTGGTTACATTCGTGTACATAGTATTAGTGATCGATATCGGTGTATTTTGATTATTACATTTCGACATATCTGTGGAAAAAAAAAACAACAAAAAAACATATCTAAGAAGTTGAAAGGGTAATTGCATTCTCTCACTGTTGCAAATAAAAACAAAATATGGTTTGAGACGAATTGATATAAACCAACCATAGCAGTAAACTCTTTCACCTCCGAAGAGTTTCACAAATTTCAAAAGCCTCCACTGGACGTCAAAAAATAACCAATCACAAGACCGGCTTACGAAAAAATACTGATGAAGGCGTAACACTCACAGTGTTATTGTCACTTCTAATTCATACTTTGTGTGTGCAGTTCTAATATAACACCATAATGGCATGGAACATTTGCTGGGAACTACAACCAACGTGAAAATTCAGACGAGTTCCTCTCGAATCCTATCTAGGACAACCACCCCTAGAGAGTAGTGAACGAACATCTACGACCCAAACCATCAGAACCTCTTCCAGGTTGTGTGACAAACATCATAAGAGTATGACTCTTGAACCTGTGCGAACTATAAAAAAATATTTTGGTTGTCTGTGAAGTCGGTTTACGAACGGCTATTTTTCACGCGCGGTGTTCGCGTGTATCCCTACTTGACCTTTACTGACCGTATCCAACCTCTCCGCTTCCCTTGTACCCATCACTCCCTCACTCCCCTAACTCCAATGTGGAACAGCATACGCCGACGGAAGCATGGCTAAGAGTGCTTAGCTATTAGTATGCGAACTTCAGATACCGGGCGACCTTCGATTTCAATAAAGCCTTCCTGCAGTGTCTCGGGCTCCGCTGCAGGGGACCGTATATTCCCGTGTAGTCGTGCGAATCATTGCAGCCATAAATCTTTTTTAAGAGAATGATGACTCTTCAAATGAGTCGTCAGCGACTCAACAAACAGAAGCGATGTCGGTATCTTTTGCCGACATTACAACTGGACAGAAAGCAGATGTGTCTTCACTCTCCGAATCCGACACCACACTTGGTGGGGATTCTGTGAGTATGTCCGGTGTGATAGGAAACGAAACATGTAGAGAACAAGTCTCTACCGTCTGGTGGCTTCTTCAAACGAAAGTCATGCTATCCTAGCAGCGACGTTTTAAAGCTGCAATCAGGGCAAAACCAACCAGAGATGATGCTCCTACATATGAAAAATCTTCCCCTGCCACCAAAGGTCCGCACCTGAAACGGGATCGTTCCGCTGACAATACTCCACCGAATCCGGCTGCCAAACGTAGCTAGATCGGCAACCCCCAAGCCGGCAAAAAGAGCTACAGCAGTGTAGCTGGGAGCACCCGACTCGGCATCGTTTCCAAGGATTTGGGAGCAAACCCCCTTACCACAGCGAAGATGGCAGCCGTTCAGGAGGCTGTAATTGACACCTCCATCGAACTGCCGGGTAAGGCGCCCAAACCTCACTTTAGGGGATCGACGTATAAGTCAGGTTGGCTCTACTTCGTGTGTGCCAACGCCACCACTGCCGATTGGATTAAGACCAATTTTACGGCCACCAAGGACAAGAGTGGACTTGATATTATGCTTGTCAAAGAAGACCACACATCGTTCGGGGCTACTTCCCACAGAGCATCGGCTTACACTCGCAGAACGATGGCCTGTATGTATGCACAGCACTGAGGAGTCATGCAGAGCACGCCAGATAACGAGAAAGACCTCCTGGATCTGGTTCTGGCATTTAGTAACAGGTCCTTGGACCGACTGGTAGAACTTAGGTACAAAGTGGCTTATCGTTTTGGTGACGTTAAGGTCATCATTAAAAGCCGCGAAAAAACAGCAGTTGATGTACGACTAATTGCAGTATGGAGATTGCGCCTACTGCTGTAACAGAGACGCTAAGATATGACAACCCAAAATCCAAATAAAACTACAAGCGCCTCCCCCTATCACCTGTGCGTCCACGGTATGGGGGACAGAAGTTGAGCAAAAAACGATAATAGTTATGCTTCAACATCTCCTGCCCCACGGCAGCCCAAGAAGCACTGATAGGACTTACTCCACTGCACCTTTTTACTAAAAAGGTTGCATTACACAGTGCTATCAGAATTCTTCGCTCGGGAAGGAGTTTGTCATGTAGTCCCATGGATCACATGTCCATCCTGCATCATCTTCCTGCGCTGGATATGATTACCACGGTCTCAGATGCATTACCACACACCTTCGCTTTTGACAAGATATTTGAGATATTGATCCCAAACCGCTCAGCTTGGGAAACCAGTGATCCCTTGCTTAACGTCAAAACCCTAGGTGGTACACTGATGGTTTCAATATGGTTTCTGGCGTTGGCGCCAGCATCCTTGGACCAAATCGAAAGATCTCCAAGGCCCTGGGAATGAGTTCTAGTATCTTTCAAGCAGAATTATATGCCATCCTTACATGCGCCAATCTAAACGAAGAGACTGGCATAAGAGGAGTAACCATCAACATACTCTCTCATGGCCAAGCTGCGCTTAAAGCGCTGAGTTCGTACAACACGAACTCAAAAACAGTTAAGGTATGCTATGTTCCCTACAAGACCTCGCCAAAAGAAACAAGGCCAAACTCTGAGCAATGAAATCGCCGATGAACTCGCCAGGAAAGGTTCTAGCGAAAGATACATAGGTCATGAACCATTTTGCGGCATTCCCAAGTCTAAGATCAATTTCTTCTTAGACAAGTGCGAAATATCGCAACAGCGGTCGGAGACTTCGCCAATCGAAACGATTTATATGGCCCCTGAACAAACACTCTACAAACTTTACAGAGTAGATATCAGAATACTAGTCAGCTACCTGACGGGACATTGCGTTGTGAGATACATATCATCTCAACAAAATGAACCTCTCGTCTGAAACTGAGTATCGACTTTGCCTTGAGGACGAAGAGACTGCAGAGCACATACTGTGTGAGTGTGCTGCTTGCTGCCATCTCAGGAAGCATATCCTTCTCAGTGAGATTATGACTCCTGAGGGGATCATCTCAGGTCCTTTGAGAAGCATTCTCAACTTCGTTAAGGAAGTGGAGAAGCTCCTCGGCTAATCGATCTGGTATAGGTCGCAGTGCCTCGTGCTATTTGGTAGCAATAGTGCCTTAATTTAAACAAAAATCCCTACTTGAGATATCGCTGACGAAAAAAGACTCACGAACTTATACATGGAAAATTAATAAAACTACTGAAGCTGAACTGCTAAACACCAAGAGCTCTACGTCGGGGTATTTCTTATTTCTAGACTCTAAACAATTTACACTTACCGGATATTGAGGACAGGGCGAAAGGCTTTTGTTTACTGATAGAAATCTGTGAGAATTTTGTCGAATGCGTGGGACTAGCCAGTTTCTCCTTAGAGAACCGATGGGAAGACTTAATGCTATCAGTAAAATCTTGAGTCGGTACCGGCTGATGAATTTGTACCTCACGGAATGGACTTACAGCATTTTTAGCCGGGCATAATACTAACGTCGATGGTGAGTGTTGATCACGATTACAGTAGCTAGTATTAAACTCTAGAGTCAAAGGTGTCATTGTGTTACTATTACAAGAACCACCAGTATTATAAGCGCTTGAGCTATTTTCATGATCATCTCCTGCGCTTGAGTTCGTGCTGCGTATTGTTCCACTTTTAGTCTTTGTCCAAATATTCACACTTTCCGGATTTTGTATGAGATGCTGGTTCTTTTGTTGCAAAATATGACTTTTATTATCAACAGGTTCGTCAAAAGGATTCTGCGACTTATCATGCAAACCAAGCCACTGTTCGATTTGATTTCGATGCACGGAATTTTCTTCGTATGGTGAACAATATAATGGTTCAGACTCCGAATCCTCAGGTATTGTTTCATATATATGTTCGGTGTCGTAGTCCAAAATTTGTAAGGCAATTCCACAATTAGATGTACTGCAATTCTTGTTCAGAGTTGGTTCCATGCTTTTTGTAGGTTTATTGTGTTGCGGCATCATGTTTTCGACACGCGAATCGAGTATTGCAATTTCTTGATTAACCTCATCTAAATGTGCACGGATATTTGTATGATTCAGAGGATCTTTTGAGGTTGGTACCTGAGGTTGCGACGTTATTAGTGGTACCGATGCTCCCGATACTGGAAAATCGGGATCGACTTTCAGCGTATCATCGACCAACACGGTAGTTTCGGGAGACGTCTCGGTATTGTTCTCTTTGGCTAATTTCGACATATTTTCATTTATAACATATTTATTTAGAAAGCAATTAGTGTATGTCATATTCGATTCGTCATCATAAAAGTCACCTTGTTCGTTGAATTCATCGTCATCCTACAATTGTTTTTCCAAATTATAAATTAGGTATTTCAAGGTTGTGATAAAAGCCTACCCCGTATAAGTATCGACTGACTAAGAGAGTTACAACGTTACTGTTTTCGGCTATTAGAGTCTCGGTTTCCTCGCGATTTAAGACATCCGTGCCATTCACTTGAAGTATTTGATCACCTTGTCGTAGGCGACCGTCTCTACCTGCTATACTGTCTGGCACAATATCACTTATGTACACTTCCGTACAGGTGTCTGTATCGTCTGATCCTGACCCATTTCCTCCACCAGAACTGTAGCATACCGTAAGGCCCAGACGCTCGTTACTATCCGATTTCCTCAAAGTTATTTCCTATAAAGGAAACTACTGACTAGTATCTTTCTAAACTGAAATAGTATTAACACCAAACTTACTTCAATGTCAATCTCAGGAGCCATACAATCACTTAAGAAGTTATGCTCGCTCTCAATCATATGATTTGCATTGATCATTGACGGTCCGTTAAACAATAAATCTGTCGTAAAATCATCAGTCTGAGTTCCAATTGATACCAACTTCTTGCCGCCGTTAACAGTTTCAGTTTCTAGTTTGGAATTGGTTTCCCCAAATGATGATGACTCAGGTGTCTTTTGACTCATTGTTTTTGTAGGCAATGAATTGGGTGAGATAGGCGAACTATTGTATGGATTAGAACCGTTAGAAATACAGTACGAGGGCGAGGAGGCACTATGTGTTATATTTCCGACTGTCATTGATTCATTACTCCTGGGGGCGACTTTCTCTTTTGCTGAATTGTCTACGTCCTGGGAATCGAAATTCGGTGATATTACTAAACTATGGAATTTGAGCGAATCAACTATATTATTTGATGAATCATGTGCTGAATCATGGTGTTTATCTGTTGAAACTGTTTGTGACGTCGTCATGTGTGTGAACACAGGCAATTGTCTTTTGGAACAACTCGATTCATTGCTGTGTACGATATCGTCGACGACCTGAGCGCCCGCCCAATCTATGCTCTCAATGCTTTCTACATTATAGGACTGACGCCGGACTTCGACTACAATCGGCTCCGACGCTTTTAGGAACATTTGTATGGCTTCTTCATGGGTCATTTGACTTACATCAACATCGTTAACCTACAAAAAAAACATATTTTTTAAAAACCATAAATCACGTCATCTCTATGGTGCAAAGGCTGGCTTACCTTTAAAATTATGAAATGTATTCCCGCCATCATCGACATATTCTTTGAACAATTTTGCTGGCACCTCCCCAAACAACTGCTCTATTAATTGAAAGACCACCACACCCCTGAAAAAACAAAAACAGATTAAGCAGACATATTGGTCAATTAATTTATTTAAAACAAGGTACTGAATGTAAAGAATAGTTACTTGACAGGCCAGCGATCCATGGAGGATCTGAGCCTGAGCTATAGCTGCCTTCCATCCTTAACGGTCCCGGGCTAGCTGCTTCCAGTTATCAAGACCAAGATGTCTTACATCCGCGATTACTTGGTCTTTATATCGGAGGTTCGGTCTTCCTCTTCTTCTCGAACCAGGAGACTCGGAGTCGAAGACCCTCTTAGCTGGAGCGTTCATGTCCATGCGCTCGATGTGGCCGAGCCAGTGTAGTCGACGGATCTTTGCCTTCCGGACTACATCCACATCTTTGTACTGGTGATTAGTGCGGTGCAAAATAGCTTTAGCGATGCTGAGACTCCATTCCTCGGGCATGCTTTCCTCTGACCATATCTTACAGATGAGCTGGTACATGCTCCTAACCAGGTCATCCCCAGCTGCCTTGAAGAGCTCAGGAGACAGTCCGTCTGCGCCAGCAGCTTTATTCGACTTGAGCTTCGATATGGCAATCTTAACTTCGTCGAGGTCAGGGGGACAGAATTCTCTGCGGTCTTCGTCGATTAGAAATGGATCATTCTGCCTGACAGCGGTATATTGACAAACATCGCCGCTATACAGTCTGCAGAAGTGGTTTTTCCATATTCTCAGCATCGACTGCGATTCTACTACTAGGTGTCCGTTCTCATCCCTCAGGCTTCCGTTCTGGCTTTATAACCTTGGCATGTTCGCTTTATCTGTTGATAGCACTTTCGAACGTCACGCCTGCAGAAACACCTCTCCAAATCCTCAATCGCGCGCTTCTCGTGCTCTTTCATCTTTCTTCTAAGAATCTTATGCTCCTCCCTTCTTTTTAACTCGTAGAGCTCACGAGCTGCTCTTGATCTTTTATGCTGCGAGGCCTTACATGCATCCTGCTTCGTTGTTTGAATCCTCCTGCACTCGTAATCGAACCAGGTGTTTCTTCGTAGTGGAGCCTTGAAACCCAAAACTTCGGATGCAGAGCTTCTCAGGGCTTGTTTGCAAAGGCTCCACTGCTGTTCTATTGATAGTGTGGAGAATTCAGGTGTATTTGAGAGCTTAAGAGAGACGCGATCGGTAAAAGCACGAGCGGTTTCTGGCGACAGTAGCTTTCCGACATCATAACTTTGTATTCTTACTCTACTCCGTTGCGTTCGTGCTATCCGTAAGCACATCTTGGCTACTACAAGATAGTGGTCCGAGTCGATGTTAGCCCCTCGGAAAGTTCGAACATCAAGAATAGTGGAGGAGTGTCTGACGTCGATCGCGATGCGATCAATCTGGTTGGTAGTCGATTGATCAAAATCAACAAGTAGGCGACAAAATGTACAAGCAATACACATTACAATCATGTTGGAAAAACCTATGGTCTGACCTACCTATCTGGAAAATTGAGGGATCTGAACAAGTTGAGACAATAACCGACACCATCGTACAAGTCGCTAACTGCATAGGGCAGGAAGGTCTTTGAACAGATAGATTCGAATGACGTTCAAGAGCTGCTTCAAGCACACAATGAAGATTTAAATGAAGCTGACTTGGAAGAGATGTTACCTTCTCACCCCATTGAAGAGGAGGATTCAACTAAAAATGATAGAAATACACTATCTTTAAAAAATCTGACCAAAGGTTTGCGAATGACAAGTGAACTTGTTTGTAATTGATCCATTTTTGGAGCGAAGCCTTGTTTTTAAAAGAAAAATCGATGACGCCTCAGCTGAATATCAAGCGGAATTAAAAGGGCTTTTAAAGGCGGAAAAACAAGAGAAAATTACAAAACATTTTAAAACAAATAATTAATGAAATATAGAGTTATTTGATGCTTTGAATATAATTTTTAGGGTTCCGTACCCAAAGGTAAAACGGAACCCTATTACTAAGACTTCGCTGTCCGTCCGTTCGTCTGTCACCAGGCTGTATCTCATGAACCGTGATAGCTAGACAGTTGAAATTTTCACAGAAATTTTCAAAACAGAACAAAATTAATATTTAAGGGGGGCTCCCATACAACAGACATGACTTTCATCCAAAAAATCCTGCCTGCAACCAAGATCTGCCATTTGAAGAGGTAACATACATAGTCTCTTTCATATTTATATATATACAGATGGTACGGAACCCTTCGTGCGCGAGTCCGACTCGCACTTGGCCGGTTTTGTTCTACCTTGGAAGCCAACCCCTATATTTCCATACAAATCGTCATATTCGCGGTAAAATGTTGGAACATATACCCCGCGAATAAGGACATTTTACTGTGCTGTATGTACATTCTACAAGTAAAAAAAAAAAAATGCAGGACACGTGGCATACATATATCCTACATCTATGCCCGTGTCAAGCAAAAAATCACATTTCGACTAGTTATTTTCTTTTAAATACAGGACACGACATTAATTAAATTAAAGCAATTCACTCAAAGCAAAAAGAAAAGAGTAAACTGACAATTATCTCACTCACCCATCCCTCACACACAATTTGTCACATCATTTCACTCACTCGTTCGATCGTTTCGAATTATTTATTGAATGCAATTCAGGAATTCACAAATAATAATCTTAATTTACTACTTCGCCGAATGAACACGGAAAGAAAGCGGGAAAGGAAAGAAGAACACTTTGCGGACAAAAAAAAAAATTACAAAAAAAGAAAATAATTCGATGACCCGTCGTAACACATACGCACACGAAAGGAAAATCGAAGGAAAGAAAATCGCGGAATCACCTTCGCACTGGACATTTAATTCAATTCTTCAAATGCACGTTTTAACGTGAAATTAATTAAGTCAAGTCGATTCTAGCAAAATAGAGAATTGAATACCTCCGTTGTAATGTCCAGAAAAATAAAGGAGGGATGTTCATCACTCACACACTGCAGAACAGGGACAATGGTAGAGATACCAAGGCTCTGATGGTTTGCACACATTTTTGATAAATTTCCCTACAAGCTCCAAGCTCCCTGTCTGGAAAAACTGGAAATTCGTGTGTGGAAAACGTGTATGGAAGGCCCATTTTGGAACCACGATTGAGAGAGAAAAGATCACGCCTTCGAGTGTTCATTTTTGCTTCGTTCTGCGTGACCAGAAATTTGACAGGAAAAATTGGAATTTATACAATTTTTGTTAAATAAATCGTGTTTTTGAAGCTTTATGGCATGTGACATATTTTTTTCCATTATTCACATGTATTTTTCCAAGCTTCGAGTGATAAACCAAACCAACAAACCGAATGTATAGTAGCAAAAGCAAACCCATTCTGAACAGTTCCATTGGAGTTTAATGTGAACGCTAAGATGTGGAATGTAGTATTTATTGAAATTTCTTTTCCGTTTATGTTTATTTTCTGTTATTCCCTTATTTAATTTTTATCCTAAATTAGGATTGAGAGCACGTTTCAAAAATTTTGCGATCGACATGTTTTCGCGACACGACATGCAGCATACAAAAATAAAATGTTGGTTAGAAAAATATATCAAGTGGACTCTCGTAATCGACCAACACGACGTTCGAGCTCGGATCGAAGAGAAAAATTTATATAAACGCTAGCAGACTCTCGTGATCGACCAACACGTCATACGAGCTCGGATCGAAGAGAAAATTTTATATAAACGCTAGCAGACTCTCGTGATCGACCAACTAGTCATACGAGCTCGGATCGAAGAGAAAATTTTATCTAAACGCTAGCAGACTCTCGTGATCGACCAACACGTCATACGAGCTCGGATCGAAGAGAAAATTTTATCAACAATTTCTTTGCGTTGAAGTCTACGGAACTTCAAAATTTTTGAAAGGTGCTCTCAATTCTAATTTAGGATATGGTCGTCAGAGTCGGGACGAGATTCTGCGCGGATTTTTTTTTTTTTTTTTCCTAAAATACATCCTAGCCCTAAAAACAGAATTTTTACTCTTTCCTCGCATTCGACATGCTCTGCCAGCTCCAGAAGCGTATTTATAAAGTTATTGGAAATGAGCAAGTCATCTCCATTGAGAGCACCGTGGCGCAGTGGGTAGTGTGTTGGCCTCTGACGCCGATGACACGGGATCGAATCCCGACACAGCCATGTCATCGAACGTGTTTTCACGGTGTTTCTCCTCAGCGGGGTTCTGACAAAACCCCCTGTAGTAAAATTGTCATGGAAAGCTTCTCGAAATTCGCCGTTCGGAACCGGCAATAAACTGTAGGTCCCTTTCACCTATGGGAAAAATGAAATCACACACAACATGGGTGATTGAGAGAAGCTCGGCTCAGGTTCCTCATGGACTGTAACGCCACATACATACATACATACATGTAAATAGAGTATTCATTTGTTTATATATATATACCTTTAAATGTTGCCTTCTGCATCTGTATATCTTATCTCTTCCTTAATTTTCATTAAGCCTAACGCTATTTATAAGATATTAAATCTTTTTGTGTGAATGTTGTTTTTCAAATAAATAAATAAATAAGGGTCTTCGAGTCCAACCCCGAGGGACAACGCAGCAGAAGGGGAGAAGTTTGTTGGTTGATGCCCAGGCTCACACCGGACTGTAGCGTCCCCTAAGTAAGTAAGTTTATTTATTTATCTAAAGGGTCCGCCAAATAACTTTTTTTTCTGAAAATGCTATAAAAAAAAAAAACTACTCAACATTTTCTCAAATTTCTTTTTTTATTTGAAAGTACAATCCTTCTGGCTAATAATGGAAAGTAATTTCATTCAAATGGCTGCCTCGGCTGGCCATGCAGTAGCCTACACGATCGGTCGAATTTTTAAGCACATTATCGATTGTGTGCAGCTGTATTTCACCAATGGCTTCACGAATATTGTCCTTTAAAGCGTCAATTGTCTCTGGCTTGTCGGCGTAATAATTATCTTTGACGGCACCCCACAAATAATAGTCCAACGGTGTCAAATCGCAGTTCCGAGGTGGCCAAACGTCATCAGCTTTGGCGCAAAACATCGAGTGTAGCTTCGGCTGTGTGGCACGTAGCGCCGTCCTGTTGAAACCAAATGTTGCCAATATCCTCCTCTTCAATTTTTGTGAACAAAAATTCGTTCAACATGGCCCGATAACGATCGCCATTGACTGTAACGGCCACTCCTTGCTCATTTTCGAAGAAAAATGGCCCAATTATGCCTCTGAACCAAAATCCGCACCAAACAGTGGCTCGTTTTCGATGCACCGGCTTTTCAGTGTATGCGTCCGGGTTTTCTGTGCCCCAAATGCGACAATTTTGCTTGTTTACATACCCGCCAAGATCAAAATGAGCTTCATCTGAAAAGATGATTTTTTTTTGGCAAAATCGGCGTCTTCTGTAAGTCGATCGCAGGCCCACTTAGCGAAGCGAAAACGCATTGGATGGTCAGTTGGCCTTAACTCCTGAACCAATTGGACTTTGTATGGCGTCATACCAAGGTCTTTATGCAAAATTCGTCTCAATGATGTCTCCGAAATGTTCAATTGTTGAGAACGACATGGTGAATTGATGTTGATGGCGCTTCACACACACTTTCTGCTACAGCAGCAATATTCTCGGGTGTACGCACTGTTTTTGGCTTTTCACGCTTTGGTTTATCGATGAGGATGCCAGTTTCTTTCACTTTTTTCACAAGATAACGAACATACGGAGCTGACGGTGCTTCTCTTCTTCCAAAATCCTTACGCAATTTTCGCACACATTCTGCAACATTACCGTGATTTTCAAAGTAATGTCGCAATATTTCCCAGCGTTGTTCAGCGGAAGGATAAAACTAATTATCTGTCAAATCAGACATGAGGTAAGTGTTACCATTCACGAATTAAGCACTACTTGAAATAAAAAACCTTAGATGGCGGACCCTTTATATACACATTTGTCTATTTATTTATTTATTATTTCTTATATTTTTTTATTCAGTCTATTTGACTTATATTTATTTGTTTATTTGTTTTTAATTTTGGTTTTTTCTTTCGTTGGTTTCCCAGAATGTTTGCCTCATATGAAATGTATATTAATGGATTTGTAAAATATCTCTTAGTAGTAAGATTGGCTCTTATAAGTCTAACTCTGGACAAGTCATGTAAATTATGCGATAACCAATGTGACTATTAAACGATTCGCAATAAAAATTTAATTCATTTATAAGGAAAAAGTACAAAGCACTCGTCGAAGGTAATGGAGTATTTTGGAAATTTGACGCGAGAGAGAAACATGCCGACGTACGTTAAAAATTGGAATTTATTTTCCAATACGAATACTGCCAACAAATTAAATTAAAAAACTCACTCCTGCTTAACGCTTGTATCTACTTGTAATCATGCGCTTTCTATACCAGTAGGTTGTGCTCAACCGAATGACTGTGATAGCTAAGTAGTGTACCGGCATGATTTGGCTTCAATTCATTTACGTTAACATCGAATTTTTCTTGAACTCGATCAAGCTCGATCACTAAGGCTCCGTGTGGCCCTCTTGCTAGGTGTCCATTGGAAATGATGTTTTCATTTACACGATGTTGATGTGGCTGGTGTCTATGCAACTCCTGTTGATGCTGATCCTGATTGCTTGTTGCATGTTCGTCACTACCGGGAGATGAGTGTGAACAA
Source organism: Eumerus sabulonum (assembly GCA_951905685.1). NCBI lineage: Eukaryota > Metazoa > Arthropoda > Insecta > Diptera > Syrphidae > Eumerus > Eumerus sabulonum. The sequence continues at coordinate 2,682,293 of OX645065.1, forward strand.
TCTTTCATACTATTTTTCTCGATGTCATTTTTGTGTATTGACAAATGCTGTTGTCTTATTTCGGGTAGTTCGGATGATTGCTTATCACTTTGGGCAGATGATGATGCTAGGGGAAGTGGTGTTGCATCGTCCTCTTGCGACACCTTTTCACCTACACCATGTTCGTTTTGAACATAAGGAGTTCCCTGTTTGATCTCATTGTCATATTCGCTACTGTGATGTTTCAAGTTTTCGAATTTTAAAAGCATATTGGCTAGATGTGGAACTTTCAAATTCGTCTTATTGTTTCGTAAGATATCTATTAGATCGACAATATTGTCAATAGCTGTTCGGTGCAATAGAGATACTTGCGTTACATTCAGCATTTCAATTAGGCGCTGTTTTTCCTGCCTGGTGCTATTTACCTGAATGTCTTTGAACAAATTGGCAAGTTTCGAATTCGCTAGCAAATCGTCACTTCTTGCTGCCGTAAAGGTCGATTCATTTCGATTTTGCAAAGCCTTGAAAAATTCCGTATTCACGTTTTGTTGCAAAAGCGTATTGTCGCTGTTTCCCGTGAATTTAATTTGGCTAAGACTATCTTTTTCACATGATGTACACGAACAGTTCTTAATTATCTGTACGTGTTTGATTAGCTGCGATGGAATCTCGGCTTCGGTGGTTTTATTGCAGTGTAATGTTATCTGAGAGATTTAAATGAAATAAAAATATGAAGCATGAAGCTGTACTCATATCGCACAGTACCTGAAGCCATTGGGTTTTTGACGGTTGACAGCTATCACAGTATGGTACAATCGCCTAGAAAGAAATTGGAATCGTTTGTCCGACAAGTGCAATATAATAGGTTTTACCTCTCCGGGATTCGATGGCTCGGTATGGGGGATTGAATAACTAAAGCAAGCGCCAACGCATACATTGTTGTCGATTTCAATTGGAACGCATCCTGGGTAACTGATGACTTGTTTTATAGTTGTCGTTTTGCACCAAGAATGCTTGTCTGGATAAAGGACGATATTATGCACCTGTGATGATATCAATGGAAGCCAATTGCATATATCTACATATGTATACTGTGTATATGGGTTTGCCTCGCAAAAAAAAAACAACAAAACATTTATGTAGGTACACAAACCTTATGCTCACGATTAGCCTGGGCTGTAAAGAAGTGCACGAATGTTAGCCCGACAAGAAAGTAGAACCGTACGATTTTAGTCATATCTTACAACTAAAATTAAGTGATTAAATACAACATTTTCAATTCAAATGATGCATAGAATGTCAGCGAAGTGGCACATTTATAACAGACAGATACACATACAAGAAAGAAAAACAAGACAAAAACGTATGCAAATATTAGATTTTAGTTGCAGTCTTATTAACTCTTTACTAGGTACCACTATTCAATCCAAACCTTACAGCTGCTTTCTTGCTAGAATCACTGATTTGTGATTTTCACTCTTGATATTGTTAGGTAAAAGTGTACAGAGCTACATGTATGCATTCAAACTAATGCCAGCAATAGCAACTTAATCTTAAAGTTGATTCGTCTGTAACAATATCAAACTGGTATTTTTCCACTGCAAATCGATATGTATATAAATCAATTCATACTTGCTACAGTGTCAGCTGTTGACAATTACTTCATTTCGATTTGAATCAATTCGCTTCTTTTAACATCTTCCTTACAGGTAAACATAGGCAAACTTTATGTTACGTTCGTACAGCCATTAATAGTAAAAGAATGTACTAATAGCAGATCAGCACAGTACACTATATACATAGGTGTTGTATGTAAACGGGGCACCTTCTGAACGCGAATGCAAAACTAATTACCGATTAAATGCAATAATATACATAGTATGCATGTAATAATAGTAAAATTAGAAACAAGCAACAAACAGATTGATTAATAATAGGTTTACACAATAAAAAACAACTGACATCGGGCCACTAACTTATAACTTCACCCGCAACAATAGAAAGATCAACCTCAAATTAGTAAGATACATATGTACATTTATTAACTTTGATAGAAATGTACCTACAGAATAAAACGAACAACAAAACAGGGGGACATCTTGTGTGTATTAATATGAGATGAAACTAGTCGACATCAAATCCGGATTGAAAAGATTTTTGTGAAGCACTGAAGAGATACATATGTACATAGATCTATGTATGTGCATGGAATGTGTGCGGATAGATAGCCAGATAGACACTATTGCATATGTATATAGATGAAAGACAATCCAAACAAACAAAAAAATCGAGAGTCCAGTTACCAGGCATGTAACGCAAAACCAAACCTCACAGGAAGCCTAATGAAAGAGCATCATCGGACTAGCTTACCAACTACCCAAGCAAGTAACACTCCTACGAGCTAAGCCATATAGAGGCCGATTCCGCTGTTTCAGCATTCACACGAGCCACCAGTTGACCTCAGCCGCGAGTACAATCAGCAGTTTACTATCTAATCACTATTAGCGGTAATAAGCAGAAAACGTAAAGCGATCTTACAAAGAGCCACCGGTCATATGGTGGTATTTGTATGATAAACCATCTCATAAATGAGCATACATAGATACATACATATATAGGCAGGCGAATACGATAACAACATGTGAACATTAACTTAGTTTGAGAAAGATTTGATTTTTTATCTCGTTATAACCAATCTACATATGAATACAGTGAAATCTCCCCCTGCAGACACCTCCCTTAGACGGACATATGTATTTTTTTGAACGGAAATCGCTCCATATAAGTTGCATAGTTTACGATTTCCCTTGACCGGACATTCCCGTGAACTGACACGGACAGGAAGGGACTAACAAAGGCCTCGTAGGGGTAGCATCTATCCGACGGATGCTGGCCTGCTAAAAAGCGAGAAGAGCCACCGCAGTCGAACATCTTGCGGCACTGTTAGTAAGTCCCATCCCCACCTCCACGTGGTGCCATCTGGAGATTTCCTATGGAAATTGCAGACGGGGAAGGGCGAATGGCGAGCCTCCTGCACCAAAAAACAGGATTAGTCGGTTGGGCTACGGCCTAGTAAGCCGTAGCCGTAAAAAAAACCACAAACTCCGAAACAACCACAAGCTTCGGATATAACGGACCGGATTAATGTTGACGACTTTTGCAAAAAACGAAAAACGGACAATGACCTTCGGCTCTATACGTGGTATATTAGGTCCCTAAACAGGCCACGTGCAGCCGAACAACTTGCGGACGCCCTAGACCGCTATAAAGCGGACATAACCGCCATCCAGGAAATGCGGATGAAAAACTGCGATATTTACTACGGCGACAGCTATAGGGAGAGAGGGCAACGATTGTTCGGATGCGGATTTGTTGTTCGAGGTGGACTAAGGCAAAAAGCCCTAAGCTTTCGGCATGTGAGCGAACGCCTCATAACGATCCGTATCAAGGTTACATTTTTTAACATCAGCCTGATCTGCGTCCACGCCCCCACAGAAGACAAGGATGACTCCGCCAAAGATGAGTTCTACGATCTCCTAGACAGAACGTATGCCCAATGTCCCAGCTATGACAACAAAATTGTACTAGGAGACTTCAATGCTAAGCTGGGTAAAGAAAGCACCTTTGAACGAGTCATCGGCAAACATAGCCTGCACGACACCACCTCCGATAACGGATACAGGCTGATTGATTTTGCTACGGGGCGAAATCTCATCCTAGCCAGTACGCGCTTCCCGCACCTCGATATACACAAAGGCACCTGGCGGTCTTTTGATCAATCGACTACCAGCCAGGCAACTGATCATGTTTTAGGCCACGAAATGCTCTTGGGCGACAAGATTTTCCGATGACTAAAAGTTTTTCCTTGTCTCCCGCCATATTGGCACAGTGCAAAGTAGTGAGCCTCTCTTTTGAAAGCTCTCCTCCTGTGCACTTTTGACCTTTCAAAGCCATTGTCTTTGTTGGGTAATGCTCGAAAAAACAAGGCCAGTTTCATTTGCATTGTAAATGCAGTCAGGATCATAACCGGCTGTTATTGTTGGTAGCTTTTGAAGAAAAATGTTCACGTCCCCAAGATTAACAACTCCACCCTCTCCGCTCACGTTTTTGTAAGAAATACCGTGACGATTCCGAAACTTATCCAGCCAACCTGCAGATGCTTTAAAATCTGTGACTCTTAAACGATTTGCAGCTTCTGCTGCCTTATGTCGAATTGCGGTTCCAGAAATAGGAAATCCTTTGTTTCGAGCTGCACAAAACCATTCAAAAACAATTTTATCTGGACTCCCGCTCGATGAAACGAAACGCCTTTTAAGGTGAGTTGCACTTGAATTCTTCTTCTTCATCTTCTTAATGGGCGCCACAGTTCGGGATGAACCTGGGCCTCAACCCACATGCCCCTCCAACTAGCACGATCTTTTGCTAACCTTTTCCATTGCCGCACACCCAGTTGGCTGAGGTCCCCTTCCACCTGTGTGCGCCATCTTAAGTGCGGCCGTCCTCTGCTTCTTCGTCCCTCGGGGTTGGATTCAAAGACTCTCCGGGCTGGAGCTGTGGTGTCCATTCACTCTAAATGGCCCAGCCATCTTAGGCGTTGAATCCGTAGATGCCTGACTAGACTCACGTCGCTGTACAGGCCGTAAAGTTCGTGGTTGAATCTTTTCCTCCATTCCCCGTCTGCGTTTATAGGCCCGAAAATCACGCGCAAAATCTTTCTCTCGAACCGACCAAGAGCCCCCTCATCCGCTTTTGATAGTGTTCATGCTTCTTCGGCGTACAACAGGACCGGGATGATAAGGGTCTTATACAGAGTCAACTTTTTCGTTCGGGAAAGGGCTCTATTACTCAGTTGCCTCCTGAGCCCAAAGAAACTGCGATTGGCAAGAGTGATTCTGCGTTTGATTTCGGAACTGATGTCGTTGTTCCAGATCACTACGGAGCCCAGGTAGACGAAGTCCTTAACTACCTCGAACTTATATCTGCCAATACAAACGTTCTGGCCAAGACTTCGGTGGTGAGCGTCCTTTTTTGATGACAGCATATATTTAGTTTTGCCCGCGCCGCCTCCATCTCAATACTCGCAAGCGCCTCAGTGACATCTCGCTGTGATCTACCTATTATGTCAATATCGTCGGCGTATGCAAGGAGTTGCGAGGGTTTGAAATAGATTGTGCCTCTTGTGCACAATCATTTCCAATATGATGTTGAAGAAATCACGCGACAGCGCACCGCCCAGCCTAAATCCTTTTTTGACATCAAAACTATCGGTAAGGTGTACACAGATTCGGATGAAGCAGCGAGCATTCTCCAAAGTCATCCTGAATAGTCTGACGAGCTTATCAGGTATGTCAAAGGTAGACATAGCATTGTATAGCTCGTCTCTAATTACGCTGTCGTATGCGGCTTTGACGTCGACAAATAGGTGGTGAGTGTCGACTTGAAATTGATTGGCTTTTTCCAAGATCTGTCGTAGGGTGAAGATTTGGTCGATGGTGGACTTCCCTGGCCTAAATCCGTACTGGACCTATCAGCTTATTTTTTTTTTTTTTTTTTTTTTTAGAGACTCGCGCAGGTTCAAGAGTTTTCTTTATATTCTCTTATGATGTGTTGACACACACAACCTGAACGGAGTGCAGTGGTTGGGATCGTTGATGTCATTCACTACTCTCAGGGGTGGTTGTCCTATACCTAGATAGGACGAGAGCCGACCAAATTCCGCTTTGGTTATAGTCCGCAGTAATTCGTTCAAGCACTTTAGTAATGCATACGCAGAGGATGAATTTCGGTTGACCATATACTGTGAGTGTTATGCCAGCAGCAGTACGTCTGGTCACTTTCCATTCACAACTGCGTTGCATACTTTTTGTCCGTATAGGAATTACTTTTTCTTGGCTATAAAGCGAATTTGAAAAATAAACCTTACGCTCGGCGGTCGATGATGTTAACCACTGCACCACGGCCACCCCCAAATTTACAAAAGGCTTCACGCGTTCACACAAAACGGCAGAGAAGATTTTGTAGGCGATATTAAGGAGACTTATTCGTCTATAGTTGGCGCAATCAGAGGGGTCTCCTTTCGTACATACATACATACATATATTGCCTAGTAGTTCAAGTCTCCAACAAAACAAAGTGGTGTTTGTAGGACCTGCAAAAGTGCCATCGTGCTCTTTTTTATTATACAGAAATAAAATGAAAATAAAAATTAGAAAATAAATTCTCATGTAATATACTTCTATGGTACAGTGTATTTCTCGTAAATACGTACATATTTGCATACATGTATATGTATATAGTCACTGGTAAGACTATTTACACATTGCAATGCTTGTTTCGTAAACAACGGTTTAACTGCACAACTTCTAAAATAGCAAAAAATCGTCTAAAATTTTACTCAATTTCAGTCTTTATTCATTTTTTTAAACAGTAAACAAAAAAATATTTTGGTTGTCTGTAAAGTCGGTTTACGGACGGTTATATTACGTGATAACGTCATTAGAAAATATTGATTAAAAATGAACAACACGCGGTGTTCCCAAGCGGTCTAAGTACTAACCGCACCCGACGCTGGTTGATTACGGTGATCGGACGACAGCCGATACATACATATGAGATTGCTCGGACAGTGTTGTGATTTTGGTAAGGGAACGCAAACACTCATGAGCTGCTCGTGAGTGTGCGCTACCCAACGAGCAATTATTAAACGCACGCGTTCATGAGTAATTGGCTGTGAGCATTTTTTTTCGATTTGGAAACGGGCACATACATATGTACATATATATGTATATCCAACATACAAACTTCAGACTTTTTCACACGAATTCTTCAGAATCGTATTTGTCGTCTAAAAACAGAATAAGGGTGTATGCTTGTATCACCTGGATTACTGATTACTCCTAAAAGTATGCCTACGTCATCGCAAATTTTGTTAATACCCCAAAGTATACAAGCAAAATTCTATCTCATAGGCAAAATAGATGCCTCTCTATCGCTTGTTTCGCACTCTCGCTTGCACGCTCAGCTCAGGCGGAACGTGACAATGAGTCATACTTGTTCGTACGTGCAGCCGGTGTTCATCGATTTATAAGACGTCATCACGTCAAAAAAAACTTATCCAATTCCAACAAGTAACTGTTAAAACTCAAGAAAGTAAGAGGCGAAATTATTTACACAGCTATCGAACACTGCCAAAATTATTTACACAAATCCATCTTAAGGTTGAAATAAGCGATTACTTAAAGTAACCGTACTTAATAAGGTGTGGTTCCTCCTTTTGCCGCAATAACTTCTGCAAGGCGTCTGGACATAGAATCGATTAATCCTTGAACTTGCTTTAATGGAACCGTACTCCAAGTCGCAGTGAAGTCCCTCCATGTCTGATCAGCAATTCTGCCAATGTTTGCGGGCATTTTCAATTTTACCGCATGCCACAGATTTTCTATTACATTCAGATCAGGACTTTGCGGAGGCCATTTTAAGACTTGCTGGTCTATTTCTGCCAAATACTTCTTAATGTTATAGGCTGTATGTATCGGCGCATTGTCCTGTTGTAGTATAAAATGACTGCTGATAAATGTTGAGCCTGAAACCAGTGCAACATCATTTAAAATATTTACTTACTTACTTAGGTGGCGCTACAGTCCGTGGTGAACCTGGGCCTCAACCAACAAGCGTCTCCAGCTGGCACGGTCTTTGGCCAGCTGTTTCCAGCGCCGCACGCTTAGTTGGTTAAGGTCCCCTTCCACCTGCGTGCGCCACCGTTGATGTGGCCGTCCTCTGCCGCGCCTTCCTTCCGGGGTGTATTCGAAGACTCTTCGGGTCGGAGCTGTATTTTCTATGCGCTCTACATGGCGTAGCCACCTTAGACGCTGTATCCGTAGACGTCGCTGTACAACCCGTAGAGTTCTTCGTTATATCTTTTCCTCCATACACCGTACACCATACACTGCGCCGTAAAGAAGACTGGGATGATCAAGGTCTTATATAGTGTCACCTTGGTTTTCCGAGAGAGGGCTCTACTTCTCAATTGCCCCTTGAGCCCAAAGAAACAGCGGTTGGCAAGAGTGATTCTGCGTTTTATCTCAGCGCTGGTCCTGTTGTCGCCGGTCATCAGTGAGCCAAGGTAGACGAATTCCTTGACCACTTCAAAATTATATCCGCCCATGGTGACGTTCTGGCCAATACGTCGGTGTTGAACGTCTCTTTTAGATGAAAGCAGATATTTGGTTTTACCCTCTTTAACCTTAAGACCCATCTTAGCCGCTTCTACCTCTATGTTTACAAAGGCCTCATTGAAGTCTCGCTGTGTCCGTCCAATCACGTCAATGTCGTCGGTGGATGGAATTCTCCTACATCATCGGCCATTACGAATGGCTCATTCTACCTGACAGCGGTATCTTGTCTATCATCGCCGTTATACAGCCTGCAGAAGTGGTCTTTCCAAATCCTCAGCATCGACTGCGACTCTACTACCAGTTCTCCATTTTCATCCCTGCCGGCCGCCGCTCTGGCTTTGTAGCCATGGCATGTTCGTTTTACCTTATTGTAAAACTTACTGGCGTCATTCCTACGGAAGCATCTCTCCATCTCCTCGATCTCACACTTTCCGTGCTCTCACTTCTTTCTTCTGAAAAACGTGTGTTCCTCTCTTCTGTCCTGCTCATAGAATTCGCGAGCAGCTCTCGTCCCTCGTTGCAGCATGGCTTTATATGCCTCTTGTTTTGATGCATGGGCTTGTTCGCATTGTTCATCGAACCAGGCGTTTCTAGGTGGTGGCGATTTGAAACCCAGCACCTTTGAGGCAGCGTCTCCGACAGCGCTCTGGCAATGCGCCCATTCCTGCTCTATTCTTTGTGCTGCTGTAGGCGGATTTTGGGTGGGCTTGGAGGAGACACGATCGGCAAAGATTCTGGCAGTCTCTTGCGATTGTAGCTTTCCGACGTTAAGCTTACGTAGTTCTACTCTTAGAATATGTCTCCTGGATTGCGTGATGGGTTTTGTTTGCCTGACCGAACAACGCTAGCATCATCTCTGTGCGATGTCACCCTTTTTCTGCCTCTCCAACGTCTTTAAATTTTGAAATTTGATTATAAATTGTTTTCCGCGTACAAACGTAGTTTTTCGCAAGTTCCGTGGCCGAGGCATCTCTCTGGAACTCTGCTAGAACGGCAGCTCGTTGTTCAAGAGAAAGTTCGGCAGTTTTCGGCATCTCGTACGACTGTTCTCACGAAAAACTTTTACAAAACTGATCACAATAACTGAATGACGCGCAAAGCATCAATTTACCAAAGAAATTTAAAACCCTTACCTTCCAAGTGTAGTTAATAAAGACTGAAATTGTTGTTTTAGAAGTTCTGCAGCTTTAAAGGCTGCTCAAGTAGCAAGCATTGCAATGTGTAAATAACTTTGCCAGCGACTGTATGCATATGCATGTAAGTGTGAGATATGTATTAAACTTTGTGTTTATGTGCTGCCAATTGTGCTCTGGACAATACACTCACATCGCACACTAGGCAGTGGTAGTGCTTTTGCTTCTGACTATAGCTACACTCGTCTGCATAAGACGTTTTGTCCTTGTGTCTGTCTATCGGTAAGTACGTTTTGGCGGTCGAATGGCATTTTTCCGTACTGGTCACCTGTCGAAAACCGGCCATTCGAATGTATTCCATTTTACTATGCTGACGCCGATGGGCAACAACCTTGTTCGTGTCCGAGCAGATAAAGTCGCATTTTAGACAATGAAAATGGGATGACTTGTTGCGGGATCCTAGTGCAAGTAATAATAAACCGATAGTTAGGAGGAAGCATATGAAATAGCATTTACGTACCCAGATTTTTGAAGTGAGAGCAGTTGTCATAGCCGCAATTCATATTTGCTCGATATTGGCGAAAGTCACTGCCCATTAGCTTATCTAGGCGTTCATGTCGCGCTGTATGCTGCACAAAACGAGACTTGTCACAGAAACTGTAATGGCAGTCGTTTCGATCGCAGTGAAAATGTGACTGATGGTTTCTGTAGCCACACTTCGGGAAACAGCAGTCTTCGTTAAAGCGGAACTTGAGATAACCGCTCGGGATTTTCTCGACTTTAATTTTGAAATGTTGTCCGCCGTGATCGTTGCGGCTGACACTAAGACGCTCTTCGATTGCATTCCTTCCTTTTAACTTTGGAGCAGCGAACTGTTTCATTGATATAGACGATAAGATCTTGGCAAAAGCATTCTGGTCTTCATTGTTACCACTGAATTTACGTTTGAGAACCTTCTTTGTTCTAAGCGGTAGTGAAGTAGTAATGGTGGAGTTTTCTTCTTTCTCTGTTGCACCGATCATTAGAAGTTGGTCGAGGAGCGATAACTGTGTAGATGTGGGTGAGGTGGGAATATCGGCTGCAATGTCAGACTGTGCTGGTGTTGGGACTCGATTAACCTGCGTCTGGTGCTGCTGGGTGGAAGCGACCACCTTATTAAGGAATGGGAAAAGGGATGGAGCCTGTTGGTATAGTGCTGCTAGATTTACTAGGTGAAGATTTTGCATAGACATATTGCACATATGATTCGGAGCAGATACGTTATTCAACTGTCCTACTTCAGGACTATAACTATAAGCTATTGAATCAGGTAATTGTGGTTTTGAGATGTCCTTAGACGCAAGCGAAGGAGAGCTTAATGACAAACTCAAGTCCTGTGGCTGGTCCTCGTAGCTAAGACAAGTGCTCGATATTTCACCTGATGCTGATTGCAAAACATTGCCGTTCTCGGTTACATATCGAATGGCAACAGCCGACGAATGGGCCTCGAAACTTGATTTACTTCCCGCAGGGTCTAGGAACGATTGCTCGCAAATATTACAATATTGATTGGACTTACGTTTAACCTCATTATACGGTGCTAAGTAAAAGGTTTGTTTCAAGTTTGGAATTGTTTGTACTGTCGTATGCTTAACGGCTCTCAGAGATGTCAAGCGCTTGGATTGTAATTCGAGCGGGGCAATGCCATTGAGTTCGTGAGTATTCTCTGGAAAATACGTACCGGCTGCCCGGACAACTGAAAAGGAAATGATCATTATAATTTGTATTTTGGATGCGTGAAAAAGTAGTGCTTACCTGACACTTTTTGATTTTTTAATAGTCTCTGCTTAGGAAAAAGGTTCACTTTTCGTTTTATCTTGTTGGTCTTTCGAGCCAACTCAGTTGCATTTGATGTTGAATGGGAAACTACTGTTAAATCCTTTGGAGGACTCTTATTTAAAACTATCGTGGAACGGTCCGTAGTAAGTTCAGGTGACATGAGTTTTGACTCTTCTGCAATACGGGAGTATGAAGACAAGGTGCTTGATACGTGCCTTAAGTTGTTGCAGACGTGCGTTTCAATATCAACCGTTGATATTTGGCAATCGCATTGGCAGCATTGCAAATCTGGATGAGCCTGAAAATTAGGATGACGAGAATAAAAGAATTAAAAAAGTGTAACTAAGGCATTGAAGATGCCGCAATTCTATTTCATTTTCACAGTTTTCAGCAACTGAGCTCTTCATAATGGTAGTTGATATACACAACACACCTTTCGTTCTTCTTCTTTTCTTTTGGTGGCGTTACAGCCCATGAAGGACCAGAGCCAAGCTTATCTCAATCACCCATGTTGTGTGTCATACATTTTTCACACAGGTGAAAGGGACCTACAGTTTAATGCCGAACGGCGTGAGTCGGGAAGCTTTTTCATGGCAAGTATACATCAAATGCGGGTCGTTTGTCATCTCTGTGCATTTCGGTGCAGGGCATGTGATGACTGTGAGACTACCTGTTGGCTACTTATTGGCCTTGATGTAATACAATATATGTACGTGGCGGGTGATCGGATGCCCAGTGTGGGAATAGAATGTTGACTATGGTGATCAGTCGTATGTACGATTATAATTTGAAGGGAAGTTTATATATGACCATATGCCTTTAGTATTCAGGAAGCTTAATTTGGCAAAGACCTTCACCAGAGAAGTATGTACAATGGATATTTTCGAGGTAAAGTGTAGCTTAGTCGGTTATTACACGGCGCGTCTTTTCGACGTGCAGGTCTCGGTGATTTTCTTTTGGACTGACATTCCGAGCAGCAGGGGTTATTACATGGAGCTTTTCTTCATTTCGCAGCAGTGTGCGTTTTTTTTTTACATTTCATTGTCGTTAGCCTGTGGTGAAGTTTGAAAAATAAGAATGGTATCCAAACGTACACTTTCCAATCAGAAACGCGAGTGAAGCAACATCGCAAAACAAAGAAAAGGAGATAAGGAAATGTCAAAAAGACGCACGAAGTAGCCTACCCGCGCGTGACTGTGGAAATGTATTTCTCTTTCACCGACCCTCTCTTTCGCACTTATTTCAATCTTTAGTAAACACGCGCCGTGTAATAGCCGACTTACAGATAAAAAAACTGATCCGAATACCCACCTTCCGCTGCCGACATTCCATATTTCTCCAATCGGGACCAATGTTCCTATCGCAGGGTTTGAATTGTTTATTCAGCTTGTCTGTAAAATTCGCGTTCGTATGCCGGCGTTCCAAATATCCTCTTAGCAAATCCTGCTCAATAGTCTTAAATGAAATATCTGGCGAGTGAATATGTTGACAATCGTTCTGTATGTCTATTGATGAGCTCTTAACGGAGAGCCCGCTATAATCATCGGCTTTAATGGTGGAGCACTGTATTGCTTTGATGGGACTTTGCACTAGCGGCACATCACTTAATTCTATGAAATGCTGTGGTGACCGAGCTTGGGGGCCATTGTCACAAACGAATTCTGTGCCAAGTTCCCTGACTTGTGCGGCATTGATTTGCTGCAATCGGCCGCAATCCTTTTTATTGCTCTGTTTCTCAAGTTTGAAACTGGTAAAAATTGCTTCTGGTGACTGTTGTGCCTAAAACCAAACACAAAAATAAAACAAAAAAATAAAGAAATAGTCGAACGCTTAGTTCTAGGCATGAGAGGAAAACTTACGTGTTTATAGATTTCGACGAAGCGATTTTTCGGTGGACGTCCACGTTTTCGGCTAAAAAATCCATTGATCGTAGTGATCTGCATCGAATTATCGTGTGACTTACTAGGAACTGAAGTAGTCTGCATCGGTATCGAGTGTCCATCTATAGAAGATGTCAGATATATACACATATACATGCATACATAGTTCGATTATATCCATGCATTCGAATATGAGTAGAAATATTAAAAAAAAATTGTTATGCATTGCAGCCTCACAATTAGGTTCATAGTAGGGCATATGCGGCGTCGTTTACCCCTTTTCCTGGCATAATTTGCCTTCACATGCTTGATAGCGTGTTCAGATTCGTCCAGTATTGGTTGCATTCTTTTGGGAAAAGAATTACTCAACTTTAAGCTAGTAACTGTCATAATAACGTATGTATGTATGTTGGCGTTACAGTCCATGAAGGACCAGAGCCGAACTTCTCTCAATCACCCATGTTGTGTGTGATTTACTTTCTTTTACACAGGTGAAAGGGACCTACAGTTTAATGCCGATTCCGAACGGCTTGAGTCGGGAAGCTTTTTCTTGGCAAGTATACTACGGGTGGTTTCGCCAGTAACCCGCCGAGGAGGGACGCCGCGAAATAAACCTTCGATGGCGTTGGTGTTATCGGGATCCGAACTCGCTCATCGTGCGCCAGAGTCCAAGGCACTAACCACTGCGCCACGACGCATCAGGCTCGCCTTGGCTAACCAAGGCACTCGGTGGAATTTCAATCCTCCAGCCTCTCCACACATTGGAGGACTATAGGAAGCGGGTGTAAAGAGTGTAAAACACCACCTCAAAAGAGTTGTCAGAAATGGAACATTCTCGTATGAAGAGCTAACCACGCTTCTGACACAAAATGAAGCGTGTCTTAATTCCAGACCATTGTGTCCCCTTTCAAAAGACCATGATGACTTACGTGCCTTAACTTCTGAACACTTCCTCATCGGTCATGAGGTCCTAACAGTTCCGGAACAGGATTTAATATCGGGAAAAGTAAATTTAAGCGACCCATGGAAGACGATTCAGCTCCGCATGCAGACGTTCTGGAAGCATTGGCAACAAGAGTACCTGACACGGCTGCAACATAGGCCTGTAAAGGTTGGAGATCAGGTCCTCCCGAAGGAAGAAAGACTTCCACCTTCAGGATGGAGCCTAGGTCGCATCTCAGATACTTATCCCGGAGCAGAAAACGTTACGAAGGTCGTGACGCTTAAAACTCAGGCTGGCGAAGTTAAAAGGCCCATAACAAAACTATGGGGCGGGTTTCCATTATGCGCGTTTAGCCGCTCACGCCACTCTGTCGCTCCGCTAAGGCTATGTCAGCAACTGTCAGGCAGGCGCCTGTAAGAAAGTCTGGTGTATCTAAAGAATGGGGTGAGTGGCTCGCTTCGCTCGCTAACAGGATTTTAACCCCGTTTTTCCGCACGCTTTAGCCGCTCATGCGACCTCGTCGCTCCGCTAAGGGTATGTCAACAACTGTCAGGCAGGCGCCTGTAGCTAAAGCTTAATTATTTGTAGGTACTCTGGGGTGTTTAACAGATTGAAATAAAAAAAAAACAAAAAAAAAATGTTCACTGCGCATATTGGAAACCTGAGCCAAACTATGTCCCCTTCCAATTAGGACACCCTATCGATCCATAAAAACCTATGCATTATACAGCCCAATCATCCCAAAATCACACGCACACATACCCAAGCTGTATTAAAATTATTATCAATTAAAACGTAAATAAGGACGCCATCAGTATACCTACATATCGTCACGGATCATCTTTGCAGCTCCTGGATGCAACTCGATTTCCCTGCTAATACTTGAAGTGTGAGAATCGCCAAATACGGGGCAGGTGCTGTGCCAAAGGTTACAGTCCTGAGGCGATGAGCTGGTAATTTGCATCACGTTCCGGTACCCTTATTTGCCTTATATCTTCTCTATATCTCCGGTAATGGTGTACCGATGGAACGTCTATCTGAAAATAATGTCCGTGATGTTGTTTTGAAACGCCGTGCATACCATCAGTCGGTCGTTCAATGAAACGCTCTCAGCTCTCGTAAACGACACATCGAATACCACCCGAAGCTTAGTAGTCGAGCTACCTTCCTTAAGGTAGGTATGTTGGCGTTACAGCCCATGAAGGACCAGAGCCAAGCTTCTCTCAATCCCCCATGTTGTGTGTGATTTATTTTTTCACACAGGTGAAAGACCTACAGTTTATTGCCGATTCCGAACGGCGTGAGTCGAGAAGCTTTTTCATGGCAGGTATACTACGGGGGGTTTTGCCAGTACCCCGCCGAGAAGGGACGCCGCGAAATAAACATTCGATGGCGTTGGTGTTATCGGAATCCGAACTCGCTCATCGTGCGCCAGAGTCCAACACACTAACCACTGCGCCACGGCGCCCTCGCGTGATGTGGCATGAAGTAATGATGTCGATACCGAGTAGAGCATTCCTCCCCTTCTTCCCTTCCATATGGTCAAGATTCAGGTAATCTTCAGTGCAGTCGGAGTAGCCTTGTTTTAAGCCCTGATCTCTTTCCAGCCTTCTTTCCAGACACTTGGAAGCCACCATCATCTTGGCGTTGAACTGTTTTACGAAAGTATGCCTCACACTCTCTGTCTTGAAGCGAGTGAGAGCCCCTTCTCTTGGTCTGCCTAACATAGGACGGACACCCCCTTTGCCTCACACTCTCTGTCTTGAAGCGAATGAGAGCCCCTTCTCTTGGTCTGCCTAACATAGGACGGACACCCCCTTTGAACGGCAGAGACTCTTGGAAGCGACCATCATCTCGGCGTTGAACTGTTTTACGAAGGTATGCCTCACACTCTCTGTCTTCCGGCCTTTCGTATGGTTGATAAGAGATCTCCTCTAGTTCAGTTTTCAGACAACCTGTTTGGAGGAACTTGTTGATTCGTTGTGGTGTGATTGGAGCCCTGGTAGATATAGTCCATCCTAATTTAATGTTATGAGCAATCGGTAAGTTGCTATCGATTGATTTGACCATTCCCATACCACCATCGACCAAATCTTCACACTACGGCAGATCCTGGAAAAAACCAATGAATTTCAAGTCGACATTCACCACCTATTTGTCGACTTCAAAGCCGCATGCGACAGCGTAATTAGAGACGAGCTATACGACGCTATGTCTACCTTTGCCATACCTGGTAAACTCATCAGACTATGCACGATGACTTTGGAGAATGCTCGCTGCTCCATCCGAATCGGTGAACACCTTACCGATAGTTTTGATGTCAAAAAGGATTTAGGCAGGGCGATGAGCTGTCGTGTGATTTCTTCAACATCATATTGGAAATGATTGTGCAAAAATCACTGGCCAATACAAGAGGCACAATCTATTTCAAATCCTCGCAACTCCTTGCATACGCCGACGTTATTGACATAATAGGTAGATCACAGCGAGATGTCAATGAGGCGTTTGCGAGTATTGAGTTCGAGGCGGCGGAAGTTGGTCTGGCGGTAAACGAGGGAAAAACTAAATATATGCTGTCATCAAAAAAGGGCGCTCACCACCGACGACTTGGCCAGAACGTTCGTATTGGCAGTTATAAGTTCGAGGTAGTTAAGGACTTCGTCTACCTTGGCTCCACAGTGACCTGGAACAACGACATCAGTTCCGAAATCAAACGCAGAATCACTCTTGCCAATCGCTGTTTCTTTGGGCTCAGGAGGCAATTGAGTAATAGAGCCCTCTCCCGAACGACAAAGTCCACTCTATATAAGACCCTTATCATCCCGGTCCTGTTGTACGGCGCAGAAGCATGGACACTATCAAAAGCGGATGAGGAGGCCCTTGGTCGGCTCGAGAGAAAGATTTTGCGCGTGATTTTCGGACCTATATACGCCGACGGGGGATGGAGGAAAAGATTTAACCACGAACTTTACGGGCTGTACAGCGACATGAGTCTAGTCAGGCGTCTACGGATTGAACGCCTAAGATGACGCACACAGGGTGGAAGGAGACCTCAGCCAACTGGGTGTGCGGCAATGGAAAAGGCTAGCAAAAGATCGTGCTAGTTGGAGGGGCATGTTGGTTGAGGCCCAGGTTCACCCCGAACTGTAGCCTGTCCAATAGTTAATCATAATCAGGAAAATTATTTAATTTACAACAATACGTATGTACATATGTATACCCATTTACTCGTGAACACAATTAAAAGGGGCCTCGTACGTATAATAATTAAAAGAAAATATAGACTCACCATCACTATTGTTGTCTTGCAGGACACTACAATATCCTGTTTGCTGGCACGAGTATACTTTTAAAAGATCACGAAATGCTGAGACTGTAGATTGGCTGCTACAAAAGTTTGTCACCCATTCATCGACCCGGGCGCTAGCACTTCTGCTACTGACGCTACCGTCTGTATTCGAAATCTGCTTACAGGCTGCCAGCTTCAACGCCTTATTTAATTGACTGTAGTCATTTAATATTTGATTCCACGATGGCGGTTTAGTTTGCATCGCGGATTCATTGTAATGGGGAGACTTGGGCAGAGTACTCGCAGGTGCTTCGCTATCATCCCCTTGCGGAGAACACTCGTTGAGCTTGTGGTCAATCGTTTCAGGAGGGCTTCGATCTTTGGTGATGCTATGTTTTGTTGACGCCGAAGCCGATGTGTACTTTGGACTAAAGTTTTTTCGTTTATTTCTTCCGGCAATAGTTGGTGACGAGCTATTTCCCATTGAAAAACTATGCGCTAGTAACGACCTGGGATCGCCGCGTGGATTTTCTTTATTTTCTAACTGAACTTGATCTTTGTCGAATACAGGTAGAGGTCCAGCAAATCGTTGATCAGCTATCTGGAAACCTTGTCCAGATGGTTTAGAATTCATATTGTAAAAGCGACACCCTAGGTAGAAAATAATAATCTATAGTAAGTCTAGTTCGAAATCATGACGGAAAAATCTAAAAATAAAATTCCCTAAGCATCTAAATGGAAAACAATAATTTTTTTTAAATATTATTTTAGCTTTTGAGAGCACCGTGGCGCAGTGGGTAGTGTGTTGGCCTCTGACGCCGATGACACGGGATCGAATCCCGACACAGCCATGTCATCGAACGTGTTTTTCACGGTGTTTCTCCTCAGCGGGGTTCTGAAAAAACCCCCTGTAGTAAAATTGTCATGAAAAGCTTCTCGAAATTCGCCGTTCGGAACCGGCAATAAATTGTAGGTCCCTTTCACCTATGGGAAAATGAAATCACACACAACATGGGTGATTGAGAGAAGCTCGGCTCAGGTCCTTCATGGACTGTAACGCCAACATACATACATACATACATATAAGCTTTATTTCCACATCAACAATGATATTCATCAGAAATTTGAGTTAAGTTCTAATTGGTGTGGTCCCCAAATGTTAAACACTCCTGCACCTTGTTCAACTCCCTTTTACCCTTGGCTAGGTTCATCCAGGATCTTCCTGCAGTCTTTATGATGTCACCAGCCCATCTTTTCTTCTGTCTTTCCACGCTTCTTATTTCTATTAGGCCATGCCGTTTAGTCGTTAGAAAGGTCCACCTCTTGTCTTTATATCTTGGGATGTGGCCTGCTCACATCCATTTTAAAGCACCTCCTCAAAAGCATCTGCTTTTTTGGTTTTGTTGCGAATTTCTGTATTTTTGGTTTTATGTATTCTCAGTTTTAGGATGCTTCTTTCTACTGCGTGTTGTTTGGCTTGCATAACTTCTTCTTCTCAACCAACATGCCCCTCCAACTAGCACGATCTTTTGCTAGCCTTTTCCATTGCCGCACACCCAGTTGGCTGAGGTCCCCTTCCACCTGTGTGCGCCATCTTAAGTGCGGCCGTCCTCTGCTTCTTTGTCCCTCGGGGTTGGATTCAAAGACTCTCCCCGCTGGAGCTGTGATGTCCATTCGCTCTACATGGACGCCTGACTAGACTCATGTCGCTGTACAGCCCGTAAAGTTCGTGGTTAAATCTTTTACTCCATCCCCCGTCGGCGTTTATAGGCCCGCAAATCACGCGCAAAATCTTTCTCTCGAACCGACTAAGGGCCTCCTCATCCGCTTTTGATAGTGTCCATGCTTCTGCGCCGTACAACAGGACCGGGATGATAAGGGTCTTATGTAGAGTCAACTTTGTCATTCGGGAGAGGGCTCCATTACTCAATTGCCTCCTGAGCCCAAAGAAACAGCGATTGGCAAGAGTGATTCTGCGTTTGATTTCGGAACTGATGTCGGTGTTCCAGATCACTGCGGAGCCAATATAGACGAAGTCCTTAACCACCGCGAACTTATATCTGCCAATACGAACGTCCTGGCCAAGACGTCGGTGGTGGACAGCATATATTTAGTTTTGCCCTCGTCTACCGCCAGACCAATTTTCGCCGCCTCCATCTCAATACTCGCAAACGCCTCATTGACATCTCGCTGTGATCTACCCATTATGTCAATATCGTCGGCGTATGCAAGGAGCTGCGAGGATTTGAAAT
This sequence comes from Eumerus sabulonum, assembly GCA_951905685.1. Taxonomy (NCBI): domain Eukaryota; kingdom Metazoa; phylum Arthropoda; class Insecta; order Diptera; family Syrphidae; genus Eumerus; species Eumerus sabulonum. Next base: position 2,701,761 of record OX645065.1, read on the forward strand.
AGATTGTGCCTCTTGTATTGGCCAGTGATTTTTGCACAATCATTTCCAATATGATGTTGAAGAAATCACACGACAGCGCATCGCCCTGCCTAAATCCTTTTTTGACATCAAAACCAACGGTAAGGTGTTCACCGATTCGAATGGAGCAGCGAGCATTCTCCAAAGTCATCCTGCATACTCTGATGAGCTTAGCAGGTATGTCAAAGGTAGACATAGCGTTGTATAACTCGTCTCTGTCGTATGCGGCTTTGAAGTCGACAAATAGGTGGTGAGTGTCGATTTGAATTACATTGGTTTTTCAGGATCTGCCGTAGTGTGAATATTTGGTCGATGGTGGACTTCCCTGAACTGAATCCGCACTGATAAGGACTTATCAGCTTATTTATAAAAGGCTTCAGGTGTTCACACAAAACGGCAGAGGAGATTTTGTTGGCAATGTTAAGCAAACTTATTCCTCTGTAGTTGGCGCAATTAGAGCGGTCTCCTTTCTTGTGGACATATGTATGCGCAAAATACCTTGAGAAGAAATCTCGAATTCAAATGGTTTCTACTTGCCACATCATGTAGTATTTAAACCTGATAGGGTTACTACAAAACTCCGCGTCGTGTTCGACGGTTCGTGTAAAGACTCTGCCGGAAACTCGCTCAATGAATGAATCGTATATGATAGGTCCACCTATTCAACCTAACCTGTTTTCTGTTGCCCTTCGCCCTTTGTACACTGTAGAGTCCATTACGCCGGTCCCATTCTGCTTAAAAATAAAATTGGCCGCCGAACGCAAACAACTAAGGGCTACATTTCTTTGTTTGTATGCCTCGTCACGAAGGGGATTCATCTAGAACTTGTTACCGACTTAACTACTAACGCCTTTCTTGCAGCACTACGTCGTTTTATTGCGCGTCGCGGCAAACCTTCTCGCATGTATTCAGACAATGGAACCAACTTCCGTGGATCTTCCAAGGTGTTATCCGAAATTCATAACATCACCATGTCGAAAAATCACAACACTTGCACGTGACGCCATTACTTGGCACTCTATTTCTCCCTCAGCTCCACATTTTGGTGGACTAAGGGAGTCCATCAAGCAGCATATGCGTCGGGTAATTGGTTCAAATATTCTCTCGTTCGAAGAACTATACACCATTCTAACCCACAAGAAAAAGATCAATACCAAGGTATACATATCCACGTATAAATGGTATCGACCTGATTCCGATGAAATCCGCTAGGTATCTTGGCATAATCCTAGATTCTAAGCTTAGCTGGAAGGACAACATAAATGAAAGAACCAAGAAAGCTTGCGTGGCACTATATTCGTGCAGAGTAGCTTTCGGAAAGACATGGGGCTTTAAACCAAAGGTGGTATACTGGCTGTACACCGCGGTGGTCAGACCTATTTTAGTCTATGGATCAATTGTCTGGTGGAAAGCACTTGAGAAGAAATGCAACCTTCAAAGTCTTACAAGGATTCAGAGGGCTGGCTGTCTGGTGGTGACCGGATCTATGAAATCCACACCAACGGGGGCCCTTGAAGCGATGTTGAACCTTCCACCACTAGACATGAACTGTGAAAGCATGGCAGCCAGGGCTGCGCTAAGGCTACAAGAATCCAGTCTTTGGAAAAGATGTCCTCATGGCCACGCATCAATTCTGGATCGGTGGGCTATCCTGATGTCCGCAACCGAAACGGACTATAACACCCTACTTTCTTGCTGTGAGAGGCAATTCTCTATTAGGATCCCTTCCAGGGAGGAATGGGCCAGTGGTATGGTAAACACGGAAGAGGAACTGGCAATCTATACCGTCAGATCCGGATACCGGTACCTCAGGAAGCATGTCACTCCTACAGACTTGATGATGGCTGTAGCTTCATCCAGGCTGAGATCTTTGCGATCAAAAAAGGTGCGGATCTGATTCTTAGGGAGAATTTCTCAGGTAAGAGAATCAAAATCGATGTTGACAGTCAGGCAGCCATTAAGGCTCTGCAAGCAACATGGATAAGATCCAAGCTCGTAAAACTCTGTAAGGAGAAACTAGAAGAAATATCGGATGTCAATGAGGTAACCATCTGCTGGGTACCAGGGCATGTGAATATTTCCGGAAATGAGAAGGCGGACGAACTAGCCAGACTGGGATCGGGTGCAGATACTTCGCAGATCACAACTGAGGCTAGAACGCCACTCAGCACACTATCTAGAGAAATAGGGGTGGAACTACTAGGAAAGGCCAACAAGCGATGGTGTCAATTAGACACATGTGCTACGGCAATGGTAACATGGCCTGTCTATAACAAAAAATAGGCACTGCATGATATCATATCATGCAGCTAGACTAGGCCAGCCTTACAACGATTTCTGCATAAGCATTCGTCACCTACTGTATGAATGTCCTGCACTGGCCCGAAAAAGTTTTACATTCCTCGGGAACTTCTTCCTCTCGGGTAAGAGACATTAAGCTGAACAAACTGCTAAGATTCTTAATTGAATCTGGGTGGTTCAGCTCAGCGGGCAACTAACAGGTTCCTCTCGGGTTAGTTTTTCAAAATGGGCACAATGGACTCCTCATAGTCTAAGTGAGCCTTGACTTCATGTCAATAGGGCACCCAACTAACCTAACTAAGCTAACTCACTTAGTAAAAAGTCATAACAAAAAAAATATGTAATTCATGGCACTGTGAAAAACGAACGCAACAAATCTTATACTTGGTATAGGAGTCCCTATTTTGAACAACTTCAGCATATCTGCATGGCATTGAAGATATTAACTTTGAGATTGTGCATTTAGGTATTTTTTTCCATCCAGCCCTTAGCGCTTGGAGCAACTCTTGCCTATTTTTGCAACTCGTGGCTGTAGAATACCAAAGCGCTCCTCAATGGGATTAAAGTCTGGTGATTGTGGCGGCCAATCGAGAACTTGCACTAGGTTCGATGAGTGTTTCGAGTTGTAACATGTGTTTATACGCAAAACGATCTATTATCCCCACAATCTCGTGAAAGGTTCCGACATCAAGGGCTGAGAAGTATATCGACTCCGTTATGCCGTTACCTCCATGCCTTGCTGTAATTTTTCAGTTCCAAGGAGTTGGTCAGTCTCTCTTCCTTTCGTCGTCCTCACTAAGTGAGTTTTTTCTTTTTTTTTTTTTTTATAGTTACACCCGCACTCAAGGCTAAGTCCTTATAATGGTTTTTGAACGTTGTGCGAGTGAAGGTAAGGTAAGAGGGAGAGTTTCACACAGGTTCACACACAACCTGAACGATGTGCAGTGGTTATGGGTTGTAGATATTCGTTCACTACATACTCTCAGTGGTGGTTTGACCTAGATAGGACGAGAGCCGACCAAATTTCGCGTTGGTTATAATTCACAGTAATTCGTCCGTGCACTTTTGGTGTTAATATTGCATACACAGAGGATGAATTCAAATTGACCATATACTGTGTTAAGCCTGCAGCAGTACGTTTGCTCGCTTTCCATTCCGTATGGGAATTGCTTTTTCTGGGTATGAAACGAATTAGAACTATAGACCTTCCGCTACACCACGGCCACCCCACTAAGTGAGTTACAATTGTTATGTTTTTATCTCATTATTACACAGATGTGCATTTTTATTTTTTCAGAAAGTACGTTAAGAAAAAAAGTGTTTTCATTTACATGTGCCAACTAAATTTGTTAAATTTGTTGGGTTTCTTTTGCACAACACGTATGTGTTATTTTTACACATCCTAATAAGAGTCTTATCTCAACTTAGAAGGGACGATAGGTTCATCAATTGTAACAAGTTCATTCGACCTACATTCGAACGGAAATAAGTCGCATCGAAGTGTAGGTCGTACAGTTTCACATTAGAGTTGAAGATTCTCCAAATATTTGTCCGATTGTGGTCCATTTAGTTAATTACCGCTATTGTGGAAGTAGTTGCGAGGTTGAAATCGTCCTTAAAATTATTTAAATACGTATTCCCTTTTATCAATGTTTAAATCCAATTCGAAGTGAAAGATATGAACGTGATAACAAACGTGGTTTTCTACATTATCAGTTTCTTTCTTTGTCGTTATGTACCCTTTTAATTACTATTTTTTTTTTATTCAATTCAAAAGCTTCCAACTTAATTTGTCACGGAATTAATTTTGCAACAGAAAACCGTCGGCTTTTCCATACGTTTGGAAAACAACAACTTTTCGAGAAAAAGGTCTAAGAATATTTATGAAAAGCTAAGTTTTGAGTGTGTTCCTGTTTTTAGAATATAAGCCTTTGATTACAGTTATTGTTAACTTACAATTTCTGATATTGTATTATGTTACGTAAGAAAAAACTCTTCGAACTAGCGTAGTATTTATTTAAAAAGTTTTTTTTTTTTTATAACATTTAAGCACACATTTCACTACATCGCGCGTGCTTAAAACAACGACGAAAACGACACCAACAACGGTCTAATTGGGCCGACGGACTACCGCGACGAAAAAACGTTCTTAACCAACCCGATCCCAATACATGAATGGAAAAGTATAGATAAAACTAATTTTGTATTCGACTCTGTCTCGATTGCAACTACAGCGACACACCACAATACTGGATGACGATGATTGTTGAATTGGTTGCCACGAACTTAACATGCTATGTAGCTAGCGATTGTTCTTCATACGCGCAACATCACAATCGACAATCTATGTATTGTTCGTCTATTGTGATCATTTGTCGCGAGACGATTGTTATTCATTCGCTCAATAATGGTGATAACGAGAATAATGATAATGACAGCATTAGGCGTTCGCCAGGATCAATAAATATTAATGAGCACCACAAAAACGAATAGAACTTTAAATCATTTTTAAATTTCCAACTTGTTTACGACATGTGTTTGATATTCTGATTTAGGAATATGTATCTTCGTATATACTTACATATATTCCCGGTTAAGCCACGCGTTCTTAGTACCCTAACAAAGTATGTACGTACATATGTATGATTGTTTTTAATGCAATATTTAGCGACAGAAATAAAACTAAATGTTGAAATGACTCACAGCCAATAAAAAACAATGTGTGCTGGGACCATAGTGGAAGTGAAGCTTCAACGGATAAGTACATTAACAATCTGCACACATTCCGTGTTTTTTTCTTCACAGGTTTACTGAAAATTATGATTTGGTTAGGTTACTTACTTACTTACTTATCAGGCCTGCGATCCATGGAGGATCTGAGCCTGAGCTATAACTGCCTTCCATCCTTGACGGTCCCGGGAACGCTACTTCCAGTTGTCAAGACCAAGATGTCTTACATCCGCAATTGTATGTATGTGTATGTTGGCGTTACAGTCCATGAAGAACCTGAGCCGAGCTTCTCTCAATCACCCATGTTGTGTGTGATTTCATTTTTCCCATAGGTGAAAGGGACCTACAGTTTTATTGCCGGTTCCGAACGGCGAATTTCGAGAAGGTTTTCATGACAATTTTACTACAGGGGGTTTTGTCAGAACCCCGCTGAGGAGAAACACCGTGAAAAACACGTTCGATGACATGGCTGTGTCGGGATTCGATCCCGAGTCATTGGCGTCAGAGGCCAACACACTACCCACTGCGCCACGGTGCTCTCCGGTACATCCGCGATTACTTGGTCTTTATACCGGAGGTTCGGTCTTCCTCTTCTTCTCGAACCAGGAGGCTCGGAGTCGAAGACCCTCTTAGCTGGAGCGTTGATGTCCATGCGCTCGATGTGGCCGAGCCAGTGTAGTCGACGGATCCTTGCCTTCCGGACTACATCCACATCTTGGCACAGCTCGTAGAGTTTCGCGGTTGTGTCGTTTTCTCCATTCACCTTCCTCACAGACAGGACCAAATATCCGGCGCAGAATTTTTCTTTCGAAAGAACCCAAAATCAGCTCCGCTGTCCCTCTTATCATCCAGCTTTCGCCTCCGTACAGCAAGACTGGCTGGAATGAGCGTTTTGTAAAGCATGACTTTGGTCTTTCGAGTGAGGAGTTTTGACCCCAATTGTTTGGACAAGCCGAAGTAGCAGCGGTTGCCAAGGGCGATTCTATGCCGGATCTCCACTGTGGTGTCATTTGGGGAATTTACGTTTGCCCCGAGGTACCTTAGGTAGGTAGGTAACACCGTAGCCTTCCCAGAGATGGGAAGAACACACATAGGCCAGGGAGGCCCGTTGTGTAGCTACGAGGGGGTTCAGCCCCCTATTCGTGGAACCACTTTGTGCTTCTTAAGAAATTAAGAAGATCAGATATCCCTACTTGCTGAACTTCGGTCAGATCGTTAAGGAGGTATGATCCTAGGTATCGTTTCATGATTGTGCAGAATGCCGGGCTGGCGCAGAGGAGGTGATGGATGGATTCGACCTCTTCCTCGTCTAGACAGCTCCTACAAAAATCATTCGGAGTGATACCTAGTTTTTGCGCGTGACTGCCAATAAGGCAGTGTCCTGTGATGACACCTATGACTTTATAGATGTCAGTTCTATTTAGGGAGATAATACTCCTAGTCCGTTGACTATCGAGCCGGGGCCAGATTTGCCTGGTGATGAGGCAGGTGTGTCCCTGAGTCCATCTCCGGTTCGTCTCGGCCCTGGCGAGGGTAGTGAGATTGTGTTTAATGGTTGCGAAGGGTATACCCTCACAAACCACAGTTGATTGTAGCGAGGTACCTTAACTACCTCGAAATTGTAGCTGTCAATTGTTATATTTTGTCCCAGGTGGTGAGCGACGGATTGGTTTTTGCTTGACAGCATGTATTTCGTTTTGTCCTCTTTGATCTTAAGACCAACTCGTTTCGCCTGTTCTTCAATCGCCGTGAATGCTTCCACAATGCCACGGCGAGAACACGCGATGATTTCGATATCATCCGCGTATCCTAGCAGCTGGATGGACTTGTAAAAGATAGTGCCTTCCCTGTTGACGCCTGCCCGTCGCACTATCTGCTCCAGCACCAGGTTGAAGAAGTCACATGACAGCGCATCTCCATGCCGAAATCCGGCGCATATTTCGATTTGGTTAGGTTAGGTACCTTTTAATGAATGAATTTTTTATTGGAGCGAAGCGAACGTAGCGTGCGAAGCTCCTTAACACCCCAAAAATGTATTTCGTTGACAGACTACTCCTCCTAACCGCTTCCACGGATTTTGACCAAATTAGACATGTCAATAGAAGGCATTGAGGGGAAGGTTTTAAAAAAATAAAATCAAAAATCGGACATACCATCGAGGAATAATCACCGAAAACGTGTCCCATAGACTTAAATCACGCGCATGCGCATTTTGATAATAAAACAACGCAGAAGGCTTTAAACGATTTCCTTTAGACTTCAATAATCATGCCCCGGAAAGCACGTTCTAACCTTGGTCGTCAAACAGCTAACGTACAATATCTGGTGGCAACAAGACAAAGAAATGCTTCTAATCAAGATCAACGAAACGTCGACCGTGAACTTTGCGATGGTTTTTGTAAAGAGTTGGACTCTCTTACATATAATAAGTGCACGAATCGCAAACGGTTGGAATTGGACCCTACAAGTCCCCAGGACCGGATGGTATACCAGCTGAGCTCCAGCAGGTAGCAGATATCATCCTCCCCTGGCTTGTGGTCATATACAAGAGTTGCCTCTCCCTATCATACATCCCTAGCAAGTGGAAGGTAACCAAAGTCATTTTCATACCCAAGGTAGGCAAAAGCTCCAACACGTATGCAAATGACTTGAGGCCTATTAGTCTTACTTCTTTTCTATTAAAATCCTAGATAAGATTCTGGACGCACACATTCGTTACAGCTGCTTCTCAGGAAGGCTGTCGGATAATCAACATGCCTACAACAAAGGCAAATCGGTGGAAACAGCACTCCACTCACTGGTCAGCAAAATAGAAAGGTCACTGGAACGTAAAGAATATACTCTAGTCGCCATTCTCGACATTTAGGGTGCCTTTAACAATGTTGAACCATGGGACGTCACCAAAGCGCTGACTGATCTAGGTGTTACGGGATCAGTGATAGAACTGGTACGACAACTGCTAACACAAAGAGTTGTCAAAGCCAACTTCGCTGGTGCCGTCTCAACTAGAATGGTTAGCAGAGGTACACCACAGGGTGGAGTACTCTCCCTTCTCCTGTGGAAGCTACTGCTGTTGCTTGAAAAGGAAGGGTACGCTGTGACCGCCTATGCAGATGACATTGCTATTGCCACCACAGAACAATTGCCCTGCACTTTATGCGACCTTACACAGTGTGCATTACATACAGTAGAAACATGGACGCAGTACTGAGGACTTGGGGTAAACCGTAAACCCTAAGAAGACCGACCTAGTACTGTTTACTAACAAATATGAAATTCCGCCCCTCCACCCACCGAGGCTGGCTGGAGCCCAACTAATAATTTAGACCAAGTCCTTGACAAGAGGCTGAATTGGAAACCCAACATCCTTGACCGCGTCAAGAAAGCAACTGTTGCCCTCTACAGCTGCAAAAAAGTGGTGGGCAGGAAGTGGGGTCTCCAACCAAGCATTATGCACTGGCTCTACACGGCGGCCATAAGGCCCATCCTCCTGTATGGCGTTGTAGTCTGGTGGACTGCTCTGGACAAGGCAGTCAATCGCAACCTTCTGGGGAAAGTACAAAGATCGGCCAGCTTATACATAAGCGGAGCAATCAGATCAACCCTCACGGAGGCCCTAAACATTCTGTTGCTTTCACCATTGAACCTTTTCAGCAAACAAATTGCTGCCTGCGTGACCCTTAGAATGAGGAGCATAATAAAATGGCCCACACCACAAAAAGGCCACACAACCATTCTAAAACACTTCAAAGTACCCATGAACACAGACTATATCATCCCGCAGAACGTGTTCACTAGGAACTTTGAAGTTGTCTTTCCATCCAGGGAGGAATGGGCTGAAGGGAAAGTCATACCAAAGGACCCGATCTCGGGTGTAGGCAGTAGAGTCTTCTCCAAGGAGCTTAACCCCAGCCTATCCTTTAGACTCCCACATTACTGCAGTGTGTATCAGGCAGAAATAGCAGCGATGACGGAGGCCCTTGCATGGCTCAGAATCAGTGTAATATCCGCCAAGGATATTATCATTTGCACGGATAGCCAATCTGCGATAAGGTCCCTGGCAGCGGTAACCCACAAATCAAAGACATCTCTTAACTGTCGCCTATGTCTAGATGAGATGGCTGAGCTGTTCAACATTAAAGTATTGTGAGTTCCCGGGCATAGAGATATTCCAGGAAACTGTGCGGCCGACGAACTCGCAAAGATAGGGTCTAGCACACTTAGCCTACCTACCCTCGGGTACCTAGAAACACCAATAAGTACGGTAAAGCACATGATAAAACTCCAAACCATTGAGGCGACCAACCTTCAATGGTGCTTTAGGACCAAACAACTCTGGCCTAAATTAAACCTAGGATGAACCAGGGACCTAGTGGCAACCAAAAGGGCAACCTTCAGTACTCTGGTGGGTGTCATTACAGGTGACTGCATCATTGAGAAACACGCCGCCAGACTATGACTACCCTCCAACGACTTTTGTCGCGGCTGCATGGACGAGGAGGAAGAGGAATCAATACATCACCTCCCCTGCTCATGCCCCTCTTTGGCGAATCGCAGGAAGATCTACCTCGGCGCGCCCATCTATGAAAATCTAAATGAGCTAGCAAACCTAAAAATAGCTCAACTCCATCGTTTTCAGGCAGCGGATCCGGGTAATGATCCATGTGGTATCACAATGGGCCGACCCCGGCCTACGTGTGGCTTATGCCAACCTCGTTAACAAAGTACATAGAGATACAACAGAAGTCGGTTAAGTTACGTGCATATGCTGCGGCAAGAACAATTTCTTGCATTAAAGCCGAAAAAGCCAAAACGTGTCCAAAAGTTAACAACAGCCGGACTAAGTGAATGTTCTGAGATATGTATGCAGCGTATGGAGTATAATTCTTAATCTGCTTCCTGTCCATCACTTAGCCCAGAATATACCCACAAACGCGTACATCCATATGTCCCCATATTTGTACGCGTACACGCACCATCCTTCGTTGAAAAAAAAAAAAATTCTGAATGTCACATCCATACATAGTATATACGCTTTATACGTAATGTGTGCTTTAAAACCAAGAGCCTGGTCCACTCGAAAAACCAATACCCAACTCCGTACAGGCTGTCTACATTTGGCTAGTTGTATCTAGACTACCACATGACGAAACCAGCATTTTCTAAATAAGCTCGCAAATATTTCCTTATTATGAACAAGCCCAATTCGGCCATTGAGCTTATGAATCGAATGTTATGAATAAACAAATTTCAATAAGGCAGTTGGGTAAGCGAATGTGCAGTTGAGCTCATGGCTATTGCTGTTAAGCTATGGTATGATGAGGCTAAGTCATCGGCTAGCAATAAGTAATTATGAGCACGTACGAATGTGCGTGTGAAACAGAAAGACTATAAACTGACAAAGCAGTTAGTGCACATAACTCCGTATAAAGTGTATGCAGAAAGCAACCTGAATGACGATTTAAAGTTAATTTAGATTTATTGATTGGACAAAGTGATAAACAAGCCCACGCTGTGAATAAAAACAAATGAAGCGTTCAGTCATTCATTCATCACTTAACAGTTGTAGGGGAAACAATGGGGCGAATATTGTATTTGACGGCTGGAGTCTCGGTACATGGTTGTTCCTGTCGTTTGGTGCTGCATATTTGATTAAGCAGAGTATGGTATGCGGTGTGTTGGGGCCGTGCACGGATTGTCAATTTGCAAATTTGTTGTTAATGAAGTCAAAAAAGAATAGGCAGCTGGTGGGCTAGCGTGGACTTTTATTGAAAAAGGGCATCATGTCAGTGAGAATTCCCACGAAAGTGTTACATACCTCGATTGGAATGGCTCTCGGTAGTTTCATATTCATACATACATATGGGGGTGTACTCCTGAGGTTAATAGTAATCGTCTAATATAGAGAGAATAGAGTAGAAGAGGTATCAACATTCATCATCATCAAATTTGCGGCTGAAAAAAAATCGACTGACATACATACATACATACATACATATATGGTATAGTTTCCGTCCTTTTGTATCTTAGTCTTGTCAGTATAGCCCATAAGTATACTAGGGCGGTAGACGGAGCTGGTTATCCACCAAAATATTGCAAAATATTGAGGCGAAGCCTACAAGAAACCTCTCTAACTACTCGACATTTCTTTAAATCGCTTAATTCATACCTATTTAGGTGCCAGTACGCGCTTCCCGCACCTCGATATATACAAAGGCACCTGGCGGTCTTTTGATCAATCGACTACCTACCAGATTGATCACATCGCGATCGACGTCAGACACTCCTACACTATTCTTGATGTTCGAGCTTTTCGAGGGGCTAATATCGACTCACCGATCGAGAGCACCGTGGCGCAGTGGGTTGTGTGTTGGCCTCTGACGCCGACGACTCGGGATCGAATCCCGACACAGCCATGTCATCGAACGTGTTTTTCACGGTGTTTCTCCTCAGCGGGGTTCTGACAAAACCCCCTGTAGTAAAATTGTCATGAAAAGCTTCTCGAAACTCGCCGTTCGGAACCGGCAATAAAACTGTAGGTCCCTTTCACCTATGTGAAAATGAAATCACACACAACACGGGTGATTGAGAGAAGCTCGGCTCAGGTTCTTCATGGACTGTAACGCCAACATACATACATACAATATCGATTCGGACCGATATCTTGTAGTAGCCAAGATGCGCTTACGGATATCACGAACGCAGCGGAGTAGAGTAAGAATACAAAGTTATGACGTCGGAAAGCTACTATCGCCAGAAACCGCTCGTGCCTTTACCGATCGCGTCTCCCTTAAGCTCTCCAATACACCTCAATCCTCCACGCTATCAATAGAACAGCAGTGGAGCCTTTGCAAACAAGCCCTAAAAAAGCTCTGCAACCGAAGTCCGAAACACCTGGTTCGATGACGAGTGCAGGTGGATTCAAACAGCGAAGCAGGATGCATATATAGCCTCGCTTCATAAAAGAACAAGAGCAGCTCGTGAGCTCTACGAGTTAAAAAGAAGGGAGGAGCATAAGATTCTTAGAAGAAAGAAGAAAGAGCACGAGAAGCGCGCGATTGAGGATTTGGAGAGGTGTTACTGCAATGCCAAGGTGATAAAGCCAGAACGGAAGCCTGCAGTAATGAGAATGGACACCTAATAGTAGAATCGCAGTCGATGCTGAGAATATGGAAAAACCACTTCTGCAGACTATATAACGGCGATGTTAGTCAATATACCGCTGTCAGGCAGAATGATTCATTTCTAATCGACGAAGACCGCAGAGAATTCTGTCCCCCTAACCTCGACAAAGTTTAGATTGCCATATCGAAGCTCAAGTCGAATAAAGCTGCTGGCGCAGACGGAGTATCTGCTGAGCTCTTCAAGGCAGCTGGGGATGACCGGGTTAGCAATAATGAGGATTGTTCGCGAACCATCCCCTACACGAGAAAAACTACGCGAGCACGAGCAAATCTGGCGAACATGTTCGTCGTTTAGGGCCACTATTACCCACGCGTTACTGTGCCAGTGTATTTCTGTTTCACTGACCATCTCTTTCGCACTTATTTAAATCTATCTAAAAGCGCGCCATGTAATAACCGACATTGTATTGTAGTGTGCGTTAAATCGTTCCTCCGACGACTTCCACAGACGAGTTTACAGCTTATGGGAATAGTGGAAAAATGGCGCTAAAATGCGATACACACTTCGATCGAAAATGATGTCAGCTTTGAGTGAAGTGCCTCACGTACACACTGTAGATCTTGTTTATCACGTAAAACATCATTCAAGTACATTCAATTTCGCGCAGTCACCATGGACAGCGAATTTGTATTTTTTCATTCACTAATTCCTGGTAACCTTCGTCTTTTGTGTCCCGACATATATATTCTGGACACATTACGTCAGAGAGACCACGGTGGGACTCGTAAATATTTATAAATTCCTCGAGAAATTGTCTGCTCTCATCCACTCCCATCCATGTTCAACGCTGACACAATTGATGTACACACAATTCATTTACACACTGTCGATCAAAACCAACATGGCCGCTGATCGTCATGCAACCACAAAAATTGTTGCAACTCGTCAGTTTTGATCGTCAAACCATCATAGCCGAATCACAATGTCGCGTTCAAACGATCGGGCTTTTGACAGGCGTTGTACCGACTTACGATAAACATATGTCAAACGCGCGACCTAGGTATTTCTATAACGAAATGTGTCTTCAGGCGCTTGGACGTTCATGCAACAAAAAAAAAAATCGGACATGTCGTACATATATGTAAGTATGTAAGTGTATTGCATGTTTCTTCCTTGACGTGGAAATCGAATAATAAGTACCTAAGTACCTAACGCGCAGATTTCTCGAATAAATCATTATTAAATAAATGACTGGCATTGTCAGCTGTCAAAATGCACGACCGAGTAGCCACTGGCTCTACTCTGGCGTTGAGCTCGATTTTACGATATTAACGATATTAGCAGGAGCAACACATGAGGTCGTATTCCGTGTTACTCCATATAAATTCATTGTTCCTACCAATGCTGTCAAAAGTGCGACCGCTTGAACGCGACGTTGTGATTCGGCCATCATTCACATCAGTTTTGAATGACACTCAACTAAAACGTCACATTTGATCGAAGGTGTGTACCTCGCTTAATAAAGAAATATAACCCAAATGCATACAGCCCATCAGAAGTTTTTCATCTCTATGATCCCTGATCTAAAGTTTTCCATGTTTCTAATAATCCCCGATTCCCGGGAATAATCATAATCAATCGTTTATAAACCAAGCAACAGAAGCTAAAACTCATTTTTTTCGGGACTCCTCAATTTGTACAATATATTGTGGGTGGTTAAAACAGTCCCTGATATTGCGTGATGATTTGATTTTTGCGATTGTAGAGAATATTGTTTGGCCTGTGGCGTCTGCTCGATAACATTCAACATCAAAATGATTCGGATGATGTGAAAATGGAATAGCTTGGAAAATAACCGTTTGAACTAAACCAATATCAATACCATTTCCAGAAACATCAGCTAATCACTAACTTCCTGTCAAACTGATTCATCGAAAGTAATAATAGCTTATGTATGTATGTTGTTCTACGCTAGTTCTGTCAGCTATTGGAGTGATATTTAACACTGAAATTAATTACAGAGAGAAAGAATGGCCCTCAATGGATTTCTAGAGTTTTTTCAAAAAGGAAAGGTAAGATTAAATCGCATTATAAAATCTAATGTGGTGGCTTCGTTTCCTTTTGTAATTGGCAGACATTTAGGCCAAAGAAGCGTTTCACAACCGGCACAATACGATATTCGCTTCACAAACAAGCACAAGCAAGTCTCCAGTCGGGCATCAATCTACGGCAGGTGGTACGACTTCCGGACGGTGAAAATATGAACGACTGGCTAGCCGTACATGGTAAATAGAAAGTGAGAGCAAGTCTGATGGTATGTTTCAAAGAATTCAATCTCGTTAATAGTTGTTGACTTTTTTAATCGTATAAATTTAATATATGGCACGGTGTCTGAGTATTGCAACGAGAACACATGCCCGGTTATGTCTGGTGGATCCCGGTACGAATACCTCTGGGCTGATGGCGAAAGGTAATATATTACATTTAATGAGAGGGATGTATAATATTTAGTTGAAAAGCTTCAAGAAGCCAACACAATTGCCGGCACCACGGTACGTGGAACTCCTCATGGATTGGATAGAATCTCAGATAAACAATGAAACGGTATTTCCCGTGTCTACGGACGTACCATTCCCTAAAGCATTTACATCGCTTTGTAGAAAAATACTGACGCGTCTGTTTCGTGTTTTCGTTCATGTCTATATACATCATTTCGATCGGATTGTCAGTATTGGAGCGGTGAGTACTGTGAAATCGCGAATAGGATCCTAATTTCAGTCGACTCGTTTCTCTTTCCAGGAAGCTCATGTCAACACTTGTTATAAACACTTTTATTACTTTGTGCAGGAATTTGATCTTATATCGCCTAAAGAACTAGAGCCGCTCCTTGAAATGACGTCACGTATTTGTAAGGATACGTAATAGTTGTGATCAACTTATCTGCATTTAGTTTGAGAGCATGGTAATAAATGGTAAAGTACTAATCCGAAACTTGTTGCTGCATCCTTTTGATTGAAAAGAACAGGGTCGTGGTGGTGGGGTTATGCTTTTGCAGAAACAGCACTAGACACCCTTACCAAAACTGAAATTAAAAACCGGAGCGCAAGTCTGCGTGAATGAACTCGAAGAACTTGTAATTGAGTTGCAGCCTACGTTGAGGATATGAAGACAACATGCAGATTGTTTAATTACCGTTCGAGGGAGAATTCTGGCCACCTGACGGTGAGCTTAAAATAGCGCTACCGAATTTGAGGGCTGATGGATTGTTGGAAAACTCGTAGGAAAGCTGGTCTCAATCTAAAAATCTATTCTCAAATAGACAGGATACGTCAGATGTCGCTAGCATTTTCCAGCACGCCCCAGAACCAACCAGATGGTTGATCCGCCGTGTAAATACGAGTGCGTGACAACAGTGTGAGATAATCGATATATGTGCAACGAGAGATTTGAAAGGAATTATAGTGCGAGTTGAGTAAAAGTAATAAAGATTTTTGGGACAACGAAAAGAAGTTTCATTTAAAGAACAACTAGCTAATAAACACGCAGCAATTGGTGTCAGAAATGGGATAAAACTTCTTAAGTGCTCCGAAAAGAAAAAGTATTACTGAAGTCCAAAATGGGCAGGAAATTAGACAATCTTACACTAGTCCAGCTAAAGAGTGAATTAAATAAGAAAAATCTTCGGTTAGAGAGTGCCATCGTGGAAGAGCGTGGGAATCTGTTTGATGTCGAGGAGGAAGAATACGTGATTTCGCCTATCGACATGATTGCATCGATGAAGCTGCTCACAGACAAGTACAACGAGCAAAAGAACAAGTTCGACGAACAGAGAGAGATTGAAAGAGACCAAGAGCTCTCTAGATGCAAAACTCGCTGAACACAAAAATTCTCGAAAACAAATTTAAAGAGATTGACAAAAAATTGGGAACCATTGAAAAGAGAGTGGAAAGGTTGAGCAAAAGTTGGAGGAGTTCGCGAAAGAACTAGAACTTGTGAAGAACCAGGAAGTTCCAGTAAGCACCGTTGAGAGTCCGGAAAGAAAGAGAATGCAGCCCACAGCCGTTGATGGTCAAACATAATGGCTAGTATTCAAACAACAATTCGAAGCTGCTGCTTTAATGATTAAGTGAAATGACGAGGACAAGGCGGTTGCACTAACACTTGCGCTTAGAGGGTCAGAAATAGGATTCAGTTACGCCGAAGAACACAAACGAAAGGCGAGACACTTCAGCAGTTACAAGCGGATGTGAAGCGAACGCGGACAAGGGGATAATTAACGAAAAGGCAACCGAAGACTTTAATTAGCTGTGCTGGCAGCATTTAAAGTTGGTGAACCCATCTAGAGGTTCATCCATACAGTAGTTTACGCCCTGCCCGCTATTCTCAACGTGGCGCTGCTCTTGTATGAGAGCAAGACATCGATGTCAGTCGTGCGGGTAGGACGTAAACAGCAGTAAGAAGAACACTTTAGCACATATATGTATATGAACCTGGGCCTCAACCAACAAGCACGATATTTTGCTAGCCCTTTTCATTGCCGCACACCCAGTTGGCTGAGGTCCCCTTCCACCTGTGTGCTCTATCTTAAGTGCGGCCGTCCTTTGCTTCTTCGTCCCTCGGGGTTGGATTCAAAGACTCTCCGGGCTGGAGCTGTGATGTCCATTCGCTCTACATGGCCCAGCCATCCTAGGCGTTGACTCCGTAGACGCCTGACTAGACTCATGTCGATGTACAGCCCGTAAAGTTCGTGGTTGAATCTTTTCCTCCATCCTCCGTCTGCGTTTATAGGCAGACAATCTTTCTCTCGAACCGACCAAGGGCTTCCTCATCCGCTTTTGATAGTGTCCATGTTTCTGCGCCGTTCAACAGGATCGGGATGATAAGGGTCTTATATAGAGTCAACTTTGCCGTTCGGGAGAGGGCTCTATTACTCAATTGCCTCCTGAGCCCAAAGAAACAGCGATTGGCAGGAGTGATTCCGTGTTTGATTTCGGAACTGATGTCGTTGTTCCAGGTCACTGCGGAGCCAAGGTAGACGAAGTTCTTGACTACCTCGAACTTATATCTGCCAATACAAACGTTCTGGCCAAGACGTCGGTGGTGGACAGCATATATTTAGTTTTGCCCTCGTCTACCGTCAGACCAATTTTCGCCGCCTCCATCTCAATACTCGCAAACGCCTCATTGACATCTCGCTGTGATCTACCTATTATGTCAATATCGTCGGCGTATGCAAGGAGCTGCGAGGATTTGAAATAGATTGTGCCTCTTGTATTGGCCAGTGATTTTTGCACAATCATTTCCAATATGATGTTGAAGAAATCACACGACAGCTCTTCGCTCTGCCTAAATCCTTTTTTGACAGCAAAACTTTCGGTAAGGTAATCACCGATTCGGATGGAGCAGCGAGCATTCTCCAAAGTCATCCTGCATAGTCTGACGAGTTTAGCAGGTATGTCAAAGGTAGACATAGCGTTGTATTGCTCGTCTCTAACTACGCTGCCGTATGCCGCAGTCGACAAATAGGTGGTGAGTGTCGACTTGGAATTCATTAGTTTCTTCCAGGATCTGCCGTAGTGTGAAGATTTGGTCGATGGTTGGCTTCCCTGGCCTGAATCCGCACTGATAAGGACCTATCAGCTTTTTTACAAAAGGCTTCAGGCGTTCACACAAAACGGAAGAGAAGATTTTGTAGGCGATGTTAAGAAGACTAATTCCTCTGTGGTTGGCGCAGTCAGAGGGGTCTCCCTTCTTGTAGATCGGGCATACGATGCTGAGACTCCATTCCTCGGGCATGCTTTCCTCTGACCATATCTTACAGATGAGCTGGCGCATGCTCCGTTGTATTCATACTCTACTCCGTTGCGTTCGTGATATCAGTAGGCGCTGAATATGTGTGCAGTTATGCCAGACTTACCGCCTAAATTATCTGCCGTCAACGACGCCTGGGTGCAGTCTAGCCAACCAACAAATGACAACGTGTCATATAACTGGTTCCCAAGCTCCGTATTTCACTTATTTTTTGGGAACTAACATACCCGCATGAAGAAAACTTTAAGTTGTGACGCACAAAACCGAAACGCTAATAAAATCAGCAAAACCGATATGAAAAATAAAATGTTCACCCGAAGTAGTGAGCAAATATATGGATAAACCATCGTCCGGCTGTAATTACTTTTATTGTGCGTAGTTTACTCATTCATTTAGTTATAAATATTTAATTTGCTTTTTGCCTGAGTTGAATATGTAATATGTGTCTAACGTAGGTTGTAACCGTCGTTAAATTCAAATTCAAAAAAAACAGGTGAACATGCTTCTCCCCACTATCATTGGTTTTATTGTAAAGTGAGTCAAATGCTTCCATAAACGTCTTTCCACAGTCGAATTTACAATTTTTGGAATTCACACAGCTTGACCACAAATATCACCAACATATATGCAAATCATCAATGGTTTTCCATTTCCTTGACCCCTGCCGTTAACCATGCTCTAGACCAAGTGGCCTTCAGAGGTGGAAAACCTTCTTACGTCTGCCCGGCGGTCCCGCAGGGGTTGGTTGTTGTTCAAAAACAACGCGCCGAAATTTCGGAGGTGGGGTTTGCTGTGAAGAAACAATTTTTCTGACAGCCCTCTGTTTTGAGCAAATAGCAGCGTTTATTACTTGAAGTTGGACGATAACTTATAGATGCGATACGCACAGACTTCATTTTTAAACAGAGATCCTCTGAAACAGAACAAAACAAAATAATTTTTCCCGAAAGTGGTTAGAAAATATGTGGATGAGATTTTATATAAATGTAATTATTGTATGTGCGCATAATTTACTCATAAGCTACGTACTATTGTATAAATATTTAGCAATTCGATGAGGTGAATAAGTAACTAACGTCGATTATAATTGTCGTTAAATTCAAATTAAGAACAAGAGTGAACACATCTCCCTTCATCCGTAGAGGACATTAATTTTCTTAGGAAACCACGTGCTGTTGAAATATCTTTGTGTTAATCACAAACGTCGATGTGTAGAGTCAAACCGTTGGAACAAGGCTGAATGAGATAGCCAAGACGGTGAAACCGCGTGGTGTTTGTTGGTGCAATCTGTCAAAAGGCCTATCAAAGTCATCGAATTGCCATCTCATTATTTGTCCCTGGTGACCATGTTGGTATAGTCGGCAGTGGGTAGGAATTTAAATTAAAATTAGCCGAACGTTTTGATTGTTCATTTGTTTTGGTAACGTTTCGAGACAATTATGTCGGAAAAAGACTTAAGCATTCATAAAGAAATGGACGAACTGAAGGATGGTTTATCGTGTGAAGCATTGTTCTCACAGAGTGAAGGGTTAACTTACAAGTATGTACCCATGTGGGTGTGATTTTTTTCAAATGATCGGCTTATTTTCTATTTAATTTTAAGTGATTTCCTGATTTTGCCTGGTTATATTGATTTTACGGCGGAAGAAGTGGATCTTAGTTCGCCACTGACGAAGAAGATTGAGCTTCGGGCTCCACTAATATCATCGCCCATGGATACTGTGACGGAATCTGACATGGCTATTGCTATGGCTGTAAGATTGATTTTCTTGCAAGATGCTGTTTTCTAGCTTACGTGTACGCATACCTACGTTTGTTTCTTTCTCTATATATTTGCAGTTATGTGGTGGAATTGGTATTTTACACCACAACTGCACTCCAGAGTACCAAGCCAACGAAGTACAGAAGGTCAAAAAATACAAGCATGGCTTCATCCGCGATCCGTCTGTGATGTCTCCAGATAATACAGTTGGCGATGTGTTGGAAGCACGTCGGAAGAATGGCTTTACTGGTTATCCAATTACAGCAAATGGCAAGCTGGGTGGCAAGCTATTGGGTATAGTAACGTCACGTGATATTGATTTCCGCGAAGAGCAGCCACATTTGAAGTTGGGCTCCATTATGACGACCGATCTAATAACAGCGCCAAATGGTATTACTTTACCGACGGCCAATGCAATACTGGAGAAGAGCAAGAAAGGAAAATTGCCGATTGTTAATGAAAAAGGTGAACTTGTTGCGCTGATTGCGCGTACAGATTTGAAGAAGGCACGTAGCTATCCCAACGCTTCTAAGGATAGTAACAAGCAATTGCTGGTTGGAGCTGCGATTGGCACGAGAACAGAGGATAAAGACCGCTTAAGGTTACTAGTTGTCAGCGGAGTTGATGTTATTGTTCTGGATTCATCGCAGGGTAATTCAATTTACCAGATAGACATGATTAAGTATATCAAGGAGACCTATCCTGACTTACAGGTTATCGGTGGCAATGGTAAGTGCGTGTGAACACAAAAAAAATTTGTTTAGTTATGATTCTGTTCCGTAGTTGTAACTCGAGCACAGGCGAAAAATCTAATTGACGCTGGAGTGGATGGTCTACGTGTAGGAATGGGAAGTGGTTCAATTTGCATAACCCAGGAAGTAATGGCTTGTGGGTGTCCACAAGCAACTGCCGTTTATCAAGTATCCACATATGCTAAACAATTCGGTGTTCCTGTGATAGCGGACGGCGGTATTCAGTCTATCGGCCACATAGTTAAGGCTCTAGCACTGGGCGCTTCCGCTGTGATGATGGGTTCCTTATTAGCCGGAACATCCGAGGCACCCGGCGAGTACTTTTTCTCCGATGGAGTTCGCCTAAAGAAATACCGTGGCATGGGCAGTCTCGAAGCAATGGAGAGACGCGACGCTAAGGGTGCTGCAATGTCACGCTACTATCACAATGAAATGGATAAGCTGAAGGTGGCACAGGGCGTCAGCGGGAGTATTGTTGACAAAGGATCTGTATTACGGTATTTGCCTTATTTAGAATGTGGTTTGCAGCACAGCTGTCAAGATATAGGAGCAAGATCAATAGACGAATTGAGGTGAGATCATTTTTTTTTTGTTCTTTGGTAACTAAATGTTAATCAGAACTGTTACGTGCAATTCACAGGCAAATGATTTACAATGGCGAACTTCGATTCATGAAGCGTACACACTCAGCTCAGGTTGAAGGAAACGTCCATGGATTGTTTTCCTATGAAAAAAGGCTTTTCTAGTATCCAGCCACAGCCAAATAATCTAACCATAGATTAGCATATTGGGAATAGAATACACGATATTAACCATAGTTAATCCTTTTAAATAATAACTAATTTAGGTAATTCATCGAAACCGTCTCAGTCTTCTGAAACCACATGCCTACCGACAAAATAGCAATTTGAGCAATAGAACATGATTGTATGCAAATGGAAAAGTGGCAAATAAAGGCGCCACATGTACACAGCAAAAAGTATTATGAATTAGCAGAAACTAAAAGGAACTCATCGGCCTGACGTCAGTACTCATCTATGCATAGGTTCGCTTGTGCACATGAACCTATTATTCCTTTAGCGCCGTGTTATATATATACGGTAGTGGCCAGATAAAGGTTACCATTCCAAAAATAGTGGGAAAAGCTACTTTTCGAAAAGTATTAAGTATATGTTTTGGCTCGATTGTTTTTGGTTGTTTTTATAAACAATTTCGATAATAAACTTATACTTTTTGGATGTAAAGAAGAAAAGTCGCTGATGCTGATGATAATACAATTAGCGATAGGGTCAAGTGCGTCCAATTCCGGTGGCTTTTGGCAAAATTTTACCGTGAAATGTCCATATTGGTGGTTGAATCCGGTTTTTTCTCGGTGTTCTGCCTGATAATCCACTATCCTGTAATCTTCGCATTGTTCTTGAACTTATTTCCTTTTGGGTCCTTTTCCTTAAACTTCTGAATTATTTGCTTTTTTTTGTCTTTTATACAAGTTAAGTAATCCCAGAAGGGGATTGCCGAAAGAAATCACGGACGGGGAGGTAGAGCTTCCCCACAACGGTCCGACTTAGGCTATACGCAATAAAATACCGGACTTGCACTACGAGCGCTGTATTCATGCCGATCATTGAAAACGGCGGATTTACTGCGGCGGCGGGAGGTTCCCTTACTTTTTCTGTCTTGCCATCATTGGAAACGCAAGTTACGTAAATTCCACAAATAACACCACAGTGGAGATCGGACATAGAATCGCCCTTGGCAATCGCTGATACTTCGGCTTATCCAAACAATTGGGATCCAAACTCCTCACTCGAACGACCAAAGTCATGCTTTACAAAACGCTCATATAGCCAGTCTTGCGGTACGGAGCCGAAAGCTGGACGATAAGCAGGACAGCGGAGCTGATTTTGGGTTCTTTCGAAAGAAAAATTCTGCGCCGGATATTTGGTCCTGTCTGTAAGGAAGGTGAATGGAGAAGAAGACACAATCACGAGCTGTACAAAGATGGCCCGAAGGCAAAGATCCGTCGACTACACTGGCTCGGCCACATCGAGCGCATGGACATCCACGCTTCAACTAAGAGGGTCTTCGACTCCGAGCCTCCTGGTTCGACAAGAAGAGGAAGACCGAACCTCCGGTATAAAGAAGAGAAGAAGAAGTAATCGCGGATGTAAGACATCTTGGTCTTGATAACTGGAAGCAGCGTGTCCGGGACCGTCATGGATCGCTGGCCTGATAAGTAAGTAAGTATCTCGTATCACAAACCATTTTCGCGGTTATACGTTAGTACGTATAGGTATATTACTTACTTTACTTTACTTAGGTGGCGCTACAGTCCGTGGTGAACCTGGGCCTCAACTAACAAGCGTCTCCAGCCGGCACGGTCTTTGGCCAGCTGTTTCCAGTGCCGCACGCCCAGTTGGTTGAGGTCCCTTTCCACCTGCGTGCACCACCGCTGAGGCGGCCGTCCTCTGCCGCGCCTTCCTTCCGGAGTGGATTTGAAGACTTTTCGGGTCGGAGCTGTATCTTCCATGCGCTCTACATGGCCTAGCCACCTTAGACGCTGTATCCGTAGACGTCGTACCAGGCCGATGTCGCTGTACAACCCGTACAGTTCTTCGTTATATCTTCTCCTCCATACACCGTTTGAACAAACGGGACCGTAGATAGTGCGCAGAATTTTCCTCTCGAAAAGACCAAGGGCATCTTCATCCGCTTTTGTTAAGGTCCAAGCCTCTGCGCCGTAAAGGAGGACTGGGATGATCAAGGTCTTATATAGTGTCACCTTGGTTTTCCGAGAGAGGGCTCTACTTCTCAATTGCCTCTTGAGCCCAAAGAAACAGCGGTTGGCAAGAGTGATTCTGCGTTTTATCTCAGCGCTGGTGTTGTTGTCGCTGGTAATCAGTGAGCCAAGGTAGACGAATTCCTTGACCACTTCAAAGTTATATCCGCCCATGGTGACGTTCTGGCCAATACGTCGGTGTTGTCCGTCTCTTTTAGATGAGAGCAGATATTTGGTTTTACCCTCATTAACCTTGAGACCCATCTTAGCCGCTTCTACCTCAATGCTCACAAAAGCCTCATTGACGTCTTGCTGTTTTCGTCCAATTACGTCAATATCGTCGGCGTACGCAAGCAATTGCGTAGACTTGAAATAGATCGTACCTCTTGTGTTGGCCAGTGACTCTTGCACAATCTTTTCAAGCACGATGTTGAAAAAGTTGCACGACAGCGCGTCGCCCTGCCTAAATCCTTTTTTAACATCAAAGGTCTCGGTATGCTCATTACCGACCTTAATGGAGCAACGAGAATTCTCCATTGTCATCCTGCACAGTCGGATGAGTTTGACAGGGATGTTAAAACTAGACATGGCTTTGTACAGCTCGTCTCTATATACGCTGTCATACGCGGCCTTGAAATCGACGAAGAGGTGGTGAGTGTCGATTTGGTATTCCTGGGTCTTCTCCAAGATCTGCCGTAGCGTAAATATTTGGTCTATTGTGGATTTACCTGGCCTGAAACCACACTGATAAGAGCCGATCAGGTTATCCACAAACGGTTTCAGGCGTTCACACAATACGGCAGAGAAGATCTTATATGCGATGTTAAGGAGACTTATTCCCCTATAGTTGGCGCAGTTATAGGGGTCTCCTTTCTTATGGACCGGGCAAACGATGCTGAGATTCCATTCGTCGGGCATGCTTTCCTCCGACCATACCTTGCAGATGAGATGGTGCATGCACCTTACCAGCTCATCTCCAGCCGCCTTAAAAAGCTCAGCAGACAGGCCGTCTGCGCCAGCGGCTTTATTAGACTTAAGTCTTGATATCGCTATTTTGACTTCGTCTAGGTCGGGTGGACCGAATTCTGTTACTTCGTGGTCCATTGCGAATGGCTCGTTCTGCCTGACAGCGGTATCTTGTCTATCATCGCCGTTATACAGTCTGCAGAAGTGGTCTTTCCAAATCCTCAGCATCGACTGCGACTCTACTACCAGTTCTCCATTTTCATCCCTGCAGGCCGCCACTCTGGCTTTGTAGCCATGGCATGTTCGTTTTACCTTGTTGTAAAATTTACGGGCGTCATTCCTGCGGAAGCATCTCTCCATCTCCTCGATCTCACGCTTTCCGTGCTCTCTCTTCTTTCTTCTGAAAAGCGTGTGTTCCTCTCTTCTCTTCTGCTCATAGATTTCGCGAGCAGCTCTCGTCCGTCGTTGCAGAACGACCTTATATGCCTCTTGTTTTGCTGCATGGGCTTGTTCGCATTGTTCATCGAACCAGGGGTTTCTAGGTGGTGGCTGTTTGAAACCCAGCACCTCTGAGGCAGCATCTCTGACGGCGCTCTGGCAATGAGCCCATTCCTGCTCTATTGTTTGTGCTGCTCTGGGCGGATTTTGAGAGAGCTTTGAGGAGACACGATCGGCAAAGATTCTGGCAGTCTCTTGCGATTGTAGCTTTCCAACGTCAAACTTACGTTGTCCTACTCGACTCCTAAGCATTCTTGATATCCTCATTCGTACCTTGGCTACAACAAGGTAGTGGTCCGAGTCGATGTTGGCCCCTCGGAAGGTTCGTACGTCGAGAATACAGGAGGAGTGTCTGGCGTCGATCGCAATATGATCAATCTGGTTGGTGGTCGATTGATCACAAGACCGCCAGGTACCCTTGTGGATGTTGAGATGGGGGAATCGCGTGCTTGCTACAAGGAGGTTACGCCCCGCTAGGAAATCGATTAGCCTTAATCCGTTGTCGGATGTGGTGTTATGGAGGCTATGCTTTCCTATGATCGACTCAAATATGTCCTCCTTGCCCAGTTTTGCATTAAAATCTCCTAGGACTATTTTTGTGTCGTAGCTGGGACATTGGGCATATGTTCTGTCTAGGAGATCGTAGAATTCTTCTTTGAGTCGATCGTCCTTTTCTTCCGTTGGGGCGTGAGCGCATATTAAGCTAATGTTTCCAAATTTAGCTTTGATGCGGATTGTTATGAGGCGTTCGCTTACATCTCGGAAGCTTAAGACTTTTTGTCGGAGTCTTCCTCTAATAACGAATCCGCACCCGAATAGGCGCTGTTTGTTCTCCTTGTAGCAGTTCCCGTAGTAGATGTCGCAGTTTTTCATCCGTTTTTTGCCTGGTCCATCCCATCGCACTTCTTGGAGTGCGGTTATATCTGCTTTATAGCAGTTGAGGGTTTGCTCCAATTGATCGCCTGCACCCGGTCTGTTAAGGGACCTCACATTCCAGGTGCAGACTCTCAAGTCCGTTAGTCGTTTGCAGGGGTCGTCAGCTTTGTATCCGTCCGTATCCGAGGCTTGTTGTCGTTTCGGAACAAGTGGGTTTTTACGTGATAGGGATGTTACCCCTAAGCACAACCCCCAACCTGGAGGGCCAGGTTCCTCTTTCCCCAGGAACAAGGGTTGGGTCGCTGCACACATTGGTTCACTACCTGGCGGGTGCCAGGGTAGCTATCCAGGGGGGCCACGCGGAGGCTGTGTGTCAACTTGGATTGAACAGGACAGAGATCGAAGCTGGCGTTTGCCATGTTAAACGCGATCAACTTCTTTGCTCTGTTTGCTCGCTCCCTCCCTCCCTATTGATATGTATGTATTGATATGTATGTATTTGTTCGACACAGATGCCTGTGTCACAATGCTACTAAACGGCGATGCGACAGCGCGACTACAAACGCCGTAGCTGTCAAATCCATATTCATACAATGGAATTATATAGAGTAAGTCACATTGGCACGTGTGTAGTCGTGTCGCACCGCTGTAATTCCGAAAAACTGTCGCAACTACACGGCGTCGTGCCATTTCGAATTCGACATTGGAGGAATACGTTTGATAACTTGGTCTTACCCACCACCTTCTTCTGACTTTTTTGTTTTGCTTTCAACTTTTTCTAGGCTAAAGAAGCCACACGTGTTAGCAATAATTCTTTTTTCAAATTGTTTTAGCCATTTATGAACTAATTTCAGTTTAACTCTTCAAATTTTTTACTGATGCCAACTTCACTCTATAGAATCCACCTCCGAATCACTCACAGAAGTAATCTAGCTATCAGAAAAAACGCCGATGAAACTAGCTCCAATGTGTATTGATTGAACGACTTTACAACGACAGCATCGCAGTGTAGTAGCATTGTGACACAGGCATGAAATGTCAATCGAATTTGAAGTTTCTCTCATTGCGAGAGAGTTCCTAAACATTCTTTCAATGCATCCACCAATGAACGTGCTTACTCTCAATTTGTCTATATGTGAACTTCAATTTGTAAATGGGTAAGCTCCAATATGTAAATGTATGAACTGTCAACGCGTCAAAAATTAGAAATATATTGTTCTACGTCCGTCGGCTATGTGCCCTTTCCCATAAAGAACGTGTGTATTCCACTTGGCTGTCAAAGCACGCTCGCTCGGACGCGTTCTATGTGATTGCCCTTAACACAATCAAAGTAAAAAGGTCCATATATGCATACCATCTGTCACTTCAACTGCATTTGAACTCTTCGATCTTTCGACTACGTTGCGGAAAAACCTTGATCGAAATTTCAACTCAGTTTCGATTCGACTCGATCTTCGACTTCGCATGTAAACGGGGTGTTAGCTCTAATCGTCTCTAAATTCGAGGTACATGCATATATGTACCCACATATACGTACGTCTTATAGTCCAGAGTGACAACGACAGTTCAGATGAAAATAATACGAAGGGTAATGTCACCCTTTCGATTGATAGTACCAAGAATAAAGATGAACTGAATGTGGTTAGCACGAGTTATGTTAACCATCCATTCACTAAAATTATGATCCGAAAGCAACATTCAAATTAATTTTTTTCTAATAAATATTTTATTGAATTGAGGTGTAACATATTAGTTTGAAAAATACGGTACGTAATGTCACCAAGTGCTGACGATTTTTTCTCCATTTCACAAAATTGCTTCAATATTTTAGCATTATCATTGTTTTTAAATTCATAAGCTAGTTTTTGTTTATTTTTTGTGTTGGTTTGACGGAGACGTACGCGTGGGTTGATATTGCGTTTTAATTATTTATGTTAAATTCCAACTTATCTGGTCAATAAAAAAAAGTTGTTTGACATGTGACAGATACATATGTATGTGAGGCCATACACAAGTTGATTACTGCATCTCATTGAAGGTTTAAACCATATATAAATGAACAAGTAGAAACCGTTCGTACGTCTGCCCTGTGATCCCCGCAGGGGTTGGTTTTTTTGTTTTTATCACACCGATACTATGCGTGTGTTCTCAGTTTAAAAACGACGCTTTTGACTAACACAATGATAGTCTCAAGACGTCGATGTGTAGAGTCAAGACGTCGGAATAAGGCAGAAGGCTAGCTGTCAATTCCATCAGATTGCCATCTCCATGTATTTATCTCTGGTTTAAACTTTAGTCGTAAAACTTTTCCTTGCATGCTTCATACAATGCAAACATAGAATTGTATATTCCATACAATAGTGAATTTGCAGTCGAGTAACTAATATGTATAGATTTGCTTTTTTATGTAGAAAGACAACCTGTTGACGGATATGTAAGTGAGTCCACGAATCATATCATAATAAAATAACATTTCCTTTGTTTCCAATGTTACGAGTATTACATCGTTGAAATTGGTAAATTGAATTGAACATTGAACTAATTTCAACTACAGCTAGCCAATTTATGTATGTATGTGTATATTTTGTATGTATTTATGTATACATGTCGGAGTCTACACGAGGGCTTTTTTTTTCGCCTGTTTCTTTTGAACCTTTGTTCCAATTTGAGGACGCGTCCACACGGAGCTTTTCTGCGCGGGGCAAAACCCCCCGTAGTATACTTGCCATGAAAAAGCTTCTCGACTCAAGCCGTTCGGGATCGGCATTAAACTGTAGGTCCCCTTCACTTGTGTAAAAAATAAATCACACACAGCGTGGGTGATTGAGAGAAGCTTGGCTTTGGCCCTTCACGGGCTATAACGCCATCAAAGCAAGCAAGCAAAGGAGCGCAATTTATGATGACGATGAATTATGGCTGACGTCCCTTTCCACCTGTGTGCGTCATCTAAAGTGCGGGGTTGGATTCAAAGACTCTCCGGGCTGGAGCTGTGGTGTCCATTCGCTCTACATGGCCCAGCCATCTTAGGCGTTGAATCCGTAGACGCCTGACTAGACTCATTGCGCTGTACAGCCCGGAAAGTTCGTGGTTGAATCTTTTCCTCCATTCCCCGCCTGCGTTTATAGGCCCGGAAATCACGCGCAAAATCTTTCTCTCGAACCGACCAAGGGCCTCCTCATCCGCTTTTGATAGTGTCCATGCTTCTGCGCCGTACAACAGGACCGGGATGATAAGGGTCTTATATAGAGTCAACTTTGTCGTTCGGGAGAGGGCTCTATTACTCAATTGCCTCCTGAGCCCAAAGAAACAGCGATTGGCAAGAGCCAAGGTAGACGAAGTCCTTAACTACCTCGAACTTATATTTGCCAATACAAACCGTTCTGGCCAAGACGTCGGTGGTGAGCGTCCTTTTTTGATGACAGCATATATTTAGTATTGCCCTCGTTTACCGCCTCATTGTCATCTCGCTGTGATCTACCTATTATGTCAATATCGTCGGCGTATGCAAGGAGTTGCGAGGATTTGAAATAGATTGTGCCTCTTGTATTGGCCAGTGATTTTTGCACAATCATTTCCAATATGATGTTGAAGAAATCACACGACAGCTCATCGCCCTGCCTAAATCCTTTTTTGACATCAAAACTCTCGGTAAGGTGTTCGCCGATTAGGATGGAGCAGCGAGCATTCTCCAAAGTCATCCTGCATAGTCTGATGAGTTTAGCAGGTATGGCAAAGGTAGACATAGCGTTGTATAGCTCGTCTCTAATTACGCTGTCGTATGCGGCTTTGAAGTCGACAAATAGGTGGTGAGTGTCGATTTGAAATACATTGGTTTTTCAGGATCTGCCGTAGTGTGAATATTTGGTCGATGGTGGACTTCCCTGGACTGAATCCGCACTGATAAGGCCTTTTCAGCTTATTTATAAAAGGCTTCAAGTGTTCACACAAAACGGCAGAGAGGATTTTGTTGGCAATGTTAAGCAAACTTATTCCTCTGTAGTTGGCGCAATAAGAGGGGTCTCCTTTTTGTGAATCGGCCATACTATGCTGAGACTCCATTCCTCGGGCATGCTTTCCTCTGACCATATCTTACAGATGAGCTGGTACATGCTCCTATACGGCTGGCCTTATTCATCGGACTGTGTCCCAATATTTAAATCAGCCTTTGAGACCATTCTATCAAGTAATACGCGATTCTAGTTTAACCAGGCAGAATGAGGTTTCTAAAACCGCTTTTTTGTGCCAATCAGCACAGGCATGCATCAAAACAAACATACTATGCATTCAAATCCTCCGTTCGCCTTCAATCTATAACCTTTTTTCTTATTTATATTAGATTATGAGCCAGCACGAGGAGAGCATACTACTCAACACATTCTATATAAAAAAGAAGCGATATCGGGCGCTATTCAGTTTTGATAAAATCGTTTGGGAGAGGGAAATTTGCTCAAAAGGAAACGGTAATATACTTGTACTTGCCTAAGCTTAAGCTCTAACTTATACACATTTGCTCTAATTTAGACAAAGCTGTCATTCCAGTATGTGATATTATTTTTGTCGAGAGCACGGAATGTCATCAAGCCGAAAGTGAAGAGCCAGTGATCGACCCGGAAACATGCTCTGAAGCGACATCCAATAATGCAGCTGGGCTCTCTGCTGCATTTTCAAAAGAATCAAAAAAATGCCTAACGATACACTATGCCAAACGTGTTATTAAATCCCCGTATGATTGCAATCGATGGCGGAAACAGTCAGTGGTCCTTTCTAGCTGTGATTCAAATATAATTATTAGATGGTACAACTCCCTCCAAAATGCGCTCAAATTTCAAAATCGCATTCGCAAAATGTTAGTATTTATCAATCCGTTTGGTGGACAGAAGCGTGGGCTTGCCATCTATGAAAAGTACTGTAAGCCGTTGTTTAATTTGGCGAAGATAGATGCGAGTTGCGTCATTTCGCAACGTGCAAACCAAATCCATGAAATACTAATGACGTATAATCTGGAGCAGTATGATGCAGTTTGTTGTGTTGGCGGTGATGGGACATTTGCTGAAGTCGTAAACGGTTTGCTCTTCCGTACAATAAAAGATTCGGATTTCGATGTTTTGAAGCCAAAATTCATTCCGAAACCTAAGATGCCAGTCGCTGTTATACCGGCGGGTAGTACAGATACTGTCGCTTATACTTTACACGGTACGCACGACGTGACTACGGCCGCCATACATATAGTGCTTGGTCAAAAGCGGGGTTTAGATATTTGCAGCATAGAGAACGCAAGCGGTCTATTACGATTTTGCGCCAGTGTCATGTCCTATGGTTATTTGGGTGATGTAGCGCTTCAAAGTGAAAAATACCGTTGGATGGGAACGAGACGATACGAGTATACGGGTACGCCTCCACTTGACATTTTAGCTTTCTGCAACGAGGTTGTTCTCGAGTAATTTAGAACAGAAAAGTACAAGTTTGTGAGTTCAATAAGAGTATCATGTCTCAAAGTGTTCTGCTTTATATTTAACGAGGTTGTTACGGGCAGAATAGGTGCAGTGCACCTACAGAATAGAATTGTGAACATTTAATTTAATTCCTGGGATTAGAATGTTTGCCCGCCAACGTATGTACTGTACTTTTCTGTTTTAACTTATTGTAATTTGACATCACACATTTTTATCATTCTGCTTTCTCCTGTCCCGCTTTATCCTCATTGGACATAGTTCAATAATGTATGTTAAATAATTAAAAACAAAAAAACCTTCGTAGGAATCAAAAGCTTCTTGGCGAATAATACGTATACTGCTGAAATTCGTATCCTTGTTTCTGATTCGAACAACCATAACTCTCTCGAATCTATCTGGAACATAGATGAACAACTCAATCCCGATGGCCAGGGAAGTATGGATGAGGAGAAGTGTTTTGTTAACTGCAACCGTTGCGTAGGTCCAAATACAAATATGTCGGTTAGCCGAAGTGAGAGCTGTTTGAATTCATCAGAAATATCAGAGCAAAACGTTAGGACTTGCTATGGTAGTCAATTAAATAATGTTGAAACAAGCTGCGTTAGTTACGTTGCAGAAAAACCGAATGACTTCTTTCAAAAACGCAATTCGAACAACTTTGAGTTGATTTCGTCGAACAATTGTTTAGATTGGAAAGTAATCAAAGGTAATTTCTTTATGATAACAGGTGCTAACATCGCCTGTGCTTGTTCGAAAAGTCCAAATGGAATATCCAAGTATGGTCATTTGGGTGATGGTACAATTGATTTGATATTAGTGCATAAATCGACGTTTCTCAGCAACGTTCGTTTGTTGTTGAAAATGACCCACAGGAATGCTGACATTGTAAGTTATTTCTTTGAAACGTTATCTATGCTTAAATGACTATAGTTTGTTCCTTCTTAGCGTGACTTGCCTTTCGTTGAGGTTTATCGAACAAAAAAGATTTGTTTTCGAGCGTGTGGCGAGGATCGTCTGTGGGGTGGTTCGAGCAGCCCGATAGCCAATAAAAAACATTCCAAAACAAGCCAATGGAATTGTGATGGTGAAATAATTCACGACATGGAAATCGTTATGAGGTGAATTCTTATCACATTTTTTAAGTCAAACTCACTCTTGCAGGTTAAATTAATCTTTCGGCCTGCAAATAGGGCAAAATAAAATCACCCTTTTGCAAATCAAATTAGCCATTTATATCATGATCATCCAACAATTCAATAATAATATACAGTGGCGAGCCAAACCGAATACAAATGAATGTAAATCCATGTTTTCTACATCTAGACAGAAAGGCAATGCTATATTGTTTGTTTCTTTCTTAATATTACTTCTATGGACTCAGAGAACAGTCCTTATGGTCCAGAAAAGAAAGAATTGTAGCCCCCCTAACAACATAGGTAGAAGACGTCGGTTATTAACGGACGGCAATGCTCGTGTCATGGAAAGGATGCTTAGAACTAATTAGGTGAAAACACCAAAGGCTGCCTCTAAGGCTATAAATAAAAACGTTAGTGACTGGACTGCCAGGCGAGCTCACAAACAAATCGGTTTTGTATCGGCCGCAAGCAGAAAACTTACTTACTTATCAGGCCAGCGATCCATCTGAGCCTGAGCTATAGCTGCCTTCTATCCTTAACGGTCCCGGGCACGCTGTTTCCAGTTATCAAGACCAAGATGTCTCACATCCGCGATTACTTGGTCTTTATACCGGAGGTTTTCCCCTTCTTCTCGAACCAGAAGGCTAGGAGTCGAAGACCCTCTTAGCTGGAGCGTTGGTATCCATGCGCTCGATGTGGCCGAGCCAGTGTAGTCGACGGATCTTTGCCTTCCAGACTTCAAGAGTTTTTTTTATATTCTCTTATGATGTGTTGACACACACAACCTGAACGTGGTTGGGGTCGTTGATATTCGTTCACTACTCTCAGGGGTGGTTGTCCTAGACCTAGATAGGACGAGAGCCGACCAAATTCCGCGTTGGTTATAGTCCGTAGTAATTCGTTCAAGCATTTTAGTATTGCATACGCAGAGGATGAATTTCGGTTGACCGTATACTGTGAGTGTTATGCCTGCAGCAGTACGTCTGGTCAATTTCCATTCTCAACAGCGTTGCATACTTTTTGTCCGTTTAGGAACTACTTTTTCTTTGCTGTGAAGCGAATTTGAACCATAAACCTTCCGCTCGGCGGTCGATGATGTTAACCACTGCACCACGGCCACCCCCAGGTTGTCTTCTTCTCCTGTCACCCTTCTCACAGACAGGACCAAACATCCGGCGCAGAATTTTTCTTTCTAAAGAACCCAAAATCAGCTCCGCCGTCCTGCTTATCATCCAGCCTTCGGCTCCGTACAGCAAGAATGGCAGTATGAACGTTTTGTAAAGCATGACTTTGGTTTTTTCAAGTGAGGAATTTTGACTCTAGTTGTTTGGACAAGCCGAAGTCTCAGCGGTAGCCAAGGGCGGTTCTATGCCGCATCTCCACTGTGGTGTCATTTGTGGAATTTACGTTTGCCCCGAGGTAGACAAACTCCTGCTGACAATTGTTATATTTTTGTCCCAGGTGGTGAGCTTGGTTTTTTGCTTGACAGTATGTACTTCGTTTTGTCCTCATTGACCTTAAGACCAACTCGTTTCGCCTGTTCTTCAATCGCGATGAATGCTTCCACAATGCCACGGCGAGAACACACGATAATGTCGATATCATCCGCGTATCCTAGCAGCTGGAGGGACTTGTAAAAGACAGTGCCCATTTCCAAATTGAAAAAAATGCTCACTGCCAATTACTCATGAACGCGTGCGTTTAATAGTTGCTCGTCGCGTAGCGCACACTCACGAGCAGCTTATGAGTGTTTGCGTTTGAACGCGTGCGTTTAATAGTTGCACGTTGGGTAGCGCACACTCACGAGCAGCTTATGAGTGTTTGCGTTTCCTTACCAATCCACAACACTGACCGAAAAATCTCATATGTATCGGCTGTCTTCCGAATACCGTAATCAACCAGCATCGGGTGCGGTTAGTACTTAGATGGTGGACCGCTTGGGAACACCGCATGGTGTTCATTTTTCATCAATGTTTTCTAGAGACATTATCACGTAAATAATCGTCCGTAAACCGACTTTACAAACAACCAACATTTTCTTTGTATTTTTGTTTAGGATATACATATCTGCGCACAATTGACTAATGTAAAATGCTTGGTTTGCAAATAGGTGAATTTAATTTGTAGAAGGACTAATTTCATTTACAGTATATGGCCAATATAATCTAATTTACATTTTTATATCTTTTTCTCGTAAAGCTGTCATTGTCAACTTTTGGACGTTTTTATGAGGGGGCCTTATCCTTACCATAGGGACATTTCTAGTAGTATATGCTGCCTGGGGCTTTGCAAAACTTGAGAGTAACAAATAAACACAATTCTGGTTTCGGATGAAATAATTGTTTTTTTTTTTTTCTTCGTCGTAAAAGTAATTTCGAGATAAGACGTTGTTCCTTTTGTTGTAAATTTTGTTTAAAAAAAAAAAAAAAATTTATTGGTTTGTTGTGGTTTTTACAGAATTGCTTAACAGAGCAGCCTGCCTGCTGAGCTCCTTAAGGCGGCTGGAGATGAGCTGGTAAGGTGCATGCACCATCTCATTTGCAAGGTATGGTCGGAGGAAAGCATGCCCGACGAATGGAATCTCAGCATCGTTTGCCCCGTCCGTAAGAAAGGAGACCCCTATAACTGCGCCAACTATAGGGGAATAAATCTCCTTAACATCGCATACAAGACCGTTTGTGGATAACCTGATCGGCTCTTATCAGTGCGGTTTCAGGCCAGGTAAATCCACAATATACCAAATATTTACACTACGGCAGATCTTGGAGATGAATACCAGGAATACCAAATCGACACTCACCACCTCTTCGTCGATTTCAAGGCTGCATATGACAGCATTTATAGAGATGAGCTATACAAA
This sequence comes from Eumerus sabulonum, assembly GCA_951905685.1. Taxonomy (NCBI): domain Eukaryota; kingdom Metazoa; phylum Arthropoda; class Insecta; order Diptera; family Syrphidae; genus Eumerus; species Eumerus sabulonum. Next base: position 2,736,828 of record OX645065.1, read on the forward strand.
GCCATGTCTAGTTTTAACATGTCTGCCAAACTCGTCCGACTGTGCAGGATGACAATGGAGAATTCTCGGTGTTCCATTAAGGTCGGTAATGAGCAAACCGAGACCTTTGATGTTAAAAAAGGATTTAGGCAAGGTGACGCGCTGTCATGGAACTTTTTTAACATCGTGCAAGAGTCACTGGCCAACACAAGAGTCACTGGCTTGCGTACGCCGACGACATTGACGTGATTGGACGGACACAGCGAGACGTCAATGAGGCCTTTGTAAGCATTGAGGTAGAAGCGGCTAAGATGGGTCTCAAGGTTAATGAGGGTAAAACCAAATATCTGCTTTCATCTAAAAGAGACGGACAACACCGACGTATTGGCCAGAACGTCACCATGGGGGGGATATAACTTTGAAGTGGTCAAGAAATTCGTCTACCTTGGCTCACTGATGACCAGCGACAACAACACCAGCGCTGAGATAAAACGCAGAATAACTCTTGCCAACCGCTGTTTTACTTTGGGCTCAAGAGGCAACGGAGAAATAGAGCCCTCTCTCGGGAAACCAAGGTGACACTATATAAGACCTTAATCATCCTAGTCCTCCTTTACGGCGCAGAGGCTTGGACCTTAACAAAAGCGGATGAAGATGCCCTTGGTCGATTCGAGAGGAAAATTCTGCGCACTATCTATGGTCCCGTTTGTTCATACGGTGTATGGAGGAGAAGATATAACGAAGAACTGTACGAGTTGTACAGCGACATCGGCCTGGTACGACGTCTACAGATATAGCGTCTAAGGTGGCTACAGCTCCGACCCGAAGAGTCTTCGAATCCACCCCGGAAGGCGCGCCAGAGGACGGCCGCATCAACAGTGGCGCACGCAGGTGGAAGGGGACCTTAACCAACTGGGCGTGCGGCGCTGGAAACAGCTGGCCAAAGACCGTGCCAGCTGGAGACGCTTGTTGGTTGAGGCCCAGGTCCACCACGGACTGTAGCGCCACCTAAGTAAGTGTTTCGCAAAGTGCCCAAACAGTCGGTTTGCGGAGAGAGAGAGATGGGCATACGTGGCCAAGAGATTCTTCCGTAACCCACGAATATTGCAGAACTGCACACAGAAATCCCCCATCAATACAAACTACAAAGCAGAGCCGTGTAAGTGAAGTTCTATCGCCGGATTTGCAAAAACATTAAACATTTACTCTTGGTGTAAGCATATGAAACATTTAGGTTAGTCGTTTCCTCGCTCCTTAGGCCTAAATTGACTGCAAAAGGAATTAGGTGTTAACGTAGTTGTACGTGTTAAATGGGCGACATACTCGGTAAGACATTTGCACTGTAACTGCCTTGCTTATGTGCACGTCGAAATGTTTTATACCAAAATGCAGAAAAGCTTCCAAACTAACAACTTAAACGAATATCTCAATTGCAAACACCATATACGATTCGTATGGTCTTCCTTTATTTTTATATTTTATCTGGCAGCACATGCTTTTATTCCAAAATGATTTATTCACACAACGTAAGAAATAAAATAATTCGACCACCGTCTCCACAAATAAAACGTGAAGCAGCTCCAAGACGACATGTACATATATGAAGAAGTGGCTAATCGAACAAACCATAGAGCAAAACGACAGACTGAATTGAAAACTGAAATTGAAGTTACAAATATCTAGCAAATGTTGCTGCCCCTGTACTCCGTGACGTGTCGCATTGTATTTCCAAGTGTGTTTCATTGAAATCATGTTTCTCGCCCACATTCTCGTCCTTTACATTAGAACGTTGTTTGCTTTGTTAGTCGAATTTTTATTAATAGGGAATTGTTCATCGTGTGTGTTCCTTCTTTTGTTTTGTTTACATACTAAATATATATATATGGAATTGAAAAGATGGGAAATACATTTGTGTTTTGTCGCTAAACATAAACGTTCCTAAACGAAAATAATGTTAATCCACTAAAAAGTGTTGCAGTAAGTTATGATTCTTTGCGTTGTTTTGAATTATATCGTATTTTACTTGCTTAGCGATATGAGTTCTTTGTTTGAATGTGAATTAATCATTTCGTTTTTTCTTTAATTCTTGTTGGCTGCTCTGATCTGAGCTTTCACAATGTAGGGATCTAAAGAGAATAGTTTAAATGAATATGTTAATAAAAGAATCAAGGTAAAGGGTATTTGCCTCTTTCCACTGCTCAGCATTGTATCACTATCATTCGTCCCATGATTCGCTAAAATAGGTGTAATTGGTTTTCCAAGGCTGTCTTCGGATCTGGAGCTGCTATCATCTAAGCTATCAATTACACCTAAAAAGAAACGTGAATTTGCCATAAGGATATTTGATTTTTTTTTTGGATAAAAGGGAGCACCACACTTACCATTGCTACAATTTTTGCCATTGGCTGGTGCCGATGGTGGCTCCAAATTACTCTCATCAGATGGTTCGAATGTGTTTGGTGTTGTTTCATCTGTATGAGTTGTCATTTGTGTTGTATTATCCATACGCTCCTGTGATACGGAATCATTGGATACTGAATTCTCATCGGCTTCATTGTCAGTCGTTGTTGAAATAACGATGGCAGTTGTAGATGTAGAGCCATTTGTAGTTGAAACCTTTCCCAGACTGCTGCCATTTGGCATATCATCCAGTAAGTTTGGATCTAGATCAGAAGCTACATAATGCGCCCATAAAGCTAGTTCAACTCTAAAAGAGATAAAAAAAGAAGCACTTCATCGTAGCAACAAGCATCTCTTCCTTATTATCTTTTATTACCTATGCGGCGACCAGGACGAATTACTGTCTCTTTCTGAATTTAAGCGTTGTACGGTTGTTTGTATATGTTGTACAAAGTTAAGATATTCCTTTGTGGTGTAATCTATACCTTCGATTTCCGGTATAGCCATCAGGCACTCATCGGCCATGAATGGCGCACTATCCGGTGCGGCGGCCGCTAATAAAGCTGATGCCATAGTAGTACCAACTCCTTTAAGATTTGATAAAGCCGTGATGGCCTGTTCAAGATTTGGTAGTTTCTTAAATGCCTTTTTAGTTTCCTGCATTACTGCACGCGGTGTGTTCACCTTAACCAAATACGAAAGTTGTGGGTAGAATTTTCCGCGCTATATTTGAGTTAATACATAAATACAAACAATTATCAAACTGAATAGGTCAAGTCAAGTTTTTTTTTGATTAATACCGATTGCTTCCATTTCATTGTTTGCACAAGTTCTTCATGTACCATATGTGCGTCTTTCCCTCTTTGTTTAATAGTCTTTGGAAGTTCATTTTGGTACCTGAAAAAGCAAAAGCAGAGGAAGGCATTTAATCGTCACTACCTTGCTCATTCCCATGCAAAACTTAGTAGATATATATGTATTCCTTCTGCAAACAACATGATCCCGAATTACCACCCTTTTTTAACTTTCTTTAAGCTATTTCTCCTTACTTAAGGATATTGTCAGAATGAGGACCTTTCAAACAAGTCGAACCGTTTTCTGTCGTTTTAATCGAGTCGTGTCCCAAATGCCTGCACCATTAGGAGGGATTGACAGAATGTCAAGAACTTAAAATGGAACTTCATGTAAGGCAGAAGAAAGCGGATTTTTCTGCTTTAAAGAAGAGTGTTAATATGGATGGATGACTTGAATGCCTAATCCAACGGCTTAATGGATATAACATAGTTAACCTAAGCGGAAATAGTGAGATTGTATGCATCCGAGGGCGCCGTGGCCCAGTAGTTAGTGTGTTGGACTCTGACGCACGATGGTGAGTTCGGATTCCGATAACACCAATGCCATCAAATGTTTATTTCATCGCGTCCCTCCTCGGCGGGGTACTGGCAAACGACTCACGCCGTTCGGAATCGGCATTAAACTGTAGGTCCCTTTCACCTGTGAGAAAAATAAATCACACACAACATGGGTGATTGAAGAGAAGCTCTTGTCCTTCATGGACTGTAACGCCATCAAAGAAGAAAAGTTATTCCGTTGAAGTATCCAACTACCAACTTGTCTATACAAACGATGAAGGGGAAGCCACATTAACAAAGCGAAATATTATACAGATTTAAGGCACTAATTCCAAAAAAGTATGATAACAGCATTCAAATCGCCCCAAGTAAATGCAAAGAGTACAACGGAAAAACAGACATTTTTTGAGCAAACACACGATTCGACTTCTGACAAACAAAGCTTACCGCAGTTGAGATAGAGCACAGCAAGTTTTATTTTATTTTTTAAGGTCGCGCAGGTTCAAGAGGACTATTCGAATTGTGAAGTGAATTACTGTGTATACGAGAGTGCAAGTGAATTGTGAGAGCAATTAGAGAAACTAACTATAGAACAATTGAAAAGAGAGCTAGATGCTCGGGAATTATCCACAGTCGATAACCAGCCTAGTGGAGAGACTCCGATCAGCGTTGGAGGAAGGTGTCGATTGGGAGAATCATGGGTTCCGAGTGGTGGAGCCGTCGACATCCAGCGAGCCAGAATTCGATATGCAGCAAATCCTCGCGGCTATGAATACCATGAGTCAGAGACTAGATCAAAAGCTGGAGGAAAATTGCAAATCTAAAGCGCGGTTCACATTGAACGACATCGAGCGATTTGCTTGACAATCGTGGTTGGACGACAAATTGTGTATGCAAAACCAATGTGAACGCTCTAGCTACAAGTCGGTACGATTTGTAGTCAGGAAGTTGAAAATTTCCAACTTTTTGTTTGACAGCCGTGGTTGAACGATTTATCGTTAAGTGTCATACAACTTCAGAGCATTTTTTCACTTTTGCTTGTGCGTTCAGAGAATCAATACCAACTTTGAGCGGAATGGACGATATGACTTCAAACAAAGAAAAATGATTTTGGTTTGAACTTTTCATGTGAGGAATTAATTTTTCTCAGTAACTCATTATACGTTCCTAACAATTCGCAAATAATTACGAAAATCCTCTGGCAAATTTTCGTGAAATTCTCTTAACAGTTACCGATGAGAAATTATTACGTTTTCCGACCCATGGTTTAATTCACATTCGCTTTTTTATTTTCTTCATTTTCGAGTATTTCATCAATAATCATCCCTGTAACCAGAGCATGCGCCGCCATGTTAATACTTCGAAATTTCTGTCGCAAGTGAAGTCGGTCAACAAGTCGTTTGGTGTTAACGCTACGCATTATTTCGTCGTCAAGCAAATCGCTTGATAAATCCTTCAATGTGAACCGCCCTTAAGGCTCTGATGGTTTGCACTCATTTTTGATGTATTTGCCCACGAACTTTATTTCTGGAAAAACTGGAAATTCGTGTGTGGAAGGCCGATCGTGGAACAATTTAATACACATTACAATAACACCAATAATTATGGGAAGGGACATGTTCGCTTGTTTTTTTTTTGAATTCGAATTGATCGACCGTTATAACGTACGTTGTACAGATAATCAACTCAGGAAAAAGGCAAATATTTTAATAATTATGACTAACCTATGCACAATTAAAGTAATTACTGCCGGATTATACTTTTTTCATATATTTGCTCACTATTTTCGGGCGAAAAATTTATTTTTTGTTTCTGTTTTTCCGATTTTCTTAGCGTTACATTCTTGGGAGTCAGAATTGAACGCTTTCCTCCTGCTAGTATGTTTATTTCCAAAGAAAACGTGAAGAAAGAGCAATTTTTTTTTGTCGAAATTAAGGATCTGTTTCATCTTTTTCTCGGATTTCAGTTTCTTTTCACCATTTAAGCTTGGGTTATCTTTCGAACATAGACCAAATGGATTTTCAATGCATTGCATTAGAGGAAAGAAGAAAGCAGTATGGGAATCATATGTATTGGCTACTCACTCCGTGAACAGCTGTACGTCGTTTTTTTTTTTTTGGTATTACAAAAACAAAACAGATCCCTTCCGGGGATGACAGGGCAGACGTACGAAAGTTTGGTATCTCTATATTTATCCCTGGTCTAAACCATAGATAAATGAACAAGATGGAAAACCTTCGTACGTGTCTGCCCTGTGATCACCGGAAGGGTTGGTTGTTGCTTTTGTTGTTCCGACGTCTCGACTCTTAAGTCAAAAGCGTCGTTTTTAAAGCGGCCCCTAGACGCTTAATAATATTGTGCGATATTTGATATTGCACAATATTATTGTTCGTCTGTAGATAATATTGCAAGATTGTGCGATATATTGTGGAAAATCAAAACGCTTTTGACTTTTATTACAAATACGAGCGGTCAACTAAATTATTGGGAAAAATATTGAACCGTCTGGGGTAGCAAGCCAATAAAATTGTGCAACATTTTGCACAATAATATTGAGCGTCTAGGGGCCGCTTTAAAAACGACGCTTTTGACTTAAGAGTCGAGACGTCGGAACAAGGCAGAATGACAGAGCCAAGACGCCGTCAAACCTCAACGCGTTTGTAGGTGCAAACTGTCAAAGCCAATAGATTGGTATCTCATTCTTTATCCCTGCTAGAAAGTAACTAAATAAAATGCTCGAATGTAAATAAATTATATGCAGAACGTAAAATGAGTGCCCTGCATATGTATTATATAATAGTTGGGCCGATACCGGCACAACGCAAATCAATACGACTGTATTCCAGTATTTCGTACTTTACGTTTACACTCTTTAGCACTAAATATATTTAAAAATACTTCGAATAAATGTATGTATCGTTAAATAAGTACGAATAGGTACATATATCCAAAATAACAAGTTGTTGTGGGGTAGGTATATAGGTTAGGTACATATGTACCTACATATACCCATCAGTCGGGTGTAAATTTATTTAGAAATCATGAAAAGTAAAAGAAAACTTACCAATGATCGAGGCGTATAAGTTCTTCGGGCTTTTTGTTACGTTTCTCAGCCTTGAGCCTAAGAACTTGTGGATACAATTTGTAGCAATACTCGAACTGTTTTGTGTTACCATGTGCAAAAAACGAAGCGGTATCTTTTCCAGACGTCATTTTGTAAGTGCGTGTGCTTTTTCTGGCTTCTCAAAAACCACATTCACCAAAGAAAAATGTTTACAAATCGGCGGTGTTTGTTTGCTTTCCTCGCTGTCCTCGCGCAATTCTAAATATTACTTGTCGCTTCTTCCTGAATGGGGGAATAGAAAGATGTTACAACTGAAATCAATGCACAGCCATACAAATATTTCACTAAAGAGTAATGAAACCAAACTTCTAAATAGTGCCTTTTCATCGCCACACACAACAGAAACGCCATTTTTTTTTTTCATTTTTTCCCTCTTCAACTTCCCAAAAGGCATGCATCTGTTTATGTATAAAGCAGACGAACGTGTGCAGTGTTTTCAATGCACAGAAAAGATATAAAACCCCAACGAGGAATGATTAGGTTTAACACACGTTGCGAGTTGCTTTCGAATAGGCAATTTCGCTACTCTACCAACTGCTTGTGTTCAGATACAGCCACAATACAGACAAAATGTAACCAACTCGTATGCGGAGGAAAAGGTTGTTGGAATTACTCATAAATATGGACTTCGAGCCAAAGGATATATACGAGTAGATACATAAATCCGGTTGCATATGTTTAGATCGCTCTGACACAAGGCGGCATTTTAAGAGTTCTTGGCCGCCAAATACTTCTTTCGTTTTCTCCTTTTCAGACATTTTCGATTTCGAAAAATACCACTTCCAACAAAAATGGGAATAATCGATGTCCAGTACCGAAAAACCGAATTAAAAATAAGAAGATAAATGCATGACGGACCAATGTATGTACATAAACGTATAGGTACCACAAAGGTATTCACATATGTAACTGCAAGATGTACAAAGATGAATTTATCCATCAGTTTGCTCTTCGTGTAAAATTGTTTAAACATTTCGAACTAATTTGAAACAAATTAAATCTATGCAACCGAACCTACGTACCTGGTTTACACGTTTCGCGTGTGCACATATATATTTGACTCTTTTTCCGGTGCCTATCCTTAGCATCGGTTGTATAAAAATATGTTTCCCTTTGCTGCCTTCGTATAAGTATATATTAATCGATTTGCACAAGTCTAGACTTTATGCAATAAAGTTTTGCTTTATTGAGAGGTAGTTGTATTTTATTTAATTATTGGAATAACATTTGATAATGGTGTAAGCGATTTTCATGTAATTATAAATAAAACTCAGATCCAGATCTTTTAATTTGCCCCCGAGTACATGTGTAGATGAACGACACTGGCGATTACCACTCAACCAACAAACGTCGACTGAATTAAATATTTCGTACCAGATATTGCTACATAATTTGCTTGTAAAACACTCTACTGGGGCGAACTTCACTATGTTCGTTTCTTTTTCTTTTTTCGCGTCTTGTCTCTTTTCGTTATACACAGCTGATTGACAGTCGAACTGTAAGTAAGTTACATAGTCCGGTTCCACACGGCGCGTGTTTAACGAAGGGTGATATGAGTGCAAATGAGAGGGTAAGTGAAACAGACATACATTGGCACAGTGACGCGCGGGTAGTCCGGTTTCACTCGGCGCGTGTTTCTTTTGAACCTACATTAAAATTTGAACACGATTCCACACGGAGCTTTTCTTCACGATCCTGTTTCTTGACATTTCGTTTCACATTCCATTGTCGTTAGACTGTAGCGAAGGTTGAAAAGTAAGATTGGTGTCCAACCACACATACACTTCCAAATCAGAAACAGGAGTGATGCCTGTTTCACAATGCTACTACACGGCGCGGCGACAGCGCAACTACAAACGCCGTAGCTGTCAAATCCATATTCATTCAATGGAATTATAGGGAGTAAGTCACATAGGAACTACGTGACATAGGAACTACGTGACTTACTCCATATGATTCCAATGAATGAATATGGATTTGACAGCTACGGCGGTTGTAGTTGCGCTGTCGCCGCGCCGTGTAGTAGCATTGTGAAACAAGCATAAGTCACTTTGCGCCGTAGCGCAGTTGTTAGTGGGTTGGACTCTGACGCACGATGAGCGAGTTCGGATCCCCATATCACCAACGCCATCGAATGTCTATTTCGCGGCGTTCCTCCCCGTAGTATACTTGCCTTGAAAAAGCTTCTCGACTCACGCACGTCCATATGTCCCTTTCACCTACATATGTGAAAAATAAAACACACACAACATGGGTGATTCTCTCAGAAGCTTGGCTCTGGTCCTTCATGGGCTGTAACGCCACCAAAAGAAAGAAAGAAGTCACATTAGCACGTGTGTAGTCGCGTCGCAGCGCTGTAATTTCAAAAATTCGAAAAACTGTCGCAACTACACGGCGTTGTCCCATTTCGAATTCGACATTGGAGGAATACGTTTGATAACTTGGTCTTACTCACCACCTTCTTTTGACTTTTGTTTTCGCTATTAACTTTTTATAGGCTAAAGCAGCCGCACATGTTAGCAATAACGTTTTTTTTTTCAAATTGTTTTAGCCATTTATGAACTAATTTCAGTTTCAATCTTCGAATTTTTTACTGATGCCAACTTCACACTATAGAATTCACCTCCAACTTCACTCACAGAAGTAACCTCCCTGTCAAAAAAAAAAAAACGCCGATGAAAGTCGCTTCATTGTGTATTGACTGAACGACCTTACAACCACAGCAAACGGCAGCGTTTGTAGTTGCGCTGTTGCATCGCCGTGTAGTAGCATTGTGACACAGGCATAAGGCAACTAGGTGGCGCCAAATCAATCACCCTATCGGAAGATGTTACAATTTACAAATGGCCTCGTACGTCAATCTTATTTGACATATGTGAACTAGACAGTTGCAGTATACAAACCAGCAGAGATAAATGAAGAGATGGAAAGCCCAGGGATAAAGAATGAGATACCAATCCTCTGGCTTTGACAGGCACTTTTGACAAGTTGCACCTAGAAACGCTTTGCGGTTTGACCAGAGTTAAATAAACAGATGGTAATCCAATGGCTTTGACAGATTGCACCCCTTCCACCTGCGTGCGCCATCTATAGTGCGGCCGTCCTCTGCTTCTTCGTCCCTCGGAGTTGGATTCAAAGACTCTCCGGGCTGGAGCTGTGGTGTCCATTCGCTCTACATGGCCCAGCCATCTTAGGCGTTGAATCCGTAGACGCCTGACTCGGCTCATGTCGCTGTACAGCCTGTAAAGTTCGTGGTTGAATCTTCTCCTCCATCCCCTGTCTGCGTTTAAAGGCCCGAAAATCACACGCAAAATCTTTCTCTCGAACCGACCAAGGGCCTCGTCATCCGCTTTTGATAGTGTCCATGCCTCTGCGCCGTACAACAGGACCGGGACGATAAGGGTCTTATATAGAGTCAACTTTGTCGTTCGGGAGAGGGCTCTATTACTCAGTTTCCTCCTGAGCCCAAAGAAACAGCGATTGGCAAGAGTGACTCTGCGTTTGATTTCGGAACTGATGTCGTTGTTCCAGGTCACTGCGGAGCCAAGGTAGACGAAGTCCTTAAATACCTCGAACTTATATCTGCCAATACAAACGTTCTGGCCAAGACGTCGGTGGTGAGCGTCCTTTTTTGATGACAAGGATAACCAATTTTCGCCGCCTCCATCTCAATACTCGCAAACGCCTCATTGACATCTCGCTGTGATCTACCTATTATGTCATTATCGCCGGCGTATGCAAGGAGTTGCGAGGATTTGAAATAGATTGTGCCTCTTGTATTGGCCAGTGATCTTTGCACAATAATTTCCAATATGATGTTGAAGACATCACACGACAGCGCATCGCCCTGCCTAAATCCTTTTTTGACAGCAAAACTATCGGTAAGGTGTTCACCGATTCGGATGGAGCAGCGAGCATTCTCCAAAGTCATCCTGCATAGTCTGATGAGATTAGCAGGTATGGCAAAGGTAGACATAGCGTTGTATAGCTCGTCTCTAATTACGCTGTCGTATGCGACTTTGAAGTCGACAAATAGGTGTTGAATGTCGACTTGAAATTAATTGGTTTTTTCCAGGATCTGACTTAGTGTGAAGATTTGGTCGATGGTGGACTTCACTGATCCTTATCAGGTCCTTACCTATTCGGCCGTCCGTCCGTCTGTCACCAGGCTGTATCTCATGAACCGTGATAGTTAGAGAGTTGAAATTTTCACAGATGATGTATTTCTGTTGCCGCTGCCACGACAAATACTAAAAACAGAACAAAATTAATATTTAAGGGGGGCTCCCATACAACAGACATGATCTTCATCCAAAAAGTCCCCTTGGTCGCCATACTGAACTAAGCTTAGTCGACAATATCCCACAACCAGTAGCAAACTTTCCAGTTTTGATCTCGTTTGTGTCTTTGATGAATTAGTCCTAGCTGCAAACCTTTTTCCCATATTTCCCATTATTGTTATTCACCTTTGCACATCGTTGCTGTCAAGTAAGATAATTGAATTCAATGGACACTTTGATGATCAACTATCTCATCATGGAGATTTTTGATTATCAAAGTAATGTGCCGATAACCGGCCTGCAACCAATATCTGTCATCAGACAAAAAATGTGATGACTGATGAGGTAACATACAGCGTCTCTTTCATATTTATATATACAGCCTTCGTGCGTGAGCCCGACTCGCACTTGGCCGGGTTTTTTTTTTGTGAAATAGTGGGGTGGTAGCTTGTATTTGTCCATTACAGTATGTCGGGTACAAAGACGAAACCTAAGAAATCCCATTTGGAACTGTTCATCCTCCCAAAATAGTAATGTAAGTGTGTAATGCTTGAAACAGACAAATTTGTTTTTCCTGTGCCATTATTTATTGCAATAAACCATATTTTTACTTTTCATCAGAATGGACGGACTTTTTCGTTTTGAAAAGGGAAATTCATAAAATAACGGTATCAGTATAAAAAGGCATTTATGATTTTGGGACCGAGAACTGAATGGGAGAGACTGTTAAGTTCGATAGGTTAGCTTTTATTTCACTCTCGTATTGGTGGTATTCCGGTGTTTGTCGTTTGCTTGTTTATTATCTTTTAAGTTCTTAATCTGGCTTAAACTGCCATTATAAAACAAATGTATTTAAAACGTATATAAACTAAGAAAGAAAACATTTACATATGATCTAAGTATTTGTAGGTTAACAGTAGTGAAGTTTAAAAACTCTTACTTTCCCCTTTCTTGCTTTAAACTCACAATGATTTGTTAAACTTTGTACTAGTGTTCGGTATTGTAGAAGAACAATTGTTGGTATCGTTTGATTCCGCAGTTATGGGCGTTTTAATGTCAACATGTGTAACTCTAGCTTGCTCTTCTTTGCTTACATTCTCCATATTCTTCTTCAAACACTTGTTACATATGTAATCGTCGTCCGGCTTAATCTGCTTGCGTTCAAGACCAACACAGAACATGTGAAACCATTCGTTACAGTCCCCGTCGCACTGAACCCAATCCACCTCCCGCCCTAAGTGACATATACGAGAAAATGAATGTTTATTGTAAATGGGGTTTTACACGTACCTGATGGTTTCTGACAATTTTCGGCACGGCACTCCTCGTCGTCGTCAGACAATGTGAGCAAATCGTTTTTCGATAACAATTTCATTGCACGTTTTCGTTTTCGAACATTTGTCGAACTTCCTGACGGAGGTGATTTCGTGGCTGATGCATCATCATCATCAAATCTTGCATAGTCGACGGCAATTTCGTCTTTATTCTTTTTTTCGCGTTTTGTTGATGACCTTCGACTTCCATCCGAGCCTGAGTAAAAAGCAATTCTTATTCATTCATATCCAAATCGTTTATACAAATATGTAAGTATTATTGAAAATTGAGAGAGAAAGAGAGGGCCTAACCGGTTTGAGATGAATGGATGATTCCCCCATTGGAATGATAGGGTCGACTGATAATAATTATAACTAGGGCGGTGGACGGAGCTGGTTATCCGCTCCTACACCAAAATATTGAGGCGAAGCGTACAAGAAACCTCTCTAACTACTCGACATTTCCTTAAATCGTTTATGAAACTCACTCATTGCTCTATCGCTAAGGTTACCACGGTCGTGGGACGGCATTAAAGAATCTCAAAATATAGGGGGCGTGCAAAAAGTACAAATTTTTGAAAGTTTGGACATTTGTGACCATGGTTCGTGACCGACGCAAAATTTGGCCTTATCCAAAATCAATGTACCTGCGCAATGCTAAGATATGTCAGTGTGCGTTCATTACAATCGGACATCACGTTTTCGAACAGTTCGCGGACGAACGCTTTTTCCTTGGAGTCGAGTAGAGAGAGACCTCGCTTACGCTTCGCCTCAATAATAATAATAATTAAAAAAAAAAATCTTTACACAGAAAAAGAAAGAGAAATGTAGAGTGTATAGCCTATATGTACTGCTGTCATCATAAACAAAGTTCAGTATACTAATTCTACAGCTTCCCAGGAGAAAGAGGAAAGAGCACGAGAGGCGTGCGATTGAGAATTTGGAGAGGTGTTACTGCAGGCGTGACGTTCGAAAGTTTTATCGACAGATAAAGCCAGAACATGCCAAGGATATAAAGCCAGAACGGAAGCCTGCAGGGATGAGAACGGACTCCTAGTAGTAGAATCGCAGTCGATGCTGAGAATATGGAAAAACCACTTCTGCAGACTGTATAACGACGTTGTTAGTCAATATACCGCTGTCAGGCAGAATGATCCATTTCTAATCGACGAAGACCGCGGAGAACTCCGTCCCCCTGACCACGACGAAGTTAAGATTGCCATATCGAAACTCAAGTCAAATAAAGCTACTGGCGCAGACGGACTGGCTGCTGAGCTCTTCAAGGCAGTTGGGGATGACCTGGTTGGGAGCATGTACCAGCTCATCTGTAAGATATGGTCAGAGGAAAGCATGCCCGAGGAATGGAGTCTCAGCATCGTATGCCCGATTCACAAGATTTTTTTATTTTTATTTATTTATCAAATCAAATATCAAAGACAAGAAAGGAGACCCCTCTGATTGCGCCAACTACAGAGGAATAAGCCTCCTTAACATTGCCTACAAAATCTTCTCTGCCGTTTTGTGCGACACTCACCACCTATTTGTCGACTTCAAAGCCGCATACGACGGCGTCATTAGAGACGAGCTATACAAAGCTATGTCTACCTTTGCCATACCTGCTAAACTCATCAGACTATGCAGGATGACTTTGGAGAATGCTCGCTGCTCCATCCGAATCGGTGAACACCTTACCGAGAGTTTTGATGTCAAAAAAGGATTTAGGCAGGGCGATGCGCTGTCGTGTGATGTCTTCAACATCATATTGGAAATGATTGTGCAAAAATCACTGGCCAATACAAGAGGCACAATCTATTTCAAATCGTCGCAACTCCTTGCATACGCCGACGATATTGACATAATAGGTAGATCACAGCGAGATGTCAATGAGGCGTTTGCGAGGGCAAAGCTAAATATATGCTGTCATCAAAAAAGGACGCTCACCACCGACGTCTTGGCCAGAACGTTTGTATTGGCGGATATAAGTTCGAGGTAAAGGACTTCGTCTATCATGGCTCCGCAGTGACCTGGAAGAACGACATCAGTTCCGAAATCAAACGCAGAGTCACTCTTGCCAATCGCTGTTTCTTTGGGCTCAGGAGGAAACTGAGTAATAGAACCCTCTCCCGAACGACAAAGTTGGCTCTATATAAGACCCTTATCATCCCGGTCCTGTTGTACGGCGCAGAAGCATGGACACTATCAAAAGCGGATGACGAGGCCCTTGGTCGGTTCGAGAGAAAGATGTTGCGCGTGATTCTCGGACCCATATACGCCGACGGGGGATTGAGGAAAAGATTTAACCACGAGCTTTACGGGCTGTACAGCGACATGAATCTAGTCAGGCGTCTACGGATTCAATGCCTAAGATGGCTGGGCCATGTAGAGCGAATGGACACCACAGCTCCAGCCAGCCAATAGTTTACAGCGTACGACCTTTGTAAATAATATTTATCGTATAAGTTAAAGAATGAAAAAATACCTTTCCACGAACGTTTACTTGGGAAACCGGTAGAAAAATCGTTCATCTGACGCTTTTTCAACGGATGCACAGGTGACTCAACCTGCTGCAGTTCCTTCGATTCATGAACAATTGACTGAAAAATAGGGAAAAAAAAAACGATAAGTTCGATGGTTCGGTATTGTTTATGGAAGAGTTACGAAAGTTTTGCACATTTGTTGAATCGGCGTAAGTTCCGAATTGAGCGGCTTGGATGTATTGAGAATCTTCCATAGATGTGTTGTTTCTTCCAGCGACACCTCCAGGATGTCACCCTCCATCATGAGGTTTTCTAATACCTCTCGCGTTGATCGTTTCAATTCAATGGAAACGGACGGTTTTTTCGTTAATGTATGCGATGTTTCGCTATTTGGACACTTCACTGATGTGACTCCTGCACTTGGAACCGAATAAGCATGTTCTATTTCTCTAGAAAGAAGGTAAAGCATTACAAAGTAATTTAACTTATATTCTGCCAATATACTTTGTATTTTGGATATTAGATTGTGGATTTTGTAAATCTGATTTATTCATGGGGTCTTGTCGATTGAGTTGACTAACACATCCTAAACCCGGATCTTCTTCAAAGTGTTCGGGTTCCTGTAAGGCATCGTTACATATTGAACGGTGAGCAGTAAGAACATAATCCTCACCACCACTGTCAAAGTTTACCACTTCCGTTTCAGTGATTTCTTCATCAGTTTCTTCGTTGCTAATTTGTATTGTGAGCTTCTCTTCAACTTTCTTCATGTCTGATGAAGAACATTTCTTTTGTGACAATACGGATAAGGCAGCTAAAGCACTGGCTACATCTTCAGTTGCAAACGCTTGTCGGGCGCGATCTTGCCAATTCATAGCTCGTTCAGTCAAACACTGTAAGGCTTCACCTTCTGGCAGTCGAATTGGTAGCCGTTGTAAAGAAACAAGTAACGAAAGGATTGCTTCCAAACGTGGCCGACGAGATCTCATACACGAAGGGCATAAGTATTTCACGAACGAGGTATTTTGTGACATAACTAATGATTCTTTCGCTGTCACAGGCGGTACACATTCGCGGTGATACCAATCCAAACAAAGTTGACATAAGTACATGTTGTTAGAGAATTTGCTGTTGCAAAAACAAAACCGATCGTCGAGTGGATTTCTGCTCATATTAATACGACGTAATTCCCGCATGTCACGTATTTCCCTCTCTTCAGCCTTTTTGAATACTTCCACCATCTGTGCTGGACTTAAATTCTCCGTAAATTGTTCCATCAGTGGAATACGTTTGGGGTTCGCGGTCCCGATCATGAGTGCACTTACACGAGGTGACAGCACATCTAAAAGTTCAAATTTTAATTGTTTGCGCAAAAATACTTTTGCCGCTTTATCTTTCCATTCTCGAGCAGAGTCTAGGTGTTTCTTTATGCGATCAAGTTCCCCAAGTTTCAGCGGAATGTTTAAACCTCGGTTGATGACTGATTCAAGGGTATGATAATAGGGGTAATGCTCGCTTTTTTGTAAATTTTCTACAATATGTAGCCACTCCTTGGCTTTTTTGAACGCATCCTTCAAAATTTGTTTTGAAGGAACCTCTACTTGAATTCGATCGGCAGCTTCCAGTAGCGTCTCTATGCCCGGCGGATCGCTTTGTGAATTCGCTTGAAGACATCCTTTAATAGCCTTTTCCCAGATCTCGCCCGAAATCACTAAATTCTGTAAAAGAGAGATTTCCTTCTCGATAAACGGATCGGGCACTAGATTCGAGGCTTCATTAATCAATCGATTTAAATCGTTGATTTGCAGTTTTGTGGTTGAATTTCGAAGACGTCGCGATCGATTATACCATGAGACCTGTTCGTAACGTACACGAAGATCTTTCAAGTCATGCAATTCAATGCATAGGGAAAAGCCTTCTTCAATGAGTTTTTCCAATACTTTCTCATTAATTTTGTTGATCTTTTTGCTGAGTAGGTGCTTAGCAGAAGTGACAAATTGTTTTCCTAACATTAAAAGCTCCCGCACGCTCTGACCTTCCTTGATAATACAACAGAGATTATCAATTTCTTCAACGAAAAGTTCAAGTTCATTCATTGTTAACTGGTATTTTGTGAGATCGTTCGAATGACGAGTGCGAGTACGTACTTTGTTGATATCTAACTGCTGAATGACAGTCACGCACTTTTTAGCTTCTACAACAGCCGAATTTAGACGATCTACAAGCACGGAGCTTGGATATTTTTTCAAGACGGCTTCCTGCACCAAATCCTGAAGCTCCTCCAAAGTGATTTTATCTTCAGAATTTTGTGGATCAATAATGTCTCGACACTTTGTCAACCAAACTTCAAAGCTTTGGGCTTTGTTTTGGAGTTTTTTAAGCATTAAAGGCATCTCATCTAAAGTGTAGCGATATTGTAAACAATGATATTCTGGCTTGCATTCACATAGTTCTGTGTAATGCCGTAAACAAACGATTTGTTTCGTACATTGGCATGACACGGCCGATAAGAAACACGTTGTTTTACAAACCTTACACTGTCGTGCGTCGTCAGGAACAAGCTCGAACGCTTCACGTTCTGCTTTTGCGACACCCCACTCTAATAGGCCCTTTCTAAGCTTTTTCTCGGAATCTAGCATTTTCACCATATCAATGTAACAAGCACTTGCGATAGAAAAATTCAGCTTTTCCGGCTCAAGTGCCATTTTACAAACAAGCTCATCATGCGAAAATACGCAAAAACGACGCAGAATTGAATAGTGATTTATGCAATCACGGCCCATTTTCAACCAATCTGCGGGGGCAAAATTAACAGCTTCGGCAAAGTTATAACCTTGATTGAAGCCTGCATGATATGCTCGTGGAAATGTTATAACGAATTCACCTGCATGCTGATCCGTACGATAGACGGACACGTCGTTTTGCATTAGTATATTGGGGTTCAAGATTGTCACCAACTGATGCAATAAATCAGGTTGTGAAGCAAAGAGTTCTGGTGCAGCGCTTTTCATAGTTTTTTCAAAAATATCCGCTTCACATCCCGGAACACCATACCATGTTTTAGGTTCACCCCAATGCAGATAATTTATGGAGTAGCTCCAGTGATCCTCGTTGTGCCAGCAAAATGTTGCGAAACACATTCCTACATACATCCAAGGAATTTTCATCCCACTTATGTCCGCATTAATGTGCCCCAAAATTGATTCCTCCAATAGTGGAAGATTATTTAAATTCCAACTTGATTCTGCATATTCCTGGTCTCCTGCCAGCAAGTATAGCGAGCTCTTCGTAGGAAATCCAGAGCCATGATGCATTGTGTGCAAGTCAGCACCATACTCAACTGTTACATCTTCGTCGATTGACGAAACAATTCGCCAGAATTCGCGTTCAACTAAGTCCGTCGGCACAAGATGCACGGGTCGACGAAAGTAATCGGCTTTGAACTGGTCAGCCATTTCTCCAAATTGCTGCAAAGTATATTCACGTTGAGCTTGCTCAAAACCAAACGCCTCAGTGGGTTTATTGACTTCTTCAACTACACAACGTGGACATCGCCAGTCGCCTTTGGGAATGTCATGCAATGGTGGTAGTAAACAAAACGTATGATAACTGTCGTCACAACCGTCGCAGAGAAGCATTGCTTCTTCGACATCTCCACGATTGCAAATATGACAAATATATTTCGCTAACGGATCGCCAGTCGCCACTGGAACAGGGGTACCTGGACGAATAAAACGCGCCCGGTTGTGTCTATTTACAAACATTTTAACCGTGTGTTTGTTCCCAATTTCTTTAAAATCAGTTTTAATACTTGCTGAATACGATCCCAGTCCACAAGCCGATTCTTGACTAGCACTCATATTAGCGAAGCGTTTCGACCGGCGCGCTGTGGTTTCATTTGGTGGAGTTATTTGTTGTCGCGAGACAATACGATGTGGTTTATAGTCTTTATAATCACTCTCCGGCTCTAATTTGATGTCAATGACTTTCCCTGATGTATAAATGTCGAACGGATGAAGAATACGCTCATAATGTCCCTTAATAATAGCACCAATACTTTTCCCCGCCGGGTATTGCATACGATGTGCTACTTTAGACCACTTTCGCTCTTTCGTTGTTTGCTCCAAGCCACCCTCTTCTTGTACGATACGATGTAATGAATACAAGTCCAACGCTTTCCTTTCAACCATTGGAATTTTGAGAGAGGAGCCTTGTAACTCCCAAAATTTTGCAATTTGATCTAAAAAGTTCAATTTGATGCGAGTCTTTGCTTCCAACTCGTTCAGTCGCTGAACACGAGGTGTAAACTTAAGTTTGTCAACGTCTACCGTAAAAGGAGGATTCCATGTCTAGAAAGTAGAGTGCAAAAAAAAAAAATTATAAAGCCATTGTAATCGAAATTGAATTATCTTGAACTTGCCTTTGGAGGCAGGATCTTCGCAATGCCATACTTTTCGGCAATGGGTCGAATCTTGCTGATATAAGCCAAGGGATTTTTAAACTCCTCATCATTGGGCCGAAAGATAGGACACTCAGGAGGCTTCTCGAAATGGTACTCTTCATTTTTATTTTTAGAAAATGTAGAAGAACTGTGCGGATGGTATAGGTAAGTTTTAAGGCATGGATTAATGCTATCCAATTGATCTTGCTCTTTTAAGAAGCTACTCAAAACGTCCTGGTCGGTGCTGGTGGCTGTCGTAATTGCTGTTCTATTATCCAGCATCCATTGCGTAGTATACTTTAAAGGGTTAAGGTTGGGTGCAACCTTCATTGTCTTAGTCTCAGTTATGTTGCTCGTCATCTTGCTCTGATTCAAACCATTTTGTACCTAAAACGAATGTAAATTCATGTAAGAAATGAACCGAAAAATATCTGTTTTCAGCAATTTTAAGAGGAATTAGATATTACTCCCCCATTTCTGATGAAACCGAAGAGAGAACCACAGCCCAACATTCAGGATTGAATGAAGTATATTTGCGCTGTTTAGTCTTTTACAGCTGAAGGTGTTTGTATTTATGGACTGAATTCAGATTATATCTTACGGCCACGAGGGTGACCGTGGTTAACATTATCCACCGTCAAGCGGAAGGTCTATAGTTCAAATTCGTTTCATAGCCAAGAAAAAGAAATTCCTATACGGAAAAAAGAATGCAACACAGTTGTGAATGGAAAGTGACCAAACGTACTGCGTACTTCATCCTCTGCGTATGCAATAATAACACCATAAGTTCATGAACGAATTACTGTGAATTATAACCAACGCGAAATTTGGTCTCGTCCTATCTAGGACAAACCACCCCTGAGAGTAGTGAACGAGCATCTACGACCGAAAACAACTGCACTCCGTTCAGGTTGTGTGTGAACCTGCACGCATATCTCCCTCTCCCTGTTTCAAGCGTTAGAAGGCCTTAGCCCTGAGTGCGGGTGTAACTATAAAAAAAAACATCAAATTCGCGTGTCAACCTCCCCCTCTTCAGTTAGTACGAACACACACTAAAAAAGCATCGTATCAGCACGTGTTAGGAATACAAAAAGAAATTCCACTTGTCTGCCAAATGACACATACGACCTCAACCGTCCCTCCACTCAAGCTTCTATTCATCCAATCATATCGTCATATCGCACCAATTTTTAAAACAAAACTAAACCACTTTTTAAGCCAACACAGTAAAATCCAACCACATGAAGCTACTAACCCTTCCATAATCTCATCCAAATAAATTTCCTCGCACTGAAATCGTGGCTTCAACATTCTGACAACACCCGATGGAAGGTATGTCGAAATTCTCGCTGAGACACTGGACTTGTTTCTTACCTCTCAGCCTGACAAATACACGATCGATGTATTGTCGCCCCTAGGCTCGTCTAACCACTGCGTGATATCAGCAAAATTCTCGAACTCCCACCATCCAGTTAAAGAAAAAGCTCATAAGAGAACACTATGGCTATTAGAGAAAGCCAACAACTTCTTTCGGACCTTCAACTGGTCGTTGTGCTTCCTCGACAACGACGTGGACGCCGCAACTGATATTATCGCAAATATTATCCGAATCGGCATGGCAAATTTTATTCGCAGCAAGATTAAAAGCACCAGGCCTTAGGATAATACGTGGTTTGACTTAAGCTGCAAGGAGGCTATTATGCTCAGGGAGCTACGTTTTCGGGCCTACAAGGCAAACAGTTCCGAGGAAAACCGAAAAAAGTACATACGAGCCAGAAATGACTGCAACACCCACATTCGACAGGTTAAATTCCAATCCGACCAAAAATTAACGCGTAAAATCCTTCCATGTCCCAAAGGTAGCAAACATTTCTGGTCGTTTGTAAAAAAACGTAAAAAAGTCAACTACGTCGTCTATACGGACGCTCATCCACAATGACATTCCAGCTGTCACCCCCTTAGACAAAGCTAACCTACCTGCTGCCCATTTCGCAACCAGTTCTCAGCTCCCAGCTTGTACTTTGTCTCCGCTTGTACTAGAGTGCGTCAATTCCACCATGGGACTAATCCACTTCCGCACTCGACATACACAGATCCGCTGGTCCAGATGGTATTGCCCCAATAGTTCTGAGGAGGTGTTCTTCTATGCTGGCGAAACCACTGCGTAAGCTTTTTCATCTTTCCTACTCCTCTGGGCTCTTTCCGAGTAGGTGGAAAACAGCATTTGTCCAGCCTATACCCAAAAAAGGCGAATCATCTTCTTCCTCCAACTACCGACCCATTGCACTAACGTCCCTTCATTCCAAGGTCATGGAAACTCTGATTAACCGCCAGCTTATGCAATATCTTGAATCACGGAAACTCCTCAATGACCGTCAATACGGTTTCCGCAGCAACAGATCCACTGGTGATTTGATGGCATATCTCGCCGAAAAATGGAATCACTCGCTTCACCAAGCACTGGATTGTTGCACTGGATATTTCGAAAGCACTTGACAGGGTTTGGCATGAAGCCCTTTTGTCGAAAATGCGTGCTTTTGGGATCGACGAGTCTCTTTTTCAATGGATTAGAAGCTACCTTTCGAATCGTTCAATTCAAGTTGTTTTGGACGGATTCAAGTCTGATACTCACTTTGTAAATGCTGGTGTTCCCCAGGGCTCCGTTTTGTCTCCGACACTCTTTCTTATTTTTATAAATGATCTCTTGTCTGTTACTTCTAATCCAATTCACTCCTTCGCTGACGACAGTACCCTCAGCTTCTAATATTCGTTCCCTAGTTTACGATCCTGCACTTCGGTTGTAGATAGTGAGCGCCAGCGTATGTTGAGCTCATTAAATTCCGATATCGACAGCATCATCCAATGGGGTAAAAACAATAGAGCGGAATTGAATGCATCCAAAACACAATGCTGTCCTTAAAGCGTATAACTAACCCGCAGCCATTATCCATGAATGGCACTTGCATCTCAGAAACCGAAAAGCTTTCCATCCTGGGTACGTCTGTTGCTCATAATCTTAATTGGAGCAACCACATATTCAGTGTCGCCAAGAATGCTGCGAAATGCCTAGGCTTCTTATACAGATGCAAGAAATTTTTCTCACCCTTAGATCTGGCTACAATCTATAAGGCGTTCATTCGCCCCAAATTAGAGTTTAACGCTCATGTCTGGTCCGATGCTTTCAAGTCCTCATTGCACCTACTAGACAGAATACAAAAACGAGCCATAAAACTGATAGGTGACTCCAGCATTACCAAAACATTAGACTCGCTAGAACACCGCAGGAATGTTACCTGCCTCTCCCTGTTTTATCGTTACTTCCACCAAAAATGCTCTGATGAAATAGCCAGTTGCATTCCGCCCCTTCACCATTTCTCCCGCAATACACGTCTCTCTAGGAACGCTCACCAATATACCCTGAAGCCCGCTTTCGGACGTACTGTCAAATATGGAGAATCTTTCATTAACGAATCTGGAACTCCCTGCCGGATTCGGTTTTCCCCCCTCAATGCAACATGCAAGCATTTTGCCAATGTCCATCGGCATCTCCTCTATCCCTCTTCCTTTCTACCTTCTGCCCGCACTGTGTCGCCGACATAATAAGGTTATTGGTGATAACGTCAGGATTACGATGACTTGATTTTGAAGGGTAATGTGGAGAAAAGCAGAATTGTGGAAATGAACGTCTTGTTTGAACAAATCTCGAGCCGAAACAGTTCGTAGGCCGCAGGCCGATTATCCTTCCAGAAGTACCTCATGTGACCAATCTTGTTGTTAAGTTCTACCATTGGCTATGAAAGCATCAAAATGAGAACGCAATCATCTCAGAGATCCGACGTCGATATCGGATTCCTCATATAAGAGCTGTTGTTCGGTGCATATCGAAAACGTGTCCGACTTGTAAAAGGAATAAAACAATGTCAATCGTTCCAGTAATGGGTTAACTACCGCCGGATACGGTAACTCCCTCCGTGAGGCCGTTTTTATACGTAGGCCTTGATTACATGGGCCCGTTCCAGGTAATCAACGCCCGAGGAAAGGAAAAAAGGTGGATAGCGCTCTTCACGTGCTTGACAACGCGGGCTGTGCAGAGATTTATCCACGAACACATGTCTTATGTGTAGACGCAATTTCACAAAACGTCGTAGTACTCAACTGCACATTCGCTCCGATAATGGTACAAATTTTGTCGCCGTTGACCGAGAACGTTGAAGACAGTAAAATAACCAGCGAAGAGTGGCTGATGCCCTCGCTAGCAGAATTATAGAATGGGTTTTCAATTGTCATATGAACCCGCATTCTGGCGGATGCTGGGAGCGCCTCGTTAGAAGTATAAAAAAGGCCATGGTGGCATCCTTTGCTTAGCCTTTCTAGCCTGACGTGCGAAGCCGAAAACACACATTCCATTAGATTCCCCAAATGATAACACTTAACGCCAAATCATTTTCTTATAGGTACATCTAACTCAGACCAAACACCCACAAGAAAGACCTTGAACTTGACACTTGTCTGTCGGTAACTGCGGGAAAACTTAAAACAAACCGCATAAGAAACAGAACTTATTTGCTTTTATTCTTTATTGGTTCTGATCTTCCGCGTGTTGCCTTCATATACATTGGTTGGTGAAGTCGCTCCTTGTTCTTCCTTTGTGCGGCCTTGCAGGTTCTGCCGTAGTCGCACTGTTGTGTGGTCGAAAGGCAATGATATTACTGTTGACACTTCAGGTTTGTTGACAGTTTAGTGGTGAGTCCGGTCGTGCAACGTTTCCTTAATTTTCTTTGTTTTCTGTTCGTTCCTCCAATGTCCTCTGTTCGTGCAACATCTTGCCGGGCCAGAAAGAGGAAGTTCATCTGCTGGTGATGTTGGTTATGCGTACGCTGAGGATTGAAGCGTTGAAGATGCTTCTGGTGTTGCAGGACCAATAAAGTGCACACTGGCACACTGCTATGCTTGTTGTAGCTGTCGACTTCCATGGTTGTTGACATCGAGCGGCTGGAAACAGGTGTGATGATGACGTCAGACCGGTGTTGCTCCCGCTCGCGTACTCGGCTCCGGAAACATGAAAGAAGATAATATGTGGCATATAGTGTGTGGCAATATTGAGTTATTAGTATGTAATTAAACTGAATGATTATAATTTGTTGTTTATATTATGAGGGGGCATGTAGGTGGAGATCATGTTGGGCTTTTATTCAGAGTGTGCTATTGGAATAGGGGATGTTTAGGATGTTTGTTGCTATTTTCACTGACGACTCGATTTTTTCTATCCGTTCCTGGGTGCACTTCCTTTATTCTTCCTAGCTGCCATCGCGTTGGAGGAGTCTAACTATAATTCCGATCTCCAACCTTGAGTTTCTGATTGGACGGGAGCCATTTAAGGACCCAAACATACAATTTTTAATTTTTTCCAAAAGTCCTGCTGGATTTTTTGCATGAGTTGCCATCTTTTCAAACAACTGACCTTTACTTCTGTGAGATCCTTATCGGGTGCACAATTCAAAGGAGAACCGATGAGAAAGTTCCTGGCGTAAGGTATGATAGATCATCGGCGTCTTCGGTGATTGGGCATAGCGGGCGGCTATTTAAGCAGAGCTTCCACCTGTGCCAATACCGTTGCTTATTTCTCGAAGGTAAGTGTAGTGTCCGATGATTCTCTTGAGATGATGATTCATGTATTTTATACCTGTTTCCCGCAATCCGCCAAAGTGTGGTGAAGCGGGAGAGTTGAATTTCCCACGTAGTTGCGTCTTGTCATCACGTTATTGCTTTTTCATTTACCCTTTCTCTGCATCTAAATGCTCCATGAAAGTTGGTTCCAGAATCATTGTACAATGTGTTGCAGATCCCTCGGCGGGCAGTGAAGCGTTTAAAGGCGGCAAGAAATACGGAGATGCTGTAGCGACAGCCTTGTCAAATCACTGCCCCTTCTTGGGATCGGACGGTTGTACACTGCCACTGCGAGTTCTTCGCCGAAAGTTTCTTGTTGCACTAGTATGATAATCCGCCTGTGAGCTGATGTAACTTCATCCGTCGTTAATGTACCGTATGTTGGATTATCCCCCTCTGTTTTCGAGTGTTGTTGATGAAGCGGAGACACAGGCTGTTACAAAATCACTTCAATCCTGATAATCTTGAATAAGATGAAGCGATAGAAACAGAAGATTTAAGAAACAATCATCGAGGAATAGAGGAGGTATTCAGGGAAATAACTCTAAGCTTATATCATCCA
Source organism: Eumerus sabulonum (assembly GCA_951905685.1). Classification (NCBI taxonomy): domain Eukaryota; kingdom Metazoa; phylum Arthropoda; class Insecta; order Diptera; family Syrphidae; genus Eumerus; species Eumerus sabulonum. The sequence goes on from OX645065.1 coordinate 2,762,423, forward strand.
AAGATACGAGAGAGAATCACCCAATTCATCAAAAACTGTTATATCTGTAACTGTGAAAAATATGTAAAGAGTCCACCCAAACCTCTATTTAGCCGGGAGGGGCGATTTTCTAAAAAATTGACTTAATTTGGAAAAAAAATATTAAAAATCAACGGCTACATCCACAATGCCGTGATATACTTTTTTGTTAAGCCAGAAACTTCTTATTTCGTCTTGTTTTTAAACGAAGCTGTTTTAAGGACTAGGTTTTGAGAAATTAATTTTCAAACTCAACATTTTGAAAAAAAAAAAAAAATTCGAATTATAGCCAAACGATGCGATTACGTATTCGGCATCGTTTCTGAATGCATCGCCGATTCCTTTTCCGGAACGATTATGAGTAATTAGAACTGCATCGTGGCATCGTAGCGAGTAAGTATCGTGAATCGTGATAATGTCCTTGAAAAACTGACAATTAGGCAAGAGTGCACTTCAGGTAGGAACACAACATGTTCAGACTATTGAAGAAATATTAGAGACGGTGTCCAGCTCCTCAAGTGAACGAGCGTTCAGTTCTGCGAACAGTGTTCAGAGGAGAGGAGAAATAATCTGAAGGGGGAGAATCTAGATGCCATACTGTTTCTACATTCTGCTGGAAGGTATTAATAAACCAAATATAGGACAAAGTATTTCTTTTTTAACTTATCTTTAATATATCGGGGATCAAAACTGTGTCACTTTTTTTGACGTGATAACGTCTTATAAATCGATGAACACCGGCTGCACGTACGTGACTCATTGTCACGTTCCGCCTGAGCTGAGCGTGCAAGCGAGAGGGCGAAACAAGCGATAGAGAGGCATCTATTTTGCCTATGGGATAGAATTTTGTTTGCATACTTGGGGCCATGAAAAAATTTTGCGATGACGTAGGCATACTTTTAGGAGTAATCAGTAATCCAGGTGATACATACCAGAAGAAATCGTATGAAAAAGTCTGGAGCTTGTATGTTGGATATACATATATACATTTTGCGATTTGGAAATGGGCACATGCATATGTATGCTCAGAGCCAATTACTCATGAACGCGTGCGTTTAATAATTGCTCGTTGGGTAGCGCAGCTCATCAGTGTTTGCGTTTCTTTACCAAAATCACAACATTGCCCGAGCAATCTCATACATATGCACACATGTATGTATGTCTTCCGAACACCGCGAAATAAACATTCGATGGCGTTGGTGTAATCGGGATCCGAACTAGCTCATCGTGCGTCAGAGTCCAACACACTAACCCTCGATGCAGGCCTAACGATGCGTAAATACTCGTCGATGCCGAACACAGTATTACTCGCCGATGCCGACGCGGAACGATGCGAATACTGTCCGCACCGAAACTGAAGTTGTCCGCTGCCGAGTACACACGGGTTTTCGTCGGACGAGTATTCGTGTAACCGTACGATGCTGTATGTACTCGTGCAGTGCTCTAGTGTGTACACGACCGACTGTAGATGAATGATGGTAACTGAACCAATGATAAAAAAGACCTGCAAGCTGTAGACACAAAAGCAGAAGTACAGGGCAGAATAACAATAACATAAATAGCTAAAATTTAAAAAAAATTAGTTACTGGTCAAATGCGTGCATTTCAACGTAAATAAACACAAACAATACGATAGAAATAGATAAAAAAAAATGCTCTCGTAACGCCATCATCGATTACAGTATGCCACAAGAGTCATTTTAGTCTTAAAAATAAAATTCTGATAAAAAATGTGCGAAGATGTTTGGTTACATTGTCTACAGATTGTAGCCCCAACAAACCTGATTATTTCGATACTCACTAATAGAATTTTCGTGTTATAGTCATAATCGTGTTTTTACACAAATCGTCTCTTCTCCTACTAAAAAAAAAAAAAAATTGTTTTTCATAGCGGCGAAAAATCGAATTGCACTACGCGTTTCTCAGTAGCCGACATATGTATGGCCCGCGATACGTCTCTCTTCCATTGAGGTGGCAAGAGAAAACATTAAAAACGACTTTTTCACACTAATTTTTAGTTTCTTTGCAAGATTTGAATAAATCAAAGCTTTGGGGAACAATTTAGGAAACAAACATACGCAAATGGTATTTCAAATTTGCTAATGAAGATTTAGACGTAAACCCGGGCGCGTACCTGAGACATGCGAAACCATTGATCAGGGATCAAGGAGATGGAAGACTCTTCCAGTTTGTATGCATTTTGGCGATATTTGCCTACTTGAGGTCCGATTGGAAAAACTGGAAATTCGTCTGTGGAAAGATTTAACAAACTACATAGACCGGTTCCACAGGGCGCATGTTTGACGAAGGGTGAAATGAGTGCAAAAGAGAGGGTAAGTGAAACAGAAATACATTGGCACAGTCACGCGCGGGTAGCTACTTCGTGCCTTTTAATGACATTTCCTCATCTCCTTTTCTTTGTTTTGCGATGTCGCTTCACTCATGTTTCTGATTTGGAAGTGTACGTTTTGGTGAGCTGTCGTGCTGCCGGCCACCTATAGTGGCCTGGTGAGCTGTCATGCTGCCGGCCACCTCTAGTGGCCTGGCGAGTAGCCGTGCTGCCGGCCACCTATAGTGGCCTGGTGGGCTGTCGTGCTGCCGGCCACCTCTAGTGGCCTGGTCTGCTCTCGTACTGCCGGCCACTTATAGTGGCCTGGTGAGCGGTCGTGCTGCCGGCCACCTATAGTCGCCTGGTGAGCTGTCGTGCTGCCGGCCACCTATAGTGGCCTGGTGAGCTGTCATACTGCCGTCCACCTATAGTTGCCTGGTGAGCTGTCATACTGCCGGCCATCTGTAGTGGCCTGGGGAGCGGTCGTGCTGCCGGCCACCTCTAGTGGCCTGGTGAGTTGTCGTGCTGCCGGCCACCTGTAGTGGCCTGGTGAGTTGTCCTGCTGCCGGCCACCTATAGTGTCCTGGTGAGCTGTCGTGCTGCCGGCCACCTATAGTGGCCTGGTGAGCTGTCATACTGCCGTCCACCTATATTGGCCTGGTGAGCTGTCATACTGCCGGCCACCTGTAGTGGCCTGGGGAGCTGCCGTGCTGCCGGTCACCTAAAGTGGCCTGGTGAGCTGTCGTGCTGCCGGTCGCTTATAGTGGCCTGGTAAGCTGTCGTGCTGCCGGCCACCTATAGTGGCCTGGTGAGCTGTCGTGCTGTCGGCCGCCTCCAGTGGCCTGGTGAGCTGTCGTGCTGCCGGTCACCTATAGTGGCCACCTATAGTGGCCAAGTGAGCTGTCGTGCTGCCGGCCACCTATAGTGTCCTGGTGAGCTGTCGTGCTACCGGCCACCTATAGTGGCCAAGTGAGCTGTCGTGCTGCCGGCCACCTATAGTGGCCTGGTAAGCTGTCGTGCTGCCGGCCACTTATAGTGGCCTGGTGAGCGGTCGTGCTGCCGGCCACCTATAGTCGCCTGGTGAGCTGTCGTGCTGCCGGCCACCTATAGTGGCCTGGTGAGCTGTCATACTGCCGTCCACCTATAGTGGCCTGGTGAGCTGTCATACTGCCGGCCTCGTATAGTGGCCTGGTGAGCTGTCGTGCTGTCGGCCGCCTATAGTGGCCTGGTGAGCTGTCGTGCTGCCGGTCACCTATAGTGGCCTGGTGAGCGGTCGTGCTGCCGGCCACCCGTAGTGGCCTGGGGAGCGGTTATGCTGCCGGCCACCTCTAGTGGCCTGGTGAGTTGTCGTGCTGCCGGCCACCTGTAGTGGCCTGGTGAGTTGTCGTGCTGCCGGCCACCTATAGTGTCCTGGTGAGCTGTCGTGCTACCGGCCACCTATAGTGGCCTGGTGAGCGGTCGTGCTGCCGGTTACCTATAGTGGCCTGGTGAGCTGTCATGCTGACGGCCTGGGGAGCTGTCGTGCTGCCGGCCACCTATAGTGGCCTGGTGAGTTGTCGTGCTGCCGGCCACCTATAGTGGCCTGGTGAGTTGTCGTGCTGCCGGCCACCTGTAGTGGCCTGGTGAGTTGTCGTGCTCCCGCCACCTATAACGTTCTGGTGGGCTGTCGTGCTACCGGCTACCTATAGTAGCCTGGTGAGCTGTCGTGCTGCCGTCCACCTATAGTGGCCTGGTGAGCTGTCGTACTGCCGGCCACCTATAGTGGCCTGGTGAGCGGTCGTGCTGTCGGCCACCTATAGTCGCCTGGTGAGCTGTCGTGCTGCCGGCCACCTATAGTGGCCTGGTAAGCTGTCGTGCTGCCGGCCACTTATAGTGGCCTGGTGAGCGGTCGTGCTGCCGACCACCTATAGTCGCCTGGTGAGCTGTCGTGCTGCCGACCACCTATAGTCGCCTGGTGAGCTGTCGTGCTGCCGGCCACGTATAGTGGTCTGGTGAGCGGTCGTGCTGCCGGCCACCTATATTCGCCTGGTGAGCTGTCGTGCTGCCCGCCACCTATAGTGGCCTGGTGAGCTGTCATACTGCCGTCCACCTATAGTGGCCTGGTGAGCTGTCGTACTGCCGGCCACTTATAGTGGCCTGGTGAGCGGTCGTGCTGCCGACCACCTATAGTCGCCTGGTGAGCTGTCGTGCTGCCGACCACCTATAGTCGCCTGGTGAGCTGTCGTGCTGCCGGCCACGTATAGTGGTCTGGTGAGCGGTCGTGCTGCCGGCCACCTATATTCGCCTGGTGAGCTGTCGTGCTGCCGGCCACCTATAGTGGCCTGGTGAGCTGTCATACTGCCGTCCACCTATAGTGGCCTGGTGAGCTGTCGTACTGCCGGCCACCTATAGTGGCCTGGTGAGCGGTCGTGCTGTCGGTCACCTATAGCCGCCTGGTGAGCTGGCGTGCTGCCGGCCACCTATAGTGGCCTGGTGAGTTGTCGTGCTGCCGGTCACCTATAGTGGCATGGTGGGCTGCAGTGCTGCCGGCCACCTATAGTGGCCTGGTGAGCTGTCGTGCTGCCGGCCACCTATAGTGGCATAGTGAGCTGCCGTGCTGCCGGCCACCTATAGTGGCCTGGTGAGCTGCCGTGCTGCCGGCTACCTATAGTGGCCTGGTGAGCTGTCGTGCTGCCGGGCACCTATAGTGGCCTGGTGAGCTGTCGTGCTGCCGGCCACCTATAGTGGCCTGGTGAGCTGTCGTGCTGCCGCCGGCCACCTATAGTGGCCTGGTGAGCTGTCGTGCTGCCGCCGGCCACCTATAGTGGCCTGGTGAGCTGTTGTGCTGCCGGCCACCTATAGTGGCCTGGTGAGCTGTCGTGCTGCCGGCCACCTATTGGCCTGGTGAGCTGTTGTGCTGCCGGCCACATATAGTGGCCTGGTGAGCCGTCGTGCTGCCGGCCACTCATAGTGGCCTGGTGAGCTGCCGTGCTGCCGGCCACCTATAGTTGCCTGGTGAGCTGTCGTGCTGCCGGCCACCTATAGTGGCATGGTGAGCTGCCGTGCTGCTGGCCACCTATAGTGGCCTGGTGAGCTGCCGTGCTGCCGGCCACCTATAGTGGCCTGGTGCGCTGTCGTGCTGCCGGCCACCTATAGTGGCCTGGTGAGCTGTCGTGCTGCCGGCCACCTATAGTGGCCTGGTGAGCTGTCGTGGTGCCGGCCACCTATAGTGGCCTGGTGAGCTGTCGTGCTGCCGGCCACCTATAGTGGCATGGTGAGCTGCCGTGCTGCCGTGGCCTGGTGAGCTGTCGCGATACCGGTCACCTATAGTGGCCTGGTGAGCTGTCGCGATACCGGTCACCTATAGTGGCCTGGTGAGCTGTCGCGATACCGGTCACCTATAGTGGCCTGGTGAGCTGTCGCGATACCGGTCACCTATAGTGGCCTGGTGAGCTGTCGCGATACCGGTCACCTATAGTGGCCTGGTGAGCTGTCGCGATACCGGTCACCTATAGTGGCCTGGTGAGCTGTCGCGATACCGGTCACCTATAGTGGCCTGGTGAGCTGTCGCGATACCGGTCACCTATAGTGGCCTGGTGAGCTGTCGCGATACCGGTCACCTATAGTGGCCTGGTGAGCTGTCGCGATACCGGTCACCTATAGTGGCCTGGTGAGCTGTCGCGATACCGGTCACCTATAGTGGCCTGGTGAGCTGTCGCGATACCGGTCACCTATAGTGGCCTGGTGAGCTGTCGCGATACCGGTCACCTATAGTGGCCTGGTGAGCTGTCGCGATACCGGTCACCTATAGTGGCCTGGTGAGCTGTCGCGATACCGGTCACCTATAGTGGCCTGGTGAGCTGTCGCGATACCGGTCACCTATAGTGGCCTGGTGAGCTGTCGCGATACCGGTCACCTATAGTGGCCTGGTGAGCTGTCGCGATACCGGTCACCTATAGTGGCCTGGTGAGCTGTCGCGATACCGGTCACCTATAGTGGCCTGGTGAGCTGTCGCGATACCGGTCACCTATAGTGGCCTGGTGAGCTGTCGCGATACCGGTCACCTATAGTGGCCTGGTGAGCTGTCGCGATACCGGTCACCTATAGTGGCCTGGTGAGCTGTCGCGATACCGGTCACCTATAGTGGCCTGGTGAGCTGTCGCGATACCGGTCACCTATAGTGGCCTGGTGAGCTGTCGCGATACCGGTCACCTATGGTGGCCTGGTGAGCTGTCGTGCTGCCGGTCACCTATAGCGGCCTGGTGAGCTGTCGCGATACCGGCCACCTATAGTGGCCTGGTGAGCTTTCGCGATACCGGTCACCTATAGTGGCCTGGTGAGCTGTCGCGATACCGGTCACCTATAGTGGCCTGGTGAGCTGTCGTGCTGCCGGTCACCTATAGTGGCCTGGTGAGCTGTCGTGCTGCCGGCCACCTATAGTTGCCTGGTGAGCTGTCGTGCTGCCGGCCACCTATAGTGGCCTGGTGAGCTGTCGTGCTGCCGGCCGCCTATAGTGACCTGGTGAGCTGTCGTGCTGCCGGCCACCTATAGTGACCTGGTGAGCTGTCGTGCTGCCGGTCACCTATAGTGGCCTGGTGAGCTGTCGTGCTGCCGGCCACCTATAGTGGCCTGGTGAGCTTTCGCGATACCGGTCACCTATATTGGCCTGGTGAGCTGTCGTGCTGCCGGTCACCTATAGCGGCCTGGTGAGCTGTCGCGATACCGGCCACCTATAGTGGCCTGGTGAGCTTTCGCGATACCGGTCACCTATAGTGGCCTGGTGAGCTGTCGCGATACCGGCCACCTATAGTGGCCTGGTGAGCTTTCGCGATACCGGTCACCTATAGTGGCCTGGTGAGCTGTCGCGATACCGGTCACCTATAGTGGCCTGGTGAGCTGTCGCGATACCGGTCACCTATAGTGGCCTGGTGAGCTGTCGCGATACCGGTCACCTATAGTGGCCTGGTGAGCTGTCGCGATACCGGTCACCTATAGTGGCCTGGTGAGCTGTCGCGATACCGGTCACCTATAGTGGCCTGGTGAGCTGTCGCGATACCGGTCACCTATAGTGGCCTGGTGAGCTGTCGCGATACCGGTCACCTATAGTGGCCTGGTGAGCTGTCGCGATACCGGTCACCTATAGTGGCCTGGTGAGCTGTCGCGATACCGGTCACCTATAGTGGCCTGGTGAGCTGTCGCGATACCGGTCACCTATAGTGGCCTGGTGAGCTGTCGCGATACCGGTCACCTATAGTGACCTGGTGAGCTGTCGCGATACCGGTCACCTATAGTGGCCTGGTGAGCTGTCGCGATACCGGTCACCTATAGTGGCCTGGTGAGCTGTCGCGATACCGGTCACCTATAGTGGCCTGGTGAGCTGCCGCGATACCGGTCCCCTATAGTGGCCTGGTGAGCTGTCCCGCTGCCGACCACCTATAGTGGCCTGGTGAGCTGTCGTGCTGCCGGCCACCTATAGTGGCCTGGTGAGCTGTCGTGCTGCCGGCCACCTATAGTTGCCTGGTGAGCTGTCGTGCTGCCGGCCACCTATAGTGGCCTGGTGAGCTGTCGTGCTGCCGGCCACCTATAGTGACCTGGTGAGCTGTCGTGCTGCCGGCCACCTATAGTGACCTGGTGAGCTGTCGTGCTGCCGGCCACCTATAGTGGCCTGGTGAGCTGTCGTGCTGCCGGTCACCTATAGTGGCCTGGTGAGCTGTCGTGCTGCCGGCCACCTATAGTTGTCTGGTGAGCTGTCGTGCTGCCGGCCACCTATAGTGGCCTGGTGAGCTGTCGATCTGCCGGCCACCTATAGTGGCCTGGTGAGCTGTCGTGCTGCCGGCCACCTATAGTGGCCTGGTGAGCTGTCGTGCTGCCGGTCACCTATAGTGGCCTCTTGAGCTGTCGTGCTGCCGGCCACCTATAGTTGCCTGGTGAGCTGTAGTGCTGCCGGCCACCTATAGTGGCCTGGTGAGCTGTCGTGCTGCCGGCCACCTATAGTGGCCTGGTGAGCTGTCGTGCTGCCGGCCGCCTATAGTGGCCTGGTGAGCTGTAGTGCTGCTGGCCACCTATAGTGGCCTGGTGAGCTGTCGTGCTGCCGGCCACCTATAGTGGCCTGGTGAGCTGTCGTGCTGCCGGTCACCTATAGTGGCATGGTGGGCTGCCGTGCTGCCGGCCACCTATAGTGGCCTGGTGAGCTGTCGTGCTGCCGGCCACCTATAGTGGCATGGTGAGCTGCCGTGCTGAAGGCCACCTATAGTGGCCTGGTGAGCTGCAGTGCTGCCGGCCACCTATAGTGGCCTGGTGAGCTGTCGTGCTGCCGGGCACCTATAGAGGCCTGGTGAGCTGTCGTGCTGCCGGCCACCTATAGTTGCCTGGTGAGCTGTCGTGCTGCCGGCCACCTATAGTGGCCTGGTGAGCTGTCGTGCTGCCGGCCACCTATGGTGGCCTGGTGAGCTGTCGTGCTGCCGGCCACCTATAGTGGCCTGGTGAGCTGTCGTGCTGCCGGCCACCTATAGTGGCCTGGTGAGCTGTCGTGCTGCCGGCCACCTATGGTGGCCTGGTGAGCTGTCGTGCTGCCGGCCACCTATAGTGGCCTGGTGAACTGTCATGCTGCCGGCCACCTATAGTGGCCTGGTGAGCTGTCGCGATAGCGCTCACCTATAGTGGCCTGGTGAGCTGTCGCGATACCGGTCACCTATAGTGGCCTGGTGAGCTGTCGCGATACCGGTCACCTATAGTGGCCTGGTGAGCTGTCGCGATACCGGTCACCTATAGTGGCCTGGTGAGCTGTCGCGATACCGGTCACCTATAGTGGCCTGGTGAGCTGTCGCGATACCGGTCACCTATAGTGGCCTGGTGAGCTGTCGCGATACCGGTCACCTATAGTGGCCTGGTGAGCTGTCGCGATACCGGTCACCTATAGTGGCCTGGTGAGCTGTCGCGATACCGGTCACCTATAGTGGCCTGGTGAGCTGTCGCGATACCGGTCACCTATAGTGGCCTGGTGAGCTGTCGCGATACCGGTCACCTATAGTGGCCTGGTGAGCTGTCGCGATACCGGTCACCTATAGTGGCCTGGTGAGCTGTCGCGATACCGGTCACCTATAGTGGCCTGGTGAGCTGTCGCGATACCGGTCACCTATAGTGGCCTGGTGAGCTGTCGCGATACCGGTCACCTATAGTGGCCTGGTGAGCTGTCGCGATACCGGTCACCTATAGTGGCCTGGTGAGCTGTCGCGATACCGGTCACCTATAGTGGCCTGGTGAGCTGTCGCGATACCGGTCACCTATAGTGGCCTGGTGAGCTGTCGCGATACCGGTCACCTATAGTGGCCTGGTGAGCTGTCGCGATACCGGTCACCTATAGTGGCCTGGTGAGCTGTCGCGATACCGGTCACCTATAGTGGCCTGGTGAGCTGTCACGATACCGGTCATTTATTGTGGCCCGGCGAGCTGCCGTGCTGCCGGCCACCTATAGTGTCCTGGTGAGCTGTCGTGCTGTCGTGATGCCGGCCACCTATAGTGGCTTGGTGAGCTGTCGTGCTGCCGGCCACCTATAATGGCCTGGTGAGCTGCCGTGCTGCCGGCCACCTATAGTGGCCTGGTGAGCTGTCGTGCTGCCGGCCACCTGTAGTGGCCTGGTGAGTTGTCGTGCTGCCGGCCACCTATAGTGGCCTGGTGAGCTGTCGTGCTGCCGGCCACCTATAGTGGCCTGGTGAGCTGTCGTGCTGCCGGCCACCTATAGTGGCATGGTGAGCTGCCGTGCTGCCGGCCACCTATAGTGGCCTGGTGAGCTGTCGTGCTGCCGGCCACCTATAGTGGCCTGGTGAGCTGTCGTGCTGCCGGCAACCTATAGTGGCATGGTGAGCTGCCGTGCTGCCGGCCACCTATAGTGGCCTGGTGAGCTGTCGTGCTGCCGGCCACCTATAGTGGCCTGGTGAGCTGTCGTTCTGCCGGCCACCTATAGTGGCCTGGTGAGCTGTCGTGCTGCCGGGCACCTATAGTGGCCTGGTGAGCTGTCGTGCTGCCGGTCACCTATAGTTGCCTGGTGAGCTGTCGTGCTGCCGGCCACCTATAGTGGCCTGGTGAGCTGTCGTGCTGCCGGCCACCTATGGTGGCCTGGTGAGCTGTCGTGCTGCCGCCCACCTATAGTGGCCTGGTGAGCTGTCGTGCTGCCGGCCACCTATAGTGGCCTGGTGAGCTGTCGTGCTGCCGGCCACCTATAGTGGCCTGGTGAGCTGTCGTGCTGCCGGCCACCTATGGTGGCCTGGTGAGCTGTCGTGCTGCCGGCCACCTATAGTGGCCTGGTGAACTGTCATGCTGCCGGCCACCTATAGTGGCCTGGTGAGCTGTCGCGATAGCGCTCACCTATAGTGGCCTGGTGAGCTGTCGCGATAGCGGTCACCTATAGTGGCCTGGTGAGCTGTCGCGATAGCGGTCACCTATAGTGGCCTGGTGAGCTGTCGCGATACCGGTCACCTATATTGGCCTGATGAGCTGTCGTGCTGCCGGTCACCTATAGCGGCCTGGTGAGCCGTCGCGATACCGGCCACCTATAGTGGCCTGGTGAGCTTTCGCGATACCGGTCACCTATAGTGGCCTGGTGAGCTGTCGCGATACCGGTCACCTATAGTGGCCTGGTGAGCTGTCGCGATACCGGTCACCTATAGTGGCCTGGTGAGCTGTCGCGATACCGGTCACCTATAGTGGCCTGGTGAGCTGTCGCGATACCGGTCACCTATAGTGGCCTGGTGAGCTGTCGCGATACCGGTCACCTATAGTGGCCTGGTGAGCTGTCGCGATACCGGTCACCTATAGTGGCCTGGTGAGCTGTCGCGATACCGGTCACCTATAGTGGCCTGGTGAGCTGTCGCGATACCGGTCACCTATAGTGGCCTGGTGAGCTGTCGCGATACCGGTCACCTATAGTGGCCTGGTGAGCTGTCGCGATACCGGTCACCTATAGTGGCCTGGTGAGCTGTCGCGATACCGGTCACCTATAGTGGCCTGGTGAGCTGTCGCGATACCGGTCACCTATAGTGGCCTGGTGAGCTGTCGCGATACCGGTCACCTATAGTGGCCTGGTGAGCTGTCGCGATACCGGTCACCTATAGTGGCCTGGTGAGCTGTCGCGATACCGGTCACCTATAGTGGCCTGGTGAGCTGTCGCGATACCGGTCACCTATAGTGGCCTGGTGAGCTGTCGCGATACCGGTCACCTATAGTGACCTGGTGAGCTGTCGCGATACCGGTCACCTATAGTGGCCTGGTGAGCTGTCGCGATACCGGTCACCTATAGTGGCCTGGTGAGCTGCCGCGATACCGGTCCCCTATAGTGGCCTGGTGAGCTGTCGCGATACCGGTCACCTATAGTGGCCTGGTAAGCTGTCGCGATACCGGTCACCTATAGTGGCCTGCTAAGCTGTCGCGACACCGGTCACCTATAGTGGCCTGGTGAGCTTTCGCGAAACCGGCCACCTATAGTGGCCTGGTGAGCTTTCGCGATACCGGTCACCTATAGTGGCCTGGTGAGCTTTCGCGATACCGGTCACCTATAATGGCCTGGTGAGCTGTCGCGATACCGGCCACCTATAGTGGCCTGGTGAGCTTTCGCGATACCGGTCACCTATATTCTCCTGGTGAGCTGTCGTGCTGCCGGTCACCTATAGCGGCCTGGTGAGCTGTCGCGATACCGGCCACCTATAGTGGCCTGGTGAGCTTTCGCGATACCGGTCACCTATAGTGGCCTGGTGAGCTGTCGCGATACCGGTCACCTATAGTGGCCTGGTGAGCTGTCGCGATACCGGTCACCTATAGTGGCCTGGTGAGCTGTCGCGATACCGGTCACCTATAGTGGCCTGGTGAGCTGTCGCGATACCGGTCACCTATAGTGGCCTGGTGAGCTGTCGCGATACCGGTCACCTATAGTGGCCTGGTGAGCTGTCGCGATACCGGTCACCTATAGTGGCCTGGTGAGCTGTCGCGATACCGGTCACCTATAGTGGCCTGGTGAGCTGTCGCGATACCGGTCACCTATAGTGGCCTGGTGAGCTGTCGCGATACCGGTCACCTATAGTGGCCTGGTGAGCTGTCGCGATACCGGTCACCTATAGTGGCCTGGTGAGCTGTCGCGATACCGGTCACCTATAGTGGCCTGGTGAGCTGTCGCGATACCGGTCACCTATAGTGGCCTGGTGAGCTGTCGCGATACCGGTCACCTATAGTGGCCTGGTGAGCTGTCGCGATACCGGTCACCTATAGTGGCCTGGTGAGCTGTCGCGATACCGGTCACCTATAGTGGCCTGGTGAGCTGTCGCGATACCGGTCACCTATAGTGGCCTGGTGAGCTGTCGCGATACCGGTCACCTATAGTGGCCTGGTGAGCTGTCGCGATACCGGTCACCTATAGTGGCCTGGTGAGCTGTCGCGATACCGGTCACCTATAGTGGCCTGGTGAGCTGTCGCGATACCGGTCACCTATAGTGGCCTGGTGAGCTGTCGCGATACCGGTCACCTATAGTGGCCTGGTGAGCTGTCGCGATACCGGTCACCTATAGTGGCCTGGTGAGCTGTCGCGATACCGGTCACCTATAGTGGCCTGGTGAGCTGTCGCGATACCGGTCACCTATAGTGGCCTGGTGAGCTGTCGCGATACCGGTCACCTATAGTGGCCTGGTGAGCTGTCGCGATACCGGTCACCTAAAGTGGCCTGGTGAGCTGTCGCGATACCGGTCACCTATAGTGGCCTGGTGAGCTGTCGCGATACCCGTCACCTATAGTGGCCTGCTAAGCTGTCGCGACACCGGTCACCTATAGTGGCCTGGTGAGCTTTCGCGAAACCGGCCACCTATAGTGGCCTGGTGAGCTTTCGCGATACCGGCCACCTATAGTGGCCTGGTGAGCTTTCGCGATACCGGTCACCTATAATGGCCTGGTGAGCTGTCGCGATACCGGCCACCTATAGTGGCCTGGTGAGCTTTCGCGATACCGGTCACCTATATTGGCCTGGTGAGCTGTCGTGCTGCCGGTCACCTATAGCGGCCTGGTGAGCTGTCGCGATACCGGCCACCTATAGTGGCCTGGTGAGCTGTCGTGCTGCCGGTCACCTATAGTGGCCTGGTGAGCTGTCGTGCTGCCGGCCACCTATAGTGGCCTGGTGAGCTGTCGCGATACCGGTCACCTATAGTGGCCTGGTGAGCTGTCGTGCTGCCGGCCACCTATAGTGGCCTGGTGAGCTGTCGTGCTGCCGGCCACCTATAGTGGCCTGGTGAGCTGTCGCGATACCGGTCACCTATAGTGGCCTGGTGAGCTGCCGCGATACCGGTCCCCTATAGTGGCCTGGTGAGCTGTCGCGATACCGGTCACCTATAGTGGCCTGCTAAGCTGTCGCGACACCGGTCACCTATAGTGGCCTGGTGAGCTTTCGCGAAACCGGCCACCTATAGTGGCCTGGTGAGCTTTCGCGATACCGGCCACCTATAGTGGCCTGGTGAGCTTTCGCGATACCGGTCACCTATAATGGCCTGGTGAGCTGTCGCGATACCGGCCACCTATAGTGGCCTGGTGAGCTTCCGCGATACCGGTCACCTATATTGGCCTGGTGAGCTTTCGCGATACCGGTCACCTATAGTGGCCTGGTGAGCTGTCGCGATACCGGTCACCTATAGTGGCCTGGTGAGCTGTCGCGATACCGGTCACCTATAGTGGCCTGGTGAGCTGTCGCGATACCGGTCACCTATAGTGGCCTGGTGAGCTGTCGCGATACCGGTCACCTATAGTGGCCTGGTGAGCTGTCGCGATACCGGTCACCTATAGTGGCCTGGTGAGCTGTCGCGATACCGGTCACCTATAGTGGCCTGGTGAGCTGTCGCGATACCGGTCACCTATAGTGGCCTGGTGAGCTGTCGCGATACCGGTCACCTATAGTGGCCTGGTGAGCTGTCGCGATACCGGTCACCTATAGTGGCCTGGTGAGCTGTCGCGATACCGGTCACCTATAGTGGCCTGGTGAGCTGTCGCGATACCGGTCACCTATAGTGGCCTGGTGAGCTGTCGCGATACCGGTCACCTATAGTGGCCTGGTGAGCTGTCGCGATACCGGTCACCTATAGTGGCCTGGTGAGCTGTCGCGATACCGGTCACCTATAGTGGCCTGGTGAGCTGTCGCGATACCGGTCACCTATAGTGGCCTGGTGAGCTGTCGCGATACCGGTCACCTATAGTGGCCTGGTGAGCTGTCGCGATACCGGTCACCTATAGTGGCCTGGTGAGCTGTCGCGATACCGGTCACCTATAGTGGCCTGGTGAGCTGTCGCGATACCGGTCACCTATAGTGGCCTGGTGAGCTGTCGCGATACCGGTCACCTATAGTGGCCTGGTGAGCTGTCGCGATACCGGTCACCTATAGTGGCCTGGTGAGCTGTCGCGATACCGGTCACCTATAGTGGCCTGGTGAGCTGTCGCGATACCGGTCACCTATAGTGGCCTGGTGAGCTGTCGCGATACCGGTCACCTATAGTGGCCTGGTGAGCTGTCGCGATACCGGTCACCTATAGTGGCCTGGTGAGCTGTCGCGATAGCGGTCACCTATAGTGGCCTGGTGAGCTGTCGCGATAGCGGTCACCTATAGTGGCCTGGTGAGCTGTCGCGATAGCGGTCACCTATAGTGGCCTGGTGAGCTGTCGCGATACCGGTCACCTATAGTGGCCTGGTGAGCTGTCGCGATACCCGTCACCTATAGTGGCCTGGTGAGCTGCCGCGATACCGGTCCCCTATAGTGGCCTGGTGAGCTGTCCCGCTGCCGACCACCTATAGTGGCCTGGTGAGCTGTCGTGCTGCCGGCCACCTATAGTGGCCTGGTGAGCTGTCGTGCTGCCGGTCACCTATAGTGGCCTGGTGAGCTGTCGTGCTGCCGGCCACCTATAGTTGCCTGATGAGCTGTCGTGCTGCCGGCCACCTATAGTGGCCTGGTGAGCTGTCGTGCTGCCGGCCACCTATAGTGGCCTGGTGAGCTGTCGTGCTGCCGGCCACCTATAGTGACCTGGTGAGCTGTCGTGCTGCCGGTCACCTATAGTGGCCTGGTGAGCTGTCGTGCTGCCGGCCACCTATAGTGGCCTGGTGAGCTGTCGTGCTGCCGGCCACCTATAGTGGCCTGGTGAGCTGTCGTGCTGCCGGCCACCTATAGTGGCCTGGTGAGCTGTCGTGCTGCCGGCCACCTATAGTGGCCTGGTGAGCTGTCGTGCTGCCGGCCACCTATAGTGGCCTGGTGAGCTGTCGTGCTGCCGGCCACCTATAGTGGCCTGGTGAGCTGTCGTGCTGCCGGTCACCTATAGTGGCCTGGTGAGCTGTCGTGCTGCCGACCACCTATAGTGGCCTGGTGAGCTGTCGTGCTGCCGGCCACCTATAGTGGCCTGGTGAGCTGTCGTGCTGCCGGTCACCTATAGTGGCCTGGTGAGCTGTCGTGCTGCCGGCCACCTATAGTGGCCTGGTGAGCTGTCGATCTGCCGGCCACCTATAGTGGCCTGGTGAGCTGTCGTGCTGCCGGCCACCTATAGTGGCCTGGTGAGCTGTCGTGCTGCCGGTCACCTATAGTGGCCTGGTGAGCTGTCGTGCTGCCGGCCACCTATAGTTGCCTGGTGAGCTGTCGTGCTGCCGGCCACCTATAGTGGCCTGGTGAGCTGTCGTGCTGCCGGCCACCTATAGTGGCCTGGTGAGCTGTCGTGCTGCCGGCCACCTATAATGGCCTGGTGAGCTGTAGTGCTGCTGGCCACCTATAGTGGCCTGGTGAGCTGTCGTGCTGCCGGCCACCTATAGTGGCCTGGTGAGCTGTCGTGCTGCCGGTCACCTATAGTGGCATGGTGGGCTGCCGTGCTGCCGGCCACCTATAGTGGCCTGGTGAGCTGTCGTGCTGCCGGCCACCTATAGTGGCATGGTGAGCTGCCGTGCTGAAGGCCACCTATAGTGGCCTGGTGAGCTGCCGTGCTGCAGGCCACCTATAGTGGCCTGGTGAGCTGTCGTGCTGCCGGCCACCTATAGTGGCCTGGTGAGCTGTCGTGCTGCCGGCCACCTATAGTTGCCTGGTGAGCTGTCGTGCTGCCGGCCACCTATAGTGGCCTGGTGAGCTGTCGTGCTGCCGGCCACCTATGGTGGCCTGGTGAGCTGTCGTGCTGCCGGCCACCTATAGTGGCCTGGTGAGCTTTCGTGCTGCCGGCCACCTATAGTGGCCTGGTGAGCTGTCGTGCTGCCGGCCACCTATGGTGGCCTGGTGAGCTGTCGTGCTGCCGGCCACCTATAGTGGCCTGGTGAACTGTCATGCTGCCGGCCACCTATAGTGGCCTGGTGAGCTGTCGCGATAGCGCTCACCTATAGTGGCCTGGTGAGCTGTCGCGATAGCGGTCACCTATAGTGGCCTGGTGAGCTGTCGCGATACCGGTCACCTATAGTGGCCTGGTCAGCTGTCGCGATGCCGGTCACCTATAGTGGCCTGGTGAGCTGTCGCGATACCGGTCACCTATAGTGGCCTGGTCAGCTGTCGCGATGCCGGTCACCTATAGTGGCCTGGTGAGCTGTCGCGATACCGGTCACCTATAGTGGCCTGGTGAGCTGTCGCGATACCGGTCACCTATAGTGGCCTGGTGAGCTGTCGCGATACCGGTCACCTATAGTGGCCTGGTGAGCTGTCGCGATACCGGTCACCTATAGTGGCCTGGTGAGCTGTCGCGATACCGGTCACCTATAGTGGCCTGGTGAGCTGTCGCGATACCGGTCACCTATAGTGGCATGGTGAGCTGTCGCGATACCGGTCACCTATAGTGGCCTGGTGAGCTGTCGCGATACCAGTCACCTATAGTGGCCTGGTGAGCTGTCGTGCTGCCGGCCACCTATAGTGGCCTGGTGAGCTGTCGCGATACCGGTCACCTATAGTGGCCTGGTGAGCTGTCGTGCTGCCGGCCACCTATAGTGGCCTGGTGAGCTGTCGTGCTGCCGGCCACCTATAGTGGCCTGGTGAGCTGTCGTGCTGCCGGCCACCTATAGTGGCCTGGTGAGCTGTCGCGATACCGGTCACCTATAGTGGCCTGGTGAGCTGCCGCGATACCGGTCCCCTATAGTGGCCTGGTGAGCTGTCGCGATACCGGTCACCTATAGTGGCCTGCTAAGCTGTCGCGACACCGGTCACCTATAGTGGCCTGGTGAGCTTTCGCGAAACCGGCCACCTATAGTGGCCTGGTGAGCTTTCGCGATACCGGCCACCTATAGTGGCCTGGTGAGCTTTCGCGATACCGGTCACCTATAATGGCCTGGTGAGCTGTCGCGATACCGGCCACCTATAGTGGCCTGGTGAGCTTTCGCGATACCGGTCACCTATATTGGCCTGGTGAGCTTTCGCGATACCGGTCACCTATAGTGGCCTGGTGAGCTGTCGCGATACCGGTCACCTATAGTGGCCTGGTGAGCTGTCGCGATACCGGTCACCTATAGTGGCCTGGTGAGCTGTCGCGATACCGGTCACCTATAGTGGCCTGGTGAGCTGTCGCGATACCGGTCACCTATAGTGGCCTGGTGAGCTGTCGCGATACCGGTCACCTATAGTGGCCTGGTGAGCTGTCGCGATACCGGTCACCTATAGTGGCCTGGTGAGCTGTCGCGATACCGGTCACCTATAGTGGCCTGGTGAGCTGTCGCGATACCGGTCACCTATAGTGGCCTGGTGAGCTGTCGCGATACCGGTCACCTATAGTGGCCTGGTGAGCTGTCGCGATACCGGTCACCTATAGTGGCCTGGTGAGCTGTCGCGATACCGGTCACCTATAGTGGCCTGGTGAGCTGTCGCGATACCGGTCACCTATAGTGGCCTGGTGAGCTGTCGCGATACCGGTCACCTATAGTGGCCTGGTGAGCTGTCGCGATACCGGTCACCTATAGTGGCATGGTGAGCTGTCGCGATACCGGTCACCTATAGTGGCCTGGTGAGCTGTCGCGATACCGGTCACCTATAGTGGCCTGGTGAGCTGTCGCGATACCGGTCACCTATAGTGGCCTGGTGAGCTGTCGCGATACCGGTCACCTATAGTGGCCTGGTGAGCTGTCGCGATACCGGTCACCTATAGTGGCCTGGTGAGCTGTCGCGATACCGGTCACCTATAGTGGCCTGGTGAGCTGTCGCGATACCGGTCACCTATAGTGGCCTGGTGAGCTGTCGCGATACCGGTCACCTATAGTGGCCTGGTGAGCTGTCGCGATACCGGTCACCTATAGTGGCCTGGTGAGCTGTCGCGATACCGGTCACCTATAGTGGCCTGGTGAGCTGTCGCGATACCGGTCACCTATAGTGGCCTGGTGAGCTGTCGCGATACCGGTCACCTATAGTGGCCTGGTGAGCTGTCGCGATACCGGTCACCTATAGTGGCCTGGTGAGCTGTCGCGATACCGGTCACCTATAGTGGCCTGGTGAGCTGTCGCGATACCCGTCACCTATAGTGGCCTGGTGAGCTGCCGCGATACCGGTCCCCTATAGTGGCCTGGTGAGCTGTCCCGCTGCCGACCACCTATAGTGGCCTGGTGAGCTGTCGTGCTGCCGGCCACCTATAGTGGCCTGGTGAGCTGTCGTGCTGCCGGTCACCTATAGTGGCCTGGTGAGCTGTCGTGCTGCCGGCCACCTACAGTTGCCTGATGAGCTGTCGTGCTGCCGGCCACCTATAGTGGCCTGGTGAGCTGTCGTGCTGCCGGCCACCTATAGTGGCCTGGTGAGCTGTCGTGCTGCCGGCCACCTATAGTGACCTGGTGAGCTGTCGTGCTGCCGGTCACCTATAGTGGCCTGGTGAGCTGTCGTGCTGCCGGCCACCTATAGTGGCCTGGTGAGCTGTCGTGCTGCCGGCCACCTATAGTGGCCTGGTGAGCTGTCGTGCTGCCGGCCACCTATAGTGGCCTGGTGAGCTGTCGTGCTGCCGGCCACCTATAGTGGCCTGGTGAGCTGTCGTGCTGCCGGTCACCTATAGTGGCCTGGTGAGCTGTCGTGCTGCCGGCCACCTATAGTGGCCTGGTGAGCTGTCGTGCTGCCGGCCACCTATAGTGGCCTGGTGAGCTGTCGTGCTGCCGGCCACCTATAGTGGCCTGGTGAGCTGTCGTGCTGCCGGTCACCTATAGTGGCCTGGTGAGCTGTCGTGCTGCCGGCCACCTATAGTTGTCTGGTGAGCTGTCGTGCTGCCGGCCACCTATAGTGGCCTGGTGAGCTGTCGATCTGCCGGCCACCTATAGTGGCCTGGTGAGCTGTCGTGCTGCCGGCCACCTATAGTGGCCTGGTGAGCTGTCGTGCTGCCGGTCACCTATAGTGGCCTGGTGAGCTGTCGTGCTGCCGGCCGCCTATAGTTGCCTGGTGAGCTGTCGTGCTGCCGGCCACCTATAGTGGCCTGGTGAGCTGTCGTGCTGCCGGCCACCTATAGTGGCCTGGTGAGCTGTCGTGCTGCCGGCCACCTATAGTGGCCTGGTGAGCTGTAGTGCTGCTGGCCACCTATAGTGGCCTGGTGAGCTGTCGTGCTGCCGGCCACCTATAGTGGCCTGGTGAGCTGTCGTGCTGCCGGTCGCCTATAGTGGCATGGTGGGCTGCCGTGCTGCCGGCCACCTATAGTGGCCTGGTGAGCTGTCGTGCTGCCGGCCACCTATAGTGGCATGGTGAGCTGCCGTGCTGAAGGCCACCTATAGTGGCCTGGTGAGCTGCCGTGCTGCAGGCCACCTATAGTGGCCTGGTGAGCTGTCGTGCTGCCGGCCACCTATAGTGGCCTGGTGAGCTGTCGTGCTGCCGGCCACCTATAGTTGCCTGGTGAGCTGTCGTGCTGCCGGCCACCTATAGTGGCCTGGTGAGCTGTCGTGCTGCCGGCCACCTATGGTGGCCTGGTGAGCTTTCGTGCTGCCGGCCACCTATAGTGGCCTGGTGAGCTGTCGTGCTGCCGGCCACCTATAGTGGCCTGGTGAGCTGTCGTGCTGCTGGCCACCTATGGTGGCCTGGTGAGCTGTCGTGCTGCCGGCCACCTATAGTGGCCTGGTGAACTGTCATGCTGCCGGCCACCTATAGTGGCCTGGTGAGCTGTCGCGATAGCGCTCACCTATAGTGGTCTGGTGAGCTGTCGCGATAGCGGTCACCTATAGTGGCCTGGTGAGCTGTCGCGATACCGGTCACCTATAGTGGCCTGGTCAGCTGTCGCGATGCCGGTCACCTATAGTGGCCTGGTGAGCTGTCGCGATACCGGTCACCTATAGTGGCCTGGTCAGCTGTCGCGATACCGGTCATCTATAGTGGCCTGGTGAGCTGTCGCGATACCGGCCACCCATAGTGGCCTGGTGAGCAGTCGTGCTGCCGACCACCTATAGTGGCCTGGTGAGCTGTCGTGCTGCCGGCCACCTATAGTTTACCTGGTGAGCTGTCGTGCTGCCGGCCACCTATAGTGGCCTGGTGAGCTGTCGTGCTGCCGGCCACCTATAGTGGCCTGGTGAGCTGTCGTGCAGACGGCCACCTATAGTGGCTTGGTGAGCCGTCGCGATACCGGCCACCTATAGTGGCCTGGTGAGCTGTCGCGATACCGGTCACCTATAGTGGCCTGGTGAGCTGTCGCGATACCGGTCACCTATAGTGGCCTGGTGAGCTGTCGCGATACCGGTCACCTATAGTGGCCTGGTGAGCTGTCGCGATACCGGTCACCTATAGTGGCCTGGTGAGCTGTCGCGATACCGGTCACCTATAGTGGCCTGGTGAGCTGTCGCGATACCGGTCACCTATAGTGGCCTGGTGAGCTGTCGCGATACCGGTCACCTATAGTGGCATGGTGAGCTGTCGCGATACCGGTCACCTATAGTGGCCTGGTGAGCTGTCGCGATACCGGTCACCTATAGTGGCCTGGTGAGCTGTCGCGATACCGGTCACCTATAGTGGCCTGGTGAGCTGTCGCGATACCGGTCACCTATAGTGGCCTGGTGAGCTGTCGCGATACCGGTCACCTATAGTGGCCTGGTGAGCTGTCGCGATACCGGTCACCTATAGTGGCCTGGTGAGCTGTCGCGATACCGGTCACCTATAGTGGCCTGGTGAGCTGTCGCGATACCCGTCACCTATAGTGGCCTGGTGAGCTGTCGCGATACCGGTCACCTATAGTGGCCTGGTGAGCTGCCGCGATACCCGTCACCTATAGTGGCCTGGTGAGCTGCCGCGATACCGGTCACCTATAGTGGCCTGGTGAGCTGTCGCGATACCGGTCACCTATAGTGGCCTGGTGAGCTGTCGCGATACCGGTCACCTATAGTGGCCTGGTGAGCTGTCGCGATACCGGTCACCTATAGTGGCCTGGTGAGCTGTCGCGATACCGGTCACCTATAGTGGCCTGGTGAGCTGTCGCGATACCGGTCACCTATAGTGGCCTGGTGAGTTGTCGCGATACCGGTCACCTATAGTGGCCTGGTGAGCTGTCGCGATACCGGTCACCTATAGTGGCCTGGTGAGCTGTCGCGATACCGGTCACCTATAGTGGCCTGGTGAGCTGTCGCGATACCGGTCACCTATAGTGGCCTGGTGAGCTGTCGCGATACCGGTCACCTATAGTGGCCTGGTGAGCTGTCGCGATACCGGTCACCTATAGTGGCCTGGTGAGCTGTCGCGATACCGGTCACCTATAGTGGCCTGGTGAGCTGTCGCGATACCGGTCACCTATAGTGGCCTGGTGAGCTGTCGCGATACCGGTCACCTATAGTGGCCTGGTGAGCTGTCGCGATACCGGTCACCTATAGTGGCCTGGTGAGCTGTCGCGATTCCGGTCACCTATAGTGGCCTGGTGAGCTGTCGCGATACCGGTCACCTATAGTGGCCTGGTGAGCTGTCGCGATACCGGTCACCTATAGTGGCCTGGTGAGCTGTCGCGATACCGGTCACCTATAGTGGCCTGGTGAGCTGTCGCGATACCGGTCACCTATAGTGGCCTGGTGAGCTGTCGCGATACCGGTCACCTATAGTGGCCTGGTGAGCTGTCGCGATACCGGTCACCTATAGTGGCCTGGTGAGCTGTCGCGATACCGGTCACCTATAGTGGCCTGGTGAGCTGTCGCGATACCGGTCACCTATAGTGGCCTGGTGAGCTGTCGCGATACCGGTCACCTATAGTGGCCTGGTGAGCTGTCGCGATACCGGTCACCTATAGTGGCCTGGTGAGCTGTCGCGATACCGGTCACCTATAGTGGCCTGGTGAGCTGTCGCGGTACCGGTCACCTATAGTGGCCTGGTGAGCTGTCGCGATACCGGTCACCTATAGTGGCCTGGTGAGCTGTCGCGATACCGGTCACCTATAGTGGCCTGGTGAGCTGCCGCGATACCGGTCACCTATAGTGGCCTGGTGAGCTGTCGCGATACCGGTCACCTATAGTGGCCTGGTGAGCTGCCGCGATACCGGTCCCCTATAGTGGCCTGGTGAGCTGTCGCGATACCGGTCACCTATAGTGGCCTGGTAAGCTGCCGCGATACCGGTCCCCTATAGTGGCCTGGTGAGCTGTCGCGATACCGGTCACCTATAGTGGCCTGGTAAGCTGCCGCGATACCGGTCCCCTATAGTGGCCTGGTGAGCTGTCGCGACACCGGTCACCTATAGTGGCCTGGTAAGCTGTCGCGATACCGGTCACCTATAGTGGCCTGGTGAGCTGTCGCGACACCGGTCACCTATAGTGGCCTGGTAAGCTGTCGCGATACCGGTCACCTATAGTGGCCTGCTAAGCTGTCGCGACACCGGTCACCTATAGTGGCCTGGTGAGCTTTCGCGATACCGGTCACCTATAGTGGCCTGGTGAGCTGTCGCGATACCGGTCACCTATAGTGGCCTGGTGAGCTGTCGCGATACCGGTCACCTATAGTGGCCTGGTGAGCTCTCGCGATACCGGTCACCTATAGTGGCCTGGTGAGCTGTCG
Source organism: Eumerus sabulonum (assembly GCA_951905685.1). Taxonomy (NCBI): domain Eukaryota; kingdom Metazoa; phylum Arthropoda; class Insecta; order Diptera; family Syrphidae; genus Eumerus; species Eumerus sabulonum. Next base: position 2,785,681 of record OX645065.1, read on the forward strand.
CGATACCGGTCACCTATAGTGGCCTGGTGAGCTGTCGCGATACCGGTCACCTATAGTGGCCTGGTGAGCTGTCGCGATACCGGTCACCTATAGTGGCCTGGTGAGCTGTCGCGATACCGGTCACCTATAGTGGCCTGGTGAGCTGTCGCGATACCGGTCACCTATAGTGGCCTGGTGAGCTGTCGCGATACCGGTCACCTATAGTGGCCTGGTGAGCTGTCGCGATACCGGTCACCTATAGTGGCCTGGTGAGCTGTCGCGATACCGGTCACCTATAGTGGCATGGTGAGCTGTCGCGATACCGGTCACCTATAGTGGCCTGGTGAGCTGTCGCGATACCGGTCACCTATAGTGGCCTGGTGAGCTGTCGCGATACCGGTCACCTATAGTGGCCTGGTGAGCTGTCGCGATACCGGTCACCTATAGTGGCCTGGTGAGCTGTCGCGATACCGGTCACCTATAGTGGCCTGGTGAGCTGTCGCGATACCGGTCACCTATAGTGGCCTGGTGAGCTGTCGCGATACCGGTCACCTATAGTGGCCTGGTGAGCTGTCGCGATACCGGTCACCTATAGTGGCCTGGTGAGCTGTCGCGATACCGGTCACCTATAGTGGCCTGGTGAGCTGTCGCGATACCGGTCACCTATAGTGGCCTGGTGAGCTGTCGCGATACCGGTCACCTATAGTGGCCTGGTGAGCTGTCGCGATACCGGTCACCTATAGTGGCCTGGTGAGCTGTCGCGATACCGGTCACCTATAGTGGCCTGGTGAGCTGCCGCGATACCCGTCACCTATAGTGGCCTGGTGAGCTGTCGCGATACCGGTCACCTATAGTGGCCTGGTGAGCTGCCGCGATACCCGTCACCTATAGTGGCCTGGTGAGCTGCCGCGATACCGGTCACCTATAGTGGCCTGGTGAGCTGTCGCGATACCCGTCACCTATAGTGGCCTGGTGAGCTGCCGCGATACCGGTCACCTATAGTGGCCTGGTGAGCTGTCGCGATACCGGTCACCTATAGTGGCCTGGTGAGCTGTCGCGATACCGGTCACCTATAGTGGCCTGGTGAGCTGTCGCGATACCGGTCACCTATAGTGGCCTGGTGAGCTGTCGCGATACCGGTCACCTATAGTGGCCTGGTGAGCTGTCGCGATACCGGTCACCTATAGTGGCCTGGTGAGCTGTCGCGATACCGGTCACCTATAGTGGCCTGGTGAGCTGTCGCGATACCGGTCACCTATAGTGGCCTGGTGAGCTGTCGCGATACCGGTCACCTATAGTGGCCTGGTGAGCTGTCGCGATACCGGTCACCTATAGTGGCCTGGTGAGCTGTCGCGATACCGGTCACCTATAGTGGCCTGGTGAGCTGTCGCGATACCGGTCACCTATAGTGGCCTGGTGAGCTGTCGCGATACCGGTCACCTATAGTGGCCTGGTGAGCTGTCGCGATACCGGTCACCTATAGTGGCCTGGTGAGCTGTCGCGATACCGGTCACCTATAGTGGCCTGGTGAGCTGTCGCGATACCGGTCACCTATAGTGGCCTTGTGAGCTCTCGCGATACCGGTCACCTATAGTGGCCTGGTGAGCTCTCGCGATACCGGTCACCTATAGTATCCTGGTGAGCTGTCGCGATACCGGTCACCTATAGTGGCCTGGTGAGCTGTCGCGATACCGGTCACCTATAGTGGCCTGGTGAGCTGTCGCGATACCGGTCACATATTGTGGCCTGGTGAGCTGTCGCGATACCGGTCACCTATAGTGGCCTGGTGAGCTGCCGCGATACCGGTCACCTATAGTGGCCTGGTGAGCTGTCGCGATACCGGTCACCTATAGTGGCCTGGTGAGCTGCCGCGATACCGGTCCCCTATAGTGGCCTGGTGAGCTGTCGCGATACCGGTCACCTATAGTGGCCTGGTAAGCTGCCGCGATACCGGTCCCCTATAGTGGCCTGGTGAGCTGTCGCGATAGCGGTCACCTATAGTGGCCTGGTAAGCTGTCGCGATACCGGTCACCTATAGTGGCCTGCTAAGCTGTCGCGACACCGGTCACCTATAGTGGCCTGGTGAGCTTTCGCGATACCGGTCACCTATAGTGGCCTGGTGAGCTGTCGCGATACCGGTCACCTATAGTGGCCTGGTGAGCTGTCGTGCTGCCGGCCACCTATAGTGACCTGGTGAGCTGTCGTGCTGCCGTGCACCTATAGTGGCCTGGTGAGCTGTCGTGCTGCCGGCCACCTATAGTGGCCTGGTGAGCTGTCGTGCTGCCGGCCACCTATAGTGGCCTGGTGAGCTGTCGTGCTGCCGGCCACCTATAGTGGCCTGGTGAGCTGTCGTGCTGCCGGCCACCTATAGTGGCCTGGTGAGCTGTCGTGCTGCCGGCCACCTATAGTTGCCTGGTGAACTGTCGTGCTGCCGGCCACCTAAAGTGGCCTGGTGAGCTGTCGTGCTGCCGGCCACCCATAGTGGCCTGGTGAGCTGTCGTGCTGCCGGCCACCTATAGTGACCTGGTGAGCTGTCGTGCTGCCGGTCACCTATAGTGGCCTGGTGAGCTGTCGTGCTGCCGGCCACCTATAGTGGCCTGGTGAGCTGTCGTGCTGCCGGCCACCTATAGTGGCCTGGTGAGCTGTCGTGCTGCCGGCCACCTATAGTGGCCTGGTGAGCTGCCGTGCTGCCGGCCACTTATGGTAACCTGGTGAACTGTCGCGATACCGGTCACCTATAGTGGCCTGGTGAGCTGTCGCGATACCGGTCACCTATAGTGGCCTGGTGAGCTGTCGCGATACCGGTCACCTATAGTGGCCTGGTGAGCTGTCGCGATACCGGTCACCTATAGTGGCCTGGTGAGCTGTCGCGATACCGGTCACCTATAGTGGCCTGGTGAGCTGTCGCGATACCGGTCACCTATAGTGGCCTGGTGAGCTGTCGCGATACCGGTCACCTATAGTGGCCTGGTGAGCTGTCGCGATACCGGTCACCTATAGTGGCCTGGTGAGCTGTCGCGATACCGGTCACCTATAGTGGCCTGGTGAGCTGTCGCGATACCGGTCACCTATAGTGGCCTGGTGAGCTGTCGCGATACCGGTCACCTATAGTGGCCTGGTGAGCTGTCGCGATACCGGTCACCTATAGTGGCCTGGTGAGCTGTCGCGATACCGGTCACCTATAGTGGCCTGGTGAGCTGTCGCGATACCGGTCACCTATAGTGGCCTGGTGAGCTGTCGCGATACCGGTCACCTATAGTGGCCTGGTGAGCTGTCGCGATACCGGTCACCTATAGTGGCCTGGTGAGCTGTCGCGATACCGGTCACCTATAGTGGCCTGGTGAGCTGTCGCGATACCGGTCACCTATAGTGGCCTGGTGAGCTGTCGCGATACCGGTCACCTATAGTGGCCTGGTGAGCTGTCGCGATAGTGGTCACCTACAGTGGCCTGGTGAGCTGTCGTGCTGCCGGCCACCTATAGTGGCCTGGTGAGCTGTCGCGATAGTGGTCACCTACAGTGGCCTGGTGAGCTGTCGTGCTGCCGGCCACCTATAGTGGCCTGGTGAGCTGTCGTGCTGCCGGCCACCTATAGTGGCCTGGTGAGCTGTCGTGCTGCCGGCCACCTATAGTGGCCTGGTGAGCTGTCGTGCTGCCGGCCACCTATAGTGGCATGGTGAGCTGCCGTGCTGCCGCCCACCTATAGTGGCCTGGTGAGCTGAAGTGCTGCCGGCCACCTATAGTGGCATGGTGAGCTGCCGTGCTGCCGGTCACCTATAGTGGCCTGGTGAGCTGTCGCGATACCGGTCACCTATAGTGGCCTGGTGAGCTGTCGTGCTGCCGGTCACCTATAGTGGCCTGGTGAGCTGTCGTGCTACCGGCCACCTATAGTGGCCTGGTGAGCTGTCGCGATACCGGTCGCCTATAGTGGCCTGGTGAGCTGTCGCGATACCGGTCACCTATAGTGGCCTAGTGAGCTGTCGCGATACCGGTCACCTATAGTGGCCTGGTGAGCTGTGGCGATACCGGTCACCTATAGTGGCCTGGTGAGCTGTCGCGATACCAGTCACCTATAGTGGCCTGGTGAGCTGTCGCGATACTGGTCACCTATAATGGCCTGGTGAGCTGTCGCGATACCGGTCACCTATAGTGGCCTGGTGAGCTGTCGCGATACCGGTCACCTATAGTGGCCTGGTGAGCTGTCGCGATACCGGTCACCTATAGTGGCCTGGTGAGCTGTCGCGATACCGGTCACCTATTGTGGCCTGGTGAGCTGTCGCGATACCGGTCACCTATAGTGGCCTGGTGAGCTGTCGCGATACCGGTCACCTATAGTGGCCTGGTGAGCTGTCGCGATACCGGTCACCTATAGTGGCCTGGTGAGCTGTCGCGATACCGGTCACCTATAGTGGCCTGGTGAGCTGTCGCGATACCGGTCACCTATAGTGGCCTGGTGAGCTGTCGCGATACCGGTCACCTATAGTGGCCTGGTGAGCTGTCGCGATACCGGTCACCTATAGTGGCCTGGTGAGCTGTCGCGATACCGGTCACCTATAGTGGCCTGGTGAGCTGTCGCGATACCGGTCACCTATAGTGGCCTGGTGAGCTGTCGCGATACCGGTCACCTATAGTGGCCTGGTGAGCTGTCGCGATACCGGTCACCTATAGTGGCCTGGTGAGCTGTCGCGATACCGGTCACCTATAGTGGCCTGGTGAGCTGTCGCGATACCGGTCACCTATAGTGGCCTGGTGAGCTGTCGCGATACCGGTCACCTATAGTGGCCTGGTGAGCTGTCGCGATACCGGTCACCTATAGTGGCCTGGTGAGCTGTCGCGATACCGGTCACCTATAGTGGCCTGGTGAGCTGTCGCGATACCGGTCACCTATAGTGGCCTGGTGAGCTGTCGCGATACCGGTCACCTATAGTGGCCTGGTGAGCTGTCGCGATACCGGTCACCTATAGTGGCCTGGTGAGCTGTCGCGATACCGGTCACCTATAGTGGCCTGGTGAGCTGTCGCGATACCGGTCACCTATAGTGGCCTGGTGAGCTGTCGCGATACCGGTCACCTATAGTGGCCTGGTGAGCTGTCGCGATACCGGTCACCTATAGTGGCCTGGTGAGCTGTCGCGATACCGGTCACCTATAGTGGCCTGGTGAGCTGTCGCGATACCGGTCACCTATAGTGGCCTGGTGAGCTGTCGCGATACCGGTCACCTATAGTGGCCTGGTGAGCTGTCGCGATACCGGTCACCTATAGTGGCCTGGTGAGCTGTCGCGGTACCGGTCACCTATAGTGGCCTGGTGAGCTGTCGCGGTACCGGTCACCTATAGTGGCCTGGTGAGCTGTCGCGATACCGGTCACCTATAGTGGCCTGGTGAGCTGTCGCGATACCGGTCACCTATAGTGGCCTGGTGAGCTGTCGCGATACCGGTCACCTATAGTGGCCTGGTGAGCTGTCGCGATACCGGTCACCTATAGTGGCCTGGTGAGCTGTCGCGATACCGGTCACCTATAGTGGCCTGGTGAGCTGTCGCGATACCGGTCACCTATAGTGGCCTGGTGAGCTGTCGCGATACCGGTCACCTATAGTGGCCTGGTGAGCTGTCGCGATACCGGTCACCTATAGTGGCCTGGTGAGCTGTCGCGATACCGGTCACCTATAGTGGTCTGGTGAGCTGTCGCGATACCGGTCACCTATAGTGGTCTGGTGAGCTGTCGCGATACCGGTCACCTATAGTGGCCTGGTGAGCTGTCGCGATACCGGTCACCTATAGTGGCCTGGTGAGCTGTCGCGATACCGGTCACCTATAGTGGTCTGGTGAGCTGTCGCGATACCGGTCACCTATAGTGGCCTGGTGAGCTGTCGCGATACCGGTCACCTATAGTGGCCTGGTGAGCTGTCGCGATACCGGTCACCTATAGTGGCCTGGTGAGCTGTCGCGATACCGGTCACCTATAGTGGCCTGGTGAGCTGTCGCGATACCGGTCACCTATAGTGGCCTGGTGAGCTGTCGCGATACCGGTCACCTATAGTGGCCTGGTGAGCTGTCGCGATACCGGTCACCTATAGTGGCCTGGTGAGCTGTCGCGATACCGGTCACCTATAGTGGCCTGGTGAGCTGTCGCGATACCGGTCACCTATAGTGGCCTGGTGAGCTGTCGCGATACCGGTCACCTATAGTGGCCTGGTGAGCTGTCGCGATACCGGTCACCTATAGTGGCCTGGTGAGCTGTCGCGATACCGGTCACCTATAGTGGCCTGGTGAGCTGTCGCGATACCGGCCACCTATAGTGGCCTGGTGAGCTGTCGCGATACCGGTCACCTATAGTGGCCTGGTGAGCTGTCGCGATACCGGTCACCTATAGTGGCCTGGTGAGCTGTCGCGATACCGGTCACCTATAGTGGCCTGGTGAGCTGTCGCGATACCGGTCACCTATAGTGGCCTGGTGAGCTGTCGCGATACCGGTCACCTATAGTGGCCTGGTGAGCTGTCGCGATACCGGTCACCTATAGTGGCCTGGTGAGCTGTCGCGATACCGGTCACCTATAGTGGCCTGGTGAGCTGTCGCGATACCGGTCACCTATAGTGGCCTGGTGAGCTGTCGCGATACCGGTCACCTATAGTGGCCTGGTGAGCTGTCGTGCTGCCGGCCACCTATAGTGGCCTGGTGAGCTGTCGCGATACCGGTCACCTATAGTGGCCTGGTGAGCTGTCGTGCTGCCGGCCACCTATAGTGGCCTGGTGAGCTGCCGTGCTGCCGCCCACCTATAGTGGCCTGGTGAGCTGCCGTGCTGCCGCCCACCTATAGTGGCCTGGTGAGCTGTCGTGCTGCCGCCCACCTATAGTGGCATGGTGAGCTGCCGTGCTGCCGGCCACCTATAGTGGCATGGTGAGCTGTCGCGATACCGGTCACCTATAGTGGCCTGGTGAGCTGTCGCGATACCGGTCACCTATAGTGGCCTGGTGAGCTGTCGCGCTGCCGGTCACCTATAGTGGCCTGGTGAGCTGTCGCGATACCGGTCACCTATAGTGGCCTGGTGAGCTGTCGCGCTGCCGGTCACCTATAGTGGCCTGGTGAGCTGTCGCGATACCGGTCACCTATAGTGGCCTGGTGAGCTGTCGCGCTGCCGGTCACCTATAGTGGCCTGGTGAGCTGTCGCGATACCGGTCACCTATAGTGGCCTGGTGAGCTGTCGCGATACCGGTCACCTATAGTGGCCTGGTGAGCTGTCGCGATACCGGTCACCTATAGTGGCCTGGTGAGCTGTCGCGATACCGGTCACCTATAGTGGCCTGGTGAGCTGTCGCGATAGTGGTCACCTACAGTGGCCTGGTGAGCTGTCGTGCTGCCGGCCACCTATAGTGGCCTGGTGAGCTGTCGTGCTGCCGGCCACCTATAGTGGCCTGGTGAGCTGTCGTGCTGCCGGCCACCTATAGTGGCCTGGTGAGCTGTCGTGCTGCCGGCCACCTATAGTGGCATGGTGAGCTGCCGTGCTGCCGCCCACCTATAGTGGCCTGGTGAGCTGAAGTGCTGCCGGCCACCTATAGTGGCATGGTGAGCTGCCGTGCTGCCGGTCACCTATAGTGGCCTGGTGAGCTGTCGCGATACCGGTCACCTATAGTGGCCTGGTGAGCTGTCGTGCTGCCGGTCACCTATAGTGGCCTGGTGAGCTGTCGTGCTACCGGCCACCTATAGTGGCCTGGTGAGCTGTCGCGATACCGGTCGCCTATAGTGGCCTGGTGAGCTGTCGCGATACCGGTCACCTATAGTGGCCTAGTGAGCTGTCGCGATACCGGTCACCTATAGTGGCCTGGTGAGCTGTGGCGATACCGGTCACCTATAGTGGCCTGGTGAGCTGTCGCGATACCAGTCACCTATAGTGGCCTGGTGAGCTGTCGCGATACCGGTCACCTATAGTGGCCTGGTGAGCTGTCGCGATACCGGTCACCTATAGTGGCCTGGTGAGCTGTCGCGATACCGGTCACCTATAGTGGCCTGGTGAGCTGTCGCGATACCGGTCACCTATAGTGGCCTGGTGAGCTGTCGCGATACCGGTCACCTATAGTGGCCTGGTGAGCTGTCGCGATACCGGTCACCTATAGTGGCCTGGTGAGCTGTCGCGATACCGGTCACCTATAGTGGCCTGGTGAGCTGTCGCGATACCGGTCACCTATAGTGGCCTGGTGAGCTGTCGCGATACCGGTCACCTATAGTGGCCTGGTGAGCTGTCGCGATACCGGTCACCTATAGTGGCCTGGTGAGCTGTCGCGATACCGGTCACCTATAGTGGCCTGGTGAGCTGTCGCGATACCGGTCACCTATAGTGGCCTGGTGAGCTGTCGCGATACCGGTCACCTATAGTGGCCTGGTGAGCTGTCGCGATACCGGTCACCTATAGTGGCCTGGTGAGCTGTCGCGATACCGGTCACCTATAGTGGCCTGGTGAGCTGTCGCGATACCGGTCACCTATAGTGGCCTGGTGAGCTGTCGCGATACCGGTCACCTATAGTGGCCTGGTGAGCTGTCGCGATACCGGTCACCTATAGTGGCCTGGTGAGCTGTCGCGATACCGGTCACCTATAGTGGCCTGGTGAGCTGTCGCGATACCGGTCACCTATAGTGGCCTGGTGAGCTGTCGCGATACCGGTCACCTATAGTGGCCTGGTGAGCTGTCGCGATACCGGTCACCTATAGTGGCCTGGTGAGCTGTCGCGATACCGGTCACCTATAGTGGCCTGGTGAGCTGTCGCGATACCGGTCACCTATAGTGGCCTGGTGAGCTGTCGCGATACCGGTCACCTATAGTGGCCTGGTGAGCTGTCGCGATACCGGTCACCTATAGTGGCCTGGTGAGCTGTCGCGATACCGGTCACCTATAGTGGCCTGGTGAGCTGTCGCGGTACCGGTCACCTATAGTGGCCTGGTGAGCTGTCGCGGTACCGGTCACCTATAGTGGCCTGGTGAGCTGTCGCGATACCGGTCACCTATAGTGGCCTGGTGAGCTGTCGCGATACCGGTCACCTATAGTGGCCTGGTGAGCTGTCGCGATACCGGTCACCTATAGTGGCCTGGTGAGCTGTCGCGATACCGGTCACCTATAGTGGCCTGGTGAGCTGTCGCGATACCGGTCACCTATAGTGGCCTGGTGAGCTGTCGCGATACCGGTCACCTATAGTGGCCTGGTGAGCTGTCGCGATACCGGTCACCTATAGTGGCCTGGTGAGCTGTCGCGATACCGGTCACCTATAGTGGCCTGGTGAGCTGTCGCGATACCGGTCACCTATAGTGGCCTGGTGAGCTGTCGCGATACCGGTCACCTATAGTGGCCTGGTGAGCTGTCGCGATACCGGTCACCTATAGTGGCCTGGTGAGCTGTCGCGATACCGGTCACCTATAGTGGCCTGGTGAGCTGTCGCGATACCGGTCACCTATAGTGGCCTGGTGAGCTGTCGCGATACCGGTCACCTATAGTGGTCTGGTGAGCTGTCGCGATACCGGTCACCTATAGTGGTCTGGTGAGCTGTCGCGATACCGGTCACCTATAGTGGTCTGGTGAGCTGTCGCGATACCGGTCACCTATAGTGGCCTGGTGAGCTGTCGCGATACCGGTCACCTATAGTGGCCTGGTGAGCTGTCGCGATACCGGTCACCTATAGTGGCCTGGTGAGCTGTCGCGATACCGGTCACCTATAGTGGCCTGGTGAGCTGTCGCGATACCGGTCACCTATAGTGGCCTGGTGAGCTGTCGCGATACCGGTCACCTATAGTGGCCTGGTGAGCTGTCGCGATACCGGTCACCTATAGTGGCCTGGTGAGCTGTCGCGATACCGGTCACCTATAGTGGCCTGGTGAGCTGTCGCGATACCGGTCACCTATAGTGGCCTGGTGAGCTGTCGCGATACCGGTCACCTATAGTGGCCTGGTGAGCTGTCGCGATACCGGTCACCTATAGTGGCCTGGTGAGCTGTCGCGATACCGGTCACCTATAGTGGCCTGGTGAGCTGTCGCGATACCGGTCACCTATAGTGGCCTGGTGAGCTGTCGCGATACCGGCCACCTATAGTGGCCTGGTGAGCTGTCGCGATACCGGTCACCTATAGTGGCCTGGTGAGCTGTCGCGATACCGGTCACCTATAGTGGCCTGGTGAGCTGTCGCGATACCGGTCACCTATAGTGGCCTGGTGAGCTGTCGCGATACCGGTCACCTATAGTGGCCTGGTGAGCTGTCGCGATACCGGTCACCTATAGTGGCCTGGTGAGCTGTCGTGCTGCCGGCCACCTATAGTGGCCTGGTGAGCTGTCGCGATACCGGTCACCTATAGTGGCCTGGTGAGCTGTCGTGCTGCCGGCCACCTATAGTGGCCTGGTGAGCTGCCGTGCTGCCGCCCACCTATAGTGGCCTGGTGAGCTGCCGTGCTGCCGCCCACCTATAGTGGCCTGGTGAGCTGTCGTGCTGCCGCCCACCTATAGTGGCATGGTGAGCTGCCGTGCTGCCGGCCACCTATAGTGGCATGGTGAGCTGTCGCGATACCGGTCACCTATAGTGGCCTGGTGAGCTGTCGCGATACCGGTCACCTATAGTGGCCTGGTGAGCTGTCGCGCTGCCGGTCACCTATAGTGGCCTGGTGAGCTGTCGCGATACCGGTCACCTATAGTGGCCTGGTGAGCTGTCGCGCTGCCGGTCACCTATAGTGGCCTGGTGAGCTGTCGCGATACCGGTCACCTATAGTGGCCTGGTGAGCTGTCGCGCTGCCGGTCACCTATAGTGGCCTGGTGAGCTGTCGCGATACCGGTCACCTATAGTGGCCTGGTGAGCTGTCGCGATACCGGTCACCTATAGTGGCCTGGTGAGCTGTCGCGATACCGGTCACCTATAGTGGCCTGGTGAGCTGTCGCGATACCGGTCACCTATAGTGGCCTGGTGAGCTGTCGCGATACCGGTCACCTATAGTGGCCTGGTGAGCTGTCGCGATACCGGTCACCTATAGTGGCCTGGTGAGCTGTCGCGATAGTGGTCACCTACAGTGGCCTGGTGAGCTGTCGTGCTGCCGGCCACCTATAGTGGCCTGGTGAGCTGTCGTGCTGCCGGCCACCTATAGTGGCCTGGTGAGCTGTCGTGCTGCCGGCCACCTATAGTGGCCTGGTGAGCTGTCGTGCTGCCGGCCACCTATAGTGGCATGGTGAGCTGCCGTGCTGCCGCCCACCTATAGTGGCCTGGTGAGCTGAAGTGCTGCCGGCCACCTATAGTGGCATGGTGAGCTGCCGTGCTGCCGGTCACCTATAGTGGCCTGGTGAGCTGTCGCGATACCGGTCACCTATAGTGGCCTGGTGAGCTGTCGTGCTGCCGGTCACCTATAGTGGCCTGGTGAGCTGTCGTGCTACCGGCCACCTATAGTGGCCTGGTGAGCTGTCGCGATACCGGTCGCCTATAGTGGCCTGGTGAGCTGTCGCGATACCGGTCACCTATAGTGGCCTAGTGAGCTGTCGCGATACCGGTCACCTATAGTGGCCTGGTGAGCTGTGGCGATACCGGTCACCTATAGTGGCCTGGTGAGCTGTCGCGATACCAGTCACCTATAGTGGCCTGGTGAGCTGTCGCGATACTGGTCACCTATAATGGCCTGGTGAGCTGTCGCGATACCGGTCACCTATAGTGGCCTGGTGAGCTGTCGCGATACCGGTCACCTATAGTGGCCTGGTGAGCTGTCGCGATACCGGTCACCTATAGTGGCCTGGTGAGCTGTCGCGATACCGGTCACCTATAGTGGCCTGGTGAGCTGTCGCGATACCGGTCACCTATAGTGGCCTGGTGAGCTGTCGCGATACCGGTCACCTATAGTGGCCTGGTGAGCTGTCGCGATACCGGTCACCTATAGTGGCCTGGTGAGCTGTCGCGATACCGGTCACCTATAGTGGCCTGGTGAGCTGTCGCGATACCGGTCACCTATAGTGGCCTGGTGAGCTGTCGCGATACCGGTCACCTATAGTGGCCTGGTGAGCTGTCGCGATACCGGTCACCTATAGTGGCCTGGTGAGCTGTCGCGATACCGGTCACCTATAGTGGCCTGGTGAGCTGTCGCGATACCGGTCACCTATAGTGGCCTGGTGAGCTGTCGCGATACCGGTCACCTATAGTGGCCTGGTGAGCTGTCGCGATACCGGTCACCTATAGTGGCCTGGTGAGCTGTCGCGATACCGGTCACCTATAGTGGCCTGGTGAGCTGTCGCGATACCGGTCACCTATAGTGGCCTGGTGAGCTGTCGCGATACCGGTCACCTATAGTGGCCTGGTGAGCTGTCGCGATACCGGTCACCTATAGTGGCCTGGTGAGCTGTCGCGATACCGGTCACCTATAGTGGCCTGGTGAGCTGTCGCGATACCGGTCACCTATAGTGGCCTGGTGAGCTGTCGCGATACCGGTCACCTATAGTGGCCTGGTGAGCTGTCGCGATACCGGTCACCTATAGTGGCCTGGTGAGCTGTCGCGATACCGGTCACCTATAGTGGCCTGGTGAGCTGTCGCGATACCGGTCACCTATAGTGGCCTGGTGAGCTGTCGCGGTACCGGTCACCTATAGTGGCCTGGTGAGCTGTCGCGGTACCGGTCACCTATAGTGGCCTGGTGAGCTGTCGCGATACCGGTCACCTATAGTGGCCTGGTGAGCTGTCGCGATACCGGTCACCTATAGTGGCCTGGTGAGCTGTCGCGATACCGGTCACCTATAGTGGCCTGGTGAGCTGTCGCGATACCGGTCACCTATAGTGGCCTGGTGAGCTGTCGCGATACCGGTCACCTATAGTGGCCTGGTGAGCTGTCGCGATACCGGTCACCTATAGTGGCCTGGTGAGCTGTCGCGATACCGGTCACCTATAGTGGCCTGGTGAGCTGTCGCGATACCGGTCACCTATAGTGGCCTGGTGAGCTGTCGCGATACCGGTCACCTATAGTGGCCTGGTGAGCTGTCGCGATACCGGTCACCTATAGTGGCCTGGTGAGCTGTCGCGATACCGGTCACCTATAGTGGCCTGGTGAGCTGTCGCGATACCGGTCACCTATAGTGGCCTGGTGAGCTGTCGCGATACCGGTCACCTATAGTGGTCTGGTGAGCTGTCGCGATACCGGTCACCTATAGTGGTCTGGTGAGCTGTCGCGATACCGGTCACCTATAGTGGTCTGGTGAGCTGTCGCGATACCGGTCACCTATAGTGGCCTGGTGAGCTGTCGCGATACCGGTCACCTATAGTGGCCTGGTGAGCTGTCGCGATACCGGTCACCTATAGTGGCCTGGTGAGCTGTCGCGATACCGGTCACCTATAGTGGCCTGGTGAGCTGTCGCGATACCGGTCACCTATAGTGGCCTGGTGAGCTGTCGCGATACCGGTCACCTATAGTGGCCTGGTGAGCTGTCGCGATACCGGTCACCTATAGTGGCCTGGTGAGCTGTCGCGATACCGGTCACCTATAGTGGCCTGGTGAGCTGTCGCGATACCGGTCACCTATAGTGGCCTGGTGAGCTGTCGCGATACCGGTCACCTATAGTGGCCTGGTGAGCTGTCGCGATACCGGTCACCTATAGTGGCCTGGTGAGCTGTCGCGATACCGGTCACCTATAGTGGCCTGGTGAGCTGTCGCGATACCGGCCACCTATAGTGGCCTGGTGAGCTGTCGCGATACCGGTCACCTATAGTGGCCTGGTGAGCTGTCGCGATACCGGTCACCTATAGTGGCCTGGTGAGCTGTCGCGATACCGGTCACCTATAGTGGCCTGGTGAGCTGTCGCGATACCGGTCACCTATAGTGGCCTGGTGAGCTGTCGCGATACCGGTCACCTATAGTGGCCTGGTGAGCTGTCGCGATACCGGTCACCTATAGTGGCCTGGTGAGCTGTCGCGATACCGGTCACCTATAGTGGCCTGGTGAGCTGTCGCGATACCGGTCACCTATAGTGGCCTGGTGAGCTGTCGTGCTGCCGGCCACCTATAGTGGCCTGGTGAGCTGTCGCGATACCGGTCACCTATAGTGGCCTGGTGAGCTGTCGTGCTGCCGGCCACCTATAGTGGCCTGGTGAGCTGCCGTGCTGCCGCCCACCTATAGTGGCCTGGTGAGCTGCCGTGCTGCCGCCCACCTATAGTGGCCTGGTGAGCTGTCGTGCTGCCGCCCACCTATAGTGGCATGGTGAGCTGCCGTGCTGCCGGCCACCTATAGTGGCATGGTGAGCTGTCGCGATACCGGTCACCTATAGTGGCCTGGTGAGCTGTCGCGATACCGGTCACCTATAGTGGCCTGGTGAGCTGTCGCGCTGCCGGTCACCTATAGTGGCCTGGTGAGCTGTCGCGATACCGGTCACCTATAGTGGCCTGGTGAGCTGTCGCGCTGCCGGTCACCTATAGTGGCCTGGTGAGCTGTCGCGATACCGGTCACCTATAGTGGCCTGGTGAGCTGTCGCGCTGCCGGTCACCTATAGTGGCCTGGTGAGCTGTCGCGATACCGGTCACCTATAGTGGCCTGGTGAGCTGTCGCGCTGCCGGTCACCTATAGTGGCCTGGTGAGCTGTCGCGATACCGGTCACCTATAGTGGCCTGGTGAGCTGTCGCGCTGCCGGTCACCTATAGTGGCCTGGTGAGCTGTCGCGATACCGGTCACCTATAGTGGCCTGGTGAGCTGTCGCGATACCGGTCACCTATAGTGGCCTGGTGAGCTGTCGCGATACCGGTCACCTATAGTGGCCTGGTGAGCTGTCGCGATACCGGTCACCTATAGTGGCCTGGTGAGCTGTCGCGATACCGGTCACCTATAGTGGCCTGGTGAGCTGTCGCGATACCGGTCACCTATAGTGGCCTGGTGAGCTGTCGCGATACCGGTCACCTATAGTGGCCTGGTGAGCTGTCGCGATACCGGTCACCTATAGTGGCCTGGTGAGCTGTCGCGATACCGGTCACCTATAGTGGCCTGGTGAGCTGTCGCGATACCGGTCACCTATAGTGGCCTGGTGAGCTGTCGCGATACCGGTCACCTATAGTGGCCTGGTGAGCTGTCGCGATACCGGTCACCTATAGTGGCCTGGTGAGCTGTCGCGATACCGGTCACCTATAGTGGCCTGGTGAGCTGTCGCGATACCGGTCACCTATAGTGGCCTGGTGAGCTGTCGCGATACCGGTCACCTATAGTGGCCTGGTGAGCTGTCGTGCTGCCGGCCACCTATAGTGGCCTGGTGAGCTGTCGTGCTGCCGGCCACCTATAGTGGCGTGGTGAGCTGCCGTGCTGCCGCCCACCTATAGTGGCCTGGTGAGCTGTCGTGCTGCCGGCCACCTATAGTGGCATGGTGAGCTGCCGTGCTGCCGGTCACATATAGTGGCCTGGTGAGCTGTCGCGATACCGGTCACCTATAGTGGCCTGGTGAGCTGTCGTGCTGCCGGTCACCTATAGTGGCCTGGTGAGCTGTCGCGCTACCGGCCACCTATAGTGGCCTGGTCAGCTGTCGCGATACCGGTCACCTATAGTGGCCTGGTGAGCTGTCGCGATACCGGTCACCTATAGTGGCCTGGTGAGCTGTCGCGATACCGGTCACCTATAGTGGCCTAGTGAGCTGTCGCGATACCGGTCACCTATAGTGGCCTGGTGAGCTGTGGATATACCGGTCACCTATAGTGGCCTGGTGAGCTGTCGCGATACCGGTCACCCATAGTGGCCTGGTGAGCTGTCGCGATACCGGTCACCTATAGTGGCCTGGTGAGCTGTCGCGATACCGGTCACCTATAGTGGCCTGGTGAGCTGTCGCGATACCGGTCACCTATAGTGGCCTGGTGAGCTGTCGCGATACCGGTCACCTATAGTGGCCTGGTGAGCTGTCGCGATACCGGTCACCTATAGTGGCCTGGTGAGCTGTCGCGATACCGGTCACCTATAGTGGCCTGGTGAGCTGTCGCGATACCGGTCACCTATAGTGGCCTGGTGAGCTGTCGCGATACCGGTCACCTATAGTGGCCTGGTGAGCTGTCGCGATACCGGTCACCTATAGTGGCCTGGTGAGCTGTCGTGCTGCCGGCCACCTATAGTGGCCTGGTGAGCTGTCGTGCTGCCGGCCACCTATAGTGGCCTGGTGAGCTGTCGTGCTGCCGGCCACCTATAGTGGCCTGGTGAGCTGTCGTGCTGCCGGCCACCTATAGTGGCGTGGTGAGCTGCCGTGCTGCCGCCCACCTATAGTGGCCTGGTGAGCTGTCGTGCTGCCGGCCACCTATAGTGGCCTGGTGAGCTGTCGTGCTGCCGGCCACCTATAGTGGCATGGTGAGCTGCCGTGCTGCCGGTCACATATAGTGGCCTGGTGAGCTGTCGCGATACCGGTCACCTATAGTGGCCTGGTGAGCTGTCGTGCTGCCGGTCACCTATAGTGGCCTGGTGAGCTGTCGTGCTACCGGCCCCCTATAGTGGCCTGGTGAGCTGTCGCGATACCGGTCACCTATAGTGGCCTGGTGAGCTGTCGCGATACCGGTCACCTATAGTGGCCTAGTGAGCTGTCGCGATACCGGTCACCTATAGTGGCCTGGTGAGCTGTGGATATACCGGTCACCTATAGTGGCCTGGTGAGCTGTCGCGATACCGGTCACCTATAGTGGCCTGGTGAGCTGTCGCGATACCGGTCACCTATAGTGGCCTGGTGAGCTGTCGCGATACCGGTCACCTATAGTGGCCTGGTGAGCTGTCGCGATACCGGTCACCTATAGTGGCCTGGTGAGCTGTCGCGATACCGGTCACCTATAGTGGCCTGGTGAGCTGTCGCGATACCGGTCACCTATAGTGGCCTGGTGAGCTGTCGCGATACCGGTCACCTATAGTGGCCTGGTGAGCTGTCGCGATACCGGTCACCTATAGTGGCCTGGTGAGCTGTCGCGATACCGGTCACCTATAGTGGCCTGGTGAGCTGTCGCGATACCGGTCACCTATAGTGGCCTGGTGAGCTGTCGCGATACCGGTCACCTATAGTGGCCTGGTGAGCTGTCGCGATACCGGTCACCTATAGTGGCCTGGTGAGCTGTCGCGATACCGGTCACCTATAGTGGCCTGGTGAGCTGTCGCGATACCGGTCACCTATAGTGGCCTGGTGAGCTGTCGCGATACCGGTCACCTATAGTGGCCTGGTGAGCTGTCGCGATACCGGTCACCTATAGTGGCCTGGTGAGCTGTCGCGATACCGGTCACCTATAGTGGCCTGGTGAGCTGTCGCGATACCGGTCACCTATAGTGGCCTGGTGAGCTGTCGCGATACCGGTCACCTATAGTGGCCTGGTGAGCTGTCGCGATACCGGTCACCTATAGTGGCCTGGTGAGCTGTCGCGATACCGGTCACCTATAGTGGCCTGGTGAGCTGTCGCGATACCGGTCACCTATAGTGGCCTGGTGAGCTGTCGCGATACCGGTCACCTATAGTGGCCTGGTGAGCTGTCGCGATACCGGTCACCTATAGTGGCCTGGTGAGCTGTCGCGATACCGGTCACCTATAGTGGCCTGGTGAGCTGTCGCGATACCGGTCACCTATAGTGGCCTGGTGAGCTGTCGCGATACCGGTCACCTATAGTGGCCTGGTGAGCTGTCGCGATACCGGTCACCTATAGTGGCCTGGTGAGCTGTCGCGATACCGGTCACCTATAGTGGCCTGGTGAGCTGTCGCGATACCGGTCACCTATAGTGGCCTGGTGAGCTGTCGCGATACCGGTCACCTGTAGTGGCCTGGTGAGCTGTCGCGATACCGGTCACCTATAGTGGCCTGGTGAGCTGTCGCGATACCGGTCACCTGTAGTGGCCTGGTGAGCTGTCGCGATACCGGTCACCTGTAGTGGCCTGGTGAGCTGTCGCGATACCGGTCACCTGTAGTGGCCTGGTGAGCTGTCGCGATACCGGTCACCTATAGTGGCCTGGTGAGCTGTCGCGATACCGGTCACCTGTAGTGGCCTGGTGAGCTGTCGCGATACCGGTCACCTATAGTGGCCTGGTGAGCTGTCGCGATACCGGTCACCTATAGTGGCCTGGTGAGCTGTCGCGATACCGGTCACCTATAGTGGCCTGGTGAGCTGTCGCGATACCGGTCACCTATAGTGGCCTGGTGAGCTGTCGCGATACCGGTCACCTATAGTGGCCTGGTGAGCTGTCGTGCTGCCGGCCACCTATAGTGACCTGGTGAGCTGTCGTGCTGCCGGTCACCTATAGTGGCCTGGTGAGCTGTCGTGCTGCCGGCCACCTATAGTGGCCTGGTGAGCTGTCGTGCTGCCGGCCACCTATAGTGGCCTGGTGAGCTGTCGTGCTGCCGGCCACCTATAGTGGCCTGGTGAGCTGCCGTGCTGCCGGCCACTTATGGTAACCTGGTGAACTGTCGCGATACCGGTCACCTATAGTGGCCTGGTGAGCTGTCGCGATACCGGTCACCTATAGTGGCCTGGTGAGCTGTCGCGATACCGGTCACCTATAGTGGCCTGGTGAGCTGTCGCGATACCGGTCACCTATAGTGGCCTGGTGAGCTGTCGCGATACCGGTCACCTATAGTGGCCTGGTGAGCTGTCGCGATACCGGTCACCTATAGTGGCCTGGTGAGCTGTCGCGATACCGGTCACCTATAGTGGCCTGGTGAGCTGTCGCGATACCGGTCACCTATAGTGGCCTGGTGAGCTGTCGCGATACCGGTCACCTATAGTGGCCTGGTGAGCTGTCGCGATACCGGTCACCTATAGTGGCCTGGTGAGCTGTCGCGATACCGGTCACCTATAGTGGCCTGGTGAGCTGTCGCGATACCGGTCACCTATAGTGGCCTGGTGAGCTGTCGCGATACCGGTCACCTATAGTGGCCTGGTGAGCTGTCGCGATACCGGTCACCTATAGTGGCCTGGTGAGCTGTCGCGATACCGGTCACCTATAGTGGCCTGGTGAGCTGTCGCGATACCGGTCACCTATAGTGGCCTGGTGAGCTGTCGCGATACCGGTCACCTATAGTGGCCTGGTGAGCTGTCGCGATACCGGTCACCTATAGTGGCCTGGTGAGCTGTCGCGATACCGGTCACCTATAGTGGCCTGGTGAGCTGTCGCGATACCGGTCACCTATAGTGGCCTGGTGAGCTGTCGCGATAGTGGTCACCTACAGTGGCCTGGTGAGCTGTCGTGCTGCCGGCCACCTATAGTGGCCTGGTGAGCTGTCGCGATAGTGGTCACCTACAGTGGCCTGGTGAGCTGTCGTGCTGCCGGCCACCTATAGTGGCCTGGTGAGCTGTCGTGCTGCCGGCCACCTATAGTGGCCTGGTGAGCTGTCGTGCTGCCGGCCACCTATAGTGGCCTGGTGAGCTGTCGTGCTGCCGGCCACCTATAGTGGCATGGTGAGCTGCCGTGCTGCCGCCCACCTATAGTGGCCTGGTGAGCTGAAGTGCTGCCGGCCACCTATAGTGGCATGGTGAGCTGCCGTGCTGCCGGTCACCTATAGTGGCCTGGTGAGCTGTCGCGATACCGGTCACCTATAGTGGCCTGGTGAGCTGTCGTGCTGCCGGTCACCTATAGTGGCCTGGTGAGCTGTCGTGCTACCGGCCACCTATAGTGGCCTGGTGAGCTGTCGCGATACCGGTCACCTATAGTGGCCTGGTGAGCTGTCGCGATACCGGTCACCTATAGTGGCCTGGTGAGCTGTGGCGATACCGGCCACCTATAGTGGCCTGGTGAGCTGTCGCGATACCGGTCACCTATAGTGGCCTGGTGAGCTGTCGCGATACCGGTCACCTATAGTGGCCTGGTGAGCTGTGGCGATACCGGTCACCTATAGTGGCCTGGTGAGCTGTCGCGATACCAGTCACCTATAGTGGCCTGGTGAGCTGTCGCGATACTGGTCACCTATAATGGCCTGGTGAGCTGTCGCGATACCGGTCACCTATAGTGGCCTGGTGAGCTGTCGCGATACCGGTCACCTATAGTGGCCTGGTGAGCTGTCGCGATACCGGTCACCTATAGTGGCCTGGTGAGCTGTCGCGATACCGGTCACCTATAGTGGCCTGGTGAGCTGTCGCGATACCGGTCACCTATAGTGGCCTGGTGAGCTGTCGCGATACCGGTCACCTATAGTGGCCTGGTGAGCTGTCGCGATACCGGTCACCTATAGTGGCCTGGTGAGCTGTCGCGATACCGGTCACCTATAGTGGCCTGGTGAGCTGTCGCGATACCGGTCACCTATAGTGGCCTGGTGAGCTGTCGCGATACCGGTCACCTATAGTGGCCTGGTGAGCTGTCGCGATACCGGTCACCTATAGTGGCCTGGTGAGCTGTCGCGATACCGGTCACCTATAGTGGCCTGGTGAGCTGTCGCGATACCGGTCACCTATAGTGGCCTGGTGAGCTGTCGCGATACCGGTCACCTATAGTGGCCTGGTGAGCTGTCGCGATACCGGTCACCTATAGTGGCCTGGTGAGCTGTCGCGATACCGGTCACCTATAGTGGCCTGGTGAGCTGTCGCGATACCGGTCACCTATAGTGGCCTGGTGAGCTGTCGCGATACCGGTCACCTATAGTGGCCTGGTGAGCTGTCGCGATACCGGTCACCTATAGTGGCCTGGTGAGCTGTCGCGATACCGGTCACCTATAGTGGCCTGGTGAGCTGTCGCGATACCGGTCACCTATAGTGGCCTGGTGAGCTGTCGCGATACCGGTCACCTATAGTGGCCTGGTGAGCTGTCGCGATACCGGTCACCTATAGTGGCCTGGTGAGCTGTCGCGATACCGGTCACCTATAGTGGCCTGGTGAGCTGTCGCGATACCGGTCACCTATAGTGGCCTGGTGAGCTGTCGCGATACCGGTCACCTATAGTGGCCTGGTGAGCTGTCGCGATACCGGTCACCTATAGTGGCCTGGTGAGCTGTCGCGATACCGGTCACCTATAGTGGCCTGGTGAGCTGTCGCGATACCGGTCACCTATAGTGGCCTGGTGAGCTGTCGCGATACCGGTCACCTATAGTGGCCTGGTGAGCTGTCGCGATACCGGTCACCTATAGTGGCCTGGTGAGCTGTCGCGATACCGGTCACCTATAGTGGCCTGGTGAGCTGTCGCGATACCGGTCACCTATAGTGGCCTGGTGAGCTGTCGCGATACCGGTCACCTATAGTGGCCTGGTGAGCTGTCGCGATACCGGTCACCTATAGTGGCCTGGTGAGCTGTCGCGATACCGGTCACCTATAGTGGCCTGGTGAGCTGTCGCGATACCGGTCACCTATAGTGGCCTGGTGAGCTGTCGCGATACCGGTCACCTATAGTGGCCTGGTGAGCTGTCGCGATACCGGTCACCTATAGTGGCCTGGTGAGCTGTCGCGATACCGGTCACCTATAGTGGCCTGGTGAGCTGTCGCGATACCGGTCACCTATAGTGGCCTGGTGAGCTGTCGCGATACCGGTCACCTATAGTGGCCTGGTGAGCTGTCGCGATACCGGTCACCTATAGTGGCCTGGTGAGCTGTCGCGATACCGGTCACCTATAGTGGCCTGGTGAGCTGTCGCGGTACCGGTCACCTATAGTGGCCTGGTGAGCTGTCGCGATACCGGTCACCTATAGTGGCCTGGTGAGCTGTCGCGATACCGGTCACCTATAGTGGCCTGGTGAGCTGTCGCGATACCGGTCACCTATAGTGGCCTGGTGAGCTGTCGCGATACCGGTCACCTATAGTGGCCTGGTGAGCTGTCGCGATACCGGTCACCTATAGTGGCCTGGTGAGCTGTCGCGATACCGGTCACCTATAGTGGCCTGGTGAGCTGTCGCGATACCGGTCACCTATAGTGGCCTGGTGAGCTGTCGCGATACCGGTCACCTATAGTGGCCTGGTGAGCTGTCGCGATACCGGTCACCTATAGTGGCCTGGTGAGCTGTCGCGATACCGGTCACCTATAGTGGCCTGGTGAGCTGTCGCGATACCGGTCACCTATAGTGGCCTGGTGAGCTGTCGCGATACCGGTCACCTATAGTGGCCTGGTGAGCTGTCGCGATACCGGTCACCTATAGTGGCCTGGTGAGCTGTCGCGATACCGGTCACCTATAGTGGCCTGGTGAGCTGTCGCGATACCGGTCACCTATAGTGGCCTGGTGAGCTGTCGCGATACCGGTCACCTATAGTGGCCTGGTGAGCTGTCGCGATACCGGTCACCTATAGTGGCCTGGTGAGCTGTCGCGATACCGGTCACCTATAGTGGCCTGGTGAGCTGTCGCGATACCGGTCACCTATTGTGGCCTGGTGAGCTGTCGCGATACCGGTCACCTATTGTGGCCTGGTGAGCTGTCGCGATACCGGTCACCTATTGTGGCCTGGTGAGCTGTCGCGATACCGGTCACCTATTGTGGCCTGGTGAGCTGTCGCGATACCGGTCACCTATTGTGGCCTGGTGAGCTGTCGCGATACCGGTCACCTATTGTGGCCTGGTGAGCTGTCGCGATACCGGTCACCTATTGTGGCCTGGTGAGCTGTCGCGATACCGGTCACCTATTGTGGCCTGGTGAGCTGTCGCGATACCGGTCACCTATTGTGGCCTGGTGAGCTGTCGCGATACCGGTCACCTATTGTGGCCTGGTGAGCTGTCGCGATACCGGTCACCTATTGTGGCCTGGTGAGCTGTCGCGATACCGGTCACCTATAGTGGCCTGGTGAGCTGTCGCGATACCGGTCACCTATAGTGGCCTGGTGAGCTGTCGCGATACCGGTCACCTATAGTGGTCTGGTGAGCTGTCGCGATACCGGTCACCTATAGTGGTCTGGTGAGCTGTCGCGATACCGGTCACCTATAGTGGCCTGGTGAGCTGTCGCGATACCGGTCACCTATAGTGGCCTGGTGAGCTGTCGCGATACCGGTCACCTATAGTGGCCTGGTGAGCTGTCGCGATACCGGTCACCTATAGTGGCCTGGTGAGCTGTCGCGATACCGGTCACCTATAGTGGCCTGGTGAGCTGTCGCGATACCGGTCACCTATAGTGGCCTGGTGAGCTGTCGCGATACCGGTCACCTATAGTGGCCTGGTGAGCTGTCGCGATACCGGTCACCTATAGTGGCCTGGTGAGCTGTCGCGATACCGGTCACCTATAGTGGCCTGGTGAGCTGTCGCGATACCGGTCACCTATAGTGGCCTGGTGAGCTGTCGCGATACCGGTCACCTATAGTGGCCTGGTGAGCTGTCGCGATACCGGTCACCTATAGTGGCCTGGTGAGCTGTCGCGATACCGGTCACCTATAGTGGCCTGGTGAGCTGTCGCGATACCGGTCACCTATAGTGGCCTGGTGAGCTGTCGCGATACCGGTCACCTATAGTGGCCTGGTGAGCTGTCGCGATACCGGTCACCTATAGTGGCCTGGTGAGCTGTCGCGATACCGGTCACCTATAGTGGCCTGGTGAGCTGTCGCGATACCGGTCACCTATAGTGGCCTGGTGAGCTGTCGCGATACCGGTCACCTATAGTGGCCTGGTGAGCTGTCGCGATACCGGTCACCTATAGTGGCCTGGTGAGCTGTCGCGATACCGGTCACCTATAGTGGCCTGGTGAGCTGTCGCGATACCGGTCACCTGTAGTGGCCTGGTGAGCTGTCGCGATACCGGTCACCTATAGTGGCCTGGTGAGCTGTCGCGATACCGGTCACCTGTAGTGGCCTGGTGAGCTGTCGCGATACCGGTCACCTGTAGTGGCCTGGTGAGCTGTCGCGATACCGGTCACCTATAGTGGCCTGGTGAGCTGTCGCGATACCGGTCACCTATAGTGGCCTGGTGAGCTGTCGCGATACCGGTCACCTGTAGTGGCCTGGTGAGCTGTCGCGATACCGGTCACCTATAGTGGCCTGGTGAGCTGTCGCGATACCGGTCACCTATAGTGGCCTGGTGAGCTGTCGCGATACCGGTCACCTATAGTGGCCTGGTGAGCTGTCGCGATACCGGTCACCTATAGTGGCCTGGTGAGCTGTCGCGATACCGGTCACCTATAGTGGCCTGGTGAGCTGTCGCGATACCGGTCACCTATAGTGGCCTGGTGAGCTGTCGTGCTGCCGGCCACCCATAGTGGCCTGGTGAGCTGTCGTGCTGCCGGCCACCTATAGTGACCTGGTGAGCTGTCGTGCTGCCGGTCACCTATAGTGGCCTGGTGAGCTGTCGTGCTGCCGGCCACCTATAGTGGCCTGGTGAGCTGTCGTGCTGCCGGCCACCTATAGTGGCCTGGTGAGCTGTCGTGCTGCCGGCCACCTATAGTGGCCTGGTGAGCTGCCGTGCTGCCGGCCACTTATGGTAACCTGGTGAACTGTCGCGATACCGGTCACCTATAGTGGCCTGGTGAGCTGTCGCGATACCGGTCACCTATAGTGGCCTGGTGAGCTGTCGCGATACCGGTCACCTATAGTGGCCTGGTGAGCTGTCGCGATACCGGTCACCTATAGTGGCCTGGTGAGCTGTCGCGATACCGGTCACCTATAGTGGCCTGGTGAGCTGTCGTGCTGCCGGCCACCTATAGTGGCCTGGTGAGCTGTCGTGCTGCCGGCCACCTATAGTGGCCTGGTGAGCTGTCGTTCTGCCGGCCACCTATAGTGGCGTGGTGAGCTGCCGTGCTGCCGCCCACCTATAGTGGCCTGGTGAGCTGTCGTGCTGCCGGCCACCTATAGTGGCATGGTGAGCTGCCGTGCTGCCGGTCACATATAGTGGCCTGGTGAGCTGTCGCGATACCGGTCACCTATAGTGGCCTGGTGAGCTGTCGTGCTGCCGGTCACCTATAGTGGCCTGGTGAGCTGTCGTGCTACCGGCCACCTATAGTGGCCTGGTCAGCTGTCGCGATACCGGTCACCTATAGTGGCCTGGTGAGCTGTCGCGATACCGGTCACCTATAGTGGCCTAGTGAGCTGTCGCGATACCGGTCACCTATAGTGGCCTGGTGAGCTGTGGATATACCGGTCACCTATAGTGGCCTGGTGAGCTGTCGCGATACCGGTCACCTATAGTGGCCTGGTGAGCTGTCGCGATACCGGTCACCCATAGTGGCCTGGTGAGCTGTCGCGATACCGGTCACCTATAGTGGCCTGGTGAGCTGTCGCGATACCGGTCACCTAAAGTGGCCTGGTGAGCTGTCGCGATACCGGTCACCTATAGTGGCCTGGTGAGCTGTCGCGATACCGGTCACCTATAGTGGCCTGGTGAGCTGTCGCGATACCGGTCACCTATAGTGGCCTGGTGAGCTGTCGCGATACCGGTCACCTATAGTGGCCTGGTGAGCTGTCGCGATACCGGTCACCTATAGTGGCCTGGTGAGCTGTCGCGATACCGGTCACCTATAGTGGCCTGGTGAGCTGTCGCGATACCGGTCACCTATAGTGGCCTGGTGAGCTGTCGCGATACCGGTCACCTATAGTGGCCTGGTGAGCTGTCGTGCTGCCGGCCACCTATAGTGGCCTGGTGAGCTGTCGTGCTGCCGGCCACCTATAGTGGCCTGGTGAGCTGTCGTGCTGCCGGCCACCTATAGTGGCGTGGTGAGCTGCCGTGCTGCCGCCCACCTATAGTGGCCTGGTGAGCTGTCGTGCTGCCGGCCACCTATAGTGGCCTGGTGAGCTGTCGTGCTGCCGGCCACCTATAGTGGCATGGTGAGCTGCCGTGCTGCCGGTCACATATAGTGGCCTGGTGAGCTGTCGCGATACCGGTCACCTATAGTGGCCTGGTGAGCTGTCGTGCTGCCGGTCACCTATAGTGGCCTGGTGAGCTGTCGTGCTACCGGCCACCTATAGTGGCCTGGTGAGCTGTCGCGATACCGGTCACCTATAGTGGCCTGGTGAGCTGTCGCGATACCGGTCACCTATAGTGGCCTAGTGAGCTGTCGCGATACCGGTCACCTATAGTGGCCTGGTGAGCTGTGGATATACCGGTCACCTATAGTGGCCTGGTGAGCTGTCGCGATACCGGTCACCTATAGTGGCCTGGTGAGCTGTCGCGATACCGGTCACTTATAGTGGCCTGGTGAGCTGTCGCGATACCGGTCACCTATAGTGGCCTGGTGAGCTGTCGCGATACCGGTCACCTATAGTGGCCTGGTGAGCTGTCGCGATACCGGTCACCTATAGTGGCCTGGTGAGCTGTCGCGATACCGGTCACCTATAGTGGCCTGGTGAGCTGTCGCGATACCGGTCACCTATAGTGGCCTGGTGAGCTGTCGCGATACCGGTCACCTATAGTGGCCTGGTGAGCTGTCGCGATACCGGTCACCTATAGTGGCCTGGTGAGCTGTCGCGATACCGGTCACCTATAGTGGCCTGGTGAGCTGTCGCGATACCGGTCACCTATAGTGGCCTGGTGAGCTGTCGCGATACCGGTCACCTATAGTGGCCTGGTGAGCTGTCGCGATACCGGTCACCTATAGTGGCCTGGTGAGCTGTCGCGATACCGGTCACCTATAGTGGCCTGGTGAGCTGTCGCGATACCGGTCACCTATAGTGGCCTGGTGAGCTGTCGCGATACCGGTCACCTATAGTGGCCTGGTGAGCTGTCGCGATACCGGTCACCTATAGTGGCCTGGTGAGCTGTCGCGATACCGGTCACCTATAGTGGCCTGGTGAGCTGTCGCGATACCGGTCACCTATAGTGGCCTGGTGAGCTGTCGCGATACCGGTCACCTATAGTGGCCTGGTGAGCTGTCGCGATACCGGTCACCTATAGTGGCCTGGTGAGCTGTCGCGATACCGGTCACCTATAGTGGCCTGGTGAGCTGTCGCGATACCGGTCACCTATAGTGGCCTGGTGAGCTGTCGCGATACCGGTCACCTATAGTGGCCTGGTGAGCTGTCGCGATACCGGTCACCTATAGTGGCCTGGTGAGCTGTCGCGATACCGGTCACCTATAGTGGCCTGGTGAGCTGTCGCGATACCGGTCACCTATAGTGGCCTGGTGAGCTGTCGCGATACCGGTCACCTATAGTGGTCTGGTGAGCTGTCGCGATACCGGTCACCTATAGTGGTCTGGTGAGCTGTCGCGATACCGGTCACCTATAGTGGCCTGGTGAGCTGTCGCGATACCGGTCACCTATAGTGGCCTGGTGAGCTGTCGCGATACCGGTCACCTATAGTGGCCTGGTGAGCTGACGCGATACCGGTCACCTATAGTGGCCTGGTGAGCTGTCGCGATACCGGTCACCTATAGTGGCCTGGTGAGCTGTCGCGATACCGGTCACCTATAGTGGCCTGGTGAGCTGTCGCGATACCGGTCACCTATAGTGGCCTGGTGAGCTGTCGCGATACCGGTCACCTATAGTGGCCTGGTGAGCTGTCGCGATACCGGTCACCTATAGTGGCCTGGTGAGCTGTCGCGATACCGGTCACCTATAGTGGCCTGGTGAGCTGTCGCGATACCGGTCACCTATAGTGGCCTGGTGAGCTGTCGCGATACCGGTCACCTATAGTGGCCTGGTGAGCTGTCGCGATACCGGTCACCTATAGTGGCCTGGTGAGCTGTCGCGATACCGGTCACCTATAGTGGCCTGGTGAGCTGTCGCGATACCGGTCACCTATAGTGGCCTGGTGAGCTGTCGCGATACCGGTCACCTATAGTGGCCTGGTGAGCTGTCGCGATACCGGTCACCTATAGTGGCCTGGTGAGCTGTCGCGATACCGGTCACCTATAGTGGCCTGGTGAGCTGTCGCGATACCGGTCACCTATAGTGGCCTGGTGAGCTGTCGCGATACCGGTCACCTATAGTGGCCTGGTGAGCTGTCGCGATACCGGTCACCTATAGTGGCCTGGTGAGCTGTCGCGATACCGGTCACCTATAGTGGCCTGGTGAGCTGTCGCGATACCGGTCACCTATAGTGGCCTGGTGAGCTGTCGCGATACCGGTCACCTATAGTGGCCTGGTGAGCTGTCGCGATACCGGTCACCTATAGTGGCCTGGTGAGCTGTCGCGATACCGGCCACCTATAGTGGCCTGGTGAGCTGTCGCGATACCGGTCACCTATAGTGGCCTGGTGAGCTGTCGCGATACCGGTCACCTATAGTGGCCTGGTGAGCTGTCGCGATACCGGTCACCTATAGTGGCCTGGTGAGCTGTCGCGATACCGGTCACCTATAGTGGCCTGGTGAGCTGTCGCGATACCGGTCACCTATAGTGGCCTGGTGAGCTGTCGCGATACCGGTCACCTATAGTGGCCTGGTGAGCTGTCGCGATACCGGTCACCTATAGTGGCCTGGTGAGCTGTCGCGATACCGGTCACCTATAGTGGCCTGGTGAGCTGTCGCGATACCGGTCACCTATAGTGGCCTGGTGAGCTGTCGCGATACCGGTCACCTATAGTGGCCTGGTGAGCTGTCGTGCTGCCGGCCACCTATAGTGGCCTGGTGAGCTGTCGCGATACCGGTCACCTATAGTGGCCTGGTGAGCTGTCGTGCTGCCGGCCACCTACAGTGGCCTGGTGAGCTGTCGTGCTGCCGGCCACCTATAGTGGCCTGGTGAGCTGTCGTGCTGCCGGCCACCTATAGTGGCCTGGTGAGCTGTCGTGCTGCCGGCCACCTATAGTGGCCTGGTGAGCTGCCGTGCTGCCGCCCACCTATAGTGGCCTGGTGAGCTGTCGTGCTGCCGGCCACCTATAGTGGCCTGGTGAGCTGCCGTGCTGCCGCCCACCTATAGTGGCCTGGTGAGCTGTCGTGCTGCCGCCCACCTATAGTGGCATGGTGAGCTGCCGTGCTGCCGGCCACCTATAGTGGCATGGTGAGCTGTCGCGATACCGGTCACCTATAGTGGCCTGGTGAGCTGTCGCGATACCGGTCACCTATAGTGGCCTGGTGAGCTGTCGCGCTGCCGGTCACCTATAGTGGCCTGGTGAGCTGTCGCGATACCGGTCACCTATAGTGGCCTGGTGAGCTGTCGCGCTGCCGGTCACCTATAGTGGCCTGGTGAGCTGTCGCGATACCGGTCACCTATAGTGGCCTGGTGAGCTGTCGCGCTGCCGGTCACCTATAGTGGCCTGGTGAGCTGTCGCGATACCGGTCACCTATAGTGGCCTGGTGAGCTGTCGCGCTGCCGGTCACCTATAGTGGCCTGGTGAGCTGTCGCGATACCGGTCACCTATAGTGGCCTGGTGAGCTGTCGCGATACCGGTCACCTATAGTGGCCTGGTGAGCTGTCGCGATACCGGTCACCTATAGTGGCCTGGTGAGCTGTCGCGATACCGGTCACCTATAGTGGCCTGGTGAGCTGTCGCGATACCGGTCACCTATAGTGGCCTGGTGAGCTGTCGCGATACCGGTCACCTATAGTGGCCTGGTGAGCTGTCGCGATACCGGTCACCTATAGTGGCCTGGTGAGCTGTCGCGATACCGGTCACCTATAGTGGCCTGGTGAGCTGTCGCGATACCGGTCACCTATAGTGGCCTGGTGAGCTGTCGCGATACCGGTCACCTATAGTGGCCTGGTGAGCTGTCGCGATACCGGTCACCTATAGTGGCCTGGTGAGCTGTCGCGATACCGGTCACCTATAGTGGCCTGGTGAGCTGTCGCGATACCGGTCACCTATAGTGGCCTGGTGAGCTGTCGCGATACCGGTCACCTATAGTGGCCTGGTGAGCTGTCGCGATACCGGTCACCTATAGTGGCCTGGTGAGCTGTCGCGATACCGGTCACCTATAGTGGCCTGGTGAGCTGTCGCGATACCGGTCACCTATAGTGGCCTGGTGAGCTGTCGCGATACCGGTCACCTATAGTGGCCTGGTGAGCTGTCGCGATACCGGTCACCTATAGTGGCCTGGTGAGCTGTCGCGATACCGGTCACCTATAGTGGCCTGGTGAGCTGTCGCGATACCGGTCACCTATAGTGGCCTGGTGAGCTGTCGTGCTGCCGGCCACCTATAGTGGCCTGGTGAGCTGTCGTGCTGCCGGCCACCTATAGTGGCGTGGTGAGCTGCCGTGCTGCCGCCCACCTATAGTGGCCTGGTGAGCTGTCGTGCTGCCGGCCACCTATAGTGGCATGGTGAGCTGCCGTGCTGCCGGTCACATATAGTGGCCTGGTGAGCTGTCGCGATACCGGTCACCTATAGTGGCCTGGTGAGCTGTCGTGCTGCCGGTCACCTATAGTGGCCTGGTGAGCTGTCGCGCTACCGGCCACCTATAGTGGCCTGGTCAGCTGTCGCGATACCGGTCACCTATAGTGGCCTGGTGAGCTGTCGCGATACCGGTCACCTATAGTGGCCTGGTGAGCTGTCGCGAT
Source organism: Eumerus sabulonum (assembly GCA_951905685.1). Classification (NCBI taxonomy): domain Eukaryota; kingdom Metazoa; phylum Arthropoda; class Insecta; order Diptera; family Syrphidae; genus Eumerus; species Eumerus sabulonum. Next base: position 2,815,877 of record OX645065.1, read on the forward strand.
ACCGGTCACCTATAGTGGCCTAGTGAGCTGTCGCGATACCGGTCACCTATAGTGGCCTGGTGAGCTGTCGCGATACCGGTCACCTATAGTGGCCTGGTGAGCTGTCGCGATACCGGTCACCTATAGTGGCCTGGTGAGCTGTCGCGATACCGGTCACCTATAGTGGCCTGGTGAGCTGTCGCGATACCGGTCACCTATAGTGGCCTGGTGAGCTGTCGCGATACCGGTCACCTATAGTGGCCTGGTGAGCTGTCGCGATACCGGTCACCTATAGTGGCCTGGTGAGCTGTCGCGATACCGGTCACCTATAGTGGCCTGGTGAGCTGTCGCGATACCGGTCACCTATAGTGGCCTGGTGAGCTGTCGCGATACCGGTCACCTATAGTGGCCTGGTGAGCTGTCGTGCTGCCGGCCACCTATAGTGGCCTGGTGAGCTGTCGTGCTGCCGGCCACCTATAGTGGCCTGGTGAGCTGTCGTGCTGCCGGCCACCTATAGTGGCCTGGTGAGCTGTCGTGCTGCCGGCCACCTATAGTGGCGTGGTGAGCTGCCGTGCTGCCGCCCACCTATAGTGGCCTGGTGAGCTGTCGTGCTGCCGGCCACCTATAGTGGCATGGTGAGCTGCCGTGCTGCCGGCCACCTATAGTGGCCTGGTGAGCTGTCGCGATACCGGTCACCTATAGTGGCCTGGTGAGCTGTCGTGCTGCCGGTCACCTATAGTGGCCTGGTGAGCTGTCGCGATACCGGTCACCTATAGTGGCCTGGTGAGCTGTCGCGATACCGGTCACCTATAGTGGCCTGGTGAGCTGTCGCGATACCGGTCACCTATAGTGGCCTGGTGAGCTGTCGCGATACCGGTCACCTATAGTGGCCTGGTGAGCTGTCGCGATACCGGTCACCTATAGTGGCCTGGTGAGCTGTCGCGATACCGGTCACCTATAGTGGCCTGGTGAGCTGTCGCGATACCGGTCACCTATAGTGGCCTGGTGAGCTGTCGCGATACCGGTCACCTATAGTGGCCTGGTGAGCTGTCGCGATACCGGTCACCTATAGTGGCCTGGTGAGCTGTCGCGATACCGGTCACCTATAGTGGCCTGGTGAGCTGTCGCGATACCGGTCACCTATAGTGGCCTGGTGAGCTGTCGCGATACCGGTCACCTATAGTGGCCTGGTGAGCTGTCGCGATACCGGTCACCTATAGTGGCCTGGTGAGCTGTCGCGATACCGGTCACCTATAGTGGCCTGGTGAGCTGTCGCGATACCGGTCACCTATAGTGGCCTGGTGAGCTGTCGCGATACCGGTCACCTATAGTGGCCTGGTGAGCTGTCGCGATACCGGTCACCTATAGTGGCCTGGTGAGCTGTCGCGATACCGGTCACCTATAGTGGCCTGGTGAGCTGTCGCGATAGCGGTCACCTATAGTGGCCAGGTGAGCTGTCGTGCTGCCGGCCGCCTATAGTGGCCTGGTGAGCTGTCGTGCTGCCGGTCACCTATAGTGGCCAGGTGAGCTGTCGTGCTGCCGGCCGCCTATAGTGGCCTGGTGAGCTGTCGTGCTGCCGGCCACCTATAGTGGCCTGGTGAGCTGTCGTGCTGCAGGCCACCTATAGTGGCCTGGTGAGCTGTCGTGTTGCAGGCCACCTATAGTGGCCTGGTGAGCCGTCGTGCTGCCGGCCACCTATAGTGGCCTGGTGAGCTGTCGTGCTGCCGGCCACCTATAGTGGCCTGGTGAGCTGTCGCGATACCGGTCACCTATAGTGGCCTGGTGAGCTGTCGCGATACCGGTCACCTATAGTGGCCTGGTGAGCTGTCGCGATACCGGTCACCTATAGTGGCCTGGTGAGCTGTCGCGATACCGGTCACCTATCGTGGCCTGGCCACCTGCAGGCCACCTATAGTGGCCTGGTGAGCTGTCGTGCTGCAGGCCACCTATAGTGGCCTGGTGAGCCGTCGTGCTGCCGGCCACCTATAGTGGCCTGGTGAGCTGTCGTGCTGCCGGCCACCTATAGTGGCCTGGTGAGCTGTCGCGATACCGGTCACCTATAGTGGCCTGGTGAGCTGTCGCGATACCGGTCACCTATAGTGGCCTGGGGAGCTGTCGCGATACCGGTCACCTATAGTGGCCTGGTGAGCTGTCGCGATACCGGTCACCTATAGTGGCCTGGTGAGCTGTCGCGATACCGGTCACCTATAGTGGCCTGGTGAGCTGTCGCGATACCGGTCACCTATAGTGGCCTGGTGAGCTGACGCCATACCGGTCACCTATAGTGGCCTGGTGAGCTGTCGCGATACCGGCCTGGTGAGCTGTCGCGATACCGGTCACCTATAGTGGCCTGGTGAGCTGTCGCGATACCGGTCACCTATAGTGGCCTGGTGAGCTGTCGCGATACCGGTCACCTATAGTGGCCTGGTGAGGCTGTCGCGATACCGGTCACCTATAGTGGCCTGGTGAGCTGTCGCGATACCGGTCACCTATAGTGGCCTGGTGAGCTGTCGCGATACCGGTCACCTATAGTGGCCTGGTGAGCTGTCGCGATACCGGTCACCTATAGTGGCCTGGTGAGCTGTCGCGATACCGGTCACCTATAGTGGCCTGGTGAGCTGTCGCGATACCGGTCACCTATAGTGGCCTGGTGAGCTGTCGCGATACCGGTCACCTATAGTGGCCTGGTGAGCTGTCGCGATACCGGTCACCTATAGTGGCCTGGTGAGCTGTCGCGATACCGGTCACCTATAGTGGCCTGGTGAGCTGTCGCGATACCGGTCACCTATAGTGGCCTGGTGAGCTGTCGCGATACCGGTCACCTATAGTGGCCTGGTGAGCTGTCGCGATACCGGTCACCTATAGTGGCCTGGTGAGCTGTCGCGATACCGGTCACCTATAGTGGCCTGGTGAGCTGTCGCGATACCGGTCACCTATAGTGGCCTGGTGAGCTGTCGCGATACCGGTCACCTATAGTGGCCTGGTGAGCTGTCGCGATACCGGTCACCTATAGTGGCCTGGTGAGCTGTCGCGATACCGGTCACCTATAGTGGCCTGGTGAGCTGTCGCGATACCGGTCACCTATAGTGGCCTGGTGAGCTGTCGCGATACCGGTCACCTATAGTGGCCTGGTGAGCTGTCGCGATACCGGTCACCTATGGTGGCCTGGTGAGCTGTCGCGATACCGGTCACCTATAGTGGCCTGGTGAGCTGTCGCGATACCGGTCACCTATAGTGGCCTGGTGAGCTGTCGCGATACCGGTCACCTATAGTGGCCTGGTGAGCTGTCGCGATACCGGTCACCTATAGTGGCCTGGTGAGCTGTCGCGATACCGGTCACCTATAGTGGCCTGGTGAGCTGTCGCGATACCGGTCACCTATAGTGGCCTGGTGAGCTGTCGCGATACCGGTCACCTATAGTGGCCTGGTGAGCTGTCGCGATACCGGTCACCTATAGTGGCCTGGTGAGCTGTCGCGATACCGGTCACCTATAGTGGCCTGGTGAGCTGTCGCGATACCGTTCACCTATAGTGGCCCTGGTGAGCTGTCGCGATACCGGTCACCTATAGTGGCCAGGTGAGCTGTCGTGCTGCCGGTCACCTATAGTGGCCAGGTGAGCTGTCGTGCTGCCGGCCGCCTATAGTGGCCTGGTGAGCTGTCGTGCTGCAGGCCACCTATAGTGGCCTGGTGAGCTGTCGTGCTGCAGGCCACCTATAGTGGCCTGGTGAGCTGTCGTGCTGCCGGCCACCTATAGTGGCCTGGTGAGCTGTCGCGATACCGGTCACCTATAGTGGCCTGGTGAGCTGTCGCGATACCGGTCACCTATAGTGGCCTGGTGAGCTGTCGCGATACCGGTCACCTATAGTGGCCTGGTGAGCTGTCGCGATACCGGTCACCTATAGTGGCCTGGTGAGCTGTCGCGATACCGGTCACCTATAGTGGCCTGGTGAGCTGTCGCGATACCGGTCACCTATAGTGGCCTGGTGAGCTGTCGCGATACCGGTCACCTATAGTGGCCTGGTGAGCTGTCGCGATACCGGTCACCTATAGTGGCCTGGTGAGCTGTCGCGATACCGGTCACCTATAGTGGCCTGGTGAGCTGTCGCGATACCCGTCACCTATAGTGGCCTGGTGAGCTGTCGCGATACCCGTCACCCATAGTGGCCTGGTGAGCTGTCGCGATACCGGTCACCTATAGTGGCCTGGCGAGCTGTCGCGATACCGATCACCTATAGTGGCCTGGCGAGCTGTCGCGATACCGGTCACCTATAGTGGCCTGGCGAGCTGTCGCGATACCGATCACCTATAGTGGCCTGGCGAGCTGTCGCGATACCGATCACCTATAGTGGCCTGGTGAGCTGTCGCGATACCGGTCACCTATAGTGGCCTGGTGAGCTGTCGCGATACCGGTCACCTGTAGTGGCCTGGTGAGCTGTCGCGATACCGGTCACCTATAGTGGCCTGGTGAGCTGTCGCGATACCGGTCACCTATAGTGGCCTGGTGAGCTGTCGCGATACCGGTCACCTATAGTGGCCTGGTGAGCTGTCGCGATACCGGTCACCTATAGTGGCCTGGTGAGCTGTCGCGATACCGGTCACCTATAGTGGCCTGGTGAGCTGTCGCGATACCGGTCACCTATAGTGGCCTGGTGAGCTGTCGCGATACCGGTCACCTATAGTGGCCTGGTGAGCTGTCGCGATACCGGTCACCTAAAGTGGCCTGGTGAGCTGTCGCGATACCGGTCACCTATAGTGGCCTGGTGAGCTGTCGCGATACCGGTCACCTATAGTGGCCTGGTGAGCTGTCGCGATACCGGTCACCTATAGTGGCCTGGTGAGCTGTCGCGATACCGGTCACCTATAGTGGCCTGGTGAGCTGTCGCGATACCGGTCACCTATAGTGGCCTGGTGAGCTGTCGCGATACCGGTCACCTATAGTGGCCTGGTGAGCTGTCGCGATACCGGTCACCTATAGTGGCCTGGTGAGCTGTCGTGCTGCCGGCCACCTATAGTGGCCTGGTGAGCTGTCGCGATACCGGTCACCTATAGTGGCCTGGTGAGCTGTCGCGATACCGGTCACCTATAGTGGCCTGGAGAGCTGTCGCGATACCGCTCACCTATAGTGGCCTGGTGAGCTGTCGCGATACCGCTCACCTATAGTGGCCTTGTGAGCTGTCGCGATACCGCTCACCTATAGTGGCCTTGTGAGCTGTCGCTATACCGGTCACCTATAGTGGCCTGGTGAGCTGTCGCGATACCGGTCACCTATAGTGGCCTGGTGAGCTGTCGCGATACCCGTCACCTATAGTGGCCTGGTGAGCTGTCGCGATACCGGTCACCTATAGTGGCCTGGTGAGCTGTCGCGATACCGGTCACCTATAGTGGCCTGGTGAGCTGTCGCGATACCGGTCACCTATAGTGGCCTGGTGAGCTGTCGCGATACCGGTCACCTATAGTGGCCTGGTGAGCTGTCGCGATACCGGTCACCTATAGTGGCCTGGTGAGCTGTCGCGATACCGTTCACCTATAGTGGCCTGGTGAGCTGTCGCGATACCGGTCACCTATAGTGGCCAGGTGAGCTGTCGTGCTGCCGGTCACCTATAAGTGGCCAGGTGAGCTGTCGTGCTGCCGGCCGCCTATAGTGGCCTGGTGAGCTGTCGTGCTGCAGGCCACCTATAGTGGCCTGGTGAGCTGTCGTGCTGCAGGCCACCTATAGTGGCCTGGTGAGCTGTCGTGCTGCCGGCCACCTATAGTGGCCTGGTGAGCTGTCGCGATACCGGTCACCTATAGTGGCCTGGTGAGCTGTCGCGATTACCGGTCACCTATAGTGGCCTGGTGAGCTGTCGCGATACCGGTCACCTATAGTGGCCTGGTGAGCTGTCGCGATACCGGTCACCTATAGTGGCCTGGTGAGCTGTCGCGATACCGGTCACCTATAGTGGCCTGGTGAGCTGTCGCGATACCGGTCACCTATAGTGGCCTGGTGAGCTGTCGCGATACCGGTCACCTATAGTGGCCTGGTGAGCTGTCGCGATACCGGTCACCTATAGTGGCCTGGTGAGCTGTCGCGATACCGGTCACCTATAGTGGCCTGGTGAGCTGTCGCGATACCGGTCACCTATAGTGGCCTGGTGAGCTGTCGCGATACCGGTCACCTATAGTGGCCTGGTGAGCTGTCGCGATACCGGTCACCTATAGTGGCCTGGTGAGCTGTCGCGATACCGGTCACCTATAGTGGCCTGGTGAGCTGTCGCGATACCGGTCACCTATAGTGGCCTGGTGAGCTGTCGCGATACCCGTCACCTATAGTGGCCTGGTGAGCTGTCGCGATACCCGTCACCCATAGTGGCCTGGTGAGCTGTCGCGATACCGGTCACCTATAGTGGCCTGGCGAGCTGTCGCGATACCGATCACCTATAGTGGCCTGGCGAGCTGTCGCGATACCGATCACCTATAGTGGCCTGGTGAGCTGTCGTGCTGCCGGCCACCTATAGTGGCCTGGTGAGCTGTCGCGATACCGGTCACCTATAGTGGCCTGGTGAGCTGTCGCGATACCGGTCACCTATAGTGGCCTGGTGAGCTGTCGCGATACCGGTCACCTATAGTGGCCTGGTGAGCTGTCGCGATACCGGTCACCTATAGTGGCCTGGTGAGCTGTCGCGATACCGGTCACCTATAGTGGCCTGGTGAGCTGTCGCGATACCGGTCACCTATAGTGGCCTGGTGAGCTGTCGCGATACCGGTCACCTATAGTGGCCTGGTGAGCTGTCGCGATACCGGTCACCTATAGTGGCCTGGTGAGCTGTCGCGATACCGGTCACCTATAGTGGCCTGGTGAGCTGTCGCGATACCGGTCACCTATAGTGGCCTGGTGAGCTGTCGCGATACCGGTCACCTATAGTGGCCTGGTGAGCTGTCGCGATACCGGTCACCTATAGTGGCCTGGTGAGCTGTCGCGATACCGGTCACCTAAAGTGGCCTGGTGAGCTGTCGCGATACCGGTCACCTATAGTGGCCTGGTGAGCTGTCGCGATACCGGTCACCTATAGTGGCCTGGTGAGCTGTCGCGATACCGGTCACCTATAGTGGCCTGGTGAGCTGTCGCGATACCGGTCACCTATAGTGGCCTGGTGAGCTGTCGCGATACCGGTCACCTATAGTGGCCTGGTGAGCTGTCGCGATACCGGTCACCTATAGTGGCCTGGTGAGCTGTCGCGATACCGGTCACCTATAGTGGCCTGGTGAGCTGTCGCGATACCGGTCACCTATAGTGGCCTGGTGAGCTGTCGTGCTGCCGGCCACCTATAGTGGCCTGGTGAGCTGTCGTGCTGCCGGCCACCTATAGTTGCCTGGTGAGCTGTCGTGCTGCCGGCCACCTAAAGTGGCCTGGTGAGCTGTCGTGCTGCCGGCCACCCATAGTGGCCTGGTGAGCTGTCGTGCTGCCGGCCACCTATAGTGACCTGGTGAGCTGTCGTGCTGCCGGTCACCTATAGTGGCCTGGTGAGCTGTCGTGCTTCCGGCCACCTATAGTGGCCTGGTGAGCTGTCGTGCTTCCGGCCACCTATAGTGGCCTGGTGAGCTGTCGTGCTGCCGGCCACTTATGGTAACCTGGTGAGCTGTCGCGATACCGGTCACCTATAGTGGCCTGGTGAGCTGTCGCGATACCGGTCACCTATAGTGGCCTGGTGAGCTGTCGCGATACCGGTCACCTATAGTGGCCTGGTGAGCTGTCGCGATACCGGTCACCTATAGTGGCCTGGTGAGCTGTCGCGATACCGGTCACCTATAGTGGCCTGGTGAGCTGTCGCGATACCGGTCACCTATAGTGGCCTGGTGAGCTGTCGCGATACCGGTCACCTATAGTGGCCTAGTGAGCTGTCGCGATACCGGTCACCTATAGTGGCCTAGTGAGCTGTCGCGATACCGGTCACCTATAGTGGCCTGGTGAGCTGTCGCGATACCGGCCACCTATAGTGGCCTGGTGAGCTGTCGCGATACCGGCCACCTATAGTGGCCTGGTGAGCTGTCGCGATACCGGCCACCTATAGTGGCCTGGTGAGCTGTCGCGATACCGGCCACCTATAGTGGCCTGGTGAGCTGTCGCGATACCGGCCACCTATAGTGGCCTGGTGAGCTGTCGCGATACCGGCCACCTATAGTGGCCTGGTGAGCTGTCGCGATACCGGCCACCTATAGTGGCCTGGTGAGCTGTCGCGATACCGGTCACCTATAGTGGCCTGGTGAGCTGTCGCGATACCGGTCACCTATAGTGGCCTGGTGAGCTGTCGCGATACCGGTCACCTATAGTGGCCTGGTGAGCTGTCGCGATACCGGTCACCTATAGTGGCCTGGTGAGCTGTCGCGATACCGGTCACCTATAGTGGCCTGGCGAGCTGTCGCGATACCGGTCACCTATAGTGGCCTGGTGAGCTGTCGCGATACCGGTCACCTATAGTGGCCTGGTGAGCTGTCGCGATACCGGTCACCTATAGTGGCCTGGTGAGCTGTCGCGATACCGGTCACCTATAGTGGCCTGGTGAGCTGTCGCGATACCGGTCACCTATAGTGGCCTGGTGAGCTGTCGCGATACCGGTCACCTATAGTGGCCTGGTGAGCTGTCGCGATACCGGTCACCTATAGTGGCCTGGTGAGCTGTCGCTATACCGGTCACCTATAGTGGCCTGGTGAGCTGTCGCGATACCGGTCACCTATAGTGGCCTGGTGAGCTGTCGCGATACCGGTCACCTATAGTGGCCTGGTGAGCTGTCGCGATACCGGTCACCTATAGTGGCCTGGTGAGCTGTCGCGATACCGGTCACCTATAGTGGCCTGGTGAGCTGTCGCGATACCGGTCACCTATAGTGGCCTGGTGAGCTGTCGCGATACCGGTCACCTATAGTGGCCTGGTGAGCTGTCGCGATACCGGTCACCTATAGTGGCCTGGTGAGCTGTCGCGATACCGGTCACCTATAGTGGCCTGGTGAGCTGTCGCGACACCGGTCACCTATAGTGGCCTGGTGAGCTGTCGCGATACCGGTCACCTATAGTGGCCTGGTGAGCTGTCGCGATACCGGTCACCTATAGTGGCCTGGTGAGCTGTCGCGATACCGGTCACCTATAGTGGCCTGGTGAGCTGTCGCGATACCGGTCACCTATAGTGGCCTGGTGAGCTGTCGCGATACCGGTCACCTATAGTGGCCTGGTGAGCTGTCGCGATACCGGTCACCTATAGTGGCCTGGTGAGCTGTCGCGATACCGGTCACCTATAGTGGCCTGGTGAGCTGTCGCGATACCGGTCACCTATAGTGGCCTGGTGAGCTGTCGCGATACCGGTCACCTATAGTGGCCTGGTGAGCTGTCGCGATACCGGTCACCTATAGTGGCCTGGTGAGCTGTCGCGATACCGGTCACCTATAGTGGCCTGGTGAGCTGTCGCGATACCGGTCACCTATAGTGGCCTGGTGAGCTGTCGCGATACCGGTCACCTATAGTGGCCTGGTGAGCTGTCGCGATACCGGTCACCTATAGTGGCCTGGTGAGCTGTCGTGATACCGGTCACCTATAGTGGCCTGGTGAGCTGTCGCGATACCGGTCACCTATAGTGGCCTGGTGAGCTGTCGCGATACGGGTCACCTATAGTGGCCTGGCGAGCTGTCGCGATACCGGTCACCTATAGTGGCCTGGTGAGCTGTCGCGATAGTGGTCATCTACAGTGGCCTGGTGAGCTGTCGCGATACCGGTCACCTATAGTGGCCTGGTGAGCTGTCGCGATAGTGGTCACCTACAGTGGCCTGGTGAGCTGTCGCGATACCGGTCACCTATAGTGGCCTGGTGAGCTGTCGCGATAGTGGTCACCTACAGTGGCCTGGTAAGCTGTCGCGATACCGGTCACCTATAGTGGCCTAGTGAGCTGTCGCGATACCGGTCACCTATAGTGGCCTAGTGAGCTGTCGCGATACCGGTCACCTATAGTGGCCTGGTGAGCTGTCGCGATACCGGTCACCTATAGTGGCCTGGTGAGCTGTCGCGATACCGGTCACCTATAGTGGCCTGGTGAGCTGTCGCGATACCGGTCACCTATAGTGGCCTGGTGAGCTGTCGCGATACCGGTCACCTATAGTGGCCTGGTGAGCCGTCGCGATACCGGTCACCTATAGTTGCCTGGTGAGCTGTCGCGATACCGGTCACCTATAGTGGCCTGGTGAGCTGTCGCGATACCGGTCACCTATAGTGGCCTGGTGAGCTGTCGCGATACTGGTCACCTATAGTGGCCTGGTGAGCTGTCGCGATACCGGTCACCTATAGTGGCCTGGTGAGCTGTCGCGATACCGGTCACCTATAGTGGCCTGGTGAGCTGTCGCGATACCGGTCACCTATAGTGGCCTGGTGAGCTGTCGCGATACCGGTCACCTATAGTGGCCTGGTGAGCTGTCGCGATACCGGTCACCTATAGTGGCCTGGTGAGCTGTCGCGATACCGCTCACCTATCGTGGCCTGGTGAGCTGTCGCGATACCGGTCACCTATAGTGGCCTGGTGAGCTGTCGCGATACCGGTCACCTATAGTGGCCTGGTGAGCTGTCGCGATACCGGTCACCTATAGTGGCCTGGAGAGCTGTCGCGATACCGCTCACCTATAGTGGCCTGGTGAGCTGTCGCGATACCGCTCACCTATAGTGGCCTTGTGAGCTGTCGCGATACCGCTCACCTATAGTGGCCTTGTGAGCTGTCGCGATACCGGTCACCTATAGTGGCCTGGTGAGCTGTCGCGATACCGCTCACCTATAGTGGCCTGGTGAGCTGTCGCGATACCGGTCACCTATAGTGGCCTGGTGAGCTGTCGCGATACCGGTCACCTATAGTGGCCTGGTGAGCTGTCGCGATACCGGTCACCTATAGTGGCCTGGTGAGCTGTCGCGATACCGGTCACCTATAGTGGCCTGGTGAGCTGTCGCGATACCGGTCACCTATAGTGGCCTGGTGAGCTGTCGCGATACCGGTCACCTATAGTGGCCTGGTGAGCTGTCGCGATACCGGTCACCTATAGTGGCCTGGTGAGCTGTCGCGATACCGGTCACCTATAGTGGCCTGGTGAGCTGTCGCGATACCGGTCACCTATAGTGGCCTGGTGAGCTGTCGCGATACCGGTCACCTATAGTGGCCTGGTGAGCTGTCGCGATACCGGTCACCTATAGTGGCCTGGTGAGCTGTCGCGATACCGGTCCCCTATAGTGGCCTGGTGAGCTGTCGCGATACCGGTCACCTATAGTGGCCTGGTGAGCTGTCGCGATACCGGTCCCCTATAGTGGCCTGGTGAGCTGTCGCGATACCGGTCCCCTATAGTGGCCTGGTGAGCTGTCGCGATACCGGTCACCTATAGTGGCCTGGTGAGCTGTCGCGATACCGGTCCCCTATAGTGGCCTGGTGAGCTGTCGCGATACCGGTCACCTATAGTGGCCTGGTGAGCTGTCGCGATACCGGTCCCCTATAGTGGCCTGGTGAGCTGTCGCGATACCGGTCACCTATAGTGGCCTGGTGAGCTGTCGCGATACCGGTCACCTATAGTGGCCTGGTGAGCTGTCGCGATACCGGTCACCTATAGTGGCCTGGTGAGCTGTCGCGATACCGGTCACCTATAGTGGCCTGGTGAGCTGTCGCGATACCGGTCACCTATAGTGGCCTGGTGAGCTGTCGCGATACCGGTCACCTATAGTGGCCTGGTGAGCTGTCGCGATACCGGTCACCTATAGTGGCCTGGTGAGCTGTCGCGATACCGGTCACCTATAGTGGCCTGGTGAGCTGTCGCGATACCGGTCACCTATAGTGGCCTGGTGAGCTGTCGCGATACCGGTCACCTATAGTGGCCTGGTGAGCTGTCGCGATACCGGTCACCTATAGTGGCCTGGTGAGCTGTCGCGATACCGGTCACCTATAGTGGCCTGGTGAGCTGTCGCGATACCGGTCACCTATAGTGGCCTGGTGAGCTGTCGCGATACCGGTCACCTATAGTGGCCTGGTGAGCTGTCGCGATACCGGTCACCTATAGTGGCCTGGTGAGCTGTCGCGATACCGGTCACCTATAGTGGCCTGGTGAGCTGTCGCGATACCGGTCACCTATAGTGGCCTGGTGAGCTGTCGCGATACCGGTCACCTATAGTGGCCTGGTGAGCTGTCGCGATACCGGTCACCTATAGTGGCCTGGTGAGCTGTCGCGATACCGGTCACCTATAGTGGCCTGGTGAGCTGTCGCGATACCGGTCACCTATAGTGGCCTGGTGAGCTGTCGCGATACCGGTCACCTATAGTGGCCTGGTGAGCTGTCGCGATACCGGTCACCTATAGTGGCCTGGTGAGCTGTCGCGATACCGGTCACCTATAGTGGCCTGGTGAGCTGTCGCGATACCGGTCACCTATAGTGGCCTGGTGAGCTGTCGCGATACCGGTCACCTATAGTGGCCTGGTGAGCTGTCGCGATACCGGTCACCTATAGTGGCCTGGTGAGCTGTCGCGATACCGGTCACCTATAGTGGCCTGGTGAGCTGTCGCGATACCGGTCACCTATAGTGGCCTGGTGAGCTGTCGCGATACCGGTCACCTATAGTGGCCTGGTGAGCTGTCGCGATACCGGTCACCTATAGTGGCCTGGTGAGCTGTCGCGATACCGGTCACCTATAGTGGCCTGGTGAGCTGTCGCGATACCGGTCACCTATAGTGGCCTGGTGAGCTGTCGCGATACCGGTCACCTATAGTGGCCTGGTGAGCTGTCGCGATACCGGTCACCTATAGTGGCCTGGTGAGCTGTCGCGATACCGGTCACCTATAGTGGCCTGGTGAGCTGTCGCGATACCGGTCACCTATAGTGGCCTGGTGAGCTGTCGCGATACCGGTCACCTATAGTGGCCTGGTGAGCTGTCGCGATACCGGTCACCTATAGTGGCCTGGTGAGCTGTCGCGATACCGGTCACCTATAGTGGCCTGGTGAGCTGTCGCGATACCGGTCACCTATAGTGGCCTGGTGAGCTGTCGCGATACCGGTCACCTATAGTGGCCTGGTGAGCTGTCGCGATACCGGTCACCTATAGTGGCCTGGTGAGCTGTCGCGATACCGGTCACCTATAGTGGCCTGGTGAGCTGTCGCGATACCGGTCACCTATAGTGGCCTGGTGAGCTGTCACGATACCGGTCACCTATAGTGGCCTGGTGAGCTGTCGCGATACCGGTCACCTATAGTGGCCTGGTGAGCTGTCGCGATACCGGTCACCTATAGTGGCCTGGTGAGCTGTCGCGATACCGGTCACCTATAGTGGCCTGGTGAGCTGTCGCGATACCGGTCACCTATAGTGGCCTGGTGAGCTGTCGCGATACCGGTCACCTATAGTGGCCTGGTGAGCTGTCGCGATACCGGTCACCTATAGTGGCCTGGTGAGCTGTCGCGATACCGGTCACCTATAGTGGCCTGGTGAGCTGTCGCGATACCGGTCACCTATAGTGGCCTGGTGAGCTGTCGCGATACCGGTCACCTATAGTGGCCTGGTGAGCTGTCGCGATACCGGTCACCTATAGTGGCCTGGTGAGCTGTCGCGATACCGGTCACCTATAGTGGCCTGGTGAGCTGTCGCGATACCGGTCACCTATAGTGGCCTGGTGAGCTGTCGCGATACCGGTCACCTATAGTGGCCTGGTGAGCTGTCGCGATACCGGTCACCTATAGTGGCCTGGTGAGCTGTCGCGATACCGGTCACCTATAGTGGCCTGGTGAGCTGTCGCGATACCGGTCACCTATAGTGGCCTGGTGAGCTGTCGCGATACCGGTCACCTATAGTGGCCTGGTGAGCTGTCGCGATACCGGTCACCTATAGTGGCCTGGTGAGCTGTCGCGATATCGGTCACCTATAGTGGCCTGGTGAGCTGTCGCGATATCGGTCACCTATAGTGGCCTGGTGAGCTGTCGCGATACCGGTCACCTATAGTGGCCTGGTGAGCTGTCGCGATACCGGTCACCTATAGTGGCCTGGTGAGCTGTCGTGCTGCCGGTCACCTATAGTGGCCAGGTGAGCTGTCGTGCTGCCGGCCGCCTATAGTGGCCTGGTGAGCTGTCGTGCTGCCGGCCACCTATAGTGGCCTGGTGAGCTGTCGCGATACCCGTCACCTATAGTGGCCTGGTGAGCTGTCGCGATACCCGTCACCTATAGTGGCCTGGTGAGCTGTCGCGATACCCGTCACCTATAGTAGCCTGGTGAGCTGTCGCGATACCGGTCACCTATAGTGGCCTGGTGAGCTGTCGCGATACCGATCACCTATAGTGGCCTGGCGAGCTGTCGCGATACCGATCACCTATAGTGGCCTGGCGAGCTGTCGTGCTGCCGGCCACCTATAGTGGCCTGGTGAGCTGTCGCGATACCGGTCACCTATAGTGGCCTGGCGAGCTGTCGCGATACCGGTCGCCTATAGTGGCCTGGCGAGCTGTCGCGATACCGGTCGCCTATAGTGGCCTGGCGAGCTGTCGCGATACCGGTCACCTATAGTGGCCTGGTGAGCTGTCGCGATACCGGTCACCTATAGTGGCCTGGTGAGCTGTTGCGATACCGGTCACCTATAGTGGCCTGGTGAGCTGTCGCGATACCGGTCACCTATAGTGGCCTGGTGAGCTGTCGCGATACCGGTCACCTATAGTGGCCTGGTGAGCTGTCGCGATACCGGTCACCTATAGTGGCCTGGTGAGCTGTCGCGATACCGGTCACCTATAGTGGCCTGGTGAGCTGTCGCGATACCGGTCACCTATAGTGGCCTGGTGAGCTGTCGCGATACCGGTCACCTATAGTGGCCTGGTGAGCTGTCGCGATACCGGTCACCTATAGTGGCCTGGTGAGCTGTCGCGATACCGGTCACCTATAGTGGCCTGGTGAGCTGTCGCGATACCGGTCACCTATAGTGGCCTGGTGAGCTGTCGCGATACCGGTCACCTATAGTGGCCTGGTGAGCTGTCGCGATACCGGTCACCTATAGTGGCCTGGTGAGCTGTCGCGATACCGGTCACCTATAGTGGCCTGGTGAGCTGTCGCGATACCGGTCACCTATAGTGGCCTGGTGAGCTGTCGCGATACCGGTCACCTATAGTGGCCTGGTGAGCTGTCGCGATACCGGTCACCTATAGTGGCCTGGTGAGCTGTCGCGATACCGGTCACCTATAGTGGCCTGGTGAGCTGTCGCTATACCGGTCACCTATAGTGGCCTGGTGAGCTGTCGCGATACCGGTCACCTATAGTGGCCTGGTGAGCTGTCGCTATACCGGTCACCTATAGTGGCCTGGTGAGCTGTCGCGATACCGGTCACCTATAGTGGCCTGGTGAGCTGTCGCGATACCGGTCACCTATAGTGGCCTGGTGAGCTGTCGCGATACCGGTCACCTATAGTGGCCTGGTGAGCTGTCGCGATACCGGTCACCTATAGTGGCCTGGTGAGCTGTCGCGATACCGGTCACCTATAGTGGCCTGGTGAGCTGTCGCGATACCGGTCACCTATAGTGGCCTGGTGAGCTGTCGCGATACCGGTCACCTATAGTGGCCTGGTGAGCTGTCGCGATATCGGTCACCTATAGTGGCCTGGTGAGCTGTCGCGATATCGGTCACCTATAGTGGCCTGGTGAGCTGTCGCGATACCGGTCACCTATAGTGGCCTGGTGAGCTGTCGCGATACCGGTCACCTATAGTGGCCTGGTGAGCTGTCGCGATACCGGTCACCTATAGTGGCCTGGTGAGCTGTCGCGATAGCGGTCACCTATAGTGGCCTGGTGAGCTGTCGCGATACCGGTCACCTATAGTGGCCTGGTGAGCTGTCGCGATAGCGGTCACCTATAGTGGCCTGGTGAGCTGTCGCGATACCGGTCACCTATAGTGGCCTGGTGAGCTGTCGTGCTGCCGGTCACCTATAGTGGCCAGGTGAGCTGTTGTGCTGCCGGCCGCCTATAGTGGCCTGGTGAGCTGTCGTGCTGCCGGCCACCTATAGTGGCCTGGTGAGCTGTCGTGCTGCAGGCCACCTATAGTGGCCTGGTGAGCTGTCGTGCTGCCGGCCACCTGTAGTGGCCTGGTGAGCTGTCGTGCTGCCGGCCACCTATAGTGGCCTGGTGAGCTGTCGTGCTGCCGGCCACCTATAGTGGCCTGGTGAGCTGTCGCGATACCGGTCACCTATAGTGGCCTTGTGAGCTGTCGCGATACCGGTCACCTATAGTGGCCTGGTGAGCTGTCGCGATACCGGTCACCTATAGTGGCCTGGTGAGCTGTCGCGATACCGGTCACCTATAGTGGCCTGGTGAGCTGACGCGATACCGGTCACCTATAGTGGCCTAGTGAGCTGTCGCGATACCGGTCACCTATAGTGGCCTGGTGAGCTGTCGCGATACCGGTCACCTATAGTGGCCTGGTGAGCTGTCGCGATACCGGCCACCTATAGTGGCCTGGTGAGCTGTCGCGATACCGGTCACCTATAGTGGCCTGGTGAGCTGTCGCGATACCGGTCACCTATAGTGGCCTGGTGAGCTGTCGCGATACCCGTCACCTATAGTGGCCTGGTGAGCTGTCGCGATACCCGTCACCCATAGTGGCCTGGTGAGCTGTCGCGATACCCGTCACCCATAGTGGCCTGGTGAGCTGTCGCGATACCGATCACATATAGTGGCCTGGCGAGCTGTCGCGATACCGATCACCTATAGTGGCCTGGCGAGCTGTCGTGCTGCCGGCCACCTATAGTGGCCTGGTGAGCTGTCGCGATACCGGTCACCTATAGTGGCCTGGCGAGCTGTCGCGATACCGGTCACCTATAGTGGCCTGGTGAGCTGTCGCGATACCGGTCACCTATAGTGGCCTGGTGAGCTGTCGCGATACCGGTCACCTATAGTGGCCTGGTGAGCTGTCGCGATACCGGTCACCTATAGTGGCCTGGTGAGCTGTCGCGATACCGGTCACCTATAGTAGCCTGGTGAGCTGTCGCGATACCGGTCACCTATAGTGGCCTGGTGAGCTGTCGCGATACCGGTCACCTATAGTGGCCTGGTGAGCTGTCGCGATACCGGTCACCTATAGTGGCCTGGTGAGCTGTCGCGATACCGGTCACCTATAGTGGCCTGGTGAGCTGTCGCGATACCGGTCACCTATAGTGGCCTGGTGAGCTGTCGCGATACCGGTCACCTATAGTGGCCTGGTGAGCTGTCGCGATACCGGTCACCTATAGTGGCCTGGTGAGCTGTCGCGATACCGGTCACCTATAGTGGCCTGGTGAGCTGTCGCGATACCGGTCACCTATAGTGGCCTGGTGAGCTGTCGCGATACCGGCCACCTATAGTGGCCTGGTGAGCTGTCGCGATACCGGTCACCTATAGTGGCCTGGTGAGCTGTCGCGATACCGGTCACCTATAGTGGCCTGGTGAGCTGTCGCGATACCGGTCACCTATAGTGGCCTGGTGAGCTGTCGCGATACCCGTCACCCATAGTGGCCTGGTGAGCTGTCGCGATACCGGTCACCTATAGTGGCCTGGTGAGCTGTCGCGATACCGATCACCTATAGTGGCCTGGTGAGCTGTCGCGATACCGATCACCTATAGTGGCCTGGCGAGCTGTCGCGATACCGATCACCTATAGTGGCCTGGTGAGCTGTCGCGATACCGGTCACCTATAGTGGCCTGGCGAGCTGTCGCGATACCGGTCACCTATAGTGGCCTGGCGAGCTGTCGCGATACCGGTCACCTATAGTGGCCTGGCGAGCTGTCGCGATACCGGTCACCTATAGTGGCCTGGCGAGCTGTCGCGATACCGGTCACCTATAGTGGCCTGGTGAGCTGTCGCGATACCGGTCACCTATAGTGGCCTGGTGAGCTGTCGCGATACCGGTCACCTATAGTGGCCTGGTGAGCTGCCGTGCTGGCGGCCACTTATGGTAACCTGGTGAGCTGTCGTGCTGCTGGCCACCTACAGTGGCCTGGTGAGCAGTCGCGATACCCGTCACCCATAGTGGCCTGGTGAGCTGTCGCGATACCGGTCACCTATAGTGGCCTGGTGAGCTGTCGCGATACCGATCACCTATAGTGGCCTGGCGAGCTGTCGCGATACCGATCACCTATAGTGGCCTGGTGAGCTGTCGCGATACCGGTCACCTATAGTGGCCTGGCGAGCTGTCGCGATACCGGTCACCTATAGTGGCCTGGCGAGCTGTCGCGATACCGGTCACCTATAGTGGCCTGGCGAGCTGTCGCGATACCGGTCACCTATAGTGGCCTGGCGAGCTGTCGCGATACCGGTCACCTATAGTGGCCTGGTGAGCTGTCGCGATACCGGTCACCTATAGTGGCCTGGTGAGCTGTCGCGATACCGGTCACCTATAGTGGCCTGGTGAGCTGTCGCGATACCGGTCACCTATAGTGGCCTGGTGAGCTGTCGCGATACCGGTCACCTATAGTGGCCTGGTGAGCTGTCGCGATACCGGCCACCTATAGTGGCCTGGTGAGCAGTCGTGCTGCCGGCCACCTATAGTGGCCTGGCGAGCTGTCGCGATACCGGTCACCTATAGTGGTCTGGTGAGCTGTCCCGATACCGGTCACCTATGGTGGCCTGGTGAGCTGTCGCGATACCGGTCACCTATAGTGGCCTGGTGAGCTGTCGTGCTGCCGGCCACCTATAGTGGCCTGGTGAGCTGTCGTGCTGCCGGTCACCTATAGTGGCCTGGTGAGCTGTCGTGCTGCCGGTCACCTATAGTGGCCTGGTGAGCTGTCGTGCTGCCGGTCACCTATAGTGGCCTGGTGAGCTGTCGTGCTGCCGGTCACCTATAGTGGCCTGGTGAGCTGTCGTGCTGCCGGCCACCTATAGTGGCCTGGTGAGCTGTCGTGCTGCCGGTCACCTATAGTGGCCTGGTGAGCCGTCGTGCTGCCGGCCACCTATAGTGGCCTGGTGAACTGTCTTGCTGCCGGCCACCTATAGTGGCCTGGTGAGCTGTCGTGCTGCCGGCCACCTATAGTGGCCTGGTGAGCTGTCGTGCTGCCGGCCACCTATAGTGGCCTGGTGAGCTGTCGTGCTGCCGGCCACCTATAGTGGCCTGGTGAGCTGTCGTGCTGCCGGCCACCTATAGTGGCATGGTGAGCTGTCGTGCTGCCGGCCACCTATAGTGGCATGGTGAGCTGTCTTGCTGCCGGCCACCTATAGTGGCCTGGTGAGCTGTCGTGCTGCCGGCCACCTATAGTACCCTGGTGAGCCGTCGTGCTGCCGGCCACCTATAGTGGCCTGGTGAGCCGTCGTGCTGCCGGCCACCTATAGTGGCCTGGTGAACTGTCTTGCTGCCGGCCACCTATAGTGGCCTGGTGAGCTGTCGCGATACCGGTCACCTATAGTGGCCTGGTGAGCTGTCGCGATACCGGTCACCTATAGTGGCCTGGTGAGCTGTCGCGATACCGGTCACCTATAGTGGCCTGGTGAGCTGTCGCGATACCGGTCACCTATAGTGGCCTGGTGAGCTGTCGCGATACCGGTCACCTATAGTGGCCTGGTGAGCTGTCGCGATACCGGTCACCTATAGTGGCCTGGTGAGCTGTCGCGATACCGGTCACCTATAGTGGCCTGGTGAGCTGTCGCGATACCGGTCACCTATAGTGGCCTGGTGAGCTGTCGCGATACCGGTCACCTATAGTGGCCTGGTGAGCTGTCGCGATACCGGTCACCTATAGTGGCCTGGTGAGCTGTCGCGATACCGGTCACCTATAGTGGCCTGGTGAGCTGTCGCGATACCGGTCACCTATAGTGGCCTGGTGAGCTGTCGCGATACCGGTCACCTATAGTGGCCTGGTGAGCTGTCGCGATACCGGTCACCTATAGTGGCCTGGTGAGCTGTCGCGATACCGGTCACCTATAGTGGCCTGGTGAGCTGTCGCGATACCGGTCACCTATAGTGGCCTGGTGAGCTGTCGCGATACCGGTCACCTATAGTGGCCTGGTGAGCTGTCGCGATACCGGTCACCTATAGTGGCCTGGTGAGCTGTCGCGATACCGGTCACCTATAGTGGCCTGGTGAGCTGTCGCGATACCGGTCACCTATAGTGGCCTGGTGAGCTGTCGCGATACCGGTCACCTACAGTGGCCTGGTGAGCTGTCGCGATACCTTTCACCTACAGTGGCCTGGTGAGCTGTCGCGATACCGGTCACCTATAGTGGCCTGGTGAGCTGCCGTGCTGCCGGCCACCTATAGTGGCCTGGTGAGCTGTCGTGCTGCCGGCCACCTATAGTGGCCTGGCGAGCTGTCGTGCTGCCGGCCACCTATAGTGGCCTGGCGAGCTGTCGTGCTGCCGGCCACCTATAGTGGCCTGGTGAGCTGTCGTGCTGCCGGCCACCTATAGTGGCCTGGCGAGCTGTCGTGCTGCCGGCCACCTATAGTGGCCTGGCGAGCTGTCGTGCTGCCGGCCACCTATAGTGGCCTGGTGAGCTGTCGTGCTGCCGGCCACCTATAGTACCCTGGTGAGCTATCGTGCTGCCGGTCACCTATAGTGGCCTGGTGAGCTGTCGCGATACCGGTCACCTATAGTGGCCTGGTGAGCTGTCGCGATACCGGTCACCTAGAGTGGCCTGGTGAGCTGCCGCGATACCGGTCACCTATAGTGGCCTGGTGAGCTGTCGCGATACCGGTCACCTATAGTGGCCTGGTGAGCTGTCGCGATACCGGTTACCTATAGTGGCCTGGTGAGCTGTCGCGATACCGGTCACCTATAGTGGCCTGGTGAGCTGCCGTGCTGGCGGCCACTTATGGTAACCTGGTGAGCTGTCGTGCTGCTGGCCACCTACAGTGGCCTGGTGAGCAGTCGTGCTGCCGGCCACCTATAGTGGCCTGGTGAGCAGTCGTGCTGCCGGCCACCTATAGTGGCCTGGCGAGCTGTCGCGATACCGGTCACCTATAGTGGTCTGGTGAGCTGTCCCGATACCGGTCACCTATGGTGGCCTGGTGAGCTGTCGCGATACCGGTCACCTATAGTGGCCTGGTGAGCTGTCGTGCTGCCGGCCACCTATAGTGGCCTGGTGAGCTGTCGTGCTGCCGGTCACCTATAGTGGCCTGGTGAGCTGTCGTGCTGCCGGTCACCTATAGTGGCCTGGTGAGCTGTCGTGCTGCCGGTCACCTATAGTGGCCTGGTGAGCTGTCGTGCTGCCGGTCACCTATAGTGGCCTGGTGAGCTGTCGTGCTGCCGGCCACCTATAGTGGCCTGGTGAGCTGTCGTGCTGCCGGTCACCTATAGTGGCCTGGTGAGCCGTCGTGCTGCCGGCCACCTATAGTGGCCTGGTGAACTGTCTTGCTGCCGGCCACCTATAGTGGCCTGGTGAGCTGTCGTGCTGCCGGCCACCTATAGTGGCCTGGTGAGCTGTCGTGCTGCCGGCCACCTATAGTGGCCTGGTGAGCTGTCGTGCTGCCGGCCACCTATAGTGGCCTGGTGAGCTGTCGTGCTGCCGGCCACCTATAGTGGCCTGGTGAGCTGTCGTGCTGCCGGCCACCTATAGTGGCATGGTGAGCTGTCGTGCTGCCGGCCACCTATAGTGGCATGGTGAGCTGTCTTGCTGCCGGCCACCTATAGTGGCCTGGTGAGCTGTCGTGCTGCCGGCCACCTATAGTACCCTGGTGAGCCGTCGTGCTGCCGGCCACCTATAGTGGCCTGGTGAGCCGTCGTGCTGCCGGCCACGTATAGTGGCCTGGTGAACTGTCTTGCTGCCGGCCACCTATAGTGGCCTGGTGAGCTGTCGTGCTGCCGGTCACCTATAGTGGCCTGGTGAGCTGTCGCGATACCGGTCACCTATAGTGGCCTGGTGAGCTGTCGCGATACCGGTCACCTATAGTGGCCTGGTGAGCTGCCGCGATACCGGTCACCTATAGTGGCCTGGTGAGCTGTCGCGATACCGGTCACCTATAGTGGCCTGGTGAGCTGTCGCGATACCGGTCACCTATAGTGGCCTGGTGAGCTGTCGCGATACCGGTCACCTATAGTGGCCTGGTGAGCTGTCGCGATACCGGTCACCTATAGTGGCCTGGTGAGCTGTCGCGATACCCGTCACCTATAGTGGCCTGGTGAGCTGTCGCGATACCCGTCACCCATAGTGGCCTGGTGAGCTGTCGCGATACCGGTCACCTAGAGTGGCCTGGTGAGCTGTCGCGATACCGATCACATATAGTGGCCTGGCGAGCTGTCGCGATACCGATCACCTATAGTGGCCTGGCGAGCTGTCGTGCTGCCGGCCACCTATAGTGGCCTGGTGAGCTGTCGCGATACCGGTCACCTATAGTGGCCTGGCGAGCTGTCGCGATACCGGTCACCTATAGTGGCCTGGTGAGCTGTCGCGATACCGGTCACCTATAGTGGCCTGGTGAGCTGTCGCGATACCGGTCACCTATAGTGGCCTGGTGAGCTGTCGCGATACCGGTCACCTATAGTGGCCTGGTGAGCTGTCGCGATACCGGTCACC
This sequence comes from Eumerus sabulonum, assembly GCA_951905685.1. NCBI lineage: Eukaryota > Metazoa > Arthropoda > Insecta > Diptera > Syrphidae > Eumerus > Eumerus sabulonum. The sequence goes on from OX645065.1 coordinate 2,838,329, forward strand.
TATAGTGGCCTGGTGAGCTGTCGCGATACCGGTCACCTATAGTGGCCTGGTGAGCTGTCGCGATACCGGTCACCTATAGTGGCCTGGTGAGCTGTCGCGATACCGGTCACCTATAGTGGCCTGGTGAGCTGTCGCGATACCGGTCACCTATAGTGGCCTGGTGAGCTGTCGCGATACCGGTCACCTATAGTGGCCTGGTGAGCTGTCGCGATACCGGTCACCTATAGTGGCCTGGTGAGCTGTCGCGATACCGGTCACCTATAGTGGCCTGGTGAGCTGTCGCGATACCGGTCACCTATAGTGGCCTGGTGAGCTGTCGCGATACCGGTCACCTATAGTGGCCTGGTGAGCTGTCGCGATACCGGTCACCTATAGTGGCCTGGTGAGCTGTCGCGATACCGGTCACCTATAGTGGCCTGGTGAGCTGTCGCGATACCGGTCACCTATAGTGGCCTGGTGAGCTGTCGCGATACCGGTCACCTATAGTGGCCTGGTGAGCTGTCGCGATACCGGTCACCTACAGTGGCCTGGTGAGCTGTCGCGATACCGGTCACCTATAGTGGCCTGGTGAGCTGTCGCGATACCGGTCACCTACAGTGGCCTGGTGAGCTGTCGCGATACCTTTCACCTACAGTGGCCTGGTGAGCTGTCGCGATACCGGTCACCTATAGTGGCCTGGTGAGCTGCCGTGCTGCCGGCCACCTATAGTGGCCTGGTGAGCTGTCGTGCTGCCGGCCACCTATAGTGGCCTGGCGAGCTGTCGTGCTGCCGGCCACCTATAGTGGCCTGGCGAGCTGTCGTGCTGCCGGCCACCTATAGTGGCCTGGTGAGCTGTCGTGCTGCCGGCCACCTATAGTGGCCTGGCGAGCTGTCGTGCTGCCGGCCACCTATAGTGGCCTGGCGAGCTGTCGTGCTGCCGGCCACCTATAGTGGCCTGGCGAGCTGTCGTGCTGCCGGCCACCTATAGTGGCCTGGTGAGCTGTCGTGCTGCCGGCCACCTATAGTACCCTGGTGAGCTATCGTGCTGCCGGTCACCTATAGTGGCCTGGTGAGCTGTCGCGATACCGGTCACCTATAGTGGCCTGGTGAGCTGTCGCGATACCGGTCACCTAGAGTGGCCTGGTGAGCTGCCGCGATACCGGTCACCTATAGTGGCCTGGTGAGCTGTCGCGATACCGGTCACCTATAGTGGCCTGGTGAGCTGTCGCGATACCGGTCACCTATAGTGGCCTAGTGAGCTGTCGCGATACCGGTCACCTATAGTGGCCTGGTGAGCTGTCGCGATACCGGTCACCTATAGTGGCCTGGTGAGCTGTCGCGATACCGGTCACCTATAGTGGCCTGGCGAGCTGTCGCGATACCGGTCACCTATAGTGGCCTGGCGAGCTGTCGCGATACCGGTCACCTATAGTGGCCTGGTGAGCTGTCGCGATACCGGTTACCTATAGTGGCCTGGTGAGCTGTCGCGATACCGGTCACCTATAGTGGCCTGGTGAGCTGCCGTGCTGGCGGCCACTTATGGTAACCTGGTGAGCTGTCGTGCTGCTGGCCACCTACAGTGGCCTGGTGAGCAGTCGTGCTGCCGGCCACCTATAGTGGCCTGGTGAGCAGTCGTGCTGCCGGCCACCTATAGTGGCCTGGCGAGCTGTCGCGATACCGGTCACCTATAGTGGTCTGGTGAGCTGTCCCGATACCGGTCACCTATGGTGGCCTGGTGAGCTGTCGCGATACCGGTCACCTATAGTGGCCTGGTGAGCTGTCGTGCTGCCGGCCACCTATAGTGGCCTGGTGAGCTGTCGTGCTGCCGGTCACCTATAGTGGCCTGGTGAGCTGTCGTGCTGCCGGTCACCTATAGTGGCCTGGTGAGCTGTCGTGCTGCCGGTCACCTATAGTGGCCTGGTGAGCTGTCGTGCTGCCGGTCACCTATAGTGGCCTGGTGAGCTGTCGTGCTGCCGGCCACCTATAGTGGCCTGGTGAGCTGTCGTGCTGCCGGTCACCTATAGTGGCCTGGTGAGCCGTCGTGCTGCCGGCCACCTATAGTGGCCTGGTGAACTGTCTTGCTGCCGGCCACCTATAGTGGCCTGGTGAGCTGTCGTGCTGCCGGCCACCTATAGTGGCCTGGTGAGCTGTCGTGCTGCCGGCCACCTATAGTGGCCTGGTGAGCTGTCGTGCTGCCGGCCACCTATAGTGGCCTGGTGAGCTGTCGTGCTGCCGGCCACCTATAGTGGCCTGGTGAGCTGTCGTGCTGCCGGCCACCTATAGTGGCATGGTGAGCTGTCGTGCTGCCGGCCACCTATAGTGGCATGGTGAGCTGTCTTGCTGCCGGCCACCTATAGTGGCCTGGTGAGCTGTCGTGCTGCCGGCCACCTATAGTACCCTGGTGAGCCGTCGTGCTGCCGGCCACCTATAGTGGCCTGGTGAGCCGTCGTGCTGCCGGCCACGTATAGTGGCCTGGTGAACTGTCTTGCTGCCGGCCACCTATAGTGGCCTGGTGAGCTGTCGTGCTGCCGGTCACCTATAGTGGCCTGGTGAGCTGTCGCGATACCGGTCACCTATAGTGGCCTGGTGAGCTGTCGCGATACCGGTCACCTATAGTGGCCTGGTGAGCTGCCGCGATACCGGTCACCTATAGTGGCCTGGTGAGCTGTCGCGATACCGGTCACCTATAGTGGCCTGGTGAGCTGTCGCGATACCGGTCACCTATAGTGGCCTGGTGAGCTGTCGCGATACCGGTCACCTATAGTGGCCTGGTGAGCTGTCGCGATACCGGTCACCTATAGTGGCCTGGTGAGCTGTCGCGATACCCGTCACCTATAGTGGCCTGGTGAGCTGTCGCGATACCCGTCACCCATAGTGGCCTGGTGAGCTGTCGCGATACCGGTCACCTAGAGTGGCCTGGTGAGCTGTCGCGATACCGATCACATATAGTGGCCTGGCGAGCTGTCGCGATACCGATCACCTATAGTGGCCTGGCGAGCTGTCGTGCTGCCGGCCACCTATAGTGGCCTGGTGAGCTGTCGCGATACCGGTCACCTATAGTGGCCTGGCGAGCTGTCGCGATACCGGTCACCTATAGTGGCCTGGTGAGCTGTCGCGATACCGGTCACCTATAGTGGCCTGGTGAGCTGTCGCGATACCGGTCACCTATAGTGGCCTGGTGAGCTGTCGCGATACCGGTCACCTATAGTGGCCTGGTGAGCTGTCGCGATACCGGTCACCTATAGTGGCCTGGTGAGCTGTCGCGATACCGGTCACCTATAGTGGCCTGGTGAGCTGTCGCGATACCGGTCACCTATAGTAGCCTGGTGAGCTGTCGCGATACCGGTCACCTATAGTGGCCTGGTGAGCTGTCGCGATACCGGTCACCTATAGTGGCCTGGTGAGCTGTCGCGATACCGGTCACCTATAGTGGCCTGGTGAGCTGTCGCGATACCGGTCACCTATAGTGGCCTGGTGAGCTGTCGCGATACCGGTCACCTATAGTGGCCTGGTGAGCTGTCGCGATACCGGTCACCTATAGTGGCCTGGTGAGCTGTCGCGATACCGGTCACCTATAGTGGCCTGGTGAACTGTCGCGATACCGGTCACCTATAGTGGCCTGGTGAGTTGTCGCGATACCGGCCACCTATAGTGGCCTGGTGAGTTGTCGCGATACCGGCCACCTATAGTGGCCTGGTGAGCTGTCGCGATAGCGGTCACCTATAGTGGCCTGGTGAGCTGTCGCGATACCGGTCACCTATAGTGGCCTGGTGAGCTGTCGCGATACCGGTCACCTATAGTGGCCTGGTGAGCTGTCGCGATACCCGTCACCCATAGTGGCCTGGTGAGCTGTCGCGATACCGGTCACCTATAGTGGCCTGGTGAGCTGTCGCGATACCGATCACCTATAGTGGCCTGGTGAGCTGTCGCGATACCGATCACCTATAGTGGCCTGGCGAGCTGTCGCGATACCGATCACCTATGGTGGCCTGGTGAGCTGTCGCGATACCGGTCACCTATAGTGGCCTGGCGAGCTGTCGCGATACCGGTCACCTATAGTGGCCTGGCGAGCTGTCGCGATACCGGTCACCTATAGTGGCCTGGCGAGCTGTCGCGATACCGGTCACCTATAGTGGCCTGGTGAGCTGTCGCGATACCGGTCACCTATAGTGGCCTGGTGAGCTGTCGCGATACCGGTCACCTATAGTGGCCTGGTGAGCTGCCGCGCTGGCGGCCACTTATGGTAACCTGGTGAGCTGTCGTGCTGCTGGCCACCTACAGTGGCCTGGTGAGCAGTCGCGATACCCGTCACCCATAGTGGCCTGGTGAGCTGTCGCGATACCGGTCACCTATAGTGGCCTGGTGAGCTGTCGCGATACCGATCACCTATAGTGGCCTGGCGAGCTGTCGCGATACCGATCACCTATAGTGGCCTGGTGAGCTGTCGCGATACCGGTCACCTATAGTGGCCTGGCGAGCTGTCGCGATACCGGTCACCTATAGTGGCCTGGCGAGCTGTCGCGATACCGGTCACCTATAGTGGCCTGGCGAGCTGTCGCGATACCGGTCACCTATAGTGGCCTGGCGAGCTGTCGCGATACCGGTCACCTATAGTGGCCTGGCGAGCTGTCGCGATACCGGTCACCTATAGTGGCCTGGTGAGCTGTCGCGATACCGGTCACCTATAGTGGCCTGGTGAGCTGTCGCGATACCGGTCACCTATAGTGGCCTGGTGAGCTGTCGCTATACCGGTCACCTATAGTGGCCTGGTGAGCTGTCGCGATACCGGTCACCTATAGTGGCCTGGTGAGCTGTCGCGATACCGGTCACCTATAGTGGCCTGGTGAGCTGTCGCGATACCGGTCACCTATAGTGGCCTGGTGAGCTGTCGCGATACCGGTCACCTATAGTGGCCTGGTGAGCTGTCGCGATACCGGTCACCTATAGTGGCCTGGTGAGCTGTCGCGATACCGGTCACCTATAGTGGCCTGGTGAGCTGTCGCGATACCGGTCACCTATAGTGGCCTGGTGAGCTGTCGCGATACCGGTCACCTATAGTGGCCTGGTGAGCTGTCGCGATACCGGTCACCTATAGTGGCCTGGTGAGCTGTCGCGATACCGGTCACCTATAGTGGCCTGGTGAGCTGTCGCGATACCGGTCACCTATAGTGGCCTGGTGAGCTGTCGCGATACCGGTCACCTATAGTGGCCTGGTGAGCTGTCGCGATACCGGTCACCTATAGTGGCCTGGTGAGCTGTCGCGATACCGGTCACCTATAGTGGCCTGGTGAGCTGTCGCGATACCGGTCACCTATAGTGGCCTGGTGAGCTGTCGCGATACCGGTCACCTATAGTGGCCTGGTGAGCTGTCGCGATATCGGTCACCTATAGTGGCCTGGTGAGCTGTCGCGATATCGGTCACCTATAGTGGCCTGGTGAGCTGTCGCGATACCGGTCACCTATAGTGGCCTGGTGAGCTGTCGCGATACCGGTCACCTATAGTGGCCTGGTGAGCTGTCGTGCTGCCGGTCACCTATAGTGGCCAGGTGAGCTGTCGTGCTGCCGGCCGCCTATAGTGGCCTGGTGAGCTGTCGTGCTGCCGGCCACCTATAGTGGCCTGGTGAGCTGTCGTGCTGCAGGCCACCTATAGTGGCCTGGTGAGCTGTCGCGATACCCGTCACCTATAGTGGCCTGGTGAGCTGTCGCGATACCCGTCACCTATAGTGGCCTGGTGAGCTGTCGCGATACCCGTCACCTATAGTAGCCTGGTGAGCTGTCGCGATACCGGTCACCTATAGTGGCCTGGTGAGCTGTCGCGATACCGATCACCTATAGTGGCCTGGCGAGCTGTCGCGATACCGATCACCTATAGTGGCCTGGCGAGCTGTCGTGCTGCCGGCCACCTATAGTGGCCTGGTGAGCTGTCGCGATACCGGTCACCTATAGTGGCCTGGCGAGCTGTCGCGATACCGGTCGCCTATAGTGGCCTGGCGAGCTGTCGCGATACCGGTCGCCTATAGTGGCCTGGCGAGCTGTCGCGATACCGGTCGCCTATAGTGGCCTGGCGAGCTGTCGCGATACCGGTCACCTATAGTGGCCTGGTGAGCTGTCGCGATACCGGTCACCTATAGTGGCCTGGTGAGCTGTTGCGATACCGGTCACCTATAGTGGCCTGGTGAGCTGTCGCGATACCGGTCACCTATAGTGGCCTGGTGAGCTGTCGCGATACCGGTCACCTATAGTGGCCTGGTGAGCTGTCGCGATACCGGTCACCTATAGTGGCCTGGTGAGCTGTCGCGATACCGGTCACCTATAGTGGCCTGGTGAGCTGTCGCGATACCGGTCACCTATAGTGGCCTGGTGAGCTGTCGCGATACCGGTCACCTATAGTGGCCTGGTGAGCTGTCGCGATACCGGTCACCTATAGTGGCCTGGTGAGCTGTCGCGATACCGGTCACCTATAGTGGCCTGGTGAGCTGTCGCGATACCGGTCACCTATAGTGGCCTGGTGAGCTGTCGCGATACCGGTCACCTATAGTGGCCTGGTGAGCTGTCGCTATACCGGTCACCTATAGTGGCCTGGTGAGCTGTCGCGATACCGGTCACCTATAGTGGCCTGGTGAGCTGTCGCTATACCGGTCACCTATAGTGGCCTGGTGAGCTGTCGCGATACCGGTCACCTATAGTGGCCTGGTGAGCTGTCGCGATACCGGTCACCTATAGTGGCCTGGTGAGCTGTCGCGATACCGGTCACCTATAGTGGCCTGGTGAGCTGTCGCGATACCGGTCACCTATAGTGGCCTGGTGAGCTGTCGCGATACCGGTCACCTATAGTGGCCTGGTGAGCTGTCGCGATACCGGTCACCTATAGTGGCCTGGTGAGCTGTCGCGATACCGGTCACCTATAGTGGCCTGGTGAGCTGTCGCGATACCGGTCACCTATAGTGGCCTGGTGAGCTGTCGCGATACCGGTCACCTATAGTGGCCTGGTGAGCTGTCGCGATACCGGTCACCTATAGTGGCCTGGTGAGCTGTCGCGATATCGGTCACCTATAGTGGCCTGGTGAGCTGTCGCGATATCGGTCACCTATAGTGGCCTGGTGAGCTGTCGCGATACCGGTCACCTATAGTGGCCTGGTGAGCTGTCGCGATACCGGTCACCTATAGTGGCCTGGTGAGCTGTCGCGATACCGGTCACCTATAGTGGCCTGGTGAGCTGTCGCGATAGCGGTCACCTATAGTGGCCTGGTGAGCTGTCGCGATACCGGTCACCTATAGTGGCCTGGTGAGCTGTCGCGATAGCGGTCACCTATAGTGGCCTGGTGAGCTGTCGCGATACCGGTCACCTATAGTGGCCTGGTGAGCTGTCGTGCTGCCGGTCACCTATAGTGGCCAGGTGAGCTGTTGTGCTGCCGGCCGCCTATAGTGGCCTGGTGAGCTGTCGTGCTGCCGGCCACCTATAGTGGCCTGGTGAGCTGTCGTGCTGCAGGCCACCTATAGTGGCCTGGTGAGCTGTCGTGCTGCCGGCCACCTGTAGTGGCCTGGTGAGCTGTCGTGCTGCCGGCCACCTATAGTGGCCTGGTGAGCTGTCGTGCTGCCGGCCACCTATAGTGGCCTGGTGAGCTGTCGCGATACCGGTCACCTATAGTGGCCTTGTGAGCTGTCGCGATACCGGTCACCTATAGTGGCCTGGTGAGCTGTCGCGATACCGGTCACCTATAGTGGCCTGGTGAGCTGTCGCGATACCGGTCACCTATAGTGGCCTGGTGAGCTGACGCGATACCGGTCACCTATAGTGGCCTAGTGAGCTGTCGCGATACCGGTCACCTATAGTGGCCTGGTGAGCTGTCGCGATACCGGTCACCTATAGTGGCCTGGTGAGCTGTCGCGATACCGGCCACCTATAGTGGCCTGGTGAGCTGTCGCGATACCGGTCACCTATAGTGGCCTGGTGAGCTGTCGCGATACCGGTCACCTATAGTGGCCTGGTGAGCTGTCGCGATACCCGTCACCTATAGTGGCCTGGTGAGCTGTCGCGATACCCGTCACCCATAGTGGCCTGGTGAGCTGTCGCGATACCCGTCACCCATAGTGGCCTGGTGAGCTGTCGCGATACCGATCACATATAGTGGCCTGGCGAGCTGTCGCGATACCGATCACCTATAGTGGCCTGGCGAGCTGTCGTGCTGCCGGCCACCTATAGTGGCCTGGTGAGCTGTCGCGATACCGGTCACCTATAGTGGCCTGGCGAGCTGTCGCGATACCGGTCACCTATAGTGGCCTGGTGAGCTGTCGCGATACCGGTCACCTATAGTGGCCTGGTGAGCTGTCGCGATACCGGTCACCTATAGTGGCCTGGTGAGCTGTCGCGATACCGGTCACCTATAGTGGCCTGGTGAGCTGTCGCGATACCGGTCACCTATAGTAGCCTGGTGAGCTGTCGCGATACCGGTCACCTATAGTGGCCTGGTGAGCTGTCGCGATACCGGTCACCTATAGTGGCCTGGTGAGCTGTCGCGATACCGGTCACCTATAGTGGCCTGGTGAGCTGTCGCGATACCGGTCACCTATAGTGGCCTGGTGAGCTGTCGCGATACCGGTCACCTATAGTGGCCTGGTGAGCTGTCGCGATACCGGTCACCTATAGTGGCCTGGTGAGCTGTCGCGATACCGGTCACCTATAGTGGCCTGGTGAGCTGTCGCGATACCGGTCACCTATAGTGGCCTGGTGAGCTGTCGCGATACCGGTCACCTATAGTGGCCTGGTGAGCTGTCGCGATACCGGTCACCTATAGTGGCCTGGTGAGCTGTCGCGATACCGGCCACCTATAGTGGCCTGGTGAGCTGTCGCGATACCGGTCACCTATAGTGGCCTGGTGAGCTGTCGCGATACCGGTCACCTATAGTGGCCTGGTGAGCTGTCGCGATACCGGTCACCTATAGTGGCCTGGTGAGCTGTCGCGATACCGGTCACCTATAGTGGCCTGGTGAGCTGTCGCGATACCGGTCACCTATAGTGGCCTGGTGAGCTGTCGCGATACCGGTCACCTATAGTGGCCTGGTGAGCTGTCGCGATACCGGTCACCTATAGTGGCCTGGTGAGCTGTCGCGATACCGGTCACCTATAGTGGCCTGGTGAGCTGTCGCGATACCGGTCACCTATAGTAGCCTGGTGAGCTGTCGCGATACCGGTCACCTATAGTGGCCTGGTGAGCTGTCGCGATACCGGTCACCTATAGTGGCCTGGTGAGCTGTCGCGATACCGGTCACCTATAGTGGCCTGGTGAGCTGTCGCGATACCCGTCACCTATAGTGGCCTGGTGAGCTGTCGCGATACCCGTCACCCATAGTGGCCTGGTGAGCTGTCGCGATACCGGTCACCTATAGTGGCCTGGTGAGCTGTCGCGATACCGATCACCTATAGTGGCCTGGTGAGCTGTCGCGATACCGATCACCTATAGTGGCCTGGCGAGCTGTCGCGATACCGATCACCTATAGTGGCCTGGTGAGCTGTCGCGATACCGGTCACCTATAGTGGCCTGGCGAGCTGTCGCGATACCGGTCACCTATAGTGGCCTGGCGAGCTGTCGCGATACCGGTCACCTATAGTGGCCTGGCGAGCTGTCGCGATACCGGTCACCTATAGTGGCCTGGTGAGCTGTCGCGATACCGGTCACCTATAGTGGCCTGGTGAGCTGTCGCGATACCGGTCACCTATAGTGGCCTGGTGAGCTGCCGTGCTGGCGGCCACTTATGGTAACCTGGTGAGCTGTCGTGCTGCTGGCCACCTACAGTGGCCTGGTGAGCAGTCGCGATACCCGTCACCCATAGTGGCCTGGTGAGCTGTCGCGATACCGGTCACCTATAGTGGCCTGGTGAGCTGTCGCGATACCGATCACCTATAGTGGCCTGGCGAGCTGTCGCGATACCGATCACCTATAGTGGCCTGGTGAGCTGTCGCGATACCGGTCACCTATAGTGGCCTGGCGAGCTGTCGCGATACCGGTCACCTATAGTGGCCTGGCGAGCTGTCGCGATACCGGTCACCTATAGTGGCCTGGCGAGCTGTCGCGATACCGGTCACCTATAGTGGCCTGGCGAGCTGTCGCGATACCGGTCACCTATAGTGGCCTGGTGAGCTGTCGCGATACCGGTCACCTATAGTGGCCTGGTGAGCTGTCGCGATACCGGTCACCTATAGTGGCCTGGTGAGCTGTCGCGATACCGGTCACCTATAGTGGCCTGGTGAGCTGTCGCGATACCGGTCACCTATAGTGGCCTGGTGAGCTGTCGCGATACCGGCCACCTATAGTGGCCTGGTGAGCAGTCGTGCTGCCGGCCACCTATAGTGGCCTGGCGAGCTGTCGCGATACCGGTCACCTATAGTGGTCTGGTGAGCTGTCCCGATACCGGTCACCTATGGTGGCCTGGTGAGCTGTCGCGATACCGGTCACCTATAGTGGCCTGGTGAGCTGTCGTGCTGCCGGCCACCTATAGTGGCCTGGTGAGCTGTCGTGCTGCCGGTCACCTATAGTGGCCTGGTGAGCTGTCGTGCTGCCGGTCACCTATAGTGGCCTGGTGAGCTGTCGTGCTGCCGGTCACCTATAGTGGCCTGGTGAGCTGTCGTGCTGCCGGTCACCTATAGTGGCCTGGTGAGCTGTCGTGCTGCCGGCCACCTATAGTGGCCTGGTGAGCTGTCGTGCTGCCGGTCACCTATAGTGGCCTGGTGAGCCGTCGTGCTGCCGGCCACCTATAGTGGCCTGGTGAACTGTCTTGCTGCCGGCCACCTATAGTGGCCTGGTGAGCTGTCGTGCTGCCGGCCACCTATAGTGGCCTGGTGAGCTGTCGTGCTGCCGGCCACCTATAGTGGGCTGGTGAGCTGTCGTGCTGCCGGCCACCTATAGTGGCCTGGTGAGCTGTCGTGCTGCCGGCCACCTATAGTGGCATGGTGAGCTGTCGTGCTGCCGGCCACCTATAGTGGCATGGTGAGCTGTCTTGCTGCCGGCCACCTATAGTGGCCTGGTGAGCTGTCGTGCTGCCGGCCACCTATAGTACCCTGGTGAGCCGTCGTGCTGCCGGCCACCTATAGTGGCCTGGTGAGCCGTCGTGCTGCCGGCCACCTATAGTGGCCTGGTGAACTGTCTTGCTGCCGGCCACCTATAGTGGCCTGGTGAGCTGTCGCGATACCGGTCACCTATAGTGGCCTGGTGAGCTGTCGCGATACCGGTCACCTATAGTGGCCTGGTGAGCTGTCGCGATACCGGTCACCTATAGTGGCCTGGTGAGCTGTCGCGATACCGGTCACCTATAGTGGCCTGGTGAGCTGTCGCGATACCGGTCACCTATAGTGGCCTGGTGAGCTGTCGCGATACCGGTCACCTATAGTGGCCTGGTGAGCTGTCGCGATACCGGTCACCTATAGTGGCCTGGTGAGCTGTCGCGATACCGGTCACCTATAGTGGCCTGGTGAGCTGTCGCGATACCGGTCACCTATAGTGGCCTGGTGAGCTGTCGCGATACCGGTCACCTATAGTGGCCTGGTGAGCTGTCGCGATACCGGTCACCTATAGTGGCCTGGTGAGCTGTCGCGATACCGGTCACCTATAGTGGCCTGGTGAGCTGTCGCGATACCGGTCACCTATAGTGGCCTGGTGAGCTGTCGCGATACCGGTCACCTATAGTGGCCTGGTGAGCTGTCGCGATACCGGTCACCTACAGTGGCCTGGTGAGCTGTCGCGATGCCTTTCACCTACAGTGGCCTGGTGAGCTGTCGCGATACCGGTCACCTATAGTGGCCTGGTGAGCTGCCGTGCTGCCGGCCACCTATAGTGGCCTGGTGAGCTGTCGTGCTGCCGGCCACCTATAGTGGCCTGGCGAGCTGTCGTGCTGCCGGCCACCTATAGTGGCCTGGCGAGCTGTCGTGCTGCCGGCCACCTATAGTGGCCTGGTGAGCTGTCGTGCTGCCGGCCACCTATAGTGGCCTGGCGAGCTGTCGTGCTGCCGGCCACCTATAGTGGCCTGGCGAGCTGTCGTGCTGCCGGCCACCTATAGTGGCCTGGTGAGCTGTCGTGCTGCCGGCCACCTATAGTACCCTGGTGAGCTATCGTGCTGCCGGTCACCTATAGTGGCCTGGTGAGCTGTCGCGATACCGGTCACCTATAGTGGCCTGGTGAGCTGTCGCGATACCGGTCACCTAGAGTGGCCTGGTGAGCTGCCGCGATACCGGTCACCTATAGTGGCCTGGTGAGCTGTCGCGATACCGGTCACCTATAGTGGCCTGGTGAGCTGTCGCGATACCGGTCACCTATAGTGGCCTAGTGAGCTGTCGCGATACCGGTCACCTATAGTGGCCTGGTGAGCTGTCGCGATACCGGTCACCTATAGTGGCCTGGTGAGCTGTCGCGATACCGGTCACCTATAGTGGCCTGGCGAGCTGTCGCGATACCGGTCACCTATAGTGGCCTGGCGAGCTGTCGCGATACCGGTCACCTATAGTGGCCTGGTGAGCTGTCGCGATACCGGTTACCTATAGTGGCCTGGTGAGCTGTCGCGATACCGGTCACCTATAGTGGCCTGGTGAGCTGCCGTGCTGGCGGCCACTTATGGTAACCTGGTGAGCTGTCGTGCTGCTGGCCACCTACAGTGGCCTGGTGAGCAGTCGTGCTGCCGGCCACCTATAGTGGCCTGGTGAGCAGTCGTGCTGCCGGCCACCTATAGTGGCCTGGCGAGCTGTCGCGATACCGGTCACCTATAGTGGTCTGGTGAGCTGTCCCGATACCGGTCACCTATGGTGGCCTGGTGAGCTGTCGCGATACCGGTCACCTATAGTGGCCTGGTGAGCTGTCGTGCTGCCGGCCACCTATAGTGGCCTGGTGAGCTGTCGTGCTGCCGGTCACCTATAGTGGCCTGGTGAGCTGTCGTGCTGCCGGTCACCTATAGTGGCCTGGTGAGCTGTCGTGCTGCCGGTCACCTATAGTGGCCTGGTGAGCTGTCGTGCTGCCGGTCACCTATAGTGGCCTGGTGAGCTGTCGTGCTGCCGGCCACCTATAGTGGCCTGGTGAGCTGTCGTGCTGCCGGTCACCTATAGTGGCCTGGTGAGCCGTCGTGCTGCCGGCCACCTATAGTGGCCTGGTGAACTGTCTTGCTGCCGGCCACCTATAGTGGCCTGGTGAGCTGTCGTGCTGCCGGCCACCTATAGTGGCCTGGTGAGCTGTCGTGCTGCCGGCCACCTATAGTGGCCTGGTGAGCTGTCGTGCTGCCGGCCACCTATAGTGGCCTGGTGAGCTGTCGTGCTGCCGGCCACCTATAGTGGCCTGGTGAGCTGTCGTGCTGCCGGCCACCTATAGTGGCATGGTGAGCTGTCGTGCTGCCGGCCACCTATAGTGGCATGGTGAGCTGTCTTGCTGCCGGCCACCTATAGTGGCCTGGTGAGCTGTCGTGCTGCCGGCCACCTATAGTACCCTGGTGAGCCGTCGTGCTGCCGGCCACCTATAGTACCCTGGTGAGCCGTCGTGCTGCCGGCCACGTATAGTGGCCTGGTGAACTGTCTTGCTGCCGGCCACCTATAGTGGCCTGGTGAGCTGTCGTGCTGCCGGTCACCTATAGTGGCCTGGTGAGCTGTCGCGATACCGGTCACCTATAGTGGCCTGGTGAGCTGTCGCGATACCGGTCACCTATAGTGGCCTGGTGAGCTGCCGCGATACCGGTCACCTATAGTGGCCTGGTGAGCTGTCGCGATACCGGTCACCTATAGTGGCCTGGTGAGCTGTCGCGATACCGGTCACCTATAGTGGCCTGGTGAGCTGTCGCGATACCGGTCACCTATAGTGGCCTGGTGAGCTGTCGCGATACCGGTCACCTATAGTGGCCTGGTGAGCTGTCGCGATACCGGTCACCTATAGTGGCCTGGTGAGCTGTCGCGATACCCGTCACCTATAGTGGCCTGGTGAGCTGTCGCGATACCCGTCACCCATAGTGGCCTGGTGAGCTGTCGCGATACCGGTCACCTAGAGTGGCCTGGTGAGCTGTCGCGATACCGATCACATATAGTGGCCTGGCGAGCTGTCGCGATACCGATCACCTATAGTGGCCTGGCGAGCTGTCGTGCTGCCGGCCACCTATAGTGGCCTGGTGAGCTGTCGCGATACCGGTCACCTATAGTGGCCTGGCGAGCTGTCGCGATACCGGTCACCTATAGTGGCCTGGTGAGCTGTCGCGATACCGGTCACCTATAGTGGCCTGGTGAGCTGTCGCGATACCGGTCACCTATAGTGGCCTGGTGAGCTGTCGCGATACCGGTCACCTATAGTGGCCTGGTGAGCTGTCGCGATACCGGTCACCTATAGTGGCCTGGTGAGCTGTCGCGATACCGGTCACCTATAGTGGCCTGGTGAGCTGTCGCGATACCGGTCACCTATAGTAGCCTGGTGAGCTGTCGCGATACCGGTCACCTATAGTGGCCTGGTGAGCTGTCGCGATACCGGTCACCTATAGTGGCCTGGTGAGCTGTCGCGATACCGGTCACCTATAGTGGCCTGGTGAGCTGTCGCGATACCGGTCACCTATAGTGGCCTGGTGAGCTGTCGCGATACCGGTCACCTATAGTGGCCTGGTGAGCTGTCGCGATACCGGTCACCTATAGTGGCCTGGTGAGCTGTCGCGATACCGGTCACCTATAGTGGCCTGGTGAACTGTCGCGATACCGGTCACCTATAGTGGCCTGGTGAGTTGTCGCGATACCGGCCACCTATAGTGGCCTGGTGAGTTGTCGCGATACCGGCCACCTATAGTGGCCTGGTGAGCTGTCGCGATAGCGGTCACCTATAGTGGCCTGGTGAGCTGTCGCGATACCGGTCACCTATAGTGGCCTGGTGAGCTGTCGCGATACCGGTCACCTATAGTGGCCTGGTGAGCTGTCGCGATACCCGTCACCCATAGTGGCCTGGTGAGCTGTCGCGATACCGGTCACCTATAGTGGCCTGGTGAGCTGTCGCGATACCGATCACCTATAGTGGCCTGGTGAGCTGTCGCGATACCGATCACCTATAGTGGCCTGGCGAGCTGTCGCGATACCGATCACCTATAGTGGCCTGGTGAGCTGTCGCGATACCGGTCACCTATAGTGGCCTGGCGAGCTGTCGCGATACCGGTCACCTATAGTGGCCTGGCGAGCTGTCGCGATACCGGTCACCTATAGTGGCCTGGCGAGCTGTCGCGATACCGGTCACCTATAGTGGCCTGGTGAGCTGTCGCGATACCGGTCACCTATAGTGGCCTGGTGAGCTGTCGCGATACCGGTCACCTATAGTGGCCTGGTGAGCTGCCGCGCTGGCGGCCACTTATGGTAACCTGGTGAGCTGTCGTGCTGCTGGCCACCTACAGTGGCCTGGTGAGCAGTCGCGATACCCGTCACCCATAGTGGCCTGGTGAGCTGTCGCGATACCGGTCACCTATAGTGGCCTGGTGAGCTGTCGCGATACCGATCACCTATAGTGGCCTGGCGAGCTGTCGCGATACCGATCACCTATAGTGGCCTGGTGAGCTGTCGCGATACCGGTCACCTATAGTGGCCTGGCGAGCTGTCGCGATACCGGTCACCTATAGTGGCCTGGCGAGCTGTCGCGATACCGGTCACCTATAGTGGCCTGGCGAGCTGTCGCGATACCGGTCACCTATAGTGGCCTGGCGAGCTGTCGCGATACCGGTCACCTATAGTGGCCTGGTGAGCTGTCGCGATACCGGTCACCTATAGTGGCCTGGTGAGCTGTCGCGATACCCGTCACCCATAGTGGCCTGGTGAGCTGTCGCGATACCGGTCACCTATAGTGGCCTGGTGAGCTGTCGCGATACCGGTCACCTATAGTGGCCTGGTGAGCTGTCGCGATACCGGCCACCTATAGTGGCCTGGTGAGCAGTCGTGCTGCCGGCCACCTATAGTGGCCTGGCGAGCTGTCGCGATACCGGTCACCTATAGTGGTCTGGTGAGCTGTCCCGATACCGGTCACCTATGGTGGCCTGGTGAGCTGTCGCGATACCGGTCACCTATAGTGGCCTGGTGAGCTGTCGTGCTGCCGGCCACCTATAGTGGCCTGGTGAGCTGTCGTGCTGCCGGTCACCTATAGTGGCCTGGTGAGCTGTCGTGCTGCCGGTCACCTATAGTGGCCTGGTGAGCTGTCGTGCTGCCGGTCACCTATAGTGGCCTGGTGAGCTGTCGTGCTGCCGGTCACCTATAGTGGCCTGGTGAGCTGTCGTGCTGCCGGCCACCTATAGTGGCCTGGTGAGCTGTCGTGCTGCCGGTCACCTATAGTGGCCTGGTGAGCCGTCGTGCTGCCGGCCACCTATAGTGGCCTGGTGAACTGTCTTGCTGCCGGCCACCTATAGTGGCCTGGTGAGCTGTCGTGCTGCCGGCCACCTATAGTGGCCTGGTGAGCTGTCGTGCTGCCGGCCACCTATAGTGGCCTGGTGAGCTGTCGTGCTGCCGGCCACCTATAGTGGCCTGGTGAGCTGTCGTGCTGCCGGCCACCTATAGTGGCATGGTGAGCTGTCGTGCTGCCGGCCACCTATAGTGGCATGGTGAGCTGTCTTGCTGCCGGCCACCTATAGTGGCCTGGTGAGCTGTCGTGCTGCCGGCCACCTATAGTACCCTGGTGAGCCGTCGTGCTGCCGGCCACCTATAGTGGCCTGGTGAGCCGTCGTGCTGCCGGCCACCTATAGTGGCCTGGTGAACTGTCTTGCTGCCGGCCACCTATAGTGGCCTGGTGAGCTGTCGCGATACCGGTCACCTATAGTGGCCTGGTGAGCTGTCGCGATACCGGTCACCTATAGTGGCCTGGTGAGCTGTCGCGATACCGGTCACCTATAGTGGCCTGGTGAGCTGTCGCGATACCGGTCACCTATAGTGGCCTGGTGAGCTGTCGCGATACCGGTCACCTATAGTGGCCTGGTGAGCTGTCGCGATACCGGTCACCTATAGTGGCCTGGTGAGCTGTCGCGATACCGGTCACCTATAGTGGCCTGGTGAGCTGTCGCGATACCGGTCACCTATAGTGGCCTGGTGAGCTGTCGCGATACCGGTCACCTATAGTGGCCTGGTGAGCTGTCGCGATACCGGTCACCTATAGTGGCCTGGTGAGCTGTCGCGATACCGGTCACCTATAGTGGCCTGGTGAGCTGTCGCGATACCGGTCACCAATAGTGGCCTGGTGAGCTGTCGCGATACCGGTCACCTATAGTGGCCTGGTGAGCTGTCGCGATACCGGTCACCTATAGTGGCCTGGTGAGCTGTCGCGATACCTTTAACCTACAGTGGCCTGGTGAGCTGTCGCGATACCGGTCACCTACAGTGGCCTGGTGAGCTGTCGCGATACCTTTCACCTACAGTGGCCTGGTGAGCTGTCGCGATACCGGTCACCTATAGTGGCCTGGTGAGCTGCCGTGCTGCCGGCCACCTATAGTGGCCTGGTGAGCTGTCGTGCTGCCGGCCACCTATAGTGGCCTGGTGAGCTGTCGTGCTGCCGGCCACCTATAGTGGCCTGGCGAGCTGTCGTGCTGCCGGCCACCTATAGTGGCCTGGCGAGCTGTCGTGCTGCCGGCCACCTATAGTGGCCTGGTGAGCTGTCGTGCTGCCGGCCACCTATAGTGGCCTGGCGAGCTGTCGTGCTGCCGGCCACCTATAGTGGCCTGGTGAGCTATCGTGCTGCCGGTCACCTATAGTGGCCTGGTGAGCTGTCGCGATACCGGTCACCTATAGTGGCCTGGTGAGCTGTCGCGATACCGGTCACCTAGAGTGGCCTGGTGAGCTGCCGCGATACCGGTCACCTATAGTGGCCTGGCGAGCTGTCGCGATACCGGTCACCTATAGTGGCCTGGCGAGCTGTCGCGATACCGGTCACCTATAGTGGCCTGGTGAGCTGTCGCGATACCGGTTACCTATAGTGGCCTGGTGAGCTGTCGCGATACCGGTCACCTATAGTGGCCTGGTGAGCTGCCGTGCTGGCGGCCACTTATGGTAACCTGGTGAGCTGTCGTGCTGCTGGCCACCTACAGTGGCCTGGTGAGCAGTCGTGCTGCCGGCCACCTATAGTGGCCTGGTGAGCAGTCGTGCTGCCGGCCACCTATAGTGGCCTGGCGAGCTGTCGCGATACCGGTCACCTATAGTGGTCTGGTGAGCTGTCCCGATACCGGTCACCTATGGTGGCCTGGTGAGCTGTCGCGATACCGGTCACCTATAGTGGCCTGGTGAGCTGTCGTGCTGCCGGCCACCTATAGTGGCATGGTGAGCTGTCGTGCTGCCGGCCACCTATAGTGGCATGGTGAGCTGTCGTGCTGCCGGTCACCTATAGTGGCCTGGTGAGCTGTCGTGCTGCCGGTCACCTATAGTGGCCTGGTGAGCTGTCGCGATACCGGTCACCTATAGTGGCCTGGTGAGCTGTCGCGATACCGGTCACCTATAGTGGCCTGGTGAGCTGCCGCGATACCGGTCACCTATAGTGGCCTGGTGAGCTGTCGCGATACCGGTCACCTATAGTGGCCTGGTGAGCTGTCGCGATACCGGTCACCTATAGTGGCCTGGTGAGCTGCCGCGATACCGGTCACCTATAGTGGCCTGGTGAGCTGTCGCGATACCGGTCACCTATAGTGGCCTGGTGAGCTGTCGCGATACCGGTCACCTATAGTGGCCTGGTGAGCTGTCGCGATACCGGTCACCTATAGTGGCCTGGTGAGCTGTCGCGATACCGGTCACCTATAGTGGCCTGGTGAGCTGTCGCGATACCGGTCACCTATAGTGGCCTGGTGAGCTGTCGCGATACCGGTCACCTATAGTGGCCTGGTGAGCTGTCGCGATACCGGTCACCTATAGTGGCCTGGTGAGCTGTCGCGATACCGGTCACCTATAGTGGCCTGGTGAGCTGTCGCGATACCGGTCACCTATAGTGGCCTGGTGAGCTGTCGCGATACCGGTCACCTATAGTGGCCTGGTGAGCTGTCGCGATACCGGTCACCTATAGTGGCCTGGTGAGCTGTCGCGATACCGGTCACCTATAGTGGCCTGGTGAGCTGTCGCGATACCGGTCACCTATAGTGGCCTGGTGAGCTGTCGCGATACCGGTCACCTATAGTGGCCTGGTGAGCTGTCGCGATACCGGTCACCTATAGTGGCCTGGTGAGCTGTCGCGATACCGGTCACCTATAGTGGCCTGGTGAGCTCTCGCGATACCGGTCACCTATAGTGGCCTGGTGAGCTGTCGCGATACCGGTCACCTATAGTGGCCTGGTGAGCTGTCGCGATAACGGTCACCTATAGTGGCCTGGTGAGCTGTCGCGATACCGGTCACCTATAGTGGCCTGGTGAGCTGTCGCGATACCGGTCACCTATAGTGGCCTGGTGAGCTGTCGCGATACCGGTCACCTATAGTGGCCTGGTGAGCTGTCGCGATACCGGTCACCTATAGTGGCCTGGTGAGCTGTCGCGATAGTGGTCACCTACAGTGGCCTGGTGAGCTGTCGTGCTGCCGGTCACCTATAGTGGCCTGGTGAGCTGTCGCGATACCGGTCACCTATACTGGCCTGGTGAGCTGTCGCGATACCGGTCACCTACAGTGGCCTGGTGAGCTGTCGCGATACCTTTCACCTACAGTGGCCTGGTGAGCTGTAGCGATACCGGTCACCTACAGTGGCCTGGTGAGCTGTCGCGATACCTTTCACCTACAGTGGCCTGGTGAGCTGTCGCGATACCGGTCACCTATAGTGGCCTGGTGAGCTGTCGTGCTGCCGGCCACCTATAGTGGCCTGGTGAGCTGTCGTGCTGCCGGCCACCTATAGTGGCCTGGCGAGCTGTCGTGCTGCCGGCCACCTATAGTGGCCTGGTGAGCTGTCGCGATACCGGTCACCTATAGTGGCCTGGTGAGCTGTCGCGATACCGGTCACCTATACTGGCCTGGTGAGCTGTCGCGATACCGGTCACCTACAGTGGCCTGGTGAGCTGTCGCGATACCTTTCACCTACAGTGGCCTGGTGAGCTGTAGCGATACCGGTCACCTACAGTGGCCTGGTGAGCTGTCGCGATACCTTTCACCTACAGTGGCCTGGTGAGCTGTCGCGATACCGGTCACCTATAGTGGCCTGGTGAGCTGCCGTGCTGCCGGCCACCTATAGTGGCCTGGTGAGCTGTCGTGCTGCCGGCCACCTATAGTGGCCTGGCGAGCTGTCGTGCTGCCGGCCACCTATAGTGGCCTGGTGAGCTGTCGTGCTACCGGCCACCTATAGTGGCCTGGCGAGCTGTCGTGCTGCCGGCCACCTATAGTGGCCTGGTGAGCTGTCGTGCTGCCGGCCACCTATAGTACCCTGGTGAGCTATCGTGCTGCCGGTCACCTATAGTGGCCTGGTGAACTGTCTTGCTGCCGGCCACCTATAGTGGCCTGGTGAGCTGTCGTGCTGCCGGTCACCTATAGTGGCCTGGTGAGCTGTCGCGATACCGGTCACCTATAGTGGCCTGGTGAGCTGTCGCGATACCGGTCACCTATAGTGGCCTGGTGAGCTGTCGCGATACCGGTCACCTATAGTGGCCTGGTGAGCTGTCGCGATACCGGTCACCTATAGTGGCCTGGTGAGCTGTCGCGATACCGGTCACCTATAGTGGCCTGGTGAGCTGTCGCGATACCGGTCACCTATAGTGGCCTGGTGAGCTGTCGCGATACCGGTCACCTATAGTGGCCTGGTGAGCTGTCGCGATACCGGTCACCTATAGTGGCCTGGTGAGCTGTCGCGATACCGGTCACCTATAGTGGCCTGGTGAGCTGTCGCGATACCGGTCACCTATAGTGGCCTGGTGAGCTGTCGCGATACCGGTCACCTATAGTGGCCTGGTGAGCTGTCGCGATACCGGTCACCTATAGTGGCCTGGTGAGCTGTCGCGATACCGGTCACCTATAGTGGCCTGGTGAGCTGTCGCGATACCGGTCACCTATAGTGGCCTGGTGAGCTGTCGCGATACCGGTCACCTATAGTGGCCTGGTGAGCTGTCGCGATACCGGTCACCTATAGTGGCCTGGTGAGCTGTCGCGATACCGGTCACCTATAGTGGCCTGGTGAGCTGTCGCGATACCGGTCACCTATAGTGGCCTGGTGAGCTGTCGCGATACCGGTCACCTATAGTGGCCTGGTGAGCTGTCGCGATACCGGTCACCTATAGTGGCCTGGTGAGCTGTCGCGATACCGGTCACCTATAGTGGCCTGGTGAGCTGTCGCGATACCGGTCACCTATAGTGGCCTGGTGAGCTGTCGCGATACCGGTCACC
The DNA here is from genome assembly GCA_951905685.1 of Eumerus sabulonum. NCBI lineage: Eukaryota > Metazoa > Arthropoda > Insecta > Diptera > Syrphidae > Eumerus > Eumerus sabulonum. Next base: position 2,859,604 of record OX645065.1, read on the forward strand.
TATAGTGGCCTGGTGAGCTGTCGCGATACCGGTCACCTACAGTGGCCTGGTGAGCTGTCGCGATACCTTTAACCTACAGTGGCCTGGTGAGCTGTCGCGATACCGGTCACCTACAGTGGCCTGGTGAGCTGTCGCGATACCTTTCACCTACAGTGGCCTGGTGAGCTGTCGCGATACCGGTCACCTATAGTGGCCTGGTGAGCTGCCGTGCTGCCGGCCACCTATAGTGGCCTGGTGAGCTGTCGTGCTGCCGGCCACCTATAGTGGCCTGGCGAGCTGTCGTGCTGCCGGCCACCTATAGTGGCCTGGTGAGCTGTCGTGCTGCCGGCCACCTATAGTGGCCTGGCGAGCTGTCGTGCTGCCGGCCACCTATAGTGGCCTGGTGAGCTGTCGTGCTGCCGGCCACCTATAGTACCCTGGTGAGCTATCGTGCTGCCGGTCACCTATAGTGGCCTGGTGAGCTGTCGCGATACCGGTCACCTATAGTGGCCTGGTGAGCTGTCGCGATACCGGTCACCTAGAGTGGCCTGGTGAGCTGCCGCGATACCGGTCACCTATAGTGGCCTGGTGAGTTGTCGCGATACCGGTCACCTATAGTGGCCTGGTGAGCTGTCGCGATACCGGTCACCTATAGTGGCCTGGTGAGCTGTCGCGATACCGGTCACCTATAGTGGCCTGGTGAGCTGTCGCGATACCGGTCACCTATAGTGGCCTGGTGAGCTGTCGCGATACCGGTCACCTATAGTGGCCTGGTGAGCTGTCGCGATACCGGTCACCTATAGTGGCCTGGCGAGCTGTCGCGATACCGGTCACCTATAGTGGCCTGGCGAGCTGTCGCGATACCGGTCACCTATAGTGGCCTGGTGAGCTGTCGCGATACCGGTCACCTATAGTGGCCTGGTGAGCTGTCGCGATACCGGTCACCTATAGTGGCCTGGTGAGCTGCCGTGCTGGCGGCCACTTATGGTAACCTGGTGAGCAGTCGTGCTGCCGGCCACCTATAGTGGCCTGGTGAGCAGTCGCGCTGCCGGCCACCTATAGTGGCCTGGCGAGCTGTCGCGATACCGGTCACCTATAGTGGTCTGGTGAGCTGTCCCGATACCGGTCACCTATGGTGGCCTGGTGAGCTGTCGCGATACCGGTCACCTATAGTGGCCTGGTGAGCTGTCGTGCTGCCGGCCACCTATAGTGGCCTGGTGAGCTGTCGTGCTGCCGGTCACCTATAGTGGCCTGGTGAGCTGTCGTGCTGCCGGTCACCTATAGTGGCCTGGTGAGCTGTCGTGCTGCCGGTCACCTATAGTGGCCTGGTGAGCTGTCGTGCTGCCGGTCACCTATAGTGGCCTGGTGAGCTGTCGTGCTGCCGGCCACCTATAGTGGCCTGGTGAGCTGTCGTGCTGCCGGTCACCTATAGTGGCCTGGTGAGCCGTCGTGCTGCCGGCCACCTATAGTGGCCTGGTGAACTGTCTTGCTGCCGGCCACCTATAGTGGCCTGGTGAGCTGTCGTGCTGCCGGCCACCTATAGTGGCCTGGTGAGCTGTCGTGCTGCCGGCCACCTATAGTGGCCTGGTGAGCTGTCGTGCTGCCGGCCACCTATAGTGGCCTGGTGAGCTGTCGTGCTGCCGGCCACCTATAGTGGCATGGTGAGCTGTCGTGCTGCCGGCCACCTATAGTGGCATGGTGAGCTGTCTTGCTGCCGGCCACCTATAGTGGCCTGGTGAGCTGTCGTGCTGCCGGCCACCTATAGTACCCTGGTGAGCCGTCGTGCTGCCGGCCACCTATAGTGGCCTGGTGAACTGTCTTGCTGCCGGCCACCTATAGTGGCCTGGTGAGCTGTCGTGCTGCCGGTCACCTATAGTGGCCTGGTGAGCTGTCGCGATACCGGTCACCTATAGTGGCCTGGTGAGCTGTCGCGATACCGGTCACCTATAGTGGCCTGGTGAGCTGCCGCGATACCGGTCACCTATAGTGGCCTGGTGAGCTGTCGCGATACCGGTCACCTATAGTGGCCTGGTGAGCTGTCGCGATACCGGTCACCTATAGTGACCTGGTGAGCTGTCGCGATACCGGTCACCTATAGTGGCCTGGTGAGCTGTCGCGATACCGGTCACCTATAGTGGCCTGGTGAGCTGTCGCGATACCAGTCACCTATAGTGGCCTGGTGAGCTGTCGCGATACCGGTCACCTATAGTGGCCTGGTGAGCTGTCGCGATACCGGTCACCTATAGTGGCCTGGTGAGCTGTCGCGATACCGGTCACCTATAGTGGCCTGGTGAGCTGTCGCGATACCGGTCACCTATAGTGGCCTGGTGAGCTGTCGCGATACCGGTCACCTATAGTGGCCTGGTGAGCTGTCGCGATACCGGTCACCTATAGTGGCCTGGTGAGCTGTCGCGATACCGGTCACCTATAGTGGCCTGGTGAGCTGTCGCGATACCGGTCACCTATAGTGGCCTGGTGAGCTGTCGCGATACCGGTCACCTATACTGGCCTGGTGAGCTGTCGCGATACCGGTCACCTACAGTGGCCTGGTGAGCTGTCGCGATACCTTTAACCTACAGTGGCCTGGTGAGCTGTCGCGATACCGGTCACCTACAGTGGCCTGGTGAGCTGTCGCGATACCTTTCACCTACAGTGGCCTGGTGAGCTGTCGCGATACCGGTCACCTATAGTGGCCTGGTGAGCTGCCGTGCTGCCGGCCACCTATAGTGGCCTGGTGAGCTGTCGTGCTGCCGGCCACCTATAGTGGCCTGGCGAGCTGTCGTGCTGCCGGCCACCTATAGTGGCCTGGTGAGCTGTCGTGCTGCCGGCCACCTATAGTGGCCTGGTGAGCTGTCGTGCTGCCGGCCACCTATAGTGGCCTGGCGAGCTGTCGTGCTGCCGGCCACCTATAGTGGCCTGGTGAGCTGTCGTGCTGCCGGCCACCTATAGTACCCTGGTGAGCTATCGTGCTGCCGGTCACCTATAGTGGCCTGGTGAGCTGTCGCGATACCGGTCACCTATAGTGGCCTAGTGAGCTGTCGCGATACCGGTCACCTATAGTGGCCTGGTGAGCTGTCGCGATACCGGTCACCTATAGTGGCCTGGTGAGCTGTCGCGATACCGGTCACCTATACTGGCCTGGTGAGCTGTCGCGATACCGGTCACCTACAGTGGCCTGGTGAGCTGTCGCGATACCTTTAACCTACAGTGGCCTGGTGAGCTGTCGCGATACCGGTCACCTACAGTGGCCTGGTGAGCTGTCGCGATACCTTTCACCTACAGTGGCCTGGTGAGCTGTCGCGATACCGGTCACCTATAGTGGCCTGGTGAGCTGCCGTGCTGCCGGCCACCTACAGTGGCCTGGTGAGCTGTCGTGCTGCCGGCCACCTATAGTGGCCTGGCGAGCTGTCGTGCTGCCGGCCACCTATAGTGGCCTGGTGAGCTGTCGTGCTGCCGGCCACCTATAGTGGCCTGGTGAGCTGTCGTGCTGCCGGCCACCTATAGTGGCCTGGCGAGCTGTCGTGCTGCCGGCCACCTATAGTGGCCTGGTGAGCTGTCGTGCTGCCGGCCACCTATAGTACCCTGGTGAGCTATCGTGCTGCCGGTCACCTATAGTGGCCTGGTGAGCTGTCGCGATACCGGTCACCTATAGTGGCCTAGTGAGCTGTCGCGATACCGGTCACCTATAGTGGCCTGGTGAGCTGTCGCGATACCGGTCACCTATAGTGGCCTAGTGAGCTGTCGCGATACCGGTCACCTATAGTGGCCTGGTGAGCTGTCGCGATACCGGTCACCTATAGTGGCCTGGTGAGCTGTCGCGATACCGGTCACCTATAGTGGCCTGGTGAGCTGTCGCGATACCGGTCACCTATAGTGGCCTGGTGAGCTGTCGCGATACCGGTCACCTATAGTGGCCTGGTGAGCTGTCGCGATACCGGTCACCTATAGTGGCCTGGTGAGCTGTCGCGATACCGGTCACCTATAGTGGCCTGGTGAGCTGTCGCGATACCGGTCACCTATAGTGGCCTGGTGAGCTGTCGCAATACCGGTCACCTATAGTGGCCTGGTGAGCTGTCGCGATACCGGTCACCTATAGTGGCCTGGTGAGCTGTCGCGATACCGGTCACCTATAGTGGCCTGGTGAGCTGTCGCGATACCGGTCACCTATAGTGGCCTGGTGAGCTGTCGCGATACCGGTCACCTATAGTGGCCTGGTGAGCTGTCGCGATACCGGTCACCTATAGTGGCCTGGTGAGCTGTCGCGATACCGGTCACCTATACTGGCCTGGTGAGCTGTCGCGATACCGGTCACCTATACTGGCCTGGTGAGCTGTCGCGATACCGGTCACCTACAGTGGCCTGGTGAGCTGTCGCGATACCTTTAACCTACAGTGGCCTGGTGAGCTGTCGCGATACCGGTCACCTACAGTGGCCTGGTGAGCTGTCGCGATACCTTTCACCTACAGTGGCCTGGTGAGCTGTCGCGATACCGGTCACCTATAGTGGCCTGGTGAGCTGCCGTGCTGCCGGCCACCTATAGTGGCCTGGTGAGCTGTCGTGCTGCCGGCCACCTATAGTGGCCTGGCGAGCTGTCGTGCTGCCGGCCACCTATAGTGGCCTGGTGAGCTGTCGTGCTGCCGGCCACCTATAGTGGCCTGGCGAGCTGTCGTGCTGCCGGCCACCTATAGTGGCCTGGTGAGCTGTCGTGCTGCCGGCCACCTATAGTACCCTGGTGAGCTATCGTGCTGCCGGTCACCTATAGTGGCCTGGTGAGCTGTCGCGATACCGGTCACCTATAGTGGCCTGGTGAGCTGTCGCGATACGGGTCACCTAGAGTGGCCTGGTGAGCTGCCGCGATACCGGTCACCTATAGTGGCCTGGTGAGCTGTCGCGATACCGGTCACCTATAGTGGCCTGGTGAGCTGTCGCGATACCGGTCACCTATAGTGGCCTAGTGAGCTGTCGCGATACCGGTCACCTATAGTGGCCTGGTGAGCTGTCGCGATACCGGTCACCTATAGTGGCCTGGTGAGCTGTCGCGATACCGGTCACCTATAGTGGCCTGGTGAGCTGTCGCGATACCGGTCACCTATAGTGGCCTGGTGAGCTGTCGCGATACCGGTCACCTATAGTGGCCTGGCGAGCTGTCGCGATACCGGTCACCTATAGTGGCCTGGCGAGCTGTCGCGATACCGGTCACCTATAGTGGCCTGGTGAGCTGTCGCGATACCGGTCACCTATAGTGGCCTGGTGAGCTGTCGCGATACCGGTCACCTATAGTGGCCTGGTGAGCTGCCGTGCTGGCGGCCACTTATGGTAACCTGGTGAGCTGTCGTGCTGCTGGCCACCTACAGTGGCCTGGTGAGCAGTCGTGCTGCCGGCCACCTATAGTGGCCTGGTGAGCAGTCGTGCTGCCGGCCACCTATAGTGGCCTGGCGAGCTGTCGCGATACCGGTCACCTATAGTGGTCTGGTGAGCTGTCCCGATACCGGTCACCTATGGTGGCCTGGTGAGCTGTCGCGATACCGGTCACCTATAGTGGCCTGGTGAGCTGTCGTGCTGCCGGCCACCTATAGTGGCCTGGTGAGCTGTCGTGCTGCCGGTCACCTATAGTGGCCTGGTGAGCTGTCGTGCTGCCGGTCACCTATAGTGGCCTGGTGAGCTGTCGTGCTGCCGGTCACCTATAGTGGCCTGGTGAGCTGTCGTGCTGCCGGTCACCTATAGTGGCCTGGTGAGCTGTCGTGCTGCCGGCCACCTATAGTGGCCTGGTGAGCTGTCGTGCTGCCGGTCACCTATAGTGGCCTGGTGAGCCGTCGTGCTGCCGGCCACCTATAGTGGCCTGGTGAACTGTCTTGCTGCCGGCCACCTATAGTGGCCTGGTGAGCTGTCGTGCTGCCGGCCACCTATAGTGGCCTGGTGAGCTGTCGTGCTGCCGGCCACCTATAGTGGCCTGGTGAGCTGTCGTGCTGCCGGCCACCTATAGTGGCATGGTGAGCTGTCGTGCTGCCGGCCACCTATAGTGGCATGGTGAGCTGTCTTGCTGCCGGCCACCTATAGTGGCCTGGTGAGCTGTCGTGCTGCCGGCCACCTATAGTACCCTGGTGAGCCGTCGTGCTGCCGGCCACCTATAGTGGCCTGGTGAACTGTCTTGCTGCCGGCCACCTATAGTGGCCTGGTGAGCTGTCGCGATACCGGTCACCTATAGTGGCCTGGTGAGCTGTCGCGATACCGGTCACCTATAGTGGCCTGGTGAGCTGTCGCGATACCGGTCACCTATAGTGGCCTGGTGAGCTGTCGCGATACCGGTCACCTATAGTGGCCTGGTGAGCTGTCGCGATACCGGTCACCTATAGTGGCCTGGTGAGCTGTCGCGATACCGGTCACCTATAGTGGCCTGGTGAGCTGTCGCGATACCGGTCACCTATAGTGGCCTGGTGAGCTGTCGCGATACCGGTCACCTATAGTGGCCTGGTGAGCTGTCGCGATACCGGTCACCTATAGTGGCCTGGTGAGCTGTCGCGATACCGGTCACCTATAGTGGCCTGGTGAGCTGTCGCGATACCGGTCACCTATAGTGGCCTGGTGAGCTGTCGCGATACCGGTCACCTATAGTGGCCTGGTGAGCTGTCGCGATACCGGTCACCTATAGTGGCCTGGTGAGCTGTCGCGATACCGGTCACCTATAGTGGCCTGGTGAGCTGTCGCGATACCGGTCACCTATAGTGGCCTGGTGAGCTGTCGCGATACCGGTCACCTATAGTGGCCTGGTGAGCTGTCGCGATACCGGTCACCTATAGTGGCCTGGTGAGCTGTCGCGATACCGGTCACCCACAGTGGCCTGGTGAGCTGTCGCGATACCTTTAACCTACAGTGGCCTGGTGAGCTGTCGCGATACCGGTCACCTACAGTGGCCTGGTGAGCTGTCGCGATACCTTTCACCTACAGTGGCCTGGTGAGCTGTCGCGATACCGGTCACCTATAGTGGCCTGGTGAGCTGCCGTGCTGCCGGCCACCTATAGTGGCCTGGTGAGCTGTCGTGCTGCCGGCCACCTATAGTGGCCTGGCGAGCTGTCGTGCTGCCGGCCACCTATAGTGGCCTGGTGAGCTGTCGTGCTGCCGGCCACCTATAGTGGCCTGGTGAGCTGTCGTGCTGCCGGCCACCTATAGTGGCCTGGCGAGCTGTCGTGCTCCCGGCCACCTATAGTGGCCTGGTGAGCTGTCGTGCTGCCGGCCACCTATAGTACCCTGGTGAGCTATCGTGCTGCCGGTCACCTATAGTGGCCTGGTGAGCTGTCGCGATACCGGTCACCTATAGTGGCCTGGTGAGCTGTCGCGATACCGGTCACCTATAGTGGCCTGGTGAGCTGCCGCGATACCGGTCACCTATAGTGGCCTGGTGAGCTGTCGCGATACCGGTCACCTATAGTGGCCTGGTGAGCTGTCGCGATACCGGTCACCTATAGTGGCCTAGTGAGCTGTCGCGATACCGGTCACCTATAGTGGCCTGGTGAGCTGTCGCGATACCGGTTACCTATAGTGGCCTGGTGAGCTGTCGCGATACCGGTCACCTATAGTGGCCTGGTGAGCTGTCGCGATACCGGTCACCTATAGTGGCCTGGCGAGCTGTCGCGATACCGGTCACCTATAGTGGCCTGGCGAGCTGTCGCGATACCGGTCACCTATAGTGGCCTGGTGAGCTGTCGCGATACCGGTCACCTATAGTGGCCTGGTGAGCTGTCGCGATACCGGTCACCTATAGTGGCCTGGTGAGCTGCCGTGCTGGCGGCCACCTACAGTGGCCTGGTGAGCAGTCGTGCTGCCGGCCACCTATAGTGGCCTGGTGAGCAGTCGTGCTGCCGGCCACCTATAGTGGCCTGGCGAGCTGTCGCGATACCGGTCACCTATAGTGGTCTGGTGAGCTGTCCCGATACCGGTCACCTATGGTGGCCTGGTGAGCTGTCGCGATACCGGTCACCTATAGTGGCCTGGTGAGCTGTCGTGCTGCCGGCCACCTATAGTGGCCTGGTGAGCTGTCGTGCTGCCGGTCACCTATAGTGGCCTGGTGAGCTGTCGTGCTGCCGGTCACCTATAGTGGCCTGGTGAGCTGTCGTGCTGCCGGTCACCTATAGTGGCCTGGTGAGCTGTCGTGCTGCCGGTCACCTATAGTGGCCTGGTGAGCTGTCGTGCTGCCGGCCACCTATAGTGGCCTGGTGAGCTGTCGTGCTGCCGGTCACCTATAGTGGCCTGGTGAGCCGTCGTGCTGCCGGCCACCTATAGTGGCCTGGTGAACTGTCTTGCTGCCGGCCACCTATAGTGGCCTGGTGAGCTGTCGTGCTGCCGGCCACCTATAGTGGCCTGGTGAGCTGTCGTGCTGCCGGCCACCTATAGTGGCCTGGTGAGCTGTCGTGCTGCCGGCCACCTATAGTGGCCTGGTGAGCTGTCGTGCTGCCGGCCACCTATAGTGGCATGGTGAGCTGTCGTGCTGCCGGCCACCTATAGTGGCATGGTGAGCTGTCTTGCTGCCGGCCACCTATAGTGGCCTGGTGAGCTGTCGTGCTGCCGGCCACCTATAGTACCCTGGTGAGCCGTCGTGCTGCCGGCCACCTATAGTGGCCTGGTGAGCCGTCGTGCTGCCGGCCACCTATAGTGGCCTGGTGAACTGTTTTGCTGCCGGCCACCTATAGTGGCCTGGTGAGCCGTCGTGCTGCCGGCCACCTATAGTGGCCTGGTGAGCTGTCGCGATACCGGTCACCTATAGTGGCCTGGTGAGCTGTCGCGATACCGGTCACCTATAGTGGCCTGGTGAGCTGTCGCGATACCGGTCACCTATAGTGGCCTGGTGAGCTGCCGCGATACCGGTCACCTATAGTGGCCTGGTGAGCTGTCGCGATACCGGTCACCTATAGTGGCCTGGTGAGCTGTCGCGATACCGGTCACCTATAGTAACCTGGTGAGCTGTCGCGATACCGGTCACCTATAGTGGCCTGGTGAGCTGTCGCGATACCGGTCACCTATAGTGGCCTGGTGAGCTGTCGCGATACCGGTCACCTATAGTGGCCTGGTGAGCTGTCGCGATACCGGTCACCTATAGTGGCCTGGTGAGCTGTCGCGATACCGGTCACCTATAGTGGTCTGGTGAGCTGTCCCGATACCGCTCACCTATGGTGGCCTGGTGAGCTGTCGCTATACCGGTCACCTATAGTGGCCTGGTGAGCTGTCGTGCTGCCGGCCACCTATAGTGGCCTGGTGAGCTGTCGTGCTGCCGGTCACCTATAGTGGCCTGGTGAGCTGTCGTGCTGCCGGTCACCTATAGTGGCCTGGTGAGCTGTCGCGATACCGGTCACCTATAGTGGCCTGGTGAGCTGTCGCGATACCGGTCACCTAGAGTGGCCTGGTGAGCTGCCGCGATACCGGTCACCTATAGTGGCCTGGTGAGCTGTCGCGATACCGGTCACCTATAGTGGCCTGGTGAGCTGTCGCGATACCGGTCACCTATAGTGGCCTGGTGAGCTGTCGCGATACCGGTCACCTATAGTGGCCTGGCGAGCTGTCGCGATACCGGTCACCTATAGTGGCCTGGCGAGCTGTCGCGATACCGGTCACCTATAGTGGCCTGGTGAGCTGTCGCGATACCGGTCACCTATAGTGGCCTGGTGAGCTGTCGCGATACCGGTCACCTATAGTGGCCTGGTGAGCTGCCGTGCTGGCGGCCACTTATGGTAACCTGGTGAGCTGTCGTGCTGCTGGCCACCTACAGTGGCCTGGTGAGCAGTCGTGCTGCCGGCCACCTATAGTGGCCTGGTGAGCAGTCGTGCTGCCGGCCACCTATAGTGGCCTGGCGAGCTGTCGCGATACCGGTCACCTATAGTGGTCTGGTGAGCTGTCCCGATACCGGTCACCTATGGTGGCCTGGTGAGCTGTCGCGATACCGGTCACCTATAGTGGCCTGGTGAGCTGTCGTGCTGCCGGCCACCTATAGTGGCCTGGTGAGCTGTCGTGCTGCCGGTCACCTATAGTGGCCTGGTGAGCTGTCGTGCTGCCGGTCACCTATAGTGGCCTGGTGAGCTGTCGTGCTGCCGGTCACCTATAGTGGCCTGGTGAGCTGTCGTGCTGCCGGTCACCTATAGTGGCCTGGTGAGCTGTCGTGCTGCCGGCCACCTATAGTGGCCTGGTGAGCTGTCGTGCTGCCGGTCACCTATAGTGGCCTGGTGAGCCGTCGTGCTGCCGGCCACCTATAGTGGCCTGGTGAACTGTCTTGCTGACGGCCACCTATAGTGGCCTGGTGAGCTGTCGTGCTGCCGGCCACCTATAGTGGCCTGGTGAGCTGTCGTGCTGCCGGCCACCTATAGTGGCCTGGTGAGCTGTCGTGCTGCCGGCCACCTATAGTGGCATGGTGAGCTGTCGTGCTGCCGGCCACCTATAGTGGCATGGTGAGCTGTCTTGCTAACGGCCACCTATAGTGGCCTGGTGAGCTGTCGTGCTGCCGGCCACCTATAGTACCCTGGTGAGCCGTCGTGCTGCCGGCCACCTATAGTGGCCTGGTGAGCCGTCGTGCTGCCGGCCACCTATAGTGGCCTGGTGAACTGTCTTGCTGCCGGCCACCTATAGCGGCCTGGTGAGCTGTCGTGCTGCCGGTCACCTATAGTGGCCTGGTGAGCTGTCGCGATACCGGTCACCTATAGTGGCCTGGTGAGCTGCCGCGATACCGGTCACCTATAGTGGCCTGGTGAGCTGCCGCGATACCGGTCACCTATAGTGGCCTGGTGAGCTGTCGCGATACCGGTCACCTATAGTGGCCTGGTGAGCTGTCGCGATACCGGTCACCTATAGTGGCCTGGTGAGCTGTCGCGATACCGGTCACCTATAGTGGCCTGGTGAGCTGTCGCGATACCGGTCACCTATAGTGGCCTGGTGAGCTGTCGCGATACCGGTCACCTATAGTGGCCTGGTGAGCTGTCGCGATACCGGTCACCTATAGTGGCCTGGTGAGCTGTCGCGATACCGGTCACCTATAGTGGCCTGGTGAGCTGTCGCGATACCGGTCACCTATAGTGGCCTGGTGAGCTGTCGCGATACCGGTCACCTATAGTGGCCTGGTGAGCTGTCGCGATACCGGTCACCTATAGTGGCCTGGTGAGCTGTCGCGATACCGGTCACCTATAGTGGCCCGGTGAGCTGTCGCGATACCGGTCACCTATAGTGGCCTGGTGAGCTGTCGCGATACCGGTCACCTATAGTGGCCCGGTGAGCTGTCGCGATACCGGTCACCTATAGTGGCCTGGTGAGCTGTCGCGATACCGGTCACCTATAGTGGCCTGGTGAGCTGTCGCGATACCGGTCACCTATAGTGGCCTGGTGAGCTGTCGCGATACCGGTCACCTATAGTGGCCTGGTGAGCTGTCGCGATACCGGTCACCTATAGTGGCCTGGTGAGCTGTCGCGATACCGGTCACCTATAGTGGCCTGGTGAGCTGTCGCGATACCGGTCACCTATAGTGGCCTGGTGAGCTGTCGCGATACCGGTCACCTATAGTGGCCTGGTGAGCTGTCGCGATACCGGTCACCTATAGTGGCCTGGTGAGCTGTCGCGATACCGGTCACCTATAGTGGCCTGGTGAGCTGTCGCGATACCGGTCACCTATAGTGGCCTGGTGAGCTGTCGCGATACCGGTCACCTATAGTGGCCTGGTGAGCTGTCGCGATACCGGTCACCTATAGTGGCCTGGTGAGCTGTCGCGATACCGGTCACCTATAGTGGCCTGGTGAGCTGTCGCGATACCGGTCACCTATAGTGGCCTGGTGAGCTGTCGCGATACCGGTCACCTATAGTGGCCTGGTGAGCTGTCGCGATACCGGTCACCTATAGTGGCCTGGTGAGCTGTCGCGATACCGGTCACCTATAGTGGCCTGGTGAGCTGTCGCGATACCGGTCACCTATAGTGGCCTGGTGAGCTGTCGCGATACCGGTCACCTATAGTGGCCTGGTGAGCTGTCGCGATACCGGTCACCTATAGTGGCCTGGTGAGCTGTCGCGATACCGGTCACCTACAGTGGCCTGGTGAGCTGTCGCGATACCTTTCACCTACAGTGGCCTGGTGAGCTGTAGCGATACCGGTCACCTACAGTGGCCTGGTGAGCTGTCGCGATACCTTTCACCTACAGTGGGCTGGTGAGCTGTCGCGATACCGGGCACCTATAGTGGCCTGGTGAGCTGCCGTGCTGCCGGCCACCTATAGTGGCCTGGTGAGCTGTCGTGCTGCCGGTCACCTATAGTGGCCTGGTGAGCTGTCGTGCTGCCGGCCACCTATAGTGGCCTGGTGAGCTGTCGTGCTGCCGGCCACCTATAGTGGCCTGGCGAGCTGTCGTGCTGCCGGCCACCTATAGTGGCCTGGTGAGCTGTCGTGCTGCCGGCCACCTATAGTACCCTGGTGAGCTATCGTGCTGCCGGCCACCTATAGTGGCCTGGTGAGCTGTCGCGATACCGGCCACCTATAGTGGCCTGGTGAGCTGTCGCGATACCGGTCACCTAGAGTGGCCTGGTGAGCTGCCGCGATACCGGTCACCTATAGTGGCCTGGTGAGCTGTCGCGATACCGGTCACCTATAGTGGCCTAGTGAGCTGTCGCGATACCGGTCACCTATAGTGGCCTGGTGAGCTGTCGCGATACCGGTCACCTATAGTGGCCTGGTGAGCTGTCGCGATACCGGTCACCTATAGTGGCCTGGTGAGCTGTCGTGATACCGGTCACCTATAGTGGCCTGGTGAGCTGTCGCGATACCGGTCACCTATAGTGGCCTGGTGAGCTGTCGCGATACCGGTCACCTATAGTGGCCTGGTGAGCTGTCGCGATACCGGTCACCTATAGTGGCCTGGTGAGCTGTCGCGATACCGGTCACCTATAGTGGCCTGGTGAGCTGTCGCGATACCGGTCACCTATAGTGGCCTGGTGAGCTGTCGCGATACCGGTCACCTATAGTGGCCTGGTGAGCTGTCGCGATACCGGTCACCTATAGTGGCCTGGTGAGCTGTCGCGATACCGGTCACCTATAGTGGCCTGGTGAGCTGTCGCGATACCGGTCACCTATAGTGGCCTGGTGAGCTGTCGCGATACCGGTCACCTATAGTGGCCTGGTGAGCTGTCGCGATACCGGTCACCTATAGTGGCCTGGTGAGCTGTCGCGATACCGGTCACCTATAGTGGCCTGGTGAGCTGTCGCGATACCGGTCACCTATAGTGGCCTGGTGAGCTGTCGCGATACCGGTCACCTATAGTGGCCTGGTGAGCTGTCGCGATACCGGTCACCTATAGTGGCCTGGTGAGCTGTCGCGATACCGGTCACCTATAGTAACCTGGTGAGCTGTCGCGATACCGGTCACCTATAGTGGCCTGGTGAGCTGTCGCGATACCGGTCACCTATAGTGGCCTGGTGAGCTGTCGCGATACCGGTCACCTATAGTGGCCTGGTGAGCTGTCGCGATACCGGTCACCTATAGTGGCCTGGTGAGCTGTCGCGATACCGGTCACCTATAGTGGCCTGGTGAGCTGTCGCGATACCGGTCACCTATAGTGGCCTGGTGAGCTGTCGCGATACCGGTCACCTATAGTGGCCTGGTGAGCTGTCGCGATACCGGTCACCTATAGTGGCCTGGTGAGCTGTCGCGATACCGGTCACCTATAGTGGTCTGGTGAGCTGTCCCGATACCGCTCACCTATGGTGGCCTGGTGAGCTGTCGCTATACCGGTCACCTATAGTGGCCTGGTGAGCTGTCGTGCTGCCGGCCACCTATAGTGGCCTGGTGAGCTGTCGTGCTGCCGGTCACCTATAGTGGCCTGGTGAGCTGTCGTGCTGCCGGTCACCTATAGTGGCCTGGTGAGCTGTCGCGATACCGGTCACCTATAGTGGCCTGGTGAGCTGTCGCGATACCGGTCACCTAGAGTGGCCTGGTGAGCTGCCGCGATACCGGTCACCTATAGTGGCCTGGTGAGCTGTCGCGATACCGGTCACCTATAGTGGCCTGGTGAGCTGTCGCGATACCGGTCACCTATAGTGGCCTGGCGAGCTGTCGCGATACCGGTCACCTATAGTGGCCTGGCGAGCTGTCGCGATACCGGTCACCTATAGTGGCCTGGTGAGCTGTCGCGATACCGGTCACCTATAGTGGCCTGGTGAGCTGTCGCGATACCGGTCACCTATAGTGGCCTGGTGAGCTGTCGCGATACCGGTCACCTATAGTGGCCTGGTGAGCTGCCGTGCTGGCGGCCACTTATGGTAACCTGGTGAGCTGTCGTGCTGCTGGCCACCTACAGTGGCCTGGTGAGCAGTCGTGCTGCCGGCCACCTATAGTGGCCTGGTGAGCAGTCGTGCTGCCGGCCACCTATAGTGGCCTGGCGAGCTGTCGCGATACCGGTCACCTATAGTGGTCTGGTGAGCTGTCCCGATACCGGTCACCTATGGTGGCCTGGTGAGCTGTCGCGATACCGGTCACCTATAGTGGCCTGGTGAGCTGTCGTGCTGCCGGCCACCTATAGTGGCCTGGTGAGCTGTCGTGCTGCCGGTCACCTATAGTGGCCTGGTGAGCTGTCGTGCTGCCGGTCACCTATAGTGGCCTGGTGAGCTGTCGTGCTGCCGGTCACCTATAGTGGCCTGGTGAGCTGTCGTGCTGCCGGTCACCTATAGTGGCCTGGTGAGCTGTCGTGCTGCCGGCCACCTATAGTGGCCTGGTGAGCTGTCGTGCTGCCGGTCACCTATAGTGGCCTGGTGAGCCGTCGTGCTGCCGGCCACCTATAGTGGCCTGGTGAACTGTCTTGCTGACGGCCACCTATAGTGGCCTGGTGAGCTGTCGTGCTGCCGGCCACCTATAGTGGCCTGGTGAGCTGTCGTGCTGCCGGCCACCTATAGTGGCCTGGTGAGCTGTCGTGCTGCCGGCCACCTATAGTGGCATGGTGAGCTGTCGTGCTGCCGGCCACCTATAGTGGCATGGTGAGCTGTCTTGCTAACGGCCACCTATAGTGGCCTGGTGAGCTGTCGTGCTGCCGGCCACCTATAGTACCCTGGTGAGCCGTCGTGCTGCCGGCCACCTATAGTGGCCTGGTGAGCCGTCGTGCTGCCGGCCACCTATAGTGGCCTGGTGAACTGTCTTGCTGCCGGCCACCTATAGCGGCCTGGTGAGCTGTCGTGCTGCCGGTCACCTATAGTGGCCTGGTGAGCTGTCGCGATACCGGTCACCTATAGTGGCCTGGTGAGCTGCCGCGATACCGGTCACCTATAGTGGCCTGGTGAGCTGCCGCGATACCGGTCACCTATAGTGGCCTGGTGAGCTGTCGCGATACCGGTCACCTATAGTGGCCTGGTGAGCTGTCGCGATACCGGTCACCTATAGTGGCCTGGTGAGCTGTCGCGATACCGGTCACCTATAGTGGCCTGGTGAGCTGTCGCGATACCGGTCACCTATAGTGGCCTGGTGAGCTGTCGCGATACCGGTCACCTATAGTGGCCTGGTGAGCTGTCGCGATACCGGTCACCTATAGTGGCCTGGTGAGCTGTCGCGATACCGGTCACCTATAGTGGCCTGGTGAGCTGTCGCGATACCGGTCACCTATAGTGGCCTGGTGAGCTGTCGCGATACCGGTCACCTATAGTGGCCTGGTGAGCTGTCGCGATACCGGTCACCTATAGTGGCCTGGTGAGCTGTCGCGATACCGGTCACCTATAGTGGCCTGGTGAGCTGTTGAGCTGTCGCGATACCGGTCACCTATAGTGGCCTGGTGAGCTGTCGCGATACCGGTCACCTATAGTGGCCTGGTGAGCTGTCGCGATACCGGTCACCTATAGTGGCCTGGTGAGCTGTCGCGATACCGGTCACCTATAGTGGCCTGGTGAGCTGTCGCGATACCGGTCACCTATAGTGGCCTGGTGAGCTGTCGCGATACCGGTCACCTGTACTGGCCTGGTGAGCTGTCGCGATACCGGTCACCTACAGTGGCCTGGTGAGCTGTCGCGATACCTTTCACCTACAGTGGCCTGGTGAGCTGTAGCGATACCGGTCACCTACAGTGGCCTGGTGAGCTGTCGCGATACCTTTCACCTACAGTGGCCTGGTGAGCTGTCGCGATACCGGTCACCTATAGTGGCCTGGTGAGCTGCCGTGCTGCCGGCCACCTATAGTGGCCTGGTGAGCTGTCGTGCTGCCGGCCACCTATAGTGGCCTGGTGAGCTGTCGTGCTGCCGGCCACCTATAGTGGCCTGGCGAGCTGTCGTGCTGCCGGCCACCTATAGTGGCCTGGTGAGCTGTCGTGCTGCCGGCCACCTATAGTGGCCTGGCGAGCTGTCGTGCTGCCGGCCACCTATAGTGGCCTGGTGAGCTGTCGTGCTGCCGGCCACCTATAGTACCCTGGTGAGCTATCGTGCTGCCGGTCACCTATAGTACCCTGGTGAGCTATCGTGCTGCCGGTCACCTATAGTGGCCTGGTGAGCTGTCGCGATACCGGTCACCTATAGTGGCCTGGTGAGCTGTCGCGATACCGGTCACCTATAGTGGCCTGGTGAGCTGTCGCGATACCGGTCACCTATAGTGGCCTGGTGAGCTGTCGCGATACCGGTCACCTATAGTGGCCTGGTGAGCTGTCGCGATACCGGTCACCTATAGTGGCCTGGTGAGCTGTCGCGATACCGGTCACCTATAGTGGCCTGGTGAGCTGTCGCGATACCGGTCACCTATAGTGGCCTGGTGAGCTGTCGCGATACCGGTCACCTATAGTGGCCTGGTGAGCTGTCGCGATACCGGTCACCTATAGTGGCCTGGTGAGCTGTCGCGATACCGGTCACCTATAGTGGCCTGGTGAGCTGTCGCGATACCGGTCACCTATAGTGGCCTGGTGAGCTGTCGCGATACCGGTCACCTATAGTGGCCTGGTGAGCTGTCGCGATACCGGTCACCTATAGTGGCCTGGTGAGCTGTCGCGATACCGGTCACCTATAGTGGCCTGGTGAGCTGTCGCGATACCGGTCACCTATAGTGGCCTGGTGAGCTGTCGCGATACCGGTCACCTATAGTGGCCTGGTGAGCTGTCGCGATACCGGTCACCTGTAGTGGCCTGGCGAGCTGTCGCGATACCGATCACCTATAGTGGCCTGACGAGCTGTCGTGCTGCCGGCCACCTATAGTGGCCTGGTGAGCTGTCGCGATACCGGTCACCTATAGTGGCCTGGTGAGCTGTCGCGATACCGGTCACCTATAGTGGCCTGGTGAGCTGTCGCGATACCGGTCACCTATAGTGGCCTGGTGAGCTGTCGCGATACCGGTCACCTATAGTGGCCTGGTGAGCTGTCGCGATACCGGTCACCTATAGTGGCCTGGTGAGCTGTCGCGATACCGGTCACCTATAGTGGCCTGGTGAGCTGTCGCGATACCGGTCACCTGTAGTGGCCTGGCGAGCTGTCGCGATACCGATCACCTATAGTGGCCTGACGAGCTGTCGTGCTGCCGGCCACCTATAGTGGCCTGGCGAGCTGTCGCGATACCGGTCACCTATAGTGGCCTGGTGAGCTGTCGCGATACCGGTCACCTATAGTGGCCTGGTGAGCTGTCGCGATACCGGTCACCTATAATGGCCTGGTGAGCTGTCGCGATACCGGTCACCTATAGTGGCCTGGTGAGCTGTCGCGATACCGGTCACCTATAGTGGCCTGGTGAGCTGTCGCGATACCGGTCACCTATAGTGGCCTGGTGAGCTGTCGCGATACCGGTCACCTATAGTGGCCTGGTGAGCTGTCGCGATACCGGTCACCTATAGTGGCCTGGTGAGCTGTCGCGATACCGGTCACCTATAGTGGCCTGGTGAGCTGTCGCGATACCGGTCACCTATAGTGGCCTGGTGAGCTGTCGCGATACCGGTCACCTATAGTGGCCTGGTGAGCTGTCGCGATACCGGTCACCTATAGTGGTCTGGTGAGCTGTCCCGATACCGCTCACCTATGGTGGCCTGGTGAGCTGTCGCTATACCGGTCACCTATAGTGGCCTGGTGAGCTGTCGTGCTGCCGGCCACCTATAGTGGCCTGGTGAGCTGTCGTGCTGCCGGTCACCTATAGTGGCCTGGTGAGCTGTCGTGCTGCCGGTCACCTATAGTGGCCTGGTGAGCTGTCGTGCTGCCGGTCACCTATAGTGGCCTGGTGAGCTGTCGTGCTGCCGGCCACCTATAGTGGCCTGGTGAGCTGTCGTGCTGCCGGTCACCTATAGTGGCCTGGTGAGCCGTCGTGCTGCCGGCCACCTATAGTGGCCTGGTGAACTGTCTTGCTGCCGGCCACCTATAGTGGCCTGGTGAGCTGTCGTGCTGCCGGCCACCTATAGTGGCCTGGTGAGCTGTCGTGCTGCCGGCCACCTATAGTGGCCTGGTGAGCTGTCGTGCTGCCGGCCACCTATAGTGGCCTGGTGAGCTGTCGTGCTGCCGGCCACCTATAGTGGCATGGTGAGCTGTCGTGCTGCCGGCCACCTATAGTGGCATGGTGAGCTGTCTTGCTGCCGGCCACCTATAGTGGCCTGGTGAGCTGTCGTGCTGCCGGCCACCTATAGTACCCTGGTGAGCCGTCGTGCTGCCGGCCACCTATAGTGGCCTGGTGAGCCGTCGTGCTGCCGGCCACCTATAGTGGCCTGGTGAACTGTCTTGCTGCCGGCCACCTATAGTGGCCTGGTGAGCTGTCGTGCTGCCGGTCACCTATAGTGGCCTGGTGAGCTGTCGCGATACCGGTCACCTATAGTGGCCTGGTGAGCTGCCGCGATACCGGTCACCTATAGTGGCCTGGTGAGCTGTCGCGATACCGGTCACCTATAGTGGCCTGGTGAGCTGTCGCGATACCGGTCACCTATAGTGGCCTGGTGAGCTGTCGCGATACCGGTCACCTATAGTGGCCTGGTGAGCTGTCGCGATACCGGTCACCTATAGTGGCCTGGTGAGCTGTCGCGATACCGGTCACCTATAGTGGCCTGGTGTGCTGTCGCGATACCGGTCACCTATAGTGGCCTGGTGAGCTGTCGCGATACCGGTCACCTATAGTGGCCTGGTGAGCTGTCGCGATACCGGTCACCTATAGTGGCCTGGTGAGCTGTCGCGATACCGGTCACCTATAGTGGCCTGGTGAGCTGTCGCGATACCGGTCACCTATAGTGGCCTGGTGAGCTGTCGCGATACCGGTCACCTATAGTGGCCTGGTGAGCTGTCGCGATACCGGTCACCTATAGTGGCCTGGTGAGCTGTCGCGATACCGGTCACCTATAGTGGCCTGGTGAGCTGTCGCGATACCGGTCACCTATAGTGGCCTGGTGAGCTGTCGCGATACCGGTCACCTATAGTGGCCTGGTGAGCTGTCGCGATACCGGTCACCTATAGTGGCCTGGTGAGCTGTCGCGATACCGGTCACCTATAGTGGCCTGGTGAGCTGTCGCGATACCGGTCACCTATAGTGGCCTGGTGAGCTGTCGCGATACCGGTCACCTATAGTGGCCTGGTGAGCTGTCGCGATACCGGTCACCTATAGTGGCCTGGTGAGCTGTCGCGATACCGGTCACCTATAGTGGCCTGGTGAGCTGTCGCGATACCGGTCACCTATAGTGGCCTGGTGAGCTGTCGCGATACCGGTCACCTATAGTGGCCTGGCGAGCTGTCGTGCTGCCGGCCACCTATAGTGGCCTGGCGAGCTGTCGCGATACCGGTCACCTATAGTGGCCTGGCGAGCTGTCGTGCTGCCGGCCACCTATAGTGGCCTGGCGAGCTGTCGCGATACCGGTCACCTATAGTGGCCTGGTGAGCTGTCGCGATACCGGTCACCTATAGTGGCCTGGTGAGCTGTCGCGATACCGGTCACCTATAGTGGCCTGGTGAGCTGTCGCGATACCGGTCACCTATAGTGGCCTGGTGAGCTGTCGCGATACCGGTCACCTATAGTGGCCTGGTGAGCTGTCGCGATACCGGTCACCTATAGTGGCCTGGTGAGCTGTCGCGATACCGGTCACCTATAGTGGCCTGGTGAGCTGTCGCGATACCGGTCACCTATAGTGGCCTGGTGAGCTGTCGCGATACCGGTCACCTATAGTGGCCTGGTGAGCTGTCGCGATACCGGTCACCTATTGTGGCCTGGTGAGCTGTCGCGATACCGGTCACCTATAGTGGCCTGGTGAGCTGTCGCGATACCGGTCACCTATTGTGGCCTGGTGAGCTGTCGCGATACCGGTCACCTATAGTGGCCTGGTGAGCTGTCGCGATACCGGTCACCTATAGTGGTCTGGTGAGCTGTCCCGATACCGCTCACCTATGGTGGCCTGGTGAGCTGTCGCTATACCGGTCACCTATAGTGGCCTGGTGAGCTGTCGTGCTGCCGGCCACCTATAGTGGCCTGGTGAGCTGTCGTGCTGCCGGTCACCTATAGTGGCCTGGTGAGCTGTCGTGCTGCCGGTCACCTATAGTGGCCTGGTGAGCTGTCGTGCTGCCGGTCACCTATAGTGGCCTGGTGAGCTGTCGTGCTGCCGGTCACCTATAGTGGCCTGGTGAGCTGTCGTGCTGCCGGCCACCTATAGTGGCCTGGTGAGCTGTCGTGCTGCCGGTCACCTATAGTGGCCTGGTGAGCCGTCGTGCTGCCGGCCACCTATAGTGGCCTGGTGAACTGTCTTGCTGCCGGCCACCTATAGTGGCCTGGTGAGCTGTCGTGCTGCCGGCCACCTATAGTGGCCTGGTGAGCTGTCGTGCTGCCGGCCACCTATAGTGGCCTGGTGAGCTGTCGTGCTGCCGGCCACCTATAGTGGCCTGGTGAGCTGTCGTGCTGCCGGCCACCTATAGTGGCATGGTGAGCTGTCGTGCTGCCGGCCACCTATAGTGGCATGGTGAGCTGTCTTGCTGCCGGCCACCTATAGTGGCCTGGTGAGCTGTCGTGCTGCCGGCCACCTATAGTACCCTGGTGAGCCGTCGTGCTGCCGGCCACCTATAGTGGCCTGGTGAGCCGTCGTGCTGCCGGTCACCTATAGTGGCCTGGTGAGCTGTCGCGATACCGGTCACCTATAGTGGCCTGGTGAGCTGCCGCGATACCGGTCACCTATAGTGGCCTGGTGAGCTGTCGCGATACCGCTCACCTATAGTGGCCTGGTGAGCTGTCGCGATACCGCTCACCTATAGTGGCCTGGTGAGCTGTCGCGATACCGCTCACCTATAGTGGCCTGGTGAGCTGCCGCGATACCGGTCACCTAGAGTGGCCTGGTGAGCTGCCGCGATACCGGTCACCTATAGTGGCCTGGTGAGCTGCCGCGATACCGGTCACCTAGAGTGGCCTGGTGAGCTGCCGCGATACCGGTCACCTATAGTGGCCTGGTGAGCTGTCGCGATACCGGTCACCTATAGTGGCCTGGTGAGCTGTCGCGATACCGGTCACCTATAGTGGCCTGGTGAGCTGTCGCGATACCGGTCACCTATAGTGGCCTGGTGAGCTGTCGCGATACCGGTCACCTATAGTGGCCTGGTGAGCTGTCGCGATACCGGTCACCTATAGTGGCCTGGTGAGCTGTCGCGATACCGGTCACCTATAGTGGCCTGGTGAGCTGTCGCGATACCGGTCACCTATAGTGGCCTGGTGAGCTGTCGCGATACCGGTCACCTATAGTGGCCTGGTGAGCTGTCGCGATACCGGTCACCTATAGTGGCCTGGTGAGCTGTCGCGATACCGGTCACCTATAGTGGCCTGGTGAGCTGTCGCGATACCGGCCACCTATAGTGGCCTGGTGAGCTGTCGCGATACCGGTCACCTATAGTGGCCTGGTGAGCTGTCGCGATACCGGTCACCTATAGTGGCCTGGTGAGCTGTCGCGATACCGGTCACCTATAGTGGCCTGGTGAGCTGTCGCGATACCGGTCACCTATAGTGGCCTGGTGAGCTGTCGCGATACCGGTCACCTATAATGGCCTGGTGAGCTGTCGCGATACCGGTCACCTATAGTGGCCTGGTGAGCTGTCGCGATACCGGTCACCTATAGTGGCCTGGTGAGCTGTCGCGATACCGGTCACCTATAGTGGCCTGGTGAGCTGTCGCGATACCGGTCACCTATAGTGGCCTGGTGAGCTGTCGCGATACCGGTCACCTATAGTGGCCTGGTGAGCTGTCGCGATACCGGTCACCTATAGTGGCCTGGTGAGCTGTCGCGATACCGGTCACCTATAGTGGCCTGGTGAGCTGTCGCGATACCGGTCACCTATAGTGGCCTGGTGAGCTGTCGCGATACCGGTCACCTATAGTGGCCTGGTGAGCTGTCGCGATACCGGTCACCTATAGTGGCCTGGTGAGCTGTCGCGATACCGGTCACCTATAGTGGCCTGGTGAGCTGTCGCGATACCGGTCACCTATAGTGGCCTGGTGAGCTGTCGCGATACCGGTCACCTATAGTGGCCTGGTGAGCTGTCGCGATACCGGTCACCTATAGTGGCCTGGTGAGCTGTCGCGATACCGGTCACCTATAGTGGCCTGGTGAGCTGTCGCGATACCGGTCACCTATAGTGGCCTGGTGAGCTGTCGCGATACCGGTCACCTATAGTGGCCTGGTGAGCTGTCGCGATACCGGTCACCTATAGTGGCCTGGTGAGCTGTCGCGATACCGGTCACCTATAGTGGCCTGGTGAGCTGTCGCGATACCGGTCACCTATAGTGGCCTGGTGAGCTGTCGCGATACCGGTCACCTATAGTGGCCTGGTGAGCTGTCGCGATACCGGTCACCTATAGTGGCCTGGTGAGCTGTCGCGATACCGGTCACCTATAGTGGCCTGGTGAGCTGTCGCGATACCGGTCACCTATAGTGGCCTGGTGAGCTGTCGCGATACCGGTCACCTATAATGGCCTGGTGAGCTGTCGCGATACCGGTCACCTATAGTGGCCTGGTGAGCTGTGGCGATACCGGTCACCTATAATGGCCTGGTGAGCTGTCGCGATACCGGTCACCTATAGTGGCCTGGTGAGCTGTCGCGATACCGGTCACCTATAGTGGCCTGGTGAGCTGTCGCGATACCGGTCACCTATAGTGGCCTGGTGAGCTGTCGCGATACCGGTCACCTTAGTGGCCTGGTGAGCTGTCGCGATACCGGTCGCCTATAGTGGCCTGGCGAGCTGTCGCGATACCGGTCACCTATAGTGGCCTGGCGAGCTGTCGCGATACCGGTCACCTATAGTGGCCTGGTGAGCCGTCGTGCTGCCGGCCACCTATAGTGGCCTGGTGAGCTGTCGTGCTGCCGGCCACCTATAGTGGCCTGGTGAGCTGTCGTGCTGCCGGCCACCTATAGTGGCCTGGTGAGCTGTCGTGCTGCCGGCCACCTATAGTGGCCTGGTGAGCTGTCGTGCTGCCGGCCACCTATAGTGGCCTGGTGAGCTGTCGCGATACCGGTCACCTATAGTGGCCTGGTGAGCTGTCGCGATACCGGTCACCTATAGTGGCCTGGTGAGCTGTCGCGATACCGGTCACCTATAGTGGCCTGGTGAGCTGTCGCGATACCGGTCACCTATAGTGGCCTGGTGAGCGGTCGTGCTGCCGGTTACCTATAGTGGCCTGGTGAGCTGTCATGCTGACGGCCACCTATAGTAGCCTGGTGAGCTGTCGCGATACCGGTCACCTATAGTGGCCTGGTGAGCTGTCGCGATACCGGTCACCTATAGTGGCCTGGTGAGCTGTCGCGATACCGGTCACCTATAGTGGCCTGGTGAGCTGTCGCGATACCGGTCACCTATAGTGGCCTGGTGAGCTGTCGCGATACCGGTCACCTATAGTGGCCTGGTGAGCTGTCGCGATACCGGTCACCTATAGTGGCCTGGTGAGCTGTCGCGATACCGGTCACCTATAGTGGCCTGGTGAGCTGTCGCGATACCGGTCACCTATAGTGGCCTGGTGAGCTGTCGCGATACCGGTCACCTATAGTGGCCTGGTGAGCTGTCGCGATACCGGTCACCTATAGTGGCCTGGTGAGCTGTCGCGATACCGGTCACCTATAGTGGCCTGGTGAGCTGTCGCGATACCGGTCACCTATAGTGGCCTGGTGAGCTGTCGCGATACCGGTCACCTATAGTGGCCTGGTGAGCTGTCGCGATACCGGTCACCTATAGTGGCCTGGTGAGCTGTCGCGATACCGGTCACCTATAGTGGCCTGGTGAGCTGTCGCGATACCGGTCACCTATAGTGGCCTGGTGAGCTGTCGCGATACCGGTCACCTATAATGGCCTGGTGAGCTGTCGCGATACCGGTCACCTATAGTGGCCTGGTGAGCTGTCGCGATACCGGTCACCTATAGTGGCCTGGTGAGCGGTCGTGCTGCCGGTTACCTATAGTGGCCTGGTGAGCTGTCATGCTGACGGCCACCTATAGTAGCCTGGTGAGCTGTCGCGATACCGGTCACCTATAGTGGCCTGGTGAGCTGTCGCGATACCGGTCACCTATAGTGGCCTGGTGAGCTGTCGCGATACCGGTCACCTATAGTGGCCTGGTGAGCTGTCGCGATACCGGTCACCTATAGTGGCCTGGTGAGCTGTCGCGATACCGGTCACCTATAGTGGCCTGGTGAGCTGTCGCGATACCGGTCACCTATAGTGGCCTGGTGAGCTGTCGCGATACCGGTCACCTATAGTGGCCTGGTGAGCTGTCGCGATACCGGTCACCTATAGTGGCCTGGTGAGCGGTCGTGCTGCCGGTTACCTATAGTGGCCTGGTGAGCTGTCATGCTGACGGCCACCTATAGTAGCCTGGTGAGCTGTCGCGATACCGGTCACCTATAGTGGCCTGGTGAGCTGTCGCGATACCGGTCACCTATAGTGGCCTGGTGAGCTGTCGCGATACCGGTCACCTATAGTGGCCTGGTGAGCTGTCGCGATACCGGTCACCTATAGTGGCCTGGTGAGCTGTCGCGATACCGGTCACCTATAGTGGCCTGGTGAGCTGTCGCGATACCGGTCACCTATAGTGGCCTGGTGAGCTGTCGCGATACCGGTCACCTATAGTGGCCTGGTGAGCTGTCGCGATACCGGTCACCTATAGTGGCCTGGTGAGCTGTCGCGATACCGGTCACCTATAGTGGCCTGGTGAGCTGTCGCGATACCGGTCACCTATAGTGGCCTGGTGAGCTGTCGCGATACCGGTCACCTATAGTGGCCTGGTGAGCTGTCGCGATACCGGTCACCTATAGTGGCCTGGTGAGCTGTCGCGATACCGGTCACCTATAGTGGCCTGGTGAGCTGTCGCGATACCGGTCACCTATAGTGGCCTGGTGAGCTGTCGCGATACCGGTCACCTATAGTGGCCTGGTGAGCTGTCGCGATACCGGTCACCTATAGTGGCCTGGTGAGCTGTCGCGATACCGGTCACCTATAATGGCCTGGTGAGCTGTCGCGATACCGGTCACCTATAGTGGCCTGGTGAGCCGTCGTGCTGCCGGCCACCTATAGTGGCCTGGTGAGCCGTCGTGCTGCCGGCCCCCTATAGTGGCCTGGTGAACTGTCTTGCTGCCGGCCACCTATAGTGGCCTGGTGAGCTGTCGTGCTGCCGGTCACCTATAGTGGCCTGGTGAGCTGTCGCGATACCGGTCACCTATAGTGGCCTGGCGAGCTGTCGCGATACCGGTCACCTATAGTGGCCTGGTGAGCCGTCGTGCTGCCGGCCACCTATAGTGGCCTGGTGAGCCGTCGTGCTGCCGGCCCCCTATAGTGGCCTGGTGAACTGTCTTGCTGCCGGTCACCTATAGTGGCCTGGTGAGCTGTCGTGCTGCCGGTCACCTATAGTGGCCTGGTGAGCTGTCGCGATACCGGTCACCTATAGTGGCCTGGTGAGCTGCCGCGATACCGGTCACCTATAGTGGCCTGGTGAGCTGTCGCGATACCGCTCACCTATAGTGGCCTGGTGAGCTGTCGCGATACCGCTCACCTATAGTGGCCTGGTGAGCTGTCGCGATACCGCTCACCTATAGTGGCCTGGTGAGCTGTCGCGATACCGGTCACCTATAGTGGCCTGGTGAGCTGTCGCGATACCGGTCACCTATAGTGGCCTGGTGAGCTGTCGCGATACCGGTCACCTATAGTGGCCTGGTGAGCTGTCGCGATACCGGTCACCTATAGTGGCCTGGTGAGCTGTCGCGATACCGGTCACCTATAGTGGCCTGGTGAGCTGTCGCGATACCGGTCACCTATAGTGGCCTGGTGAGCTGTCGCGATACCGGTCACCTATAGTGGCCTGGTGAGCTGTCGCGATACCGGTCACCTATAGTGGCCTGGTGAGCTGTCGCGATACCGGTCACCTATAGTGGCCTGGTGAGCTGTCGCGATACCGGTCACCTATAGTGGCCTGGTGAGCTGTCGCGATACCGGTCACCTATAGTGGCCTGGTGAGCTGTCGCGATACCGGTCACCTATAGTGGCCTGGTGAGCTGTCGCGATACCGGTCACCTATAGTGGCCTGGTGAGCTGTCGCGATACCGGTCACCTATAGTGGCCTGGTGAGCTGTCGCGATACCGGTCACCTATAGTGGCCTGGTGAGCTGTCGCGATACCGGTCACCTATAGTGGCCTGGTGAGCTGTCGCGATACCGGTCACCTATAGTGGCCTGGTGAGCTGTCGCGATACCGGTCACCTATAGTGGCCTGGTGAGCTGTCGCGATACCGGTCACCTATAGTGGCCTGGTGAGCTGTCGCGATACCGGTCACCTATAGTGGCCTGGTGAGCTGTCGCGATACCGGCCACCTATAGTGGCCTGGTGAGCTGTCGCGACACCGGTCACCTATAGTGGCCTGGTGAGCTGTCGCGATACCGGTCACCTATAGTGGCCTGGTGAGCTGTCGCGATACCGGTCACCTATAGTGGCCTGGTGAGCTGTCGCGATACCGGTCACCTATAGTGGCCTGGTGAGCTGTCGCGATACCGGTCACCTATAGTGGCCTGGTGAGCTGTCGCGATACCGGCCACCTATAGTGGCCTGGTGAGCTGTCGCGATACCGGTCACCTATAGTGGCCTGGTGAGCGGTCGTGCTGCCGGTTACCTATAGTGGCCTGGTGAGCTGTCATGCTGAGGGCCACCTATAGTAGCCTGGTGGGCGGCCGTGCTGCCGGCCACCTATAGTGGCCTGGTGAGCGGTCGTGCTGCCGACCACCTATAGTCGCCTGGTGAGCTGTCGTGCTGCCGGCCACCTATAGTCGCCTGGTGAGCTGTCGTGCTGCCGGCCACCTATAGTGGCCTGGTGAGCTGTCATACTGCCCTCCACCTTTAGTGGCCTGGTGAGCTGACATACTGCCGGCCACCTGTAGTGGCCTGGGGAGCTG
This sequence comes from Eumerus sabulonum, assembly GCA_951905685.1. NCBI lineage: Eukaryota > Metazoa > Arthropoda > Insecta > Diptera > Syrphidae > Eumerus > Eumerus sabulonum. The sequence goes on from OX645065.1 coordinate 2,886,900, forward strand.
TCGTGCTGCCGGCCACCTATAGTGGCCTGGTGAGTTGTCGTGCTGCCGGCCACCTGATGTGGCCTGGTGAGTTGTCGTGCTGCCGGCCACCTATAATGTCCTGGTGAGCTGTCGTGCTACCGGCCACCTATAGTAGCCTGGTGAGCGGTCGTGTTGCCGGCCACCTATAGTGGCCTGGTGAGCTGTCGTGCTGCCGACCACCTATAGTGGCCTGGTGAGCAGTCGAGCTGCCGGCCACCTATAGTGGCCTGGTGAGCTGTCGTACTGCCGGCCACCTATAGTGGCCTGGTGAGCTGCCGTGCTGCCGGCCACCTATGGTAGCCTGGTGAGTTGTCGTGCTGCCGGCCACATATAGTGGCCTGGTGAGCTGTCGTGCTGCTGGCCACCTATAGTGGCCTGGTGAGCTGTCATACTGCCAGCCTCGTATAGTGGCCTGGTGAGCTGTCGTGCTGCCGGCCACCTATAGTGGCCTGGTGAGCGGTCGTGCTGCCGGCCACCTATAGTGGCCTGGTGAGCTGTCGTACTGCCGGCCACCTATAGTGGCCTGGTGAGCGGTCGTGCTGTCGGTCACCTATAGCCGCCTGGTGAGCTGGCGTGCTGCCGGCCACCTATAGTGGCCTGGTGAGTTGTCGTGCTGCCGGTCACCTATAGTGGCATGGTGGGCTGCAGTGCTGCCGGCCACCTATAGTGGCCTGGTGAGCTGTCGTGCTGCCGGCCACCTATAGTGGCATAGTGAGCTGCCGTGCTGCCGGCCACCTATAGTGGCCTGGTGAGCTGCCGTGCTGCCGGCTACCTATAGTGGCCTGGTGGGCTGTCGTGCTGCCGGGCACCTATAGAGGCCTGGTGAGCTGTCGTGCTGCCGGCCACCTATAGTGGCCTGGTGAGCTGTCGTGCTGCCGCCGGCCACCTATAGTGGCCTGGTGAGCTGTCGTGCTGCCGGCCACCTATAGTGGCCTGGTGAGCTGTCGTGCTGCCGGCCACCTATTGGCCTGGTGAGCTGTTGTGCTGCCGGCCACATATAGTGGCCTGGTGAGCCGTCGTGCTGCCGGCCACCCATAGTGGCCTGGTGAGCTGCCGTGCTGCCGGCCACCTATAGTTGCCTGGTGAGCTGTCGTGCTGCCGGCCACCTATAGTGGCCTGGTGAGCTTGCGTGCTGCCGGTCACCTATGGTGGCCTGGTGAGCTGTCGTGCTGCCGGTCACCTATAGTGGCCTGGTGAGCTGTCGCGATACCGGTCACCTATAGTGGCCTGGTGAGCTGTCGCGATACCGGTCGCCTATAGTGGCCTGGTGAGCTGTCGCGATACCGGTCACCTATAGTGGCCTGGTGAGCTGTCGCGATACCGGTCACCTATAGTTTCCTGGTGAGTTGTCGCGATACCGGTCACCTATAGTGGCCTGGTGAGCTGTCGCGATACCGGTCACCTATAGTGGCCTGGTGAGCTGTCGCGATACCGGTCACCTATAGTGGCCTGGTGAGCTGTCGCGATACCGGTCACCTATAGTGGCCTGGTGAGCTGTCGCGATACCGGTCACCAATAGTGGCCTGGTGAGCTGTCGCGATACCGGTCACCTATAGTGGCCTGGTGAGCTTTCGCGATACCGGTCACCTATAGTGGCCTGGTGAGCTGTCGCGATACCGGTCACCTATAGTGGCCTGGTGAGCTGTCGCGATACCGGTCACCTATAGTGGCCTGGTGAGCTGTCGCGATACCGGTCACCTATAGTGGCCTGGTGAGCTGTCGCGATACCGGTCACCTATAGTGGCCTGGTGAGCTGTCGCGATACCGGTCACCTATTGTGGCCCGGCGAGCTGTCGTGCTGCCGGCCACCTATAGTGGCATAGTGAGCTGCCGTGCTGCCGGCCACCTATAGTGGCTTGGTGAGCTGCCGTGCTGCCGGCTACCTATAGTTGCCTGGTGAGCTGTCGTGCTGCCGGGCACCTATAGAGGCCTGGTGAGCTGTCGTGCTGCCGGCCACCTATAGTGGCCTGGTGAGCTGTCGTGCTGCCGCCGGCCACCTATAGTGGCCTGGTGAGCTTTCGCGATACCGGTCACCTATATTGGCCTGGTGAGCTGTCGTGCTGCCGGTCACCTATTGCGGCCTGGTGAGCTGTCGCGATACCGGCCACCTATAGTGGCCTGGTGAGCTTTCGCGATACCGGTCACCTATAGTGGCCTGGTGAGCTGTCGCGATACCGGTCACCTATAGTGGCCTGGTGAGCTGTCGCGATACCGGTCACCTATAGTGGCCTGGTGAGCTGTCGCGATACCGGTCACCTATAGTGGCCTGGTGAGCTGTCGCGATACCGGTCACCTATAGTGGCCTGGTGAGCTGTCGCGATACCGGTCACCTATAGTGGCCTGGTGAGCTGTCGCGATACCGGTCACCTATAGTGGCCTGGTGAGCTGTCGCGATACCGGTCACCTATAGTGGCCTGGTGAGCTGTCGCGATACCGGTCACCTATAGTGGCCTGGTGAGCTGTCGCGATACCGGTCACCTATAGTGGCCTGGTGAGCTGTCGCGATACCGGTCACCTATAGTGGCCTGGTGAGCTGTCGCGATACCGGTCACCTATAGTGGCCTGGTGAGCTGTCGCGATACCGGTCACCTATAGTGGCCTGGTGAGCTGTCGCGATACCGGTCACCTATAGTGGCCTGGTGAGCTGTCGCGATACCGGTCACCTATTGTGGCCTGGTGAGCTGTCGCGATACCGGTCACCTATAGTGGCCTGGTGAGCTGTCGCGATACCGGTCACCTATAGTGGCCTGGTGAGCTGTCGCGATACCGGTCACCTATAGTGGCCTGGTGAGCTGTCGCGATACCGGTCACCTATAGTGGCCTGGTGAGCTGTCGCGATACCGGTCACCTATAGTGGCCTGGTGAGCTGTCGCGATACCGGTCACCTATAGTGGCCTGGTGAGCTGTCGCGATACCGGTCACCTATAGTGGCCTGGTGAGCTGTCGCGATACCGGTCACCTATAGTGGCCTGGTGAGCTGTCGCGATACCGGTCACCTATAGTGGCCTGGTGAGCTGTCGCGATACCGGTCACCTATAGTGGCCTGGTGAGCTGTCGCGATACCGGTCACCTATAGTGGCCTGGTGAGCTGTCGCGATACCAGTCACCTATAGTGGCCTGGTGAGCTGTCGCGATACCGGTCACCTATAGTGGCCTGGTGAGCTGTCGCGATACCGGTCACCTATAGTGGCCTGGTGAGCTGCCGCGATACCGGTCCCCTATAGTGGCCTGGTGAGCTGTCGTGCTGCCGGCCACCTATAGTGGCCTGGTGAGCTGTCGTGCTGCCGGTCACCTATAGTGGCCTGGTGAGCTGTCGTGCTGCCGGTCACCTATAGTGGCCTGGTGAGCTGTCGTGCTGCCGGCCACCTATAGTGGCCTGGTGAGCTGTCGTGCTGCCGGCCACCTATAGTGGCCTGGTGAGCTGTCGTGCTGCCGGCCACCTATAGTGACCTGGTGAGCTGTCGTGCTGCCGGTCACCTATAGTGGCCTGGTGAGCTGTCGTGCTGCCGGCCACCTATAGTGGCCTGGTGAGCTGTCGTGCTGCCGGCCACCTATAGTGGCCTGGTGAGCTGTCGTGCGGCCGGCCACCTATAGTGGCCTGGTGAGCTGTCGTGCTGCCGGCCACCTATAGTGGCCTGGTGAGCTGTCGTGCTGCCGGTCACCTATAGTGGCCTGGTGAGCTGTCGTGCTGCCGGCCACCTACAGTGGCCTGGTGAGCTGTCGTGCTGCCGGCCACCTATAGTAGCCTGGTGAGCTGTCGTGCTGCCGGTCACCTATAGTGGCCTGGTGAGCTGTCGCGATACCGGTCACCTATAGTGGCCTGGTGAGCTGTCGCGATACCGGTCACCTATAGTGGCCTGGTGAGCTGTCGCGATACCGGTCACCTATAGTGGCCTGGTGAGCTGTCGCGATACCGGTCACCTATAGTGGCCTGGCGAGCTGTCGCGATACCGGTCACCTATAGTGGCCTGGTGAGCTGTCGCGATACCGGTCACCTATAGTGGCCTGGTGAGCTGTCGCGATACCGGTCACCTATAGTGGCCTGGTGAGCTGTCGCGATACCGGTCACCTATAGTGGCCTGGTGAGCTGTCGCGATACCGGTCACCTATAGTGGCCTGGTGAGCTGTCGCGATACCGGTCACCTATAGTGGCCTGGTGAGCTGTCGCGATACCGGTCACCTATAGTGGCCTGGTGAGCTGTCGCGATACCGGTCACCTATAGTGGCCTGGTGAGCTGTCGCGATACCGGTCACCTATAGTGGCCTGGTGAGCTGTCGCGATACCGGTCACCTATAGTGGCCTGGTGAGCTGTCGCGATACCGGTCACCTATAGTGGCCTGGTGAGCTGTCGCGATACCGGTCACCTATAGTGGCCTGGTGAGCTGTCGCGATACCGGTCACCTATAGTGGCCTGGTGAGCTGTCGCGATACCGGTCACCTATAGTGGCCTGGTGAGCTGTCGCGATACCGGTCACCTATAGTGGCCTGGTGAGCTGTCGCGATACCGGTCACCTATAGTGGCCTGGTGAGCTGCCGCGATACCTATAGTGGCCTGGTGAGCTGCCGCGGTACCGGTCCCCTATAGTGGCCTGGTGAGCTGTCGTGCTGCCGGCCACCTATAGTGGCCTGGTGCTGCCGGTCACCTATAGTGGCCTGGTGAGCTGTCGTGCTGCCGGTCACCTATAGTGGCCTGGTGAGCTGTCGTGCTGCCGGCCACCTATAGTGGCCTGGTGAGCTGTCGTGCTGCCGGCCACCTATAGTGACCTGGTGAGCTGTCGTGCTGCCGGTCACCTATAGTGGCCTGGTGAGCTGTCGTGCTGCCGGCCACCTATAGTGGCCTGGTGAGCTGTCGTGCTGCCGGCCACCTATAGTGGCCTGGTGAGCTGTCGTGCTGCCGGCCACCTATAGTGGCCTGGTGAGCTGTCGTGCTGCCGGCCACCTATAGTGGCCTGGTGAGCTGTCGTGCTGCCGGTCACCTATAGTGGCCTGGTGAGCTGTCGTGCTGCCGGCCACCTATAGTGGCCTGGTGAGCTGTCGTGCTGCCGGCCACCTATAGTGGCCTGGTGAGCTGTCGTGCTGCCGGTCACCTATAGTTGTCTGGTGAGCTGTCGTGCTGCCGGCCACCTATAGTTGTCTGGTGAGCTGTCGTGCTGCCGGCCACCTATAGTGGCCTGGTGAGCTGTCGATCTGCCGGCCACCTATAGTGGCCTGGTGAGCTGTCGTGCTGCCGGTCACCTATAGTGGCCTGGTGAGCTGTCGTGCTGCCGGTCACCTATAGTGGCCTGGTGAGCTGTCGTGCTGCCGGCCACCTATAGTGGCCTGGTGAGCTGTCGTGCTGCCGGCCACCTATAGTGGCCTGGTGAGCTGTCGTGCTGCCGGCCACCTATAGTGGCCTGGTGAGCTGTCGTGCTGCCGGCCACCTATGGTGGCCTGGTGAGCTGTCGTGCTGCCGGCCACCTATAGTGGCCTGGTGAGCTGTCGTGCTGCCGGTCACCTATAGTGGCATGGTGGGCTGCCGTGCTGCCGGCCACCTATAGTGGCCTGGTGAGCTGTCGCGATACCGGTCACCTATAATGGCCTGGTGAGCTGTCGCGATACCGGTCACCTATAGTGGCCTGGTGAACTGTCTTGCTGCCGGCCACCTATAGTGGCCTGGTGAGCTGTCGTGCTGCCGGTCACCTATAGTGGCCTGGTGAGCTGTCGCGATACCGGTCACCTATAGTGGCCTGGTGAGCTGCCGCGATACCGGTCACCTATAGTGGCCTGGTGAGCTGTCGCGATACCGCTCACCTATAGTGGCCTGGTGAGCTGTCGCGATACCGCTCACCTATAGTGGCCTGGTGAGCTGTCGCGATACCGGTCACCTATAGTGGCCTGGTGAGCTGTCGCGATACCGGTCACCTATAGTGGCCTGGTGAGCTGTCGCGATACCGGTCACCTATAGTGGCCTGGTGAGCTGTCGCGATACCGGTCACCTATAGTGGCCTGGTGAGCTGTCGCGATACCGGTCACCTATAGTGGCCTGGTGAGCTGTCGCGATACCGGTCACCTATAGTGGCCTGGTGAGCTGTCGCGATACCGGTCACCTATAGTGGCCTGGCGAGCTGTCGCGATACCGGTCACCTATAGTGGCCTGGTGAGCTGTCGCGATACCGGTCACCTATAGTGGCCTGGTGAGCTGTCGCGATACCGGTCACCTATAGTGGCCTGGTGAGCTGTCGCGATACCGGTCACCTATAGTGGCCTGGTGAGCTGTCGCGATACCGGTCACCTATAGTGGCCTGGTGAGCTGTCGCGATACCGGTCACCTATAGTGGCCTGGTGAGCTGTCGCGATACCGGTCACCTATAGTGGCCTGGTGAGCTGTCGCGATACCGGTCACCTATAGTGGCCTGGTGAGCTGTCGCGATACCGGTCACCTATAGTGGCCTGGTGAGCTGTCGCGATACCGGTCACCTATAGTGGCCTGGTGAGCTGTCGCGATACCGGTCACCTATAGTGGCCTGGTGAGCTGTCGCGATACCGGTCACCTATAGTGGCCTGGTGAGCTGTCGCGATACCGGTCACCTATAGTGGCCTGGTGAGCTGTCGCGATACCGGTCACCTATAGTGGCCTGGTGAGCTGTCGCGATACCGGTCACCTATAGTGGCCTGGTGAGCTGCCGCGATACCTATAGTGGCCTGGTGAGCTGCCGCGGTACCGGTCCCCTATAGTGGCCTGGTGAGCTGTCGTGCTGCCGGCCACCTATAGTGGCCTGGTGCTGCCGGTCACCTATAGTGGCCTGGTGAGCTGTCGTGCTGCCGGTCACCTATAGTGGCCTGGTGAGCTGTCGTGCTGCCGGCCACCTATAGTGGCCTGGTGAGCTGTCGTGCTGCCGGCCACCTATAGTGACCTGGTGAGCTGTCGTGCTGCCGGTCACCTATAGTGGCCTGGTGAGCTGTCGTGCTGCCGGCCACCTATAGTGGCCTGGTGAGCTGTCGTGCTGCCGGCCACCTATAGTGGCCTGGTGAGCTGTCGTGCTGCCGGCCACCTATAGTGGCCTGGTGAGCTGTCGTGCTGCCGGCCACCTATAGTGGCCTGGTGAGCTGTCGTGCTGCCGGTCACCTATAGTGGCCTGGTGAGCTGTCGTGCTGCCGGCCACCTATAGTGGCCTGGTGAGCTGTCGTGCTGCCGGCCACCTATAGTGGCCTGGTGAGCTGTCGTGCTGCCGGTCACCTATAGTTGTCTGGTGAGCTGTCGTGCTGCCGGCCACCTATAGTTGTCTGGTGAGCTGTCGTGCTGCCGGCCACCTATAGTGGCCTGGTGAGCTGTCGATCTGCCGGCCACCTATAGTGGCCTGGTGAGCTGTCGTGCTGCCGGTCACCTATAGTGGCCTGGTGAGCTGTCGTGCTGCCGGTCACCTATAGTGGCCTGGTGAGCTGTCGTGCTGCCGGCCACCTATAGTGGCCTGGTGAGCTGTCGTGCTGCCGGCCACCTATAGTGGCCTGGTGAGCTGTCGTGCTGCCGGCCACCTATAGTGGCCTGGTGAGCTGTCGTGCTGCCGGCCACCTATGGTGGCCTGGTGAGCTGTCGTGCTGCCGGCCACCTATAGTGGCCTGGTGAGCTGTCGTGCTGCCGGTCACCTATAGTGGCATGGTGGGCTGCCGTGCTGCCGGCCACCTATAGTGGCCTGGTGAGCTGTCGCGATACCGGTCACCTATAATGGCCTGGTGAGCTGTCGCGATACCGGTCACCTATAGTGGCCTGGTGAACTGTCTTGCTGCCGGCCACCTATAGTGGCCTGGTGAGCTGTCGTGCTGCCGGTCACCTATAGTGGCCTGGTGAGCTGTCGCGATACCGGTCACCTATAGTGGCCTGGTGAGCTGCCGCGATACCGGTCACCTATAGTGGCCTGGTGAGCTGTCGCGATACCGCTCACCTATAGTGGCCTGGTGAGCTGTCGCGATACCGCTCACCTATAGTGGCCTGGTGAGCTGTCGCGATACCGGTCACCTATAGTGGCCTGGTGAGCTGTCGCGATACCGGTCACCTATAGTGGCCTGGTGAGCTGTCGCGATACCGGTCACCTATAGTGGCCTGGTGAGCTGTCGCGATACCGGTCACCTATAGTGGCCTGGTGAGCTGTCGCGATACCGGTCACCTATAGTGGCCTGGTGAGCTGTCGCGATACCGGTCACCTATAGTGGCCTGGTGAGCTGTCGCGATACCGGTCACCTATAGTGGCCTGGTGAGCTGTCGCGATACCGGTCACCTATAGTGGCCTGGTGAGCTGTCGCGATACCGGTCACCTATTGTGGCCCGGCGAGCTGTCGTGCTGCCGGCCACCTATAGTGGCATAGTGAGCTGCCGTGCTGCCGGCCACCTATAGTGGCTTGGTGAGCTGCCGTGCTGCCGGCTACCTATAGTTGCCTGGTGAGCTGTCGTGCTGCCGGGCACCTATAGAGGCCTGGTGAGCTGTCGTGCTGCCGGCCACCTATAGTGGCCTGGTGAGCTGTCGTGCTGCCGCCGGCCACCTATAGTGGCCTGGTGAGCTTTCGCGATACCGGTCACCTATATTGGCCTGGTGAGCTGTCGTGCTGCCGGTCACCTATTGCGGCCTGGTGAGCTGTCGCGATACCGGCCACCTATAGTGGCCTGGTGAGCTTTCGCGATACCGGTCACCTATAGTGGCCTGGTGAGCTGTCGCGATACCGGTCACCTATAGTGGCCTGGTGAGCTGTCGCGATACCGGTCACCTATAGTTTCCTGGTGAGTTGTCGCGATACCGGTCACCTATAGTGGCCTGGTGAGCTGTCGCGATACCGGTCACCTATAGTGGCCTGGTGAGCTGTCGCGATACCGGTCACCTATAGTGGCCTGGTGAGCTGTCGCGATACCGGTCACCTATAGTGGCCTGGTGAGCTGTCGCGATACCGGTCACCAATAGTGGCCTGGTGAGCTGTCGCGATACCGGTCACCTATAGTGGCCTGGTGAGCTTTCGCGATACCGGTCACCTATAGTGGCCTGGTGAGCTGTCGTGCTGCCGGCCACCTATAGTGGCCTGGTGAGCTGTCGTGCTGCCGGTCACCTATAGTGGCCTGGTGAGCTGTCGTGCTGCCGGCCACCTATTGGCCTGGTGAGCTGTTGTGCTGCCGGCCACATATAGTGGCCTGGTGAGCCGTCGTGCTGCCGGCCACCCATAGTGGCCTGGTGAGCTGCCGTGCTGCCGGCCACCTATAGTTGCCTGGTGAGCTGTCGTGCTGCCGGCCACCTATAGTGGCCTGGTGAGCTTGCGTGCTGCCGGTCACCTATGGTGGCCTGGTGAGCTGTCGTGCTGCCGGTCACCTATAGTGGCCTGGTGAGCTGTCGCGATACCGGTCACCTATAGTGGCCTGGTGAGCTGTCGCGATACCGGTCGCCTATAGTGGCCTGGTGAGCTGTCGCGATACCGGTCACCTATAGTGGCCTGGTGAGCTGTCGCGATACCGGTCACCTATAGTTTCCTGGTGAGTTGTCGCGATACCGGTCACCTATAGTGGCCTGGTGAGCTGTCGCGATACCGGTCACCTATAGTGGCCTGGTGAGCTGTCGCGATACCGGTCACCTATAGTGGCCTGGTGAGCTGTCGCGATACCGGTCACCTATAGTGGCCTGGTGAGCTGTCGCGATACCGGTCACCAATAGTGGCCTGGTGAGCTGTCGCGATACCGGTCACCTATAGTGGCCTGGTGAGCTTTCGCGATACCGGTCACCTATAGTGGCCTGGTGAGCTGTCGCGATACCGGTCACCTATAGTGGCCTGGTGAGCTGTCGCGATACCGGTCACCTATAGTGGCCTGGTGAGCTGTCGCGATACCGGTCACCTATAGTGGCCTGGTGAGCTGTCGCGATACCGGTCACCTATAGTGGCCTGGTGAGCTGTCGCGATACCGGTCACCTATTGTGGCCCGGCGAGCTGTCGTGCTGCCGGCCACCTATAGTGGCATAGTGAGCTGCCGTGCTGCCGGCCACCTATAGTGGCTTGGTGAGCTGCCGTGCTGCCGGCTACCTATAGTTGCCTGGTGAGCTGTCGTGCTGCCGGGCACCTATAGAGGCCTGGTGAGCTGTCGTGCTGCCGGCCACCTATAGTGGCCTGGTGAGCTGTCGTGCTGCCGCCGGCCACCTATAGTGGCCTGGTGAGCTTTCGCGATACCGGTCACCTATATTGGCCTGGTGAGCTGTCGTGCTGCCGGTCACCTATTGCGGCCTGGTGAGCTGTCGCGATACCGGCCACCTATAGTGGCCTGGTGAGCTTTCGCGATACCGGTCACCTATAGTGGCCTGGTGAGCTGTCGCGATACCGGTCACCTATAGTGGCCTGGTGAGCTGTCGCGATACCGGTCACCTATAGTGGCCTGGTGAGCTGTCGCGATACCGGTCACCTATAGTGGCCTGGTGAGCTGTCGCGATACCGGTCACCTATAGTGGCCTGGTGAGCTGTCGCGATACCGGTCACCTATAGTGGCCTGGTGAGCTGTCGCGATACCGGTCACCTATAGTGGCCTGGTGAGCTGTCGCGATACCGGTCACCTATAGTGGCCTGGTGAGCTGTCGCGATACCGGTCACCTATAGTGGCCTGGTGAGCTGTCGCGATACCGGTCACCTATAGTGGCCTGGTGAGCTGTCGCGATACCGGTCACCTATAGTGGCCTGGTGAGCTGTCGCGATACCGGTCACCTATAGTGGCCTGGTGAGCTGTCGCGATACCGGTCACCTATAGTGGCCTGGTGAGCTGTCGCGATACCGGTCACCTATTGTGGCCTGGTGAGCTGTCGCGATACCGGTCACCTATAGTGGCCTGGTGAGCTGTCGCGATACCGGTCACCTATAGTGGCCTGGTGAGCTGTCGCGATACCGGTCACCTATAGTGGCCTGGTGAGCTGTCGCGATACCGGTCACCTATAGTGGCCTGGTGAGCTGTCGCGATACCGGTCACCTATAGTGGCCTGGTGAGCTGTCGCGATACCGGTCACCTATAGTGGCCTGGTGAGCTGTCGCGATACCGGTCACCTATAGTGGCCTGGTGAGCTGTCGCGATACCGGTCACCTATAGTGGCCTGGTGAGCTGTCGCGATACCGGTCACCTATAGTGGCCTGGTGAGCTGTCGCGATACCGGTCACCTATAGTGGCCTGGTGAGCTGTCGCGATACCGGTCACCTATAGTGGCCTGGTGAGCTGTCGCGATACCAGTCACCTATAGTGGCCTGGTGAGCTGTCGCGATACCGGTCACCTATAGTGGCCTGGTGAGCTGTCGCGATACCGGTCACCTATAGTGGCCTGGTGAGCTGCCGCGATACCGGTCCCCTATAGTGGCCTGGTGAGCTGTCGTGCTGCCGGCCACCTATAGTGGCCTGGTGAGCTGTCGTGCTGCCGGTCACCTATAGTGGCCTGGTGAGCTGTCGTGCTGCCGGTCACCTATAGTGGCCTGGTGAGCTGTCGTGCTGCCGGCCACCTATAGTGGCCTGGTGAGCTGTCGTGCTGCCGGCCACCTATAGTGGCCTGGTGAGCTGTCGTGCTGCCGGCCACCTATAGTGACCTGGTGAGCTGTCGTGCTGCCGGTCACCTATAGTGGCCTGGTGAGCTGTCGTGCTGCCGGCCACCTATAGTGGCCTGGTGAGCTGTCGTGCTGCCGGCCACCTATAGTGGCCTGGTGAGCTGTCGTGCGGCCGGCCACCTATAGTGGCCTGGTGAGCTGTCGTGCTGCCGGCCACCTATAGTGGCCTGGTGAGCTGTCGTGCTGCCGGTCACCTATAGTGGCCTGGTGAGCTGTCGTGCTGCCGGCCACCTACAGTGGCCTGGTGAGCTGTCGTGCTGCCGGCCACCTATAGTAGCCTGGTGAGCTGTCGTGCTGCCGGTCACCTATAGTGGCCTGGTGAGCTGTCGCGATACCGGTCACCTATAGTGGCCTGGCGAGCTGTCGCGATACCGGTCACCTATAGTGGCCTGGTGAGCTGTCGCGATACCGGTCACCTATAGTGGCCTGGTGAGCTGTCGCGATACCGGTCACCTATAGTGGCCTGGTGAGCTGTCGCGATACCGGTCACCTATAGTGGCCTGGTGAGCTGTCGCGATACCGGTCACCTATAGTGGCCTGGTGAGCTGTCGCGATACCGGTCACCTATAGTGGCCTGGTGAGCTGTCGCGATACCGGTCACCTATAGTGGCCTGGTGAGCTGTCGCGATACCGGTCACCTATAGTGGCCTGGTGAGCTGTCGCGATACCGGTCACCTATAGTGGCCTGGTGAGCTGTCGCGATACCGGTCACCTATAGTGGCCTGGTGAGCTGTCGCGATACCGGTCACCTATAGTGGCCTGGTGAGCTGTCGCGATACCGGTCACCTATAGTGGCCTGGTGAGCTGTCGCGATACCGGTCACCTATAGTGGCCTGGTGAGCTGTCGCGATACCGGTCACCTATAGTGGCCTGGTGAGCTGCCGCGATACCTATAGTGGCCTGGTGAGCTGCCGCGGTACCGGTCCCCTATAGTGGCCTGGTGAGCTGTCGTGCTGCCGGCCACCTATAGTGGCCTGGTGCTGCCGGTCACCTATAGTGGCCTGGTGAGCTGTCGTGCTGCCGGTCACCTATAGTGGCCTGGTGAGCTGTCGTGCTGCCGGCCACCTATAGTGGCCTGGTGAGCTGTCGTGCTGCCGGCCACCTATAGTGACCTGGTGAGCTGTCGTGCTGCCGGTCACCTATAGTGGCCTGGTGAGCTGTCGTGCTGCCGGCCACCTATAGTGGCCTGGTGAGCTGTCGTGCTGCCGGCCACCTATAGTGGCCTGGTGAGCTGTCGTGCTGCCGGCCACCTATAGTGGCCTGGTGAGCTGTCGTGCTGCCGGCCACCTATAGTGGCCTGGTGAGCTGTCGTGCTGCCGGTCACCTATAGTGGCCTGGTGAGCTGTCGTGCTGCCGGCCACCTATAGTGGCCTGGTGAGCTGTCGTGCTGCCGGCCACCTATAGTGGCCTGGTGAGCTGTCGTGCTGCCGGTCACCTATAGTTGTCTGGTGAGCTGTCGTGCTGCCGGCCACCTATAGTTGTCTGGTGAGCTGTCGTGCTGCCGGCCACCTATAGTGGCCTGGTGAGCTGTCGATCTGCCGGCCACCTATAGTGGCCTGGTGAGCTGTCGTGCTGCCGGTCACCTATAGTGGCCTGGTGAGCTGTCGTGCTGCCGGTCACCTATAGTGGCCTGGTGAGCTGTCGTGCTGCCGGCCACCTATAGTGGCCTGGTGAGCTGTCGTGCTGCCGGCCACCTATAGTGGCCTGGTGAGCTGTCGTGCTGCCGGCCACCTATAGTGGCCTGGTGAGCTGTCGTGCTGCCGGCCACCTATGGTGGCCTGGTGAGCTGTCGTGCTGCCGGCCACCTATAGTGGCCTGGTGAGCTGTCGTGCTGCCGGTCACCTATAGTGGCATGGTGGGCTGCCGTGCTGCCGGCCACCTATAGTGGCCTGGTGAGCTGTCGCGATACCGGTCACCTATAATGGCCTGGTGAGCTGTCGCGATACCGGTCACCTATAGTGGCCTGGTGAACTGTCTTGCTGCCGGCCACCTATAGTGGCCTGGTGAGCTGTCGTGCTGCCGGTCACCTATAGTGGCCTGGTGAGCTGTCGCGATACCGGTCACCTATAGTGGCCTGGTGAGCTGCCGCGATACCGGTCACCTATAGTGGCCTGGTGAGCTGTCGCGATACCGCTCACCTATAGTGGCCTGGTGAGCTGTCGCGATACCGCTCACCTATAGTGGCCTGGTGAGCTGTCGCGATACCGGTCACCTATAGTGGCCTGGTGAGCTGTCGCGATACCGGTCACCTATAGTGGCCTGGTGAGCTGTCGCGATACCGGTCACCTATAGTGGCCTGGTGAGCTGTCGCGATACCGGTCACCTATAGTGGCCTGGTGAGCTGTCGCGATACCGGTCACCTATAGTGGCCTGGTGAGCTGTCGCGATACCGGTCACCTATAGTGGCCTGGTGAGCTGTCGCGATACCGGTCACCTATAGTGGCCTGGTGAGCTGTCGCGATACCGGTCACCTATAGTGGCCTGGTGAGCTGTCGCGATACCGGTCACCTATAGTGGCCTGGTGAGCTGTCGCGATACCGGTCACCTATAGTGGCCTGGTGAGCTGTCGCGATACCGGTCACCTATAGTGGCCTGGTGAGCTGTCGCGATACCGGTCACCTATAGTGGCCTGGTGAGCTGTCGCGATACCGGTCACCTATAGTGGCCTGGTGAGCTGTCGCGATACCGGTCACCTATAGTGGCCTGGTGAGCTGTCGCGATACCGGTCACCTATAGTGGCCTGGTGAGCTGTCGCGATACCGGTCACCTATAATGGCCTGGTGAGCTGTCGCGATACCGGTCACCTATAGTGGCCTGGTGAGCTGTCGCGATACCGGTCACCTATAGTGGCCTGGTGAGCTGTCGCGATACCGGCCACCTATAGTGGCCTGGTGAGCTGTCGCGACACCGGTCACCTATAGTGGCCTGGTGAGCTGTCGCGATACCGGTCACCTATAGTGGCCTGGTGAGCTGTCGCGATACCGGTCACCTATAGTGGCCTGGTGAGCTGTCGCGATACCGGTCACCTATAGTGGCCTGGTGAGCTGTCGCGATACCGGTCACCTATAGTGGCCTGGTGAGCTGTCGCGATACCGGTCACCTATAGTGGCCTGGTGAGCTGTCGCGATACCGGTCACCTATAGTGGCCTGGTGAGCTGTCGCGATACCGGTCACCTATAGTGGCCTGGTGAGCTGTCGCGATACCGGCCACCTATAGTGGCCTGGTGAGCTGTCGCGATACCGGTCACCTATAGTGGCCTGGTGAGCGGTCGTGCTGCCGGTTACCTATAGTGGCCTGGTGAGCTGTCATGCTGAGGGCCACCTATAGTAGCCTGGTGGGCGGCCGTGCTGCCGGCCACCTATAGTGGCCTGGTGAGCGGTCGTGCTGCCGACCACCTATAGTCGCCTGGTGAGCTGTCGTGCTGCCGGCCACCTATAGTCGCCTGGTGAGCTGTCGTGCTGCCGGCCACCTATAGTGGCCTGGTGAGCTGTCATACTGCCCTCCACCTTTAGTGGCCTGGTGAGCTGACATACTGCCGGCCACCTGTAGTGGCCTGGGGAGCTGTCGTGCTGCCGGCCACCTATAGTGGCCTGGTGAGTTGTCGTGCTGCCGGCCACCTGATGTGGCCTGGTGAGTTGTCGTGCTGCCGGCCACCTATAATGTCCTGGTGAGCTGTCGTGCTACCGGCCACCTATAGTAGCCTGGTGAGCGGTCGTGTTGCCGGCCACCTATAGTGGCCTGGTGAGCTGTCGTGCTGCCGACCACCTATAGTGGCCTGGTGAGCAGTCGAGCTGCCGGCCACCTATAGTGGCCTGGTGAGCTGTCGTACTGCCGGCCACCTATAGTGGCCTGGTGAGCTGCCGTGCTGCCGGCCACCTATGGTAGCCTGGTGAGTTGTCGTGCTGCCGGCCACATATAGTGGCCTGGTGAGCTGTCGTGCTGCTGGCCACCTATAGTGGCCTGGTGAGCTGTCATACTGCCAGCCTCGTATAGTGGCCTGGTGAGCTGTCGTGCTGCCGGCCACCTATAGTGGCCTGGTGAGCGGTCGTGCTGCCGGCCACCTATAGTGGCCTGGTGAGCTGTCGTACTGCCGGCCACCTATAGTGGCCTGGTGAGCGGTCGTGCTGTCGGTCACCTATAGCCGCCTGGTGAGCTGGCGTGCTGCCGGCCACCTATAGTGGCCTGGTGAGTTGTCGTGCTGCCGGTCACCTATAGTGGCATGGTGGGCTGCAGTGCTGCCGGCCACCTATAGTGGCCTGGTGAGCTGTCGTGCTGCCGGCCACCTATAGTGGCATAGTGAGCTGCCGTGCTGCCGGCCACCTATAGTGGCCTGGTGAGCTGCCGTGCTGCCGGCTACCTATAGTGGCCTGGTGGGCTGTCGTGCTGCCGGGCACCTATAGAGGCCTGGTGAGCTGTCGTGCTGCCGGCCACCTATAGTGGCCTGGTGAGCTGTCGTGCTGCCGCCGGCCACCTATAGTGGCCTGGTGAGCTGTCGTGCTGCCGGCCACCTATAGTGGCCTGGTGAGCTGTCGTGCTGCCGGCCACCTATTGGCCTGGTGAGCTGTTGTGCTGCCGGCCACATATAGTGGCCTGGTGAGCCGTCGTGCTGCCGGCCACCCATAGTGGCCTGGTGAGCTGCCGTGCTGCCGGCCACCTATAGTTGCCTGGTGAGCTGTCGTGCTGCCGGCCACCTATAGTGGCCTGGTGAGCTTGCGTGCTGCCGGTCACCTATGGTGGCCTGGTGAGCTGTCGTGCTGCCGGTCACCTATAGTGGCCTGGTGAGCTGTCGCGATACCGGTCACCTATAGTGGCCTGGTGAGCTGTCGCGATACCGGTCGCCTATAGTGGCCTGGTGAGCTGTCGCGATACCGGTCACCTATAGTGGCCTGGTGAGCTGTCGCGATACCGGTCACCTATAGTTTCCTGGTGAGTTGTCGCGATACCGGTCACCTATAGTGGCCTGGTGAGCTGTCGCGATACCGGTCACCTATAGTGGCCTGGTGAGCTGTCGCGATACCGGTCACCTATAGTGGCCTGGTGAGCTGTCGCGATACCGGTCACCAATAGTGGCCTGGTGAGCTGTCGCGATACCGGTCACCTATAGTGGCCTGGTGAGCTTTCGCGATACCGGTCACCTATAGTGGCCTGGTGAGCTGTCGCGATACCGGTCACCTATAGTGGCCTGGTGAGCTGTCGCGATACCGGTCACCTATAGTGGCCTGGTGAGCTGTCGCGATACCGGTCACCTATAGTGGCCTGGTGAGCTGTCGCGATACCGGTCACCTATAGTGGCCTGGTGAGCTGTCGCGATACCGGTCACCTATTGTGGCCCGGCGAGCTGTCGTGCTGCCGGCCACCTATAGTGGCATAGTGAGCTGCCGTGCTGCCGGCCACCTATAGTGGCCTGGTGAGCTGCCGTGCTGCCGGCTACCTATAGTTGCCTGGTGAGCTGTCGTGCTGCCGGGCACCTATAGAGGCCTGGTGAGCTGTCGTGCTGCCGGCCACCTATAGTGGCCTGGTGAGCTGTCGTGCTGCCGCCGGCCACCTATAGTGGCCTGGTGAGCTTTCGCGATACCGGTCACCTATATTGGCCTGGTGAGCTGTCGTGCTGCCGGTCACCTATTGCGGCCTGGTGAGCTGTCGCGATACCGGCCACCTATAGTGGCCTGGTGAGCTGTCGCGATACCGGTCACCTATAGTGGCCTGGTGAGCTGTCGCGATACCGGTCACCTATAGTGGCCTGGTGAGCTGTCGCGATACCGGTCACCTATAGTGGCCTGGTGAGCTGTCGCGATACCGGTCACCTATAGTGGCCTGGTGAGCTGTCGCGATACCGGTCACCTATAGTGGCCTGGTGAGCTGTCGCGATACCGGTCACCTATAGTGGCCTGGTGAGCTGTCGCGATACCGGTCACCTATAGTGGCCTGGTGAGCTGTCGCGATACCGGTCACCTATAGTGGCCTGGTGAGCTGTCGCGATACCGGTCACCTATAGTGGCCTGGTGAGCTGTCGCGATACCGGTCACCTATAGTGGCCTGGTGAGCTGTCGCGATACCGGTCACCTATAGTGGCCTGGTGAGCTGTCGCGATACCGGTCACCTATAGTGGCCTGGTGAGCTGTCGCGATACCGGTCACCTATAGTGGCCTGGTGAGCTGTCGCGATACCGGTCACCTATAGTGGCCTGGTGAGCTGTCGCGATACCGGTCACCTATAGTGGCCTGGTGAGCTGTCGCGATACCGGTCACCTATAGTGGCCTGGTGAGCTGTCGCGATACCGGTCACCTATAGTGGCCTGGTGAGCTGTCGCGATACCGGTCACCTATAGTGGCCTGGTGAGCTGTCGCGATACCGGTCACCTATAGTGGCCTGGTGAGCTGTCGCGATACCGGTCACCTATAGTGGCCTGGTGAGCTGTCGCGATACCGGTCACCTATAGTGGCCTGGTGAGCTGTCGCGATACCGGTCACCTATAGTGGCCTGGTGAGCTGTCGCGATACCGGTCACCTATAGTGGCCTGGTGAGCTGTCGCGATACCGGTCACCTATAGTGGCCTGGTGAGCTGCCGCGATACCGGTCCCCTATAGTGGCCTGGTGAGCTGTCGTGCTGCCGGCCACCTATAGTGGCCTGGTGAGCTGTCGTGCTGCCGGTCACCTATAGTGGCCTGGTGAGCTGTCGTGCTGCCGGTCACCTATAGTGGCCTGGTGAGCTGTCGTGCTGCCGGCCACCTATAGTGGCCTGGTGAGCTGTCGTGCTGCCGGCCACCTATAGTGACCTGGTGAGCTGTCGTGCTGCCGGTCACCTATAGTGGCCTGGTGAGCTGTCGTGCTGCCGGCCACCTATAGTGGCCTGGTGAGCTGTCGTGCTGCCGGCCACCTATAGTGGCCTGGTGAGCTGTCGTGCTGCCGGCCACCTATAGTGGCCTGGTGAGCTGTCGTGCTGCCGGCCACCTATAGTGGCCTGGTGAGCTGTCGTGCTGCCGGTCACCTATAGTGGCCTGGTGAGCTGTCGTGCTGCCGGCCACCTATAGTGGCCTGGTGAGCTGTCGTGCTGCCGGCCACCTATAGTGGCCTGGTGAGCTGTCGTGCTGCCGGTCACCTATAGTGGCCTGGTGAGCTGTCGCGATACCGGTCACCTATAGTGGCCTGGTGAGCTGTCGCGATACCGGTCACCTATAGTGGCCTGGTGAGCTGTCGCGATACCGGTCACCTATAGTGGCCTGGTGAGCTGTCGCGATACCGGTCACCTATAGTGGCCTGGTGAGCTGTCGCGATACCGGTCACCTATAGTGGCCTGGTGAGCTGTCGCGATACCGGTCACCTATAGTGGCCTGGTGAGCTGTCGCGATACCGGTCACCTATAGTGGCCTGGTGAGCTGTCGCGATACCGGTCACCTATAGTGGCCTGGTGAGCTGTCGCGATACCGGTCACCTATAGTGGCCTGGTGAGCTGTCGCGATACCGGTCACCTATAGTGGCCTGGTGAGCTGTCGCGATACCGGTCACCTATAGTGGCCTGGTGAGCTGTCGCGATACCGGTCACCTATAGTGGCCTGGTGAGCTGTCGCGATACCGGTCACCTATAGTGGCCTGGTGAGCTGTCGCGATACCGGTCACCTATAGTGGCCTGGTGAGCTGTCGCGATACCGGTCACCTATAGTGGCCTGGTGAGCTGTCGCGATACCGGTCACCTATAGTGGCCTGGTGAGCTGTCGCGATACCGGTCACCTATAGTGGCCTGGTGAGCTGTCGCGATACCGGTCACCTATAGTGGCCTGGTGAGCTGCCGCGATACCTATAGTGGCCTGGTGAGCTGTCGCGATACCGGTCACCTATAGTGGCCTGGTGAGCTGTCGCGATACCGGTCACCTATAGTGGCCTGGTGAGCTGTCGCGATACCGGTCACCTATAGTGGCCTGGTGAGCTGTCGCGATACCGGTCACCTATAGTGGCCTGGTGAGCTGTCGCGATACCGGTCACCTATAGTGGCCTGGTGAGCTGTCGCGATACCGGTCACCTATAGTGGCCTGGTGAGCTGTCGCGATACCGGTCACCTATAGTGGCCTGGTGAGCTGTCGCGATACCGGTCACCTATAGTGGCCTGGTGAGCTGTCGTGCTGCCGGCCACCTATAGTACCCTGGTGAGCCGTCGTGCTGCCGGCCACCTATAGTGGCCTGGTGAGCCGTCGTGCTGCCGGCCCCCTATAGTGGCCTGGTGAACTGTCTTGCTGCCGGCCACCTATAGTGGCCTGGTGAGCTGTCGTGCTGCCGGTCACCTATAGTGGCCTGGTGAGCTGTCGCGATACCGGTCACCTATAGTGGCCTGGTGAGCTGCCGCGATACCGGTCACCTATAGTGGCCTGGTGAGCTGTCGCGATACCGCTCACCTATAGTGGCCTGGTGAGCTGTCGCGATACCGCTCACCTATAGTGGCCTGGTGAGCTGTCGCGATACCGGTCACCTATAGTGGCCTGGTGAGCTGTCGCGATACCGGTCACCTAGAGTGGCCTGGTGAGCTGCCGCGATACCGGTCACCTATAGTGGCCTGGTGAGCTGTCGCGATACCGGTCACCTATAGTGGCCTGGTGAGCTGTCGCGATACCGGTCACCTATAGTGGCCTGGTGAGCTGTCGCGATACCGGTCACCTATAGTGGCCTGGTGAGCTGTCGCGATACCGGTCACCTATAGTGGCCTGGTGAGCTGTCGCGATACCGGTCACCTATAGTGGCCTGGTGAGCTGTCGCGATACCGGTCACCTATAGTGGCCTGGTGAGCTGTCGCGATACCGGTCACCTATAGTGGCCTGGTGAGCTGTCGCGATACCGGTCACCTATAGTGGCCTGGTGAGCTGTCGCGATACCGGTCACCTATAGTGGCCTGGTGAGCTGTCGCGATACCGGTCACCTATAGTGGCCTGGTGAGCTGTCGCGATACCGGTCACCTATAGTGGCCTGGTGAGCTGTCGCGATACCGGTCACCTATAGTGGCCTGGTGAGCTGTCGCGATACCGGTCCCCTATAGTGGCCTGGTGAGCTGTCGCGATACCGGTCACCTATAGTGGCCTGGTGAGCTGTCGCGATACCGGTCACCTATAGTGGCCTGGTGAGCTGTCGCGATACCGGTCACCTATAGTGGCCTGGTGAGCTGTCGCGATACCGGTCACCTATAGTGGCCTGGTGAGCTGTCGCGATACCGGTCACCTATAGTGGCCTGGTGAGCTGTCGCGATACCGGTCACCTATAGTGGCCTGGTGAGCTGTCGCGATACCGGTCACCTATAGTGGCCTGGTGAGCTGTCGCGATACCGGTCACCTATAGTGGCCTGGTGAGCTGTCGCGATACCGGTCACCTATAGTGGCCTGGTGAGCTGTCGCGATACCGGTCACCTATAGTGGCCTGGTGAGCTGTCGCGATACCGGTCACCTATAGTGGCCTGGTGAGCTGTCGCGATACCGGTCACCTATAGTGGCCTGGTGAGCTGTCGCGATACCGGTCACCTATAGTGGCCTGGTGAGCTGTCGCGATACCGGTCACCTATAGTGGCCTGGTGAGCTGTCGCGATACCGGTCACCTATAGTGGCCTGGTGAGCTGTCGCGATACCGGTCACCTATAGTGGCCTGGTGAGCTGTCGCGATACCGGTCACCTATAGTGGCCTGGTGAGCTGTCGCGATACCGGTCACCTATAGTGGCCTGGTGAGCTGTCGCGATACCGGTCACCTATAGTGGCCTGGTGAGCTGTCGCGATACCGGTCACCTATAGTGGCCTGGTGAGCTGTCGCGATACCGGTCACCTATAGTGGCCTGGTGAGCTGTCGCGATACCGGTCACCTATAGTGGCCTGGTGAGCTGTCGCGATACCGGTCACCTATAGTGGCCTGGTGAGCTGTCGCGATACCGGTCACCTATAGTGGCCTGGTGAGCTGTCGCGATACCGGTCACCTATAGTGGCCTGGTGAGCTGTCGCGATACCGGTCACCTATAGTGGCCTGGTGAGCTGTCGCGATACCGGTCACCTATAGTGGCCTGGTGAGCTGTCGCGATACCGGTCACCTATAGTGGCCTGGTGAGCTGTCGCGATACCGGTCACCTATAGTGGCCTGGTGAGCTGTCGCGATACCGGTCACCTATAGTGGCCTGGTGAGCTGTCGCGATACCGGTCACCTATAGTGGCCTGGTGAGCTGTCGCGATACCGGTCACCTATAGTGGCCTGGTGAGCTGTCGCGATACCGGTCACCTATAGTGGCCTGGTGAGCTGTCGCGATACCGGTCACCTATAGTGGCCTGGTGAGCTGTCGCGATACCGGTCACCTATAGTGGCCTGGTGAGCTGTCGCGATACCGGTCACCTATAGTGGCCTGGTGAGCTGTCGCGATACCGGTCACCTATAGTGGCCTGGTGAGCTGTCGCGATACCGGTCACCTATAGTGGCCTGGTGAGCTGTCGCGATACCGGTCACCTATAGTGGCCTGGTGAGCTGTCGCGATACCGGTCACCTATAGTGGCCTGGTGAGCTGTCGCGATACCGGTCACCTATAGTGGCCTGGTGAGCTGTCGCGATACCGGTCACCTATAGTGGCCTGGTGAGCTGTCGCGATACCGGTCACCTATAATGGCCTGGTGAGCTGTCGCGATACCGGTCACCTATAGTGGCCTGGTGAGCTGTCGCGATACCGGTCACCTATAATGGCCTGGTGAGCTGTCGCGATACCGGTCGCCTATAGTGGCCTGGTGAGCTGTCGCGATACCGGTCACCTATAGTGGCCTGGCGAGCTGTCGCGATACCGGTCACCTATAGTGGCCTGGTGAGCCGTCGTGCTGCCGGCCACCTATAGTGGCCTGGTGAGCTGTCGTGCTGCCGGCCACCTATAGTGGCCTGGTGAGCTGTCGTGCTGCCGGCCACCTATAGTGGCCTGGTGAGCTGTCGTGCTGCCGGCCACCTATAGTGGCCTGGTGAGCTGTCGTGCTGCCGGCCACCTATAGTGGCCTGGTGAGCTGTCGCGATACCGGTCACCTATAGTGGCCTGGTGAGCTGTCGCGATACCGGTCACCTATAGTGGCCTGGTGAGCTGTCGCGATACCGGTCACCTATAGTGGCCTGGTGAGCTGTCGCGATACCGGTCACCTATAGTGGCCTGGTGAGCTGTCGCGATACCGGTCACCTATAGTGGCCTGGTGAGCTGTCGCGATACCGGTCACCTATAGTGGCCTGGTGAGCGGTCGTGCTGCCGGTTACCTATAGTGGCCTGGTGAGCTGTCGCGATACCGGTCACCTATAGTGGCCTGGTGAGCTGTCGCGATACCGGTCACCTATAGTGGCCTGGTGAGCTGTCGCGATACCGGTCACCTATAGTGGCCTGGTGAGCTGTCGCGATACCGGTCACCTATAGTGGCCTGGTGAGCTGTCGCGATACCGGTCACCTATAGTGGCCTGGTGAGCTGTCGCGATACCGGTCACCTATAGTGGCCTGGTGAGCTGTCGCGATACCGGTCACCTATAGTGGCCTGGTGAGCTGTCGCGATACCGGTCACCTATAGTGGCCTGGTGAGCTGTCGCGATACCGGTATAGTGGCCTGGTGAGCTGTCGCGATACCGGTCACCTATAGTGGCCTGGTGAGCGGTCGTGCTGCCGGTTACCTATAGTGGCCTGGTGAGCTGTCATGCTGAGGGCCACCTATAGTAGCCTGGTGGGCGGCCGTGCTGCCGGCCACCTATAGTGGCCTGGTGAGCGGTCGTGCTGCCGACCACCTATAGTCGCCTGGTGAGCTGTCGTGCTGCCGGCCACCTATAGTCGCCTGGTGAGCTGTCGTGCTGCCGGCCACCTATAGTGGCCTGGTGAGCTGTCATACTGCCCTCCACCTTTAGTGGCCTGGTGAGCTGACATACTGCCGGCCACCTGTAGTGGCCTGGGGAGCTGTCGTGCTGCCGGCCACCTATAGTGGCCTGGTGAGTTGTCGTGCTGCCGGCCACCTGATGTGGCCTGGTGAGTTGTCGTGCTGCCGGCCACCTATAATGTCCTGGTGAGCTGTCGTGCTACCGGCCACCTATAGTAGCCTGGTGAGCGGTCGTGTTGCCGGCCACCTATAGTGGCCTGGTGAGCTGTCGTGCTGCCGACCACCTATAGTGGCCTGGTGAGCAGTCGAGCTGCCGGCCACCTATAGTGGCCTGGTGAGCTGTCGTACTGCCGGCCACCTATAGTGGCCTGGTGAGCTGCCGTGCTGCCGGCCACCTATGGTAGCCTGGTGAGTTGTCGTGCTGCCGGCCACATATAGTGGCCTGGTGAGCTGTCGTGCTGCTGGCCACCTATAGTGGCCTGGTGAGCTGTCATACTGCCAGCCTCGTATAGTGGCCTGGTGAGCTGTCGTGCTGCCGGCCACCTATAGTGGCCTGGTGAGCGGTCGTGCTGCCGGCCACCTATAGTGGCCTGGTGAGCTGTCGTACTGCCGGCCACCTATAGTGGCCTGGTGAGCGGTCGTGCTGTCGGTCACCTATAGCCGCCTGGTGAGCTGGCGTGCTGCCGGCCACCTATAGTGGCCTGGTGAGTTGTCGTGCTGCCGGTCACCTATAGTGGCATGGTGGGCTGCAGTGCTGCCGGCCACCTATAGTGGCCTGGTGAGCTGTCGTGCTGCCGGCCACCTATAGTGGCATAGTGAGCTGCCGTGCTGCCGGCCACCTATAGTGGCCTGGTGAGCTGCCGTGCTGCCGGCTACCTATAGTGGCCTGGTGGGCTGTCGTGCTGCCGGGCACCTATAGAGGCCTGGTGAGCTGTCGTGCTGCCGGCCACCTATAGTGGCCTGGTGAGCTGTCGTGCTGCCGCCGGCCACCTATAGTGGCCTGGTGAGCTGTCGTGCTGCCGGCCACCTATAGTGGCCTGGTGAGCTGTCGTGCTGCCGGCCACCTATTGGCCTGGTGAGCTGTTGTGCTGCCGGCCACATATAGTGGCCTGGTGAGCCGTCGTGCTGCCGGCCACCCATAGTGGCCTGGTGAGCTGCCGTGCTGCCGGCCACCTATAGTTGCCTGGTGAGCTGTCGTGCTGCCGGCCACCTATAGTGGCCTGGTGAGCTTGCGTGCTGCCGGTCACCTATGGTGGCCTGGTGAGCTGTCGTGCTGCCGGTCACCTATAGTGGCCTGGTGAGCTGTCGCGATACCGGTCACCTATAGTGGCCTGGTGAGCTGTCGCGATACCGGTCGCCTATAGTGGCCTGGTGAGCTGTCGCGATACCGGTCACCTATAGTGGCCTGGTGAGCTGTCGCGATACCGGTCACCTATAGTTTCCTGGTGAGTTGTCGCGATACCGGTCACCTATAGTGGCCTGGTGAGCTGTCGCGATACCGGTCACCTATAGTGGCCTGGTGAGCTGTCGCGATACCGGTCACCTATAGTGGCCTGGTGAGCTGTCGCGATACCGGTCACCTATAGTGGCCTGGTGAGCTGTCGCGATACCGGTCACCTATAGTGGCCTGGTGAGCTGTCGCGATACCGGTCACCAATAGTGGCCTGGTGAGCTGTCGCGATACCGGTCACCTATAGTGGCCTGGTGAGCTTTCGCGATACCGGTCACCTATAGTGGCCTGGTGAGCTGTCGCGATACCGGTCACCTATAGTGGCCTGGTGAGCTGTCGCGATACCGGTCACCTATAGTGGCCTGGTGAGCTGTCGCGATACCGGTCACCTATAGTGGCCTGGTGAGCTGTCGCGATACCGGTCACCTATAGTGGCCTGGTGAGCTGTCGCGATACCGGTCACCTATTGTGGCCCGGCGAGCTGTCGTGCTGCCGGCCACCTATAGTGGCATAGTGAGCTGCCGTGCTGCCGGCCACCTATAGTGGCCTGGTGAGCTGCCGTGCTGCCGGCTACCTATAGTTGCCTGGTGAGCTGTCGTGCTGCCGGGCACCTATAGAGGCCTGGTGAGCTGTCGTGCTGCCGGCCACCTATAGTGGCCTGGTGAGCTGTCGTGCTGCCGCCGGCCACCTATAGTGGCCTGGTGAGCTTTCGCGATACCGGTCACCTATATTGGCCTGGTGAGCTGTCGTGCTGCCGGTCACCTATTGCGGCCTGGTGAGCTGTCGCGATACCGGCCACCTATAGTGGCCTGGTGAGCTTTCGCGATACCGGTCACCTATAGTGGCCTGGTGAGCTGTCGCGATACCGGTCACCTATAGTGGCCTGGTGAGCTGTCGCGATACCGGTCACCTATAGTGGCCTGGTGAGCTGTCGCGATACCGGTCACCTATAGTGGCCTGGTGAGCTGTCGCGATACCGGTCACCTATAGTGGCCTGGTGAGCTGTCGCGATACCGGTCACCTATAGTGGCCTGGTGAGCTGTCGCGATACCGGTCACCTATAGTGGCCTGGTGAGCTGTCGCGATACCGGTCACCTATAGTGGCCTGGTGAGCTGTCGCGATACCGGTCACCTATAGTGGCCTGGTGAGCTGTCGCGATACCGGTCACCTATAGTGGCCTGGTGAGCTGTCGCGATACCGGTCACCTATAGTGGCCTGGTGAGCTGTCGCGATACCGGTCACCTATAGTGGCCTGGTGAGCTGTCGCGATACCGGTCACCTATAGTGGCCTGGTGAGCTGTCGCGATACCGGTCACCTATAGTGGCCTGGTGAGCTGTCGCGATACCGGTCACCTATAGTGGCCTGGTGAGCTGTCGCGATACCGGTCACCTATAGTGGCCTGGTGAGCTGTCGCGATACCGGTCACCTATAGTGGCCTGGTGAGCTGTCGCGATACCGGTCACCTATAGTGGCCTGGTGAGCTGTCGCGATACCGGTCACCTATAGTGGCCTGGTGAGCTGTCGCGATACCGGTCACCTATAGTGGCCTGGTGAGCTGTCGCGATACCGGTCACCTATAGTGGCCTGGTGAGCTGTCGCGATACCGGTCACCTATAGTGGCCTGGTGAGCTGTCGCGATACCGGTCACCTATAGTGGCCTGGTGAGCTGTCGCGATACCGGTCACCTATAGTGGCCTGGTGAGCTGTCGCGATACCGGTCACCTATAGTGGCCTGGTGAGCTGTCGCGATACCGGTCACCTATAGTGGCCTGGTGAGCTGTCGCGATACCGGTCACCTATAGTGGCCTGGTGAGCTGTCGCGATACCGGTCACCTATAGTGGCCTGGTGAGCTGTCGCGATACCGGTCACCTATAGTGGCCTGGTGAGCTGTCGCGATACCGGTCACCTATAGTGGCCTGGTGAGCTGTCGCGATACCGGTCACCTATAGTGGCCTGGTGAGCTGTCGCGATACCGGTCACCTATAGTGGCCTGGTGAGCTGCCGCGATACCGGTCCCCTATAGTGGCCTGGTGAGCTGTCGTGCTGCCGGCCACCTATAGTGGCCTGGTGAGCTGTCGTGCTGCCGGTCACCTATAGTGGCCTGGTGAGCTGTCGTGCTGCCGGTCACCTATAGTGGCCTGGTGAGCTGTCGTGCTGCCGGCCACCTATAGTGGCCTGGTGTGCTGTCGTGCTGCCGGCCACCTATAGTGGCCTGGTGAGCTGTCGTGCTGCCGGCCACCTATAGTGACCTGGTGAGCTGTCGTGCTGCCGGTCACCTATAGTGGCCTGGTGAGCTGTCGTGCTGCCGGCCACCTATAGTGGCCTGGTGAGCTGTCGTGCTGCCGGCCACCTATAGTGGCCTGGTGAGCTGTCGTGCGGCCGGCCACCTATAGTGGCCTGGTGAGCTGTCGTGCTGCCGGCCACCTATAGTGGCCTGGTGAGCTGTCGTGCTGCCGGTCACCTATAGTGGCCTGGTGAGCTGTCGTGCTGCCGGCCACCTACAGTGGCCTGGTGAGCTGTCGTGCTGCCGGCCACCTATAGTGGCCTGGTGAGCTGTCGTGCTGCCGGTCACCTATAGTGGCCTGGTGAGCTGTCGCGATACCGGTCACCTATAGTGGCCTGGTGAGCTGTCGCGATACCGGTCACCTATAGTGGCCTGGTGAGCTGTCGCGATACCGGTCACCTATAGTGGCCTGGTGAGCTGTCGCGATACCGGTCACCTATAGTGGCCTGGTGAGCTGTCGCGATACCGGTCACCTATAGTGGCCTGGTGAGCTGTCGCGATACCGGT
The DNA here is from genome assembly GCA_951905685.1 of Eumerus sabulonum. Taxonomy (NCBI): domain Eukaryota; kingdom Metazoa; phylum Arthropoda; class Insecta; order Diptera; family Syrphidae; genus Eumerus; species Eumerus sabulonum. The sequence goes on from OX645065.1 coordinate 2,914,579, forward strand.
CACCTATAGTGGCCTGGTGAGCTGTCGCGATACCGGTCACCTATAGTGGCCTGGTGAGCTGTCGCGATACCGGTCACCTATAGTGGCCTGGTGAGCTGTCGCGATACCGGTCACCTATAGTGGCCTGGTGAGCTGTCGCGATACCGGTCACCTATAGTGGCCTGGTGAGCTGTCGCGATACCGGTCACCTATAGTGGCCTGGTGAGCTGTCGCGATACCGGTCACCTATAGTGGCCTGGTGAGCTGTCGCGATACCGGTCACCTATAGTGGCCTGGTGAGCTGTCGCGATACCGGTCACCTATAGTGGCCTGGTGAGCTGTCGCGATACCGGTCACCTATAGTGGCCTGGTGAGCTGTCGCGATACCGGTCACCTATAGTGGCCTGGTGAGCTGTCGCGATACCGGTCACCTATAGTGGCCTGGTGAGCTGTCGCGATACCGGTCACCTATAGTGGCCTGGTGAGCTGTCGCGATACCGGTCACCTATAGTGGCCTGGTGAGCTGTCGCGATACCGGTCACCTATAGTGGCCTGGTGAGCTGCCGCGATACCTATAGTGGCCTGGTGAGCTGCCGCGGTACCGGTCCCCTATAGTGGCCTGGTGAGCTGTCGTGCTGCCGGCCACCTATAGTGGCCTGGTGCTGCCGGTCACCTATAGTGGCCTGGTGAGCTGTCGTGCTGCCGGTCACCTATAGTGGCCTGGTGAGCTGTCGTGCTGCCGGCCACCTATAGTGGCCTGGTGAGCTGTCGTGCTGCCGGCCACCTATAGTGACCTGGTGAGCTGTCGTGCTGCCGGTCACCTATAGTGGCCTGGTGAGCTGTCGTGCTGCCGGCCACCTATAGTGGCCTGGTGAGCTGTCGTGCTGCCGGCCACCTATAGTGGCCTGGTGAGCTGTCGTGCTGCCGGCCACCTATAGTGGCCTGGTGAGCTGTCGTGCTGCCGGCCACCTATAGTGGCCTGGTGAGCTGTCGTGCTGCCGGTCACCTATAGTGGCCTGGTGAGCTGTCGTGCTGCCGGCCACCTATAGTGGCCTGGTGAGCTGTCGTGCTGCCGGCCACCTATAGTGGCCTGGTGAGCTGTCGTGCTGCCGGTCACCTATAGTTGTCTGGTGAGCTGTCGTGCTGCCGGCCACCTATAGTTGTCTGGTGAGCTGTCGTGCTGCCGGCCACCTATAGTGGCCTGGTGAGCTGTCGATCTGCCGGCCACCTATAGTGGCCTGGTGAGCTGTCGTGCTGCCGGTCACCTATAGTGGCCTGGTGAGCTGTCGTGCTGCCGGTCACCTATAGTGGCCTGGTGAGCTGTCGTGCTGCCGGCCACCTATAGTGGCCTGGTGAGCTGTCGTGCTGCCGGCCACCTATAGTGGCCTGGTGAGCTGTCGTGCTGCCGGCCACCTATAGTGGCCTGGTGAGCTGTCGTGCTGCCGGCCACCTATGGTGGCCTGGTGAGCTGTCGTGCTGCCGGCCACCTATAGTGGCCTGGTGAGCTGTCGTGCTGCCGGTCACCTATAGTGGCCTGGTGAGCCGTCGTGCTGCCGGCCACCTATAGTGGCCTGGTGAGCCGTCGTGCTGCCGGCCCCCTATAGTGGCCTGGTGAACTGTCTTGCTGCCGGCCACCTATAGTGGCCTGGTGAGCTGTCGTGCTGCCGGTCACCTATAGTGGCCTGGTGAGCTGTCGCGATACCGGTCACCTATAGTGGCCTGGCGAGCTGTCGCGATACCGGTCACCTATAGTGGCCTGGTGAGCCGTCGTGCTGCCGGCCACCTATAGTGGCCTGGTGAGCCGTCGTGCTGCCGGCCCCCTATAGTGGCCTGGTGAACTGTCTTGCTGCCGGCCACCTATAGTGGCCTGGTGAGCTGTCGTGCTGCCGGTCACCTATAGTGGCCTGGTGAGCTGTCGCGATACCGGTCACCTATAGTGGCCTGGTGAGCTGCCGCGATACCGGTCACCTATAGTGGCCTGGTGAGCTGTCGCGATACCGCTCACCTATAGTGGCCTGGTGAGCTGTCGCGATACCGCTCACCTATAGTGGCCTGGTGAGCTGTCGCGATACCGGTCACCTATAGTGGCCTGGTGAGCTGTCGCGATACCGGTCACCTATAGTGGCCTGGTGAGCTGTCGCGATACCGGTCACCTATAGTGGCCTGGTGAGCTGTCGCGATACCGGTCACCTATAGTGGCCTGGTGAGCTGTCGCGATACCGGTCACCTATAGTGGCCTGGTGAGCTGTCGCGATACCGGTCACCTATAGTGGCCTGGTGAGCTGTCGCGATACCGGTCACCTATAGTGGCCTGGTGAGCTGTCGCGATACCGGTCACCTATAGTGGCCTGGTGAGCTGTCGCGATACCGGTCACCTATAGTGGCCTGGTGAGCTGTCGCGATACCGGTCACCTATAGTGGCCTGGTGAGCTGTCGCGATACCGGTCACCTATAGTGGCCTGGTGAGCTGTCGCGATACCGGTCACCTATAGTGGCCTGGTGAGCTGTCGCGATACCGGTCACCTATAGTGGCCTGGTGAGCTGTCGCGATACCGGTCACCTATAATGGCCTGGTGAGCTGTCGCGATACCGGTCACCTATAGTGGCCTGGTGAGCTGTCGCGATACCGGTCACCTATAGTGGCCTGGTGAGCTGTCGCGATACCGGCCACCTATAGTGGCCTGGTGAGCTGTCGCGACACCGGTCACCTATAGTGGCCTGGTGAGCTGTCGCGATACCGGTCACCTATAGTGGCCTGGTGAGCTGTCGCGATACCGGTCACCTATAGTGGCCTGGTGAGCTGTCGCGATACCGGTCACCTATAGTGGCCTGGTGAGCTGTCGCGATACCGGTCACCTATAGTGGCCTGGTGAGCTGTCGCGATACCGGTCACCTATAGTGGCCTGGTGAGCTGTCGCGATACCGGTCACCTATAGTGGCCTGGTGAGCTGTCGCGATACCGGTCACCTATAGTGGCCTGGTGAGCTGTCGCGATACCGGTCACCTATAGTGGCCTGGTGAGCTGTCGCGATACCGGCCACCTATAGTGGCCTGGTGAGCTGTCGCGATACCGGTCACCTATAGTGGCCTGGTGAGCGGTCGTGCTGCCGGTTACCTATAGTGGCCTGGTGAGCTGTCATGCTGAGGGCCACCTATAGTAGCCTGGTGGGCGGCCGTGCTGCCGGCCACCTATAGTGGCCTGGTGAGCGGTCGTGCTGCCGACCACCTATAGTCGCCTGGTGAGCTGTCGTGCTGCCGGCCACCTATAGTCGCCTGGTGAGCTGTCGTGCTGCCGGCCACCTATAGTGGCCTGGTGAGCTGTCATACTGCCCTCCACCTTTAGTGGCCTGGTGAGCTGACATACTGCCGGCCACCTGTAGTGGCCTGGGGAGCTGTCGTGCTGCCGGCCACCTATAGTGGCCTGGTGAGTTGTCGTGCTGCCGGCCACCTGATGTGGCCTGGTGAGTTGTCGTGCTGCCGGCCACCTATAATGTCCTGGTGAGCTGTCGTGCTACCGGCCACCTATAGTAGCCTGGTGAGCGGTCGTGTTGCCGGCCACCTATAGTGGCCTGGTGAGCTGTCGTGCTGCCGACCACCTATAGTGGCCTGGTGAGCAGTCGAGCTGCCGGCCACCTATAGTGGCCTGGTGAGCTGTCGTACTGCCGGCCACCTATAGTGGCCTGGTGAGCTGCCGTGCTGCCGGCCACCTATGGTAGCCTGGTGAGTTGTCGTGCTGCCGGCCACATATAGTGGCCTGGTGAGCTGTCGTGCTGCTGGCCACCTATAGTGGCCTGGTGAGCTGTCATACTGCCAGCCTCGTATAGTGGCCTGGTGAGCTGTCGTGCTGCCGGCCACCTATAGTGGCCTGGTGAGCGGTCGTGCTGCCGGCCACCTATAGTGGCCTGGTGAGCTGTCGTACTGCCGGCCACCTATAGTGGCCTGGTGAGCGGTCGTGCTGTCGGTCACCTATAGCCGCCTGGTGAGCTGGCGTGCTGCCGGCCACCTATAGTGGCCTGGTGAGTTGTCGTGCTGCCGGTCACCTATAGTGGCATGGTGGGCTGCAGTGCTGCCGGCCACCTATAGTGGCCTGGTGAGCTGTCGTGCTGCCGGCCACCTATAGTGGCATAGTGAGCTGCCGTGCTGCCGGCCACCTATAGTGGCCTGGTGAGCTGCCGTGCTGCCGGCTACCTATAGTGGCCTGGTGGGCTGTCGTGCTGCCGGGCACCTATAGAGGCCTGGTGAGCTGTCGTGCTGCCGGCCACCTATAGTGGCCTGGTGAGCTGTCGTGCTGCCGCCGGCCACCTATAGTGGCCTGGTGAGCTGTCGTGCTGCCGGCCACCTATAGTGGCCTGGTGAGCTGTCGTGCTGCCGGCCACCTATTGGCCTGGTGAGCTGTTGTGCTGCCGGCCACATATAGTGGCCTGGTGAGCCGTCGTGCTGCCGGCCACCCATAGTGGCCTGGTGAGCTGCCGTGCTGCCGGCCACCTATAGTTGCCTGGTGAGCTGTCGTGCTGCCGGCCACCTATAGTGGCCTGGTGAGCTTGCGTGCTGCCGGTCACCTATGGTGGCCTGGTGAGCTGTCGTGCTGCCGGTCACCTATAGTGGCCTGGTGAGCTGTCGCGATACCGGTCACCTATAGTGGCCTGGTGAGCTGTCGCGATACCGGTCGCCTATAGTGGCCTGGTGAGCTGTCGCGATACCGGTCACCTATAGTGGCCTGGTGAGCTGTCGCGATACCGGTCACCTATAGTGGCCTGGTGAGCTGTCGCGATACCGGTCACCTATAGTGGCCTGGTGAGCTGTCGCGATACCGGTCACCTATAGTGGCCTGGTGAGCTGTCGCGATACCGGTCACCTATAGTGGCCTGGTGAGCTGTCGCGATACCGGTCACCTATAGTGGCCTGGTGAGCTGTCGCGATACCGGTCACCAATAGTGGCCTGGTGAGCTGTCGCGATACCGGTCACCTATAGTGGCCTGGTGAGCTTTCGCGATACCGGTCACCTATAGTGGCCTGGTGAGCTGTCGCGATACCGGTCACCTATAGTGGCCTGGTGAGCTGTCGCGATACCGGTCACCTATAGTGGCCTGGTGAGCTGTCGCGATACCGGTCACCTATAGTGGCCTGGTGAGCTGTCGCGATACCGGTCACCTATAGTGGCCTGGTGAGCTGTCGCGATACCGGTCACCTATTGTGGCCCGGCGAGCTGTCGTGCTGCCGGCCACCTATAGTGGCATAGTGAGCTGCCGTGCTGCCGGCCACCTATAGTGGCCTGGTGAGCTGCCGTGCTGCCGGCTACCTATAGTTGCCTGGTGAGCTGTCGTGCTGCCGGGCACCTATAGAGGCCTGGTGAGCTGTCGTGCTGCCGGCCACCTATAGTGGCCTGGTGAGCTGTCGTGCTGCCGCCGGCCACCTATAGTGGCCTGGTGAGCTTTCGCGATACCGGTCACCTATATTGGCCTGGTGAGCTGTCGTGCTGCCGGTCACCTATTGCGGCCTGGTGAGCTGTCGCGATACCGGCCACCTATAGTGGCCTGGTGAGCTTTCGCGATACCGGTCACCTATAGTGGCCTGGTGAGCTGTCGCGATACCGGTCACCTATAGTGGCCTGGTGAGCTGTCGCGATACCGGTCACCTATAGTGGCCTGGTGAGCTGTCGCGATACCGGTCACCTATAGTGGCCTGGTGAGCTGTCGCGATACCGGTCACCTATAGTGGCCTGGTGAGCTGTCGCGATACCGGTCACCTATAGTGGCCTGGTGAGCTGTCGCGATACCGGTCACCTATAGTGGCCTGGTGAGCTGTCGCGATACCGGTCACCTATAGTGGCCTGGTGAGCTGTCGCGATACCGGTCACCTATAGTGGCCTGGTGAGCTGTCGCGATACCGGTCACCTATAGTGGCCTGGTGAGCTGTCGCGATACCGGTCACCTATAGTGGCCTGGTGAGCTGTCGCGATACCGGTCACCTATAGTGGCCTGGTGAGCTGTCGCGATACCGGTCACCTATAGTGGCCTGGTGAGCTGTCGCGATACCGGTCACCTATAGTGGCCTGGTGAGCTGTCGCGATACCGGTCACCTATAGTGGCCTGGTGAGCTGTCGCGATACCGGTCACCTATAGTGGCCTGGTGAGCTGTCGCGATACCGGTCACCTATAGTGGCCTGGTGAGCTGTCGCGATACCGGTCACCTATAGTGGCCTGGTGAGCTGTCGCGATACCGGTCACCTATAGTGGCCTGGTGAGCTGTCGCGATACCGGTCACCTATAGTGGCCTGGTGAGCTGTCGCGATACCGGTCACCTATAGTGGCCTGGTGAGCTGTCGCGATACCGGTCACCTATAGTGGCCTGGTGAGCTGTCGCGATACCGGTCACCTATAGTGGCCTGGTGAGCTGTCGCGATACCGGTCACCTATAGTGGCCTGGTGAGCTGTCGCGATACCGGTCACCTATAGTGGCCTGGTGAGCTGTCGCGATACCGGTCACCTATAGTGGCCTGGTGAGCTGTCGCGATACCGGTCACCTATAGTGGCCTGGTGAGCTGTCGCGATACCGGTCACCTATAGTGGCCTGGTGAGCTGTCGCGATACCGGTCACCTATAGTGGCCTGGTGAGCTGTCGCGATACCGGTCACCTATAGTGGCCTGGTGAGCTGTCGCGATACCGGTCACCTATAGTGGCCTGGTGAGCTGTCGCGATACCGGTCACCTATAGTGGCCTGGTGAGCTGCCGCGATACCGGTCCCCTATAGTGGCCTGGTGAGCTGTCGTGCTGCCGGCCACCTATAGTGGCCTGGTGAGCTGTCGTGCTGCCGGTCACCTATAGTGGCCTGGTGAGCTGTCGTGCTGCCGGTCACCTATAGTGGCCTGGTGAGCTGTCGTGCTGCCGGCCACCTATAGTGGCCTGGTGAGCTGTCGTGCTGCCGGCCACCTATAGTGACCTGGTGAGCTGTCGTGCTGCCGGTCACCTATAGTGGCCTGGTGAGCTGTCGTGCTGCCGGCCACCTATAGTGGCCTGGTGAGCTGTCGTGCTGCCGGCCACCTATAGTGGCCTGGTGAGCTGTCGTGCTGCCGGCCACCTATAGTGGCCTGGTGAGCTGTCGTGCTGCCGGCCACCTATAGTGGCCTGGTGAGCTGTCGTGCTGCCGGTCACCTATAGTGGCCTGGTGAGCTGTCGTGCTGCCGGCCACCTATAGTGGCCTGGTGAGCTGTCGTGCTGCCGGCCACCTATAGTGGCCTGGTGAGCTGTCGTGCTGCCGGTCACCTATAGTGGCCTGGTGAGCTGTCGCGATACCGGTCACCTATAGTGGCCTGGTGAGCTGTCGCGATACCGGTCACCTATAGTGGCCTGGTGAGCTGTCGCGATACCGGTCACCTATAGTGGCCTGGTGAGCTGTCGCGATACCGGTCACCTATAGTGGCCTGGTGAGCTGTCGCGATACCGGTCACCTATAGTGGCCTGGTGAGCTGTCGCGATACCGGTCACCTATAGTGGCCTGGTGAGCTGTCGCGATACCGGTCACCTATAGTGGCCTGGTGAGCTGTCGCGATACCGGTCACCTATAGTGGCCTGGTGAGCTGTCGCGATACCGGTCACCTATAGTGGCCTGGTGAGCTGTCGCGATACCGGTCACCTATAGTGGCCTGGTGAGCTGTCGCGATACCGGTCACCTATAGTGGCCTGGTGAGCTGTCGCGATACCGGTCACCTATAGTGGCCTGGTGAGCTGTCGCGATACCGGTCACCTATAGTGGCCTGGTGAGCTGTCGCGATACCGGTCACCTATAGTGGCCTGGTGAGCTGTCGCGATACCGGTCACCTATAGTGGCCTGGTGAGCTGCCGCGATACCTATAGTGGCCTGGTGAGCTGCCGCGGTACCGGTCCCCTATAGTGGCCTGGTGAGCTGTCGTGCTGCCGGCCACCTATAGTGGCCTGGTGCTGCCGGTCACCTATAGTGGCCTGGTGAGCTGTCGTGCTGCCGGTCACCTATAGTGGCCTGGTGAGCTGTCGTGCTGCCGGCCACCTATAGTGGCCTGGTGAGCTGTCGTGCTGCCGGCCACCTATAGTGACCTGGTGAGCTGTCGTGCTGCCGGTCACCTATAGTGGCCTGGTGAGCTGTCGTGCTGCCGGCCACCTATAGTGGCCTGGTGAGCTGTCGTGCTGCCGGCCACCTATAGTGGCCTGGTGAGCTGTCGTGCTGCCGGCCACCTATAGTGGCCTGGTGAGCTGTCGTGCTGCCGGCCACCTATAGTGGCCTGGTGAGCTGTCGTGCTGCCGGCCACCTATAGTGACCTGGTGAGCTGTCGTGCTGCCGGTCACCTATAGTGGCCTGGTGAGCTGTCGCGATACCGGTCACCTATAGTGGCCTGGTGAGCTGTCGCGATACCGGTCACCTATAGTGGCCTGGTGAGCTGTCGCGATACCGGTCACCTATAGTGGCCTGGTGAGCTGTCGCGATACCGGTCACCTATAGTGGCCTGGTGAGCTGTCGCGATACCGGTCACCTATAGTGGCCTGGTGAGCTGTCGCGATACCGGTCACCTATAGTGGCCTGGTGAGCTGTCGCGATACCGGTCACCTATAGTGGCCTGGTGAGCTGTCGCGATACCGGTCACCTATAGTGGCCTGGTGAGCTGCCGCGATACCTATAGTGGCCTGGTGAGCTGCCGCGGTACCGGTCCCCTATAGTGGCCTGGTGAGCTGTCGTGCTGCCGGCCACCTATAGTGGCCTGGTGCTGCCGGTCACCTATAGTGGCCTGGTGAGCTGTCGTGCTGCCGGTCACCTATAGTGGCCTGGTGAGCTGTCGTGCTGCCGGCCACCTATAGTGGCCTGGTGAGCTGTCGTGCTGCCGGCCACCTATAGTGACCTGGTGAGCTGTCGTGCTGCCGGTCACCTATAGTGGCCTGGTGAGCTGTCGCGATACCGGTCACCTATAGTGGCCTGGTGAGCTGTCGCGATACCGGTCACCTATAGTGGCCTGGTGAGCTGTCGCGATACCGGTCACCTATAGTGGCCTGGTGAGCTGTCGCGATACCGGTCACCTATAATGGCCTGGTGAGCTGTCGCGATACCGGTCACCTATAGTGGCCTGGTGAGCTGTCGCGATACCGGTCACCTATAGTGGCCTGGTGAGCTGTCGCGATACCGGCCACCTATAGTGGCCTGGTGAGCTGTCGCGACACCGGTCACCTATAGTGGCCTGGTGAGCTGTCGCGATACCGGTCACCTATAGTGGCCTGGTGAGCTGTCGCGATACCGGTCACCAATAGTGGCCTGGTGAGCTGTCGCGATACCGGTCACCTATAGTGGCCTGGTGAGCTGTCGCGATACCGGTCACCTATAGTGGCCTGGTGAGCTGTCGCGATACCGGTCACCTATAGTGGCCTGGTGAGCTGTCGCGATACCGGTCACCTATAGTGGCCTGGTGAGCTGTCGCGATACCGGTCACCTATAGTGGCCTGGTGAGCTGTCGCGATACCGGTCACCTATAGTGGCCTGGTGAGCTGTCGCGATACCGGCCACCTATAGTGGCCTGGTGAGCTGTCGCGATACCGGTCACCTATAGTGGCCTGGTGAGCGGTCGTGCTGCCGGTTACCTATAGTGGCCTGGTGAGCTGTCATGCTGAGGGCCACCTATAGTAGCCTGGTGGGCGGCCGTGCTGCCGGCCACCTATAGTGGCCTGGTGAGCGGTCGTGCTGCCGACCACCTATAGTCGCCTGGTGAGCTGTCGTGCTGCCGGCCACCTATAGTCGCCTGGTGAGCTGTCGTGCTGCCGGCCACCTATAGTGGCCTGGTGAGCTGTCATACTGCCCTCCACCTTTAGTGGCCTGGTGAGCTGACATACTGCCGGCCACCTGTAGTGGCCTGGGGAGCTGTCGTGCTGCCGGCCACCTATAGTGGCCTGGTGAGTTGTCGTGCTGCCGGCCACCTGATGTGGCCTGGTGAGTTGTCGTGCTGCCGGCCACCTATAATGTCCTGGTGAGCTGTCGTGCTACCGGCCACCTATAGTAGCCTGGTGAGCGGTCGTGTTGCCGGCCACCTATAGTGGCCTGGTGAGCTGTCGTGCTGCCGACCACCTATAGTGGCCTGGTGAGCAGTCGAGCTGCCGGCCACCTATAGTGGCCTGGTGAGCTGTCGTACTGCCGGCCACCTATAGTGGCCTGGTGAGCTGCCGTGCTGCCGGCCACCTATGGTAGCCTGGTGAGTTGTCGTGCTGCCGGCCACATATAGTGGCCTGGTGAGCTGTCGTGCTGCTGGCCACCTATAGTGGCCTGGTGAGCTGTCATACTGCCAGCCTCGTATAGTGGCCTGGTGAGCTGTCGTGCTGCCGGCCACCTATAGTGGCCTGGTGAGCGGTCGTGCTGCCGGCCACCTATAGTGGCCTGGTGAGCTGTCGTACTGCCGGCCACCTATAGTGGCCTGGTGAGCGGTCGTGCTGTCGGTCACCTATAGCCGCCTGGTGAGCTGGCGTGCTGCCGGCCACCTATAGTGGCCTGGTGAGTTGTCGTGCTGCCGGTCACCTATAGTGGCATGGTGGGCTGCAGTGCTGCCGGCCACCTATAGTGGCCTGGTGAGCTGTCGTGCTGCCGGCCACCTATAGTGGCATAGTGAGCTGCCGTGCTGCCGGCCACCTATAGTGGCCTGGTGAGCTGCCGTGCTGCCGGCTACCTATAGTGGCCTGGTGGGCTGTCGTGCTGCCGGGCACCTATAGAGGCCTGGTGAGCTGTCGTGCTGCCGGCCACCTATAGTGGCCTGGTGAGCTGTCGTGCTGCCGCCGGCCACCTATAGTGGCCTGGTGAGCTGTCGTGCTGCCGGCCACCTATAGTGGCCTGGTGAGCTGTCGTGCTGCCGGCCACCTATTGGCCTGGTGAGCTGTTGTGCTGCCGGCCACATATAGTGGCCTGGTGAGCCGTCGTGCTGCCGGCCACCCATAGTGGCCTGGTGAGCTGCCGTGCTGCCGGCCACCTATAGTTGCCTGGTGAGCTGTCGTGCTGCCGGCCACCTATAGTGGCCTGGTGAGCTTGCGTGCTGCCGGTCACCTATGGTGGCCTGGTGAGCTGTCGTGCTGCCGGTCACCTATAGTGGCCTGGTGAGCTGTCGCGATACCGGTCACCTATAGTGGCCTGGTGAGCTGTCGCGATACCGGTCGCCTATAGTGGCCTGGTGAGCTGTCGCGATACCGGTCACCTATAGTGGCCTGGTGAGCTGTCGCGATACCGGTCACCTATAGTGGCCTGGTGAGCTGTCGCGATACCGGTCACCTATAGTGGCCTGGTGAGCTGTCGCGATACCGGTCACCTATAGTGGCCTGGTGAGCTGTCGCGATACCGGTCACCTATAGTGGCCTGGTGAGCTGTCGCGATACCGGTCACCAATAGTGGCCTGGTGAGCTGTCGCGATACCGGTCACCTATAGTGGCCTGGTGAGCTTTCGCGATACCGGTCACCTATAGTGGCCTGGTGAGCTGTCGCGATACCGGTCACCTATAGTGGCCTGGTGAGCTGTCGCGATACCGGTCACCTATAGTGGCCTGGTGAGCTGTCGCGATACCGGTCACCTATAGTGGCCTGGTGAGCTGTCGCGATACCGGTCACCTATAGTGGCCTGGTGAGCTGTCGCGATACCGGTCACCTATTGTGGCCCGGCGAGCTGTCGTGCTGCCGGCCACCTATAGTGGCATAGTGAGCTGCCGTGCTGCCGGCCACCTATAGTGGCCTGGTGAGCTGCCGTGCTGCCGGCTACCTATAGTTGCCTGGTGAGCTGTCGTGCTGCCGGGCACCTATAGAGGCCTGGTGAGCTGTCGTGCTGCCGGCCACCTATAGTGGCCTGGTGAGCTGTCGTGCTGCCGCCGGCCACCTATAGTGGCCTGGTGAGCTTTCGCGATACCGGTCACCTATATTGGCCTGGTGAGCTGTCGCGATACCGGCCACCTATAGTGGCCTGGTGAGCTTTCGCGATACCGGTCACCTATAGTGGCCTGGTGAGCTGTCGCGATACCGGTCACCTATAGTGGCCTGGTGAGCTGTCGCGATACCGGTCACCTATAGTGGCCTGGTGAGCTGTCGCGATACCGGTCACCTATAGTGGCCTGGTGAGCTGTCGCGATACCGGTCACCTATAGTGGCCTGGTGAGCTGTCGCGATACCGGTCACCTATAGTGGCCTGGTGAGCTGTCGCGATACCGGTCACCTATAGTGGCCTGGTGAGCTGTCGCGATACCGGTCACCTATAGTGGCCTGGTGAGCTGTCGCGATACCGGTCACCTATAGTGGCCTGGTGAGCTGTCGCGATACCGGTCACCTATAGTGGCCTGGTGAGCTGTCGCGATACCGGTCACCTATAGTGGCCTGGTGAGCTGTCGCGATACCGGTCACCTATAGTGGCCTGGTGAGCTGTCGCGATACCGGTCACCTATAGTGGCCTGGTGAGCTGTCGCGATACCGGTCACCTATAGTGGCCTGGTGAGCTGTCGCGATACCGGTCACCTATAGTGGCCTGGTGAGCTGTCGCGATACCGGTCACCTATAGTGGCCTGGTGAGCTGTCGCGATACCGGTCACCTATAGTGGCCTGGTGAGCTGTCGCGATACCGGTCACCTATAGTGGCCTGGTGAGCTGTCGCGATACCGGTCACCTATAGTGGCCTGGTGAGCTGTCGCGATACCGGTCACCTATAGTGGCCTGGTGAGCTGTCGCGATACCGGTCACCTATAGTGGCCTGGTGAGCTGTCGCGATACCGGTCACCTATAGTGGCCTGGTGAGCTGCCGCGATACCGGTCCCCTATAGTGGCCTGGTGAGCTGTCGTGCTGCCGGCCACCTATAGTGGCCTGGTGAGCTGTCGTGCTGCCGGTCACCTATAGTGGCCTGGTGAGCTGTCGTGCTGCCGGTCACCTATAGTGGCCTGGTGAGCTGTCGTGCTGCCGGCCACCTATAGTGGCCTGGTGAGCTGTCGTGCTGCCGGCCACCTATAGTGACCTGGTGAGCTGTCGTGCTGCCGGTCACCTATAGTGGCCTGGTGAGCTGTCGTGCTGCCGGCCACCTATAGTGGCCTGGTGAGCTGTCGTGCTGCCGGCCACCTATAGTGGCCTGGTGAGCTGTCGTGCTGCCGGCCACCTATAGTGGCCTGGTGAGCTGTCGTGCTGCCGGCCACCTATAGTGGCCTGGTGAGCTGTCGTGCTGCCGGTCACCTATAGTGGCCTGGTGAGCTGTCGTGCTGCCGGCCACCTATAGTGGCCTGGTGAGCTGTCGTGCTGCCGGCCACCTATAGTGGCCTGGTGAGCTGTCGTGCTGCCGGTCACCTATAGTGGCCTGGTGAGCTGTCGCGATACCGGTCACCTATAGTGGCCTGGTGAGCTGTCGCGATACCGGTCACCTATAGTGGCCTGGTGAGCTGTCGCGATACCGGTCACCTATAGTGGCCTGGTGAGCTGTCGCGATACCGGTCACCTATAGTGGCCTGGTGAGCTGTCGCGATACCGGTCACCTATAGTGGCCTGGTGAGCTGTCGCGATACCGGTCACCTATAGTGGCCTGGTGAGCTGTCGCGATACCGGTCACCTATAGTGGCCTGGTGAGCTGTCGCGATACCGGTCACCTATAGTGGCCTGGTGAGCTGTCGCGATACCGGTCACCTATAGTGGCCTGGTGAGCTGTCGCGATACCGGTCACCTATAGTGGCCTGGTGAGCTGTCGCGATACCGGTCACCTATAGTGGCCTGGTGAGCTGTCGCGATACCGGTCACCTATAGTGGCCTGGTGAGCTGTCGCGATACCGGTCACCTATAGTGGCCTGGTGAGCTGTCGCGATACCGGTCACCTATAGTGGCCTGGTGAGCTGTCGCGATACCGGTCACCTATAGTGGCCTGGTGAGCTGTCGCGATACCGGTCACCTATAGTGGCCTGGTGAGCTGTCGCGATACCGGTCACCTATAGTGGCCTGGTGAGCTGCCGCGATACCTATAGTGGCCTGGTGAGCTGCCGCGGTACCGGTCCCCTATAGTGGCCTGGTGAGCTGTCGTGCTGCCGGCCACCTATAGTGGCCTGGTGCTGCCGGTCACCTATAGTGGCCTGGTGAGCTGTCGTGCTGCCGGTCACCTATAGTGGCCTGGTGAGCTGTCGTGCTGCCGGCCACCTATAGTGGCCTGGTGAGCTGTCGTGCTGCCGGCCACCTATAGTGACCTGGTGAGCTGTCGTGCTGCCGGTCACCTATAGTGGCCTGGTGAGCTGTCGTGCTGCCGGCCACCTATAGTGGCCTGGTGAGCTGTCGTGCTGCCGGCCACCTATAGTGGCCTGGTGAGCTGTCGTGCTGCCGGCCACCTATAGTGGCCTGGTGAGCTGTCGTGCTGCCGGCCACCTATAGTGGCCTGGTGAGCTGTCGTGCTGCCGGCCACCTATAGTGGCCTGGTGAGCTGTCGTGCTGCCGGCCACCTATAGTGACCTGGTGAGCTGTCGTGCTGCCGGTCACCTATAGTGGCCTGGTGAGCTGTCGCGATACCGGTCACCTATAGTGGCCTGGTGAGCTGTCGCGATACCGGTCACCTATAGTGGCCTGGTGAGCTGTCGCGATACCGGTCACCTATAGTGGCCTGGTGAGCTGTCGCGATACCGGTCACCTATAGTGGCCTGGTGAGCTGCCGCGATACCTATAGTGGCCTGGTGAGCTGCCGCGGTACCGGTCCCCTATAGTGGCCTGGTGAGCTGTCGTGCTGCCGGCCACCTATAGTGGCCTGGTGCTGCCGGTCACCTATAGTGGCCTGGTGAGCTGTCGTGCTGCCGGCCACCTATAGTGGCCTGGTGAGCTGTCGTGCTGCCGGCCACCTATAGTGACCTGGTGAGCTGTCGTGCTGCCGGTCACCTATAGTGGCCTGGTGAGCTGTCGCGATACCGGTCACCTATAGTGGCCTGGTGAGCTGTCGCGATACCGGTCACCTATAGTGGCCTGGTGAGCTGTCGCGATACCGGTCACCTATAGTGGCCTGGTGAGCTGTCGCGATACCGGTCACCTATAGTGGCCTGGTGAGCTGTCGCGATACCGGTCACCTATAGTGGCCTGGTGAGCTGTCGCGATACCGGTCACCTATAGTGGCCTGGTGAGCTGTCGCGATACCGGTCACCTATAGTGGCCTGGTGAGCTGTCGCGATACCGGTCACCTATAGTGGCCTGGTGAGCTGTCGCGATACCGGTCACCTATAGTGGCCTGGTGAGCTGTCGCGATACCGGTCACCTATAGTGGCCTGGTGAGCTGTCGCGATACCGGTCACCTATAGTGGCCTGGTGAGCTGTCGCGATACCGGTCACCTATAGTGGCCTGGTGAGCTGCCGCGATACCTATAGTGGCCTGGTGAGCTGTCGCGATACCGGTCACCTACAGTGGCCTGGTGAGCTGTCGCGATACCGGTCACCTACAGTGGCCTGGTGAGCTGTCGCGATACCGGTCACCTACAGTGGCCTGGTGAGCTGTCGCGATACCGGTCACCTATAGTGGCCTGGTGAGCTGTCGCGATACCGGTCACCTATAGTGGCCTGGTGAGCTGTCGCGATACCAGTCACCTATAGTGGCCTGGTGAGCTGTCGCGATACCGGTCACCTATAGTGGCCTGGTGAGCTGTCGCGATACCGGTCACCTATAGTGGCCTGGTGAGCTGTCGCGATACCGGTCACCTATAGTGGCCTGGTGAGCTGTCGCGATACCGGTCACCTATAGTGGCCTGGTGAGCTGTCGCGATACCGGTCACCTATAGTGGCCTGGTGAGCTGTCGCGATACCGGTCACCTATAGTGGCCTGGTGAGCTGTCGCGATACCGGTCACCTATAGTGGCCTGGTGAGCTGCCGCGATACCGGTCCCCTATAGTGGCCTGGTGAGCTGTCGTGCTGCCGGCCACCTATAGTGGCCTGGTGAGCTGTCGTGCTGCCGGTCACCTATAGTGGCCTGGTGAGCTGTCGTGCTGCCGGTCACCTATAGTGGCCTGGTGAGCTGTCGTGCTGCCGGCCACCTATAGTGGCCTGGTGAGCTGTCGTGCTGCCGGCCACCTATAGTGACCTGGTGAGCTGTCGCGATACCTATAGTGGCCTGGTGAGCTGCCGCGGTACCGGTCCCCTATAGTGGCCTGGTGAGCTGTCGTGCTGCCGGCCACCTATAGTGGCCTGGTGCTGCCGGTCACCTATAGTGGCCTGGTGAGCTGTCGTGCTGCCGGTCACCTATAGTGGCCTGGTGAGCTGTCGTGCTGCCGGCCACCTATAGTGGCCTGGTGAGCTGTCGTGCTGCCGGCCACCTATAGTGACCTGGTGAGCTGTCGTGCTGCCGGTCACCTATAGTGGCCTGGTGAGCTGTCGTGCTGCCGGCCACCTATAGTGGCCTGGTGAGCTGTCGTGCTGCCGGCCACCTATAGTGGCCTGGTGAGCTGTCGTGCTGCCGGCCACCTATAGTGGCCTGGTGAGCTGTCGTGCTGCCGGCCACCTATAGTGGCCTGGTGAGCTGTCGTGCTGCCGGTCACCTATAGTGGCCTGGTGAGCTGTCGTGCTGCCGGCCACCTATAGTGGCCTGGTGAGCTGTCGTGCTGCCGGCCACCTATAGTGGCCTGGTGAGCTGTCGTGCTGCCGGCCACCTATAGTGGCCTGGTGAGCTGTCGTGCTGCCGGCCACCTATGGTGGCCTGGTGAGCTGTCGTGCTGCCGGCCACCTATAGTGGCCTGGTGAGCTGTCGTGCTGCCGGTCACCTATAGTGGCATGGTGGGCTGCCGTGCTGCCGGCCACCTATAGTGGCCTGGTGAGCTGTCGTGCTGCCGGCCACCTATAGTGGCCTGGTGAGCTGTCGTGCTGCCGGCCACCTATAGTGGCATGGTGAGCTGCCGTGCTGAAGGCCACCTATAGTGGCCTGGTGAGCTGCCGTGCTGCAGGCCACCTATAGTGGCCTGGTGAGCTGTCGTGCTGCCGGGCACCTATAGTGGCCTGGTGAGCTGTCATGCTGCCGGCCACCTATAGTTGCCTGGTGAGCTGTCGTGCTGCCGGCCACCTATAGTGGCCTGGTGAGCTGTCGTGCTGCCGGCCACCTATGGTGGCCTGGTGAGCTGTCGTGCTGCCGGCCACCTATAGTGGCCTGGTGAGCTGTCGTGCTGCCGGCCACCTATAGTGACCTGGTGAGCTGTCGTGCTGCCGGTCACCTATAGTGGCCTGGTGAGCTGTCGTGCTGCCGGCCACCTATAGTGGCCTGGTGAGCTGTCGTGCTGCCGGCCACCTATAGTGGCCTGGTGAGCTGTCGTGCTGCCGGTCACCTATAGTGGCCTGGTGAGCTGTCGTGCTGCCGGCCACCTATAGTTGTCTGGTGAGCTGTCGTGCTGCCGGCCACCTATAGTGGCCTGGTGAGCTGTCGATCTGCCGGCCACCTATAGTGGCCTGGTGAGCTGTCGTGCTGCCGGCCACCTATAGTGGCCTGGTGAGCTGTCGTGCTGCCGGTCACCTATAGTGGCCTGGTGAGCTGTCGTGCTGCCGGCCACCTATAGTTGCCTGGTGAGCTGTCGTGCTGCCGGCCACCTATAGTGGCCTGGTGAGCTGTCGTGCTGCCGGCCACCTATAGTGGCCTGGTGAGCTGTAGTGCTGCTGGCCACCTATAGTGGCCTGGTGAGCTGTCGTGCTGCCGGCCACCTATAGTGGCCTGGTGAGCTGTCGCGATAGCGGTCACCTATAGTGGCCTGGTGTGCTGTCGCGATACCGGTCACCTATAGTGGCCTGGTGTGCTGTCGCGATGCCGGTCACCTATAGTGGCCTGGTGAGCTGTCGCGATACCGGTCACCTATAGTGGCCTGGTGAGCTGTCGCGATACCGGTCACCTATAGTGGCCTGGTGAGCTGTCGCGATACCGGTCACCTACAGTGGCCTGGTGAGCTGTCGCGATACCGGTCACCTACAGTGGCCTGGTGAGCTGTCGCGATACCGGTCACCTATAGTGGCCTGGTGAGCTGTCGCGATACCGGTCACCTATAGTGGCCTGGTGAGCTGTCGCGATACCAGTCACCTATAGTGGCCTGGTGAGCTGTCGCGATACCGGTCACCTATAGTGGCCTGGTGAGCTGTCGCGATACCGGTCACCTATAGTGGCCTGGTGAGCTGTCGCGATACCGGTCACCTATAGTGGCCTGGTGAGCTGTCGCGATACCGGTCACCTATAGTGGCCTGGTGAGCTGTCGCGATACCGGTCACCTATAGTGGCCTGGTGAGCTGTCGCGATACCGGTCACCTATTGTGGCCCGGCGAGCTGCCGTGCTGCCGGCCACCTATAGTGTCCTGGTGAGCTGTCGTGCTGTCGTGCTGCCGGCCACCTATAGTGGCTTGGTGAGCTGTCGTGCTGCCGGCCACCTATAATGGCCTGGTGAGCTGCCGTGCTGCTGGCCACCTATAGTGGCCTGTTGCGCTGTCGTGCTGCCGGCCACCTGTAGTGGCCTGGTGAGCTGTCGTGCTGCCGGCCACCTATAGTGGCCTGGTGAGCTGTCGTGCTGCCGGCCACCTATAGTGGCATGGTGAGCTGCCGTGCTGCCGGCCACCTATAGTGGCCTGGTGAGCTGTCGTGCTGCCGGCCACCTATAGTGGCCTGGTGAGCTGTCGTGCTGCCGGCCACCTATAGTGGCCTGGTGAGCTGTCGTGCTGCCGGCCACCTATAGTGGCCTGGTGAGCTGTCGTGCTGCCGGCCACCTATAGTGGCCTGGTGAGCTGTCGTGCTGCCGGCCACCTATAGTGGCCTGGTGAGCTGTCGTGCTGCCGGTCACCTATAGTTGTCTGGTGAGCTGTCGTGCTGCTGGCCACCTATAGTTGTCTGGTGAGCTGTCGTGCTGCCGGCCACCTATAGTGGCCTGGTGAGCTGTCGATCTGCCGGCCACCTATAGTGGCCTGGTGAGCTGTCGTGCTGCCGGTCACCTATAGTGGCCTGGTGAGCTGTCGTGCTGCCGGTCACCTATAGTGGCCTGGTGAGCTGTCGTGCTGCCGGCCACCTATAGTGGCCTGGTGAGCTGTCGTGCTGCCGGCCACCTATAGTGGCCTGGTGAGCTGTCGTGCTGCCGGCCACCTATAGTGGCCTGGTGAGCTGTCGTGCTGCCGGCCACCTATGGTGGCCTGGTGAGCTGTCGTGCTGCCGGCCACCTATAGTGGCCTGGTGAGCTGTCGTGCTGCCGGTCACCTATAGTGGCATGGTGGGCTGCCGTGCTGCCGGCCACCTATAGTGGCCTGGTGAGCTGTCGTGCTGCCGGCCACCTATAGTGGCCTGGTGAGCTGTCGTGCTGCCGGCCACCTATAGTGGCCTGGTGAGCTGTCGTGCTGCCGGCCACCTATAGTGGCATGGTGAGCTGCCGTGCTGAAGGCCACCTATAGTGGCCTGGTGAGCTGCCGTGCTGCAGGCCACCTATAGTGGCCTGGTGAGCTGTCGTGCTGCCGGGCACCTATAGTGGCCTGGTGAGCTGTCATGCTGCCGGCCACCTATAGTTGCCTGGTGAGCTGTCGTGCTGCCGGCCACCTATAGTGGCCTGGTGAGCTGTCGTGCTGCCGGCCACCTATGGTGGCCTGGTGAGCTGTCGTGCTGCCGGCCACCTATAGTGGCCTGGTGAGCTGTCGTGCTGCCGGCCACCTATAGTGGCCTGGTGAGCTGTCGTGCTGCCGGCCACCTATGGTGGCCTGGTGAGCTGTCGTGCTGCCGGCCACCTATAGTGGCCTGGTGAGCTGTCGTGCTGCCGGCCACCTATAGTGACCTGGTGAGCTGTCGTGCTGCCGGTCACCTATAGTGGCCTGGTGAGCTGTCGTGCTGCCGGCCACCTATAGTGGCCTGGTGAGCTGTCGTGCTGCCGGCCACCTATAGTGGCCTGGTGAGCTGTCGTGCTGCCGGCCACCTATAGTGGCCTGGTGAGGTGTCGTGCTGCCGGCCACCTATAGTGGCCTGGTGAGCTGTCGTGCTGCCGGTCACCTATAGTGGCCTGGTGAGCTGTCGTGCTGCCGGCCACCTATAGTGGCCTGGTGAGCTGTCGTGCTGCCGGCCACCTATAGTGGCCTGGTGAGCTGTCGTGCTGCCGGTCACCTATAGTGGCCTGGTGAGCTGTCGTGCTGCCGGCCACCTATAGTTGTCTGGTGAGCTGTCGTGCTGCCGGCCACCTATAGTGGCCTGGTGAGCTGTCGATCTGCCGGCCACCTATAGTGGCCTGGTGAGCTGTCGTGCTGCCGGCCACCTATAGTGGCCTGGTGAGCTGTCGTGCTGCCGGTCACCTATAGTGGCCTGGTGAGCTGTCGTGCTGCCGGCCACCTATAGTTGCCTGGTGAGCTGTCGTGCTGCCGGCCACCTATAGTGGCCTGGTGAGCTGTCGTGCTGCCGGCCACCTATAGTGGCCTGGTGAGCTGTAGTGCTGCTGGCCACCTATAGTGGCCTGGTGAGCTGTCGTGCTGCCGGCCACCTATAGTGGCCTGGTGAGCTGTCGCGATAGCGGTCACCTATAGTGGCCTGGTGTGCTGTCGCGATACCGGTCACCTATAGTGGCCTGGTGTGCTGTCGCGATGCCGGTCACCTATAGTGGCCTGGTGAGCTGTCGCGATACCGGTCACCTATAGTGGCCTGGTGAGCTGTCGCGATACCGGTCACCTATAGTGGCCTGGTGAGCTGTCGCGATACCGGTCACCTACAGTGGCCTGGTGAGCTGTCGCGATACCGGTCACCTACAGTGGCCTGGTGAGCTGTCGCGATACCGGTCACCTATAGTGGCCTGGTGAGCTGTCGCGATACCGGTCACCTATAGTGGCCTGGTGAGCTGTCGCGATACCAGTCACCTATAGTGGCCTGGTGAGCTGTCGCGATACCGGTCACCTATAGTGGCCTGGTGAGCTGTCGCGATACCGGTCACCTATAGTGGCCTGGTGAGCTGTCGCGATACCGGTCACCTATAGTGGCCTGGTGAGCTGTCGCGATACCGGTCACCTATAGTGGCCTGGTGAGCTGTCGCGATACCGGTCACCTATAGTGGCCTGGTGAGCTGTCGCGATACCGGTCACCCATAGTGGCCTGGTGAGCTGTCGCGATACCGGTCACCTATTGTGGCCCGGCGAGCTGCCGTGCTGCCGGCCACCTATAGTGTCCTGGTGAGCTGTCGTGCTGTCGTGCTGCCGGCCACCTATAGTGGCTTGGTGAGCTGTCGTGCTGCCGGCCACCTATAATGGCCTGGTGAGCTGCCGTGCTGCTGGCCACCTATAGTGGCCTGTTGCGCTGTCGTGCTGCCGGCCACCTGTAGTGGCCTGGTGAGCTGTCGTGCTGCCGGCCACCTATAGTGGCCTGGTGAGCTGTCGTGCTGCCGGCCACCTATAGTGGCATGGTGAGCTGCCGTGCTGCCGGCCACCTATAGTGGCCTGGTGAGCTGTCGTGCTGCCGGCCACCTATAGTGGCCTGGTGAGCTGTCGTGCTGCCGGCCACCTATAGTGGCCTGGTGAGCTGTCGTGCTGCCGGCCACCTATAGTGGCCCGGTGAGCTGTCGCGATACCGGTCACCTATAGTGGCCTGGTGAGCTGTCGCGATACCGTTCACCTATAGTGGCCTGGTGAGCTGTCGCGATACCGGTCACCTGGCGAGCTGCCGTGCTGCCGGCCACCTATAGTGTCCTGGTGAGCTGTCGTGCTGCCGGCCACCTATAGTGGCTTGGTGAGCTGTCGTGCTGCCGGCCACCTATAATGGCCTGGTGAGCTGTCTTGCTGCCGGCCACCTATAGTGGCCTGGTGAGCTGTCGTGCTGCCGGCCACCTATAGTGGCCTGGTGAGCTGTCGTGCTGTCGGCCGCCTATAGTGGCCTGGTGAGCTGTCCTGCCGGCAACCTATAGTGGCATGGTGAGCTGCCGTGCTACCGGCCACCTATAGTGGCCTGGTGAGCTGTCGTGCTGCCGGCCACCTATAGTGGCCAGGTGAGCTGTCGTGCTGCCGGTCACCTATAGTGGCCTGGTGAGTTGTCGTGCTGCCGGCCACCTATAGTTGTCTGGTGAGCTGTCGTGCTGCCGGCCACTTATGGTATCCTGGTAAATTGTCGTGCTGCTGGCCACCTATAGTCGCCTGGTGAGCTGTCGTGCTGCCGGCCACCTATAGTGGCCTGGTGAGCTGTCGCGATACCGGTCACCTATAGTGGCCTGGTGAGCTGTCGCGATACCGGTCACCTATAGTGGCCTGGTGAGCTGTCGCGATACCGGCCACCTATAGTGGCCTGGTGAGCTGTCGTGCTGCCGGTCACCTATAGTGGCCTGGTGAGTTGTCGTGCTGCCGGCCACCTATAGTTGTCTGGTGAGCTGTCGTGCTGCCGGCCACTTATGGTATCCTGGTAAATTGTCGTGCTGCTGGCCACCTATAGTCGCCTGGTGAGCTGTCGTGCTGCCGGCCACCTATAGTGGCCTGGGGAGCTGTCGTGCTGCCGGCCATCTACAGTGGCCTGGTGAGCTGTCGTGCTGCCGGCCACCTATAGTGCCCTGGTGAGCAGTCGTGCGGCCGACCACCTATAGTGGCCTGGTGAGCTGTCCTGCCGGCAACCTATAGTGGCATGGTGAGCTGCCGTGCTACCGGCCACCTATAGTGGCCTGGTGAGCTGTCGTGCTGCCGGCCACCTATAGTGGCCAGGTGAGCTGTCCTGCCGGCAACCTATAGTGGCATGGTGAGCTGCCGTGCTACCGGCCACCTATAGTGGCCTGGTGAGCTGTCGTGCTGCCGGCCACCTATAGTGGCCAGGTGAGCTGTCGTGCTGCCGGTCACCTATAGTGGCCTGGTGAGTTGTCGTGCTGCCGGCCACCTATAGTTGTCTGGTGAGCTGTCGTGCTGCCGGCCACTTATGGTATCCTGGTAAATTGTCGTGCTGCTGGCCACCTATAGTCGCCTGGTGAGCTGTCGTGCTGCCGGCCACCTATAGTGGCCTGGGGAGCTGTCGTGCTGCCGGCCATCTACAGTGGCCTGGTGAGCTGTCGCGCTGCCGGCCACCTATAGTGCCCTGGTGAGCAGTCGTGCGGCCGACCACCTATAGTGGCCTGGTGAGCTGTCGTGCTGCCGGCCACCTATAGTTTACCTGGTGAGCTGTCGTGCTGCCGGCCACCTATAGTGGCCTGGTGAGCTGTCGTGCTGCCGGCCACCTATAGTGGCCTGGTGAGCTGTCGTGCAGCCGGCCACCTATAGTGGCTTGGTGAGCCGTCGCGATACCGGCCACCTATAGTGGCCTGGTAAGCAGTCGCGATACCGGTCACCTATAGTGGCCTGGTGAGCTGTCGCGATACCGGTCACCTATAGTGGCCTGGTGAGCTGTCGCGATACCGGTCACCTATAGTGGCCTGGTGAGCTGTCGCGATACCGGTCACCTATAGTGGCCTGGTGAGCTGTCGCGATACCGGTCACCTATAGTAGCCTGGTGAGCTGTCGCGATACCGGTCACCTATAGTGGCCTGGTGAGCTGTCGCGATACCGGTCACCTATAGTGGCCTGGTGAGCTGTCGCGATACCGGTCACCTATAGTGACCTGGTGCGCTGTCGCGATACCGGTCACCTATAGTGGCCTGGTGAGCTGTCGCGATACCGGTCACCTATAGTGGCCTGGTGAGCTGTCGCGATACCGGTCACCTATAGTGGCCTGGTGAGCTGTCGCGATACCGGTCACCTATAGTGGCCTGGTGAGCTGTCGCGATACCGGCCACCTATAGTGGCCTGGTGAGCTGTCGCGATACCGGTCACCTATAGTGGCCTGGTGAGCTGTCGCGATACCGGTCACCTATAGTGGCCTGGTGAGCTGTCGCGATACCGGTCACCTATAGTTGCCTGGTGAGCTCTCGCGATACCGGTCACCTATAGTGGCCTGGTGAGCTGTCGCGATACCGGTCACCTATAGTTGCCTGGTGAGCTCTCGCGATACCGGTCACCTATAGTGGCCTGGTGAGCTGTCGCGATACCGGTCACCTATAGTGGCCTGGTGAGCTGTCGCGATACCGGTCACCTATAGTGGCCTGGTGAGCTGTCGCGATACCGGTCACCTATAGTTGCCTGGTGAGCTCTCGCGATACCGGTCACCTATAGTGGCCTGGTGAGCTGTCGCGATACCGGTCACCTATAGTTGCCTGGTGAGCTCTCGCGATACCGGTCACCTATAGTGGCCTGGTGAGCTGTCGCGATACCGGTCACCTATAGTGGCCTGGTGAGCTGTCGCGATACCGGTCACCTATAGTGGCCTGGTGAGCTGTCGCGATACCGGTCACCTATAGTGGCCTGGTGAGCTGTCGCGATACCGGTCACCTATAGTGGCCTGGTGAGCTGTCGCGATACCGGTCACCTAAAGTGGCCTGGTGAGCTGTCGCGATACCGGTCACCTATAGTGGCCTGGTGAGCTGTCGCGATACTGGTCACCTATAGTGGCCTGGTGAGCTGTCGCGATACCGGTCACCTATAGTGGCCTGGTGAGCTGTCCCGATACCGGTCACCACTAGTGGCCTGGTGAGCTGTCGCGATACCGGTCACCTATAGTGGCCTGGTGAGCTGTCGCGATACCGGTCACCTATAGTGGCCTGGTGAGCTGTCGCGATACCGGTCACCTATAGTGGCCTGGTGAGCTGTCGCGATACCGGTCACCTATAGTGGCCTGGTGAGCTGTCGCGATACCGGTCACCTATAGTGGCCTGGTGAGCTGTCGCGATACCGGTCACCTATAGTGGCCTGGTGAGCTGTCGCGATACCGGTCACCTATAGTGGCCTGGTGAGCTGTCGCGATACCGGTCACCTATAGTGGCCTGGTGAGCTGTCGCGATACCGGTCACCTATAGTGGCCTGGTGAGCTGTCGCGATACCGGTCACCTATAGTGGCCTGGTGAGCTGTCGCGATACCGGTCACCTATAGTGGCCTGGTGAGCTGTCGCGATACCGGTCACCTATAGTGGCCTGGTGAGCTGTCGCGATACCGGTCACCTATAGTGGCCTGGTGAGCTGTCGCGATACCGGTCACCTATAGTGGCCTGGTGAGCTGTCGCGATACCGGTCACCTATAGTGGCCTGGTGAGCTGTCGCGATACCGGTCACCTATAGTGGCCTGGTGAGCTGTCGCGATACCGGTCACCTATAGTGGCCTGGTGAGCTGTCGCGATACCGGTCACCTATAGTGGCCTGGTGAGCTGTCGCGATACCGGTCACCTATAGTGGCCTGGTGAGCTGTCGCGATACCGGTCACCTATAGTGGCCTGGTGAGCTGTCGCGATACCGGTCACCTATAGTGGCCTGGTGAGCTGTCGCGATACCGGTCACCTATAGTGGCCTGGTGAGCTCTCGCGATACCGGTCACCTATAGTGGCCTGGTGAGCTGTCGCGATACCGGTCACCTATAGTTGCCTGGTGAGCTCTCGCGATACCGGTCACCTACAGTGGCCTGGTGAGCTGTCGCGATACCGGTCACCTATAGTTGCCTGGTGAGCTCTCGCGATACCGGTCACCTATAGTGGCCTGGTGAGCTGTCGCGATACCGGTCACCTATAGTGGCCTGGTGAGCTGTCCCGATACCGGTCACCTATAGTGACCTGGTGAGCTGTCGCGATACCGGTCACCTATAGTGGCCTGGTGAGCTGTCCCGATACCGGTCACCTATAGTGGCCTGGTGAGCTGTCGTGCTGCCGGCAACCTATAGTGGCCAGGTGAGCTGTCGTGCTGCCAGCCGCCTATAGTGGCCTGGTGAGCTGTCGTGCTGCCGGCCACCTACAGTGGCCTGGTGAGCTGTCGTGCTGCCGGCCACCTATAGTGGCCTGGTGAGCTGTCGTGCTGCCGGCCACCTATAGTGGCCTGGTGAGCTGTCGTGCTGCCGGCCACCTATAGTGGCCTGGTGAGCTGTAGTGCTGCTGGCCACCTATAGTGGCCTGGTGAGCTGTCGTGCTGCCGGCCACCTATAGTTGCCTGGTGAGCTGTCGTGCTGCCGGCCACCTATAGTGGCCTGGTGAGCTGTCGTGCTGCCGGCCACCTATAGTGGCCTGGTGAGCTGTCGTGCTGCCGGCCACCTATAGTGGCCTGGTGAGCTGTAGTGCTGCTGGCCACCTATAGTTGCCTGGTGAGCTGTCGTGCTGCCAGCCGCCTATAGTGGCCTGGTGAGCTGTCGTGCTGCCGGCCACCTATAGTGGCCTGGTGAGCTGTCGTGCTGCCGGCCACCTATAGTGGCCTGGTGAGCTGTCGTGCTGCCGGCCACCTATAGTGGCCTGGTGAGCTGTCGTGCTGCCGGCCACCTATAGTGGCCTGGTGAGCTGTCGTGCTGCCGGTCACCTATAGTGGCCTGGTGAGCTGTCGTGCTGCCGGCCATCTATAGTTGCCTGGTGAGCTGTCGTGCTGCCGGCCACCTATAGTGGCCTGGTGAGCTGTCGTGCTGCCGGCCACCTATAGTGGCCTGGTGAGCTGTAGTGTTGCTGGCCACCTATAGAAGCCTGGTGAGCTGTCGTGCTGCCGGCCACCTATAGTGGCCTGGTGAGCTGTCGTGCTGCCGGCCACCTATAGTGGCCTGGTGAGCTGTCGTGCTGCCGGCCACCTATAGTGGCCTGGTGAGCTGTCGTGCTGCCGGCCACCTATAGTTGCCTGGTGAGCTGTCGTGCTGCCGGCCACCTATAGTGGCCTGGTGAGCTGTCGTGCTGCCGGCCACCTATAGTGGCCTGGTGAGCTGTCGCGATACCGGTCACCTATAGTGGCCTGGTGAGCTGTCGCGATACCGGCCACCTACAGTGGCCTGGTGAGCTGTCGCGATACCGGTCACCTATAGTGGCCTGGTGAGCTTTCGCGATACCGGTCACTTATAGTGGCCTGGTGAGCTGTCGCGATACCAGTCACCTATAGTGGCCTGGTGAGCTGTCGCGATACCAGTCACCTATAGTGGCCTGGTGAGCTGTCGCGATACCGGTCACCTATAGTGCCCTGGTGAGCTGTCGCGATACCGGTCACCTATAGTGCCCTGGTGAGCTGTCGCGATACCGGTCACCTATAGTGGCCTGGTGAGCTGTCGCGATACCGGTCACCTATAGTGGCCTGGTGAGCTGTCGCGATACCGGTCACCTATAGTGGCCTGGTGAGCTGTCGCGATACCGGTCACCTATAGTGGCCTGGTGAGCTGTCGCGATACCGGTCACCTATAGTGGCCTGGTGAGCTGTCGCGATACCGGTCACCTATAGTAGCCTGGTGAGCTGTCGCGATACCGGTCACCTATAGTGGCCTGGTGAGCTGTCGCGATACCGGTCACCTATAGCGGCCTGGTGAGCTGTCGCGATACCGGTCACCTATAGCGGCCTGGTGAGCTGTCGCGATACCGGTCACCTATAGTGGCCTGGTGAGCTGTCGCGATACCGGTCACCTATAGTGGCCTGGTGAGCTGTCGCGATACCGGTCACCTATAGTGGCCTGGTGAGCTGTCCCGATACCGGTCACCTATAGTGACCTGGTGAGCTGTCGCGATACCGGTCACCTATAGTGGCCTGGTGAGCTGTCCCGATACCGGTCACCTATAGTGGCCTGGTGAGCCGTCGTGCTGCCGGCAACCTATAGTGGCCTGGTGAGCTGTCGTGCTGCCGGCCACCTATAGTGGCCTGGTGAGCCCTCGTGCTGCCGGCCACCTATAGTGGCCAAGTGAGCTGTCGTGCTGCCGGCCGTCTATAGTGGCCTGGTGAGCTGCCGTGCTGCCGGTCACCTATAGTGGCCTGGTGAGCTGTCGTGCTGCCGGTCACCTATAGTGGCCTGGTGAGCTGTCGCGATACCGGTCACCTATAGTGGCCTGGTGAGCTGTCGTGCTGCCGGTCACCTATAGTGGCCTGGTGAGCTGTCGTGCTGCCGGTCACCTATAGTGGCCTGGTGAGCTGTCGTGCTGCCGGCCACCTATAGTGGCCTGGTGAGCTGTCGTGCTGCCGGCCACCTATAGTGGCATGGTGAGCTGCCGTGCTGCCGGTCACCTATAGTGGCCTGGTGAGCTGTCGCGATACCGGTCACCTATAGTGGCCTGGTGAGCTGTCGCGATACCGGTCACCTATAGTGGCCTGGTGAGCTGTCGCGATACCGGTCACCTATAGTGGCCTGGTGAGCTGTCGCGATACCGGTCACCTATAGTGGCCTGGTGAGCTGTCGCGATACCGGTCACCTATAGTGGCCTGGTGAGCTGTCGCGATACCGGTCACCTATAGTGGCCTGGTGAGCTGTCGCGATACCGGTCACCTATAGTGGCCTGGTGAGCTGTCGCGATACCGGTCACCTATAGTGGCCTGGTGAGCTGTCGCGATACCGGTCACCTATAGTGGCCTGGT
The DNA here is from genome assembly GCA_951905685.1 of Eumerus sabulonum. NCBI lineage: Eukaryota > Metazoa > Arthropoda > Insecta > Diptera > Syrphidae > Eumerus > Eumerus sabulonum. The sequence continues at coordinate 2,942,836 of OX645065.1, forward strand.
GAGCTGTCGCCATACCGGTCACCTATAGTGGCCTGGTGAGCTGTCGCGATACCGGTCACCTATAGAGGCCTGGTGAGCTGTCGCCATACCGGTCACCTATAGTGGCCTGGTGAGCTGTCGCGATACCGGTCACCTATAGTGGCCTGGTGAGCTGTCGCGATACCGGTCACCTATAGTGGCCTGGTGAGCTGTCGCGATACCGGTCACCTATAGTGGCCTGGTGAGCTGTCGCGATACCGGTCACCTATAGTGGCCTGGTGAGCTGTCGCGATACCGGTCACCTATAGTGGCCTGGTGAGCTGTCGCGATACCGGTCACCTATAGTGGCCTGGTGAGCTGTCGCGATACCGGTCACCTATAGTGGCCTGGTGAGCTGTCGCGATACCGGTCACCTATAGTGGCCTGGTGAGCTGTCGCGATACCGGTCACCTATAGTGGCCTGGTGAGCTGTCGCGATACCGGTCACCTATAGTGGCCTGGTGAGCTGTCGCGATACCGGTCACCTATAGTGGCCTGGTGAGCTGTCGCGATACCGGTCACCTATAGTGGCCTGGTGAGCCGTCGTGCTGCCGGCCACCTATAGTGGCCTGGTGAGCTGTCGTGCTGCCGGCCACCTATAGTGGCCTGGTGAGCTGTCGTGCTGCCGGCCACCTATAGTGGCCTGGTGAGCTGCCGTGCTGCCGGCCACTTATGGTAACCTTGTGAGCTGTCGCGATACCGGTCACCTGTAGTGGCCTGGTGAGCTGTCGCGATACCGGTCACCTATAGTGGCCTGGTGAGCTGTCGCGATACCGGTCACCTATAGTGGCCTGGTGAGCTGTCGCGATACCGGTCACCTATAGTGGCCTGGTGAGCTGTCGCGATACCGGTCACCTATAGTGGCCTGGTGAGCTGTCGCGATACCGGTCACCTATAGTGGCCTGGTGAGCTGTCGCGATACCGGTCACCTATAGTGGCCTGGTGAGCTGTCGCGATACCGGTCACCTATAGTGGCCTGGTGAGCTGTCGCGATACCGGTCACCTATAGTGGCCTGGTGAGCTGTCGCGATACCGGTCACCTATAGTGGCCTGGTGAGCTGTCGCGATACCGGTCACCTATAGTGGCCTGGTGAGCTGTCGCGATACCGGTCACCTATAGTGGCCTGGTGAGCTGTCGCGATACCGGTCACCTATAGTGGCCTGGTGAGCTGTCGCGATACCGGTCACCTATAGTGGCCTGGTGAGCTGTCGCGATACCGGTCACCTATAGTGGCCTGGTGAGCTGTCGCGATACCGGTCACCTATAGTGGCCTGGTGAGCTGTCGCGATACCGGTCACCTATAGTGGCCTGGTGAGCTGTCGCGATACCGGTCACCTATAGTGGCCTGGTGAGCTGTCGCGATACCGGTCACCTATAGTGGCCTGGTGAGCTGTCGCGATACCGGTCACCTATAGTGGCCTGGTGAGCTGTCGCGATACCGGTCACCTATAGTGGCCTGGTGAGCTGTCGCGATACCGGTCACCTATAGTGGCCTGGTGAGCTGTCGCGATACCGGTCACCTATAGTGGCTTGGTGAGCTGTCGCGATACCGGTCACCTATAGTGGCCTGGGGAGCTGTCGCGATACCGGTCACCTATAGTGTCCTGGTGAGCTGTCGTGCTGCCAGCCACCTATAGTGGCCTGGTGAACTACCGTGCTGCCGGTCACCTGTAGTGGCCTGGTGAGCTGCCGTGCTGCCGGCCACCTATAGTGGCCTGGTGAGCTGTCGTGCTGCCGGTCACCTATAGTGGCCTGGTGAGCTGTCGCGATACCGGTCACCTATAGTGTCCTGGTGAACTGCCGTGCTGCCGGTCACCTGTAGTGGCCTGGTGAGCTGCCGTGCTGCCGGCCACCTATAGTGGCCTGGTGAGCTGTCGTGCTGCCGGCCACCTATAGTGGCCTGGTGTGCTGCCGTGCTGCCGGCCACCTATGGTAGCCTGGTGCGTTGTCGTGCTGCCGGCCACATATAGTGGCCTGGTGAGCTGTCGTGCTGCTGGCCACCTATAGTGGCCTGGTGAGCTGTCGTGCTGCCGGCCACCTATAGTGGCCTGGTGAGGTGTAGTGCTGCCGGCCACCTATAGTGGCCTGGTGAGCTGTCGTGCTGCCGGCCACCTATAGTGGCCTGGTGAGCTGTAGTGCTGCCGGCCACCTATAGTGGCCTGGTGAGCTGTCGTGCTGCCGGTCACCTATAGTGGCCTGGTGAGCTGTCGTGCTGCCGGCCACCTATAGTGGCCTGGTGAGCTGTCGTGCTGCCGGCCACCTATAGTGGCCTGGTGAGCTGTCGTGCTGCCGGCCACCTATAGTGGCATGGTGAGCTGCCGTGCTGCCGGCCACCTATAGTGGCCTGGTGAGCTGTCGTGCTGCCGGCCACCTATAGTGGCATGGTGAGCTGCCGTGCTGCCGGTCACCTATAGTGGCCTGGTGAGCTGTCGCGATACCGGTCACCTATAGTGGCCTGGTGAGCTGTCGTGCTGCCGGTCACCTATAGTGGCCTGGTGAGCTGTCGTGCTCCCGGTCACCTATAGTGGCCTGGTGAGCTGTCGCGATACCGGTCACCTATAGTGGCCTAGTGAGCTGTCGCGATACCGGTCACCTATAGTGGCCTAGTGAGCTGTCGCGATACCGGTCACCTATAGTGGCCTAGTGAGCTGTCGCGATACCGGTCACCTATAGTGGCCTAGTGAGCTGTCGCGATACCGGTCACCTATAGTGGCCTAGTGAGCTGTCGCGATACCGGTCACCTATAGTGGCCTAGTGAGCTGTCGCGATACCGGTCACCTATAGTGGCCTAGTGAGCTGTCGCGATACCGGTCACCTATAGTGGCCTAGTGAGCTGTCGCGATACCGGTCACCTATAGTGGCCTAGTGAGCTGTCGCGATACCGGTCACCTATAGTGGCCTGGTGAGCTGTCGCGATACCGGTCACCTATAGTGGCCTAGTGAGCTGTCGCGATACCGGTCACCTATAGTGGCCTGGTGAGCTGTCGCGATACCGGTCACCTATAGTGGCCTGGTGAGCTGTCGCGATACCGGTCACCTATAGTGGCCTGGTGAGCTGTCGCGATACTGGTCACCTATAGTGGCCTGGTGAGCTGTCGCGATACCGGTCACCTATAGTGGCCTGGTGAGCTGTCGCGATACTGGTCACCTATAGTGGCCTGGTGAGCTGTCGCGATACCGGTCACCTATAGTGGCCTGGTGAGCTGTCGCGATACCGGTCACCTATAGTGGCCAGGTGAGCTGTCGCGATACCGGTCACCTATAGTGGCCCGGTGAGCTGTCGCGATACCGGTCACCTATAGTGGCCCGGTGAGCTGTCGCGATACCGGTCACCTATAGTGGCCCGGTGAGCTGTCGCGATACCGGTCACCTATAGTGGCCCGGTGAGCTGTCGCGATACCGGTCACCTATAGTGGCCCGGTGAGCTGTCGCGATACCGGTCACCTATAGTGGCCCGGTGAGCTGTCGCGATACCGGTCACCTATAGTGGCCCGGTGAGCTGTCGCGATACCGGTCACCTATAGTGGCCCGGTGAGCTGTCGCGATACCGGTCACCTATAGTGGCCCGGTGAGCTGTCGCGATACCGGTCACCTATAGTGGCCCGGTGAGCTGTCGCGATACCGGTCACCTATAGTGGCCCGGTGAGCTGTCGCGATACCGGTCACCTATAGTGGCCCGGTGAGCTGTCGCGATACCGGTCACCTATAGTGGCCCGGTGAGCTGTCGCGATACCGGTCACCTATAGTGGCCCGGTGAGCTGTCGCGATACCGGTCACCTATAGTGGCCCGGTGAGCTGTCGCGATACCGGTCACCTATAGTGGCCCGGTGAGCTGTCGCGATACCGGTCACCTATAGTGGCCCGGTGAGCTGTCGCGATACCGGTCACCTATAGTGGCCCGGTGAGCTGTCGCGATACCGGTCACCTATAGTGGCCCGGTGAGCTGTCGCGATACCGGTCACCTATAGTGGCCCGGTGAGCTGTCGCGATACCGGTCACCTATAGTGGCCCGGTGAGCTGTCGCGATACCGGTCACCTATAGTGGCCCGGTGAGCTGTCGCGATACCGGTCACCTATAGTGGCCCGGTGAGCTGTCGCGATACCGGTCACCTATAGTGGCCCGGTGAGCTGTCGCGATACCGGTCACCTATAGTGGCCCGGTGAGCTGTCGCGATACCGGTCACCTATAGTGGCCCGGTGAGCTGTCGCGATACCGGTCACCTATAGTGGCCCGGTGAGCTGTCGCGATACCGGTCACCTATAGTGGCCCGGTGAGCTGTCGCGATACCGGTCACCTATAGTGGCCCGGTGAGCTGTCGCGATACCGGTCACCTATAGTGGCCTGGTGAGCTGTCGCGATACCGGTCACCTATAGTGGCCCGGTGAGCTGTCGCGATACCGGTCACCTATAGTGGCCTGGTGAGCTGTCGCGATACCGGTCACCTATAGTGGCCCGGTGAGCTGTCGCGATACCGGTCACCTATAGTGGCCCGGTGAGCTGTCGCGATACCGGTCACCTATAGTGGCCCGGTGAGCTGTCGCGATACCGGTCACCTATAGTGGCCCGGTGAGCTGTCGCGATACCGGTCACCTATAGTGGCCCGGTAAGCTGTCGCGATACCGGTCACCTATAGTGGCCCGGTGAGCTGTCGCGATACCGGTCACCTACAGTGGCCCGGTGAGCTGTCGCGATACCGGTCACCTATAGTGGCCCGGTGAGCTGTCGCGATACCGGTCACCTATAGTGGCCCGGTGAGCTGTCGCGATACCGGTCACCTATAGTGGCCCGGTGAGCTGTCGCGATACCGGTCACCTATAGTGGCCCGGTGAGCTGTCGCGATACCGGTCACCTATAGTGGCCCGGTGAGCTGTCGCGATACCGGTCACCTATAGTGGCCCGGTGAGCTGTCGCGATACCGGTCACCTATAGTGGCCCGGTGAGCTGTCGCGATACCGGTCACCTATAGTGGCCCGGTGAGCTGTCGCGATACCGGTCACCTATAGTGGCCCGGTGAGCTGTCGCGATACCGGTCACCTATAGTGGCCCGGTGAGCTGTCGCGATACCGGTCACCTATAGTGGCCCGGTGAGCTGTCGCGATACCGGTCACCTATAGTGGCCCGGTGAGCTGTCGCGATACCGGTCACCTATAGTGGCCCGGTGAGCTGTCGCGATACCGGTCACCTATAGTGGCCCGGTGAGCTGTCGCGATACCGGTCACCTATAGTGGCCCGGTGAGCTGTCGCGATACCGGTCACCTATAGTGGCCCGGTGAGCTGTCGCGATACCGGTCACCTATAGTGGCCCGGTGAGCTGTCGCGATACCGGTCACCTATAGTGGCCCGGTGAGCTGTCGCGATACCGGTCACCTATAGTGGCCCGGTGAGCTGTCGCGATACCGGTCACCTATAGTGGCCCGGTGAGCTGTCGTGCTGCCGGCCACCTATAGTGACATGGTGAGCTGTCGTGCTGCCGGCCACCTATAGTGGCATGGTGAGCTGTCGTGCTGCCGGCCACCTATAGTGGCCTGGTGAGCTGTCGCGATACCGGTCACCTATAGTGGCCTGGTGAGCTGTCGCGATACCGGTCACCTATAGTGGCCTGGTGAGCTGTCGCGATACCGGTCACCTATAGTGGCCTGGTGAGCTGTCGCGATACCGGTCACCTATAGTGGCCTGGTGAGCTGTCGCGATACCGGTCACCTATAGTGGCCTGGTGAGCTGTCGCGATACCGGTCACCTATAGTGGCCTGGTGAGCTGTCGCGATACCGGTCACCTATAGTGGCCTGGTGAGCTGTCGCGATACCGGTCACCTATAGTGGCCTGGTGAGCTGTCGCGATACCGGTCACCTATAGTGGCCTGGTGAGCTGTCGCGATACCGGTCACCTATAGTGGCCTGGTGAGCTGTCGCGATACCGGTCACCTATAGTGGCCTGGTGAGCTGTCGCGATACCGGTCACCTATAGTGGCCTGGTGAGCTGTCGCGATACCGGTCACCTATAGTGGCCTGGTGAGCTGTCGCGATACCGGTCACCTATAGTGGCCTGGTGAGCTGTCGCGATACCGGTCACCTATAGTGGCCTGGTGAGCTGTCGCGATACCGGTCACCTATAGTGGCCTGGTGAGCTGTCGCGATACCGGTCACCTATAGTGGCCTGGTGAGCTGTCGCGATACCGGTCACCTATAGTGGCCTGGTGAGCTGTCGCGATACCGGTCACCTATAGTGGCCTGGCGAGCTGTCGCGATACCGGTCACCTATAGTGGCCTGGCGAGCTGTCGCGATACCGGTCACCTACAGTGGCCTGGCGAGCTGTCGCGATACCGGTCACCTATAGTGGCCTGGCGAGCTGTCGCGATACCGGTCACCTATAGTGGCCTGGCGAGCTGTCGCGATACCGGTCACCTATAGTGGCCTGGCGAGCTGTCGCGATACCGGTCACCTATAGTGGCCTGGCGAGCTGTCGCGATACCGGTCACCTATAGTGGCCTGGCGAGCTGTCGCGATACCGGTCACCTATAGTGGCCTGGCGAGCTGTCGCGATACCGGTCACCTATAGTGGCCTGGTGAGCTGTCGCGATACCGGTCACCTATAGTGGCCTGGTGAGCTGTCGCGATACCGGTCACCTATAGTGGCCTGGTGAGCTTTCGCGATACCGGTCACCTATAGTGGCCTGGTGAGCTGTCGCGATACCGGTCACCTATAGTGGCCTGGTGAGCTGTCGCGATACCGGTCACCTATAGTGGCCTGGTGAGCTGTCGCGATACCGGTCACCTATAGTGGCCTGGTGAGCTGTCGCGATACCGGTCACCTATAGTGGCCTGGTGAGCTGTCGCGATACCGGTCACCTATAGTGGCCTGGTGAGCTGTCGCGATACCGGTCACCTATAGTGGCCTGGTGAGCTGTCGCGATACCGGTCACCTATAGTGGCCTGGTGAGCTGTCGCGATACCGGTCACCTATAGTGGCCTGGTGAGCTGTCGCGATACCGGTCACCTATAGTGGCCTGGTGAGCTGTCGCGATACCGGTCACCTATAGTGGCCTGGTGAGCTGTCGCGATACCGGTCACCTATAGTGGCCTGGTGAGCTGTCGCGATACCGGTCACCTATAGTGGCCTGGTGAGCTGTCGCGATACCGGTCACCTATAGTGGCCTGGTGAGCTGTCGCGATACCGGTCACCTATAGTGGCCTGGTGAGCTGTCGCGATACCGGTCACCTATAGTGGCCTGGTGAGCTGTCGCGATACCGGTCACCTATAGTGGCCTGGTGAGCTGTCGCGATACCGGTCACCTATAGTGGCCTGGTGAGCTGTCGCGATACCGGTCACCTATAGTGGCCTGGTGAGCTGTCGCGATACCGGTCACCTATAGTGGCCTGGTGAGCTGTCGCGATACCGGTCACCTATAGTGGCCTGGTGAGCTGTCGCGATACCGGTCACCTATAGTGGCCTGGTGAGCTGTCGCGATACCGGTCACCTATAGTGGCCTGGTGAGCTGTCGCGATACCGGTCACCTATAGTGGCCTGGTGAGCTGTCGCGATACCGGTCACCTATAGTGGCCTGGTGAGCTGTCGCGATACCGGTCACCTATAGTGGCCTGGTGAGCTGTCGCGATACCGGTCACCTATAGTGGCCTGGTGAGCTGTCGCGATACCGGTCACCTATAGTGGCCTGGTGAGCTGTCGCGATACCGGTCACCTATAGTGGCCTGGTGAGCTGTCGCGATACCGGTCACCTATAGTGGCCTGGTGAGCTGTCGCGATACCGGTCACCTATAGTTGCCTGGTGAGCTGTCGCGATACCGGTCACCTATAGTTGCCTGGTGAGCTGTCGCGATACCGGTCACCTATAGTGGCCTGGTGAGCTGTCGCGATACCGGTCACCTATAGTGGCCTGGTGAGCTGTCGCGATACCGGCCACCTATAGTGGCCTGGTGAGCTGTCGCGATACCGGCCACCTATAGTGGCCTGGTGAGCTGTCGCGATACCGGTCACCTATAGTGGCCTGGTGAGCTGTCGCGATACCGGTCACCTATAGTGGCCTGGTGAGCTGTCGCGATACCGGTCACCTATAGTGGCCTGGTGAGCTGTCGCGATACCGGTCACCTATAGTGGCCTGGTGAGCTGTCGCGATACCGGTCACCTATAGTGGCCTGGTGAGCTGTCGCGATACCGGTCACCTATAGTGGCCTGGTGAGCTGTCGCGATACCGGTCACCTATAGTGGCCTGGTGAGCTGTCGCGATACCGGTCACCTATAGTGGCCTGGTGAGCTGTCGCGATACCGGTCACCTATAGTGGCCTGGTGAGCTGTCGCGATACCGGTCACCTATAGTGGCCTGGTGAGCTGTCGCGATACCGGTCACCTATAGTGGCCTGGTGAGCTGTCGCGATACCGGTCACCTATAGTGGCCTGGTGAGCTGTCGCGATACCGGTCACCTATAGTGGCCTGGTGAGCTGTCGCGATACCGGTCACCTATAGTGGCCTGGTGAGCTGTCGTCCTGCCGGCCACCTATAGTGGCCTGGTGAGCTGTCGCGATACCGGTCACCTATAGTGGCCTGGTGAGCTGTCGTCCTGCCGGCCACCTATAGTGGCCTGGTGAGCTGTCGTGCTGCCGGCCACCTGTAGTGGCCTGGTGAGCTGTCGTGCTGCCGGCCACCTATAGTGGCCTGGTGAGCTGTCGTGCCGCCGGCCACCTATAGTGGCCTGGTGAGCTGTCGTGCTGCCGGCCACCTATAGTGGCCTGGTGAGCTGTCGTGCCGCCGGCCACCTATAGTGGCCTGGTGAGCTGTCGTGCTGCCGGCCACCTATAGTGGCCTGGTGAGCTGCAGTGCTGCCGGCCACCTATAGTGGCCTGGTGAGCTGTCGTGCTGCCGGTCACCTCTAGTGACCTAGTGAGCTGTCGTGCTGCCGGTCACCTATAGTGGCATGGTGAGCTGCCGTGCTGCCGGCCACCTATAGTGGCCTGGTGAGCTGCCGTGCTGCCGGCCACCTATAGTAGCCTGGTGAGTTGTCGTGCTGCCGGCCACCTATAGTGGCCTGGTGAGCTGTCGTGCTGCCGGCCACCTATAGTGGCCTGGTGAGCTGTCGTGCTGCCGGGCACCTATAGTTGCCTGGTGAGCTGTAGTGCTGCCGGCCACCTATAGTTGCCTGGTGAGCTGTCGTGCTGCCGGCCACCTATAGTCGCCTGGTGAGCTGTCGTGCTGCCGGCCACCTATAGTGGCCTGGTGAGCAGTCGTGCTGCCGGCCACCTATAGTGGCCGGGTGAGCCGTCGTGCTGCCGGCCACCTATAGTGGCCTGGTGAGCTGTCGTGCTGCCGGCCACCTATAGTGGCCTAATGAGCTGTCGTGCTGCCGGCCACCTATAGTGGCCTGGTGAACTGTCGTGCTGCCGGCCACCTATAGTGGCCTGGTGAGCCGTCGTGCTGCCGGCCACCTATAGTGGCCTGGTGAGCCGTCGTGCTGCCGGCCACCTATAGTGGCCTGGTGAGCCGTCGTGCTGCCAGCCACCTATAGTGGCCTGGTGAGCTGTCGTGCTGCCGGCCACCTATAGTGGCCTGGTGAACTGTCGTGCTGCCGGCCACCTATAGTGGCCTGGTGAGCTGTCGTGCTGCCGGCCACCTATAGTGGCCTGGTGAGCTGTCGTGCTGCCGGCCACCTATAGTGACATGGTGAGCTGTCGTGCTGCCGGCCACCTATAGTGGCATGGTGAGCTGTCGTGCTGCCGGCCACCTATAGTGGCATGGTGAGCTGCCGTGCTACCGGCCACCTATAGTGGCATGGTGAGCTGCCGTGCTACCGGTCACCTATAGTGACCTGGTGAGCTGTCGCGATACCGGTCACCTATAGTGGCCTGGTGAGCTGTCGCGATACCGGTCACCTATAGTGGCCTGGTGAGCTGTCGCGATACCGGTCACCTATAGTGGCCTGGTGAGCTGTCGCGATACCGGTCACCTATAGTGGCCTGGTGAGCTGTCGCGAGTCCGATTTCGTCCAGTCCAGTCCTACCCAGTCCAGTCCCGTCCAGTCCAGTCCCGTCCAATCCAGTCCCGTCCAGTCCCGTCCAGGCCAATCCGGGCCAGCCCCGTCAAGTCCAGTCCGGTCCCGTCCATTCTAGTCCCGTACAGTCCCGTCCAGACCAGCCCCTTCCAGTTCAGTCCCGCCCTTCCAGTTCCATCCAGACCAGTTTCGTCCAGTCCAGTCCCGTCCAGTCGAGTCCTACGCAGTCCAGTTCCGTCCGGTTCCGTCCAGTCCCGTCCAGTCCCGTCCAGTCCCGGCCAGAAAAGCCCCGTCCAGTCCAGTTCCGTTCAGTCCAGTTCCGTCCAGTCCAGTCCCGTCTTGTTAAGTCCAGTCCAGGCCCGTGCAGCCCAGTCCCGTCCAGTCCAGTCCCGTCCAGTCCCGCCCAGTCCAGTTCCGTCCAGTCCACTTCCGTCCAGTCCAGTCCCGTCCAGTAAAGTCCCGACATGTCCAGTCTCGTCCAGTCCTCTCCAGTAAAGTCCCCTCCTGTTCAGTCCAGCCCAGGTCCGTCGAGTCCGGTCGGGACCAGCCCCGTCAAGTCCAATTCAGTCCCGTCCATTTCGGTCCCGTCCAGTCCCGTCCAATCCCGTCCAGTCCCGTCCAGACCAGCCCCGTCCAGTTCAGTCCCGTCCAGTCCAGTTCCGTCCAGTCCAATTTCGTCCAGTCCAATCCCGTCCAGTCCAGTCCTACCCAGTCCAGTGCCGTTCACGACAGTCCTCTCCAGTCCAGTCCGGCCCAGGTCCGTCCAGTCCAGTCCAGGCCAGCGCCGTTAAGAACAGTCCCGTCCAGTCCAGTCCCGTCCAGTCCAGCCCAGTCTAATCCGTGCCGGCCCGGTCAAGTCCAATCCCGTCCAGTCCAGTCCCGTCAAGTCCAGTCCCGTCCACTCCAGTTCTGTCCAGTCCGGCCCAGTCCAGTTCGTGCCAGCCCCGTCAAGTCCAGTCCCGTCCAGTCCAGTCCCGACCAGTCCGGTCCCGTCCAGTACAGTCCTGTCCAGTCCAGTCCGGGCCAGGGCCGTCAAGTCCACCGACCTTTTAAACAAGGTCACTGACCTCTTAGACAAGGTCACTGAACTTTTAGACAAGGTCACTGAACTTTCAACAAGGTCACTGACCTTTTGAACAAGGTCACTGACCTATTAGACAAGGTCACCGACCTTTTCAACAAGGTCACTGAACTTTTAAACAAGGTCACTGACCTGTTAGACAAGGTCACTGACCTTTTCAACAAGGTCACTGAACTTTTAAACAAGGTCACTGACCTTTTAGACAAGGTCACTGAACTTTTCAACAAGGTCACTGACATTTTCAACAAGGTCACTGAACTTTTAAACAAGGTCACTGACCTTTTAGACAAGGTCACTGAACTTTTAGACAAGGTCACTGAACTTTCAAACAAGGTCACTGCCTTTTGAACAAGGTCACTGACCTATTAGACAAGGTCACCGACCTTTTCAACAAGGTCACTGACCTTTTCAACAAGGTCACTGACCTTTTCAACAAGGTCACTGACCTTTTCAACAAGGTCACTGACCTTTTCAACAAGGTCACTGACCTTTTCAACAAGGTCACTGACCTTTTGAACAAGGTCACTGACCTTTTGAACAAGGTCACTTGGACGGGACATGACGGGACTGGACAGGACTGGACTGGGTAGGACTGGACCGGGCGGGACGGGGCTGGTTTTGACGGGACTGGACGGGACTTCACAGGACTGGTATGGACGATACCGAACTGGACGGGACTGGACGGACTGGACGGGACTGGCCGGGACCGGACGGGACTGGACGGGACTGGGCGGGACTGGACGGGACTGGACGGGACTGGACGGGACTGGACGTGACTGGACGGGACTGGGCGGAACTGGACGGGACTGGACGGGACTGGACGGGACTGGAACGGACGGGACTGGAATGGACGGGACTGGACTGTACGAAACTGGTCTGGACGGATCTGCACTGGACGGGACTGAGCTGGACGGGGCTGGACGGGACTTAACGGGACTGCAATGAACGGAACTGGACTGGACGGGACTGGACTGGACGGGGCTTTTCTGGACGGGACTGGAATGGACGGAACGGGACTGGACGGAATTGGACTGGTCGGGACTGGACGGGATGGGGCTTTTCTGGACGGGACTGGAATGGACGAAGCTGGACTGGACAGAACTGGACTGCACGGGACTGGACTGGACGGGACTGGAATGGACGGTACTGAACTGAACGGAACTGGACTCGACGGAGCTGGTCCGGAACGGATTGTATGATGCTGAACTGGGTGGGACTGAACTGGACGTGGCTGGTCTGGACAGGATTGGATGGGACTGGACTTGGTGTGACTGGATTGGACGGAACCGGACTGGATAGATGTTCGGGACTGGTGTGGACCGGATTGGATTTGACTGGACAGGTCGGGGCTCGACCTGACGGGACTGGACGGGACTAAATTTGACCGGACTTATTTTGACGGGCCTGGACTTGGCAGGACTGGTAAGGACTCGACTAGGCTGGACTGGACTGGACGGACCTGGGCCGGACTGGACTGGAGAGGAGTGAACTGGACGGAACTGGACTAGACGGGACTGGACTGAACGGGGCTGGTCTGGACCGGATTGTATGGGACTGGACTGGGCGGGACTGGACTCGACTAGACTCGACGGGGCTGGCCTGTCCAGTCCCGTCCGTTCCAGTCCCGTCCGTTCCAGTCCCGTCCGTTCCAGTCCCGTCCGTTCCAATCCCATCCGTTCCCGCCCCGTCCGTTCCAGTCCCGTCCGTTTCAGTCCCGTCCGTTCCAGTCCCGTCCAGGCCAGCCCCGTCCAGTCCAGTCCCGTTCAGTCCAGTTCCGTCCAGTCCAGTTCCGTCAAGTCCAGTCCCGTCCAGTCCAGCCCTACCCAGTCCAGTCCCGTCTAATCCAGTCCCGTCCAGTCCAGCCCGTTCGAGTCCGTGCCAGTCCCATCAAATTAAGTCCCGTAAAGCCTAGCTCCGTCAAGTCTAGCCCCGTCCAGTCCAGTCCCGTCCAGGCCGTCCAGTCCAGTCCCGTCCATTCCCGTCCAGTCCCGTCCAGTCCCGTCCAGTCCCGTCACAGTGGCCTGGTGAGCTGTCGCGATACCGGTCACCTACAGTGGCCTGGTGAGCTGTCGCGATACCGGTCACCTACAGTGGCCTGGTGAGCTGTCGCGATACCGGTCACCTACAGTGGCCTGGTGAGCTGTCGCGATACCGGTCACCTACAGTGGCCTGGTGAGCTGTCGCGATACCGGTCACCTACAGTGGCCTGGTGAGCTGTCGCGATACCGGTCACCTACAGTGGCCTGGTGAGCTGTCGCGATACCGGTCACCTACAGTGGCCTGGTGAGCTGTCGCGGTACCGGTCACCTACAGTGGCCTGGTGAGCTGTCGCGATACCGGTCACCTACAGTGGCCTGGTGAGCTGTCGCGATACCGGTCACCTACAGTGGCCTGGTGAGCTGTCGCGATACCGGTCACCTACAGTGGCCTGGTGAGCTGTCGCGATACCGGTCACCTACAGTGGCCTGGTGAGCTGTCGCGATACCGGTCACCTATAGTGGCCTGGTGAGCTGTCGCGATACCGGTCACCTACAGTGGCCTGGTGAGCTGTCGCGATACCGGTCATCTACAGTGGCCTGGTGAGCTGTCGCGATACCGGTCATCTACAGTGGCCTGGTGAGCTGTCGCGATACCGGTCACCTACAGTGGCCTGGTGAGCTGTCGCGATACCGGTCACCTACAGTGGCCTGGTGAGCTGTCGCGATACCGGTCACCTACAGTGGCCTGGTGAGCTGTCGCGATACCGGTCACCTACAGTGGCCTGGTGAGCTGTCGCGATACCGGTCACCTACAGTGGCCTGGTGAGCTGTCGCGATACCGGTCACCTACAGTGGCCTGGTGAGCTGTCGCGATACCGGTCACCTACAGTGGCCTGGTGAGCTGTCGCGATACCGGTCACCTACAGTGGCCTGGTGAGCTGTCGCGATACCGGTCACCTACAGTGGCCTGGTGAGCTGTCGCGATACCGGTCACCTACAGTGGCCTGGTGAGCTGTCGCGATACCGGTCACCTACAGTGGCCTGGTGAGCTGTCGCGATACCGGTCACCTACAGTGGCCTGGTGAGCTGTCGCGATACCGGTCACCTACAGTGGCCTGGTGAGCTGTCGCGATACCGGTCACCTACAGTGGCCTGGTGAGCTGTCGCGATACCGGTCACCTACAGTGGCCTGGTGAGCTGTCGCGATACCGGTCACCTACAGTGGCCTGGTGAGCTGTCGCGATACCGGTCACCTACAGTGGCCTGGTGAGCTGTCGCGATACCGGTCACCTACAGTGGCCTGGTGAGCTGTCGCGATACCGGTCACCTACAGTGGCCTGGTGAGCTGTCGCGATACCGGTCACCTACAGTGGCCTGGTGAGCTGTCGCGATACCGGTCACCTATAGTGGCCTGGTGAGCTGTCGCGATACCGGTCACCTATAGTGGCCTGGTGAGCTGTCGCGATACCGGTCACCTATAGTGGCCTGGTGAGCTGTCGCGATACCGGTCACCTATAGTGGCCTGGTGAGCTGTCGCGATACCGATCACCTATAGTGGCCTGGTGAGCTGTCGCGATACCGGTCACCTATAGTGGCCTGGTGAGCTGTCGCGATACCGGTCACCTATAGTGGCCTGGTGAGCTGTCGCGATACCGGTCACCTATAGTGGCCTGGTGAGCTGTCGCGATACCGGTCACCTATAGTGGCCTGGTGAGCTGTCGCGATACCGGTCACCTATAGTGGCCTGGTGAGCTGTCGCGATACCGGTCACCTATAGTGGCCTGGTGAGCTGTCGTGCTGCCGACCACCTATAGTGGCCTGGTGAGCTGTCGTGCTGCCGGCCACCTATAGTGGCCTGGTGAGCTGTCGTGCTGCCGGCCACCTATAGTGGCCTTGTGAGCTGTCGTGCTGCCGGCCACCTATAGTGGCCTGGTGAGCTGTCGTGCTGCCGGCCACCTATAGTGGCCTGGTGAGCTGTCGTGCTGCCGGCCACCTATAGTGGCCTGGTGAGCTGTCGTGCTGCCGGCCACCTATAGTGGCCTGGTGAGCTGTCGTGCTGCCGGCCACCTATAGTTGCCTGGTGAGCTGTCGTGCTGCCGGCCACCTATAGTGGCCCGGTGAGCTGTCGTGCTGCCGGCCACCTATAATGGCCTGGTGAGCTGTCGTGCTGCCGGCCACCTATAGTGGCCTGGTGAGCAGCCGTGCTGCCGGCCACTTATGGTAACCTGGTGAGTTGTCGTGCTGCTGGCCACCTATAGTGGCCTGGTGAGCTGTCGTCCTGCCGGCCACCTATAGTGGCCTGGTGAGCTGTCGTGCTGCCGGCCACCTATTGTGGCCTGGTGAGCTGTCGTGCTGCCGGCCACCTATAGTGGCCTGGTGAGCTGTCGTGCTGCCGGCCACCTATAGTGGCCTGGTGAGCTGTCGTGCTGCCGGCCACCTATAGTGGCCTGGTGAGCTGTCGTGCTGCCGGCCACCTATAGTGGCCTGGTGAGCTGTCGTGCTGCCGGTCACCTATAGTGGCCTGGTGAGCTGTCGTGCTGCCGGCGACCTATAGTTGCCTGGTGAGCTGTCGTGCTGCCGGCCACCTATAGTGGCCCGGTGAGCTGTCGTGCTGCCGGCCACCTTTAGTGGCCTGGTGAGCTGTCGTGCTGCCGGCCACCTATAGTGGCCTGGTGAGCTGTCGTGCTGCCGGCCACCTATAGTGGCCTGGTGAGTTGTCGTGCTGCCGGCCACTTATGGTAACCTGGTGAGTTGTCGTGCTGCTGGCCACCTATAGTGGCCTGGTGAGCTGTCGTCCTGCCGGCCACCTATAGTGGCCTGGTGAGCTGTCGTGCTGCCGGCCACCTATAGTTGCCTGGTGAGCTGTCGTGCTGCCGGCCACCTATAGTGGCCTGGTGAGCTGTCGTGCTGCCGGCCACCTATAGTGGCCTGTTGAGCTGTCGTGCTGCCGGCCACCTATAGTGGCCTGGTGAGCTGTCGTGCTGCCGGCCACCTATAGTGGCCTGGTGAGCTGTCGCGATACCGGTCACCTATAGTGGCCTGGTGAGCTGTCGTGCTGCCGGCCACCTATAGTGGCCTGGTGAGCTGTCGTGTTGCCGGCCACCTATAGTGGCCGGGTGAGCCGTCGTGCTGCCGGCCACCTATAGTGGCCTGGTGAGCTGCCGTGCTGCCGGCCACCTATAGTGGCCTAGTGAGCTGTCGTGCTGCCGGCCACCTATAGTGGCCTGGTGAGCTGTCGTGCTGCCGGCCACCTATAGTGGCCTGGTGAGCCGTCGTGCTGCCGGCCACCTATAGTGGCCTGGTGAACTGTCTTGCTGCCGGCCACCTATAGTGGCCTGGTGAGCTGTCGTGCTGCCGGCCACCTATAGTGGCCTGGTGAGCTGTCGTGCTGCCGGCCACCTATAGTGGCATGGTGAGCTGCCGTGCTACCGGCCACCTATAGTGGCCTGGTGAGCTGTCGCGATACCGGTCACCTATAGTGGCCTGGTGAGCTGTCGTGCTGCCGGCCACCTATAGTGGCATGGTGAGCTGTCGTGCTGCCGGCCACCTATAGTGGCCTAGTGAGCTGTCGTGCTGCCGGCCACCTATAGTGGCCTGGTGAGCTGTCGTGCTGCCGGCCACCTATAGTGGCCCGGTGAGCTGTCGTGCTGCCGGCCACCTATAGTGGCCTGGTGAGCTGTCGTGCTGCCGGCCACCTATAGTGGCCTGGTGAGCTGTCGTGCTGCCGGCCACCTATAGTGGCCTGGTGAGCTGTCGTGCTGCCGGCCACCTATAGTGGCCTGGTGAGCCGTCGTGCTGCCGGCCACCTATAGTGGCCTGGTGAGCCGTCGTGCTGCCGGCCAACTATAGTGGCCTGGTGAGCTGTCGCGATACCGGTCACCTATAGTGGCCCGGTGAGCTGTCGCGATACCGGTCACCTATAGTGGCCCGGTGAGCTGTCGCGATACCGGTCACCTATAGTGGCCCGGTGAGCTGTCGCGATACCGGTCACCTATAGTGGCCCGGTGAGCTGTCGCGATACCGGTCACCTATAGTGGCCCGGTGAGCTGTCGCGATACCGGTCACCTATAGTGGCCCGGTGAGCTGTCGCGATACCGGTCACCTATAGTGGCCCGGTGAGCTGTCGCGATACCGGTCACCTATAGTGGCCCGGTGAGTTGTCGCGATACCGGTCACCTATAGTGGCCCGGTGAGCTGTCGCGATACCGGTCACCTATAGTGGCCCGGTGAGCTGTCGCGATACCGGTCACCTATAGTGGCCCGGTGAGCTGTCGCGATACCGGTCACCTATAGTGGCCCGGTGAGCTGTCGCGATACCGGTCACCTATAGTGGCCCGGTGAGCTGTCACGATACCGGTCACCTATAGTGGCCCGGTGAGCTGTCGCGATACCGGTCACCTATAGTGGCCCGGTGAGCTGTCGCGATACCGGTCACCTATAGTGGCCCGGTGAGCTGTCGCGATACCGGTCACCTATAGTTTCCCGGTGAGCTGTCGCGATACCGGTCACCTATAGTTTCCCGGTGAGCTGTCGCGATACCGGTCACCTATAGTGGCCCGGTGAGCTGTCGCGATACCGGTCACCTATAGTGGCCCGGTGAGCTGTCGCGATACCGGTCACCTATAGTGGCCCGGTGAGCTGTCGCGATACCGGTCACCTATAGTGGCCCGGTGAGCTGTCGCGATACCGGTCACCTATAGTGGCCCGGTGAGCTGTCGCGATACCGGTCACCTATAGTGGCCCGGTGAGCTGTCGCGATACCGGTCACCTATAGTGGCCCGGTGAGCTGTCGCGATACCGGTCACCTATAGTGGCCCGGTGAGCTGTCGCGATACCGGTCACCTATAGTGGCCCGGTGAGCTGTCGCGATACCGGTCACCTATAGTGGCCCGGTGAGCTGTCGCGATACCGGTCACCTATAGTGGCCCGGTGAGCTGTCGCGATACCGGTCACCTATAGTGGCCCGGTGAGCTGTCGCGATACCGGTCACCTATAGTGGCCCGGTGAGCTGTCGCGATACCGGTCACCTATAGTGGCCCGGTGAGCTGTCGCGATACCGGTCACCAATAGTGGCCCGGTGAGCTGTCGCGATACCGGTCACCTATAGTGGCCCGGTGAGCTGTCGCGATACCGGTCACCTATAGTGGCCCGGTGAGCTGTCGCGATACCGGTCACCTATAGTGGCCCGGTGAGCTGTCGCGATACCGGCCACCTATAGTTGCCTGGTGAGCTGTCGTGCTGCCGGCCACCTATAGTGGCCTGGTGAGCTGTCGTGCTGCCGGCCACCTATAGTGGCCTGGTGAGTTGTCGTGCTGCCGGCCACTTATGGTAACCTGGTGAGTTGTCGTGCTGCTGGCCACCTATAGTGGCCTGGTGAGCTGTCGTGCTGCCGGCCACCTATAGTGGCCTGGTGAGCTGTCGCCACGGCGCAGTTTAGTTTGAAATTTAGTTAAATTCAAACTAAGAAAAAACAGTGAACATGTCTCCTCCACAATGATGTCTCTTGCTTTGGGGTTATTGTAAAGTAAGAAACACATACAGGCTTGCGCGCGCGCCGACTTTTGACAGACGCACGAAACCACAATTCGCAACACACAATCTGACTTCAAGCACGTAGAGAGCTTAGTTTCACAAATTTTTCACAACACAATGAAATAAATCTGTCAAACGCACGTCCAAGTAGAGGGTAGGTCTACTCCGGCGCTTTGCTACACTTAACGATATTTACGATATGAGGTCGAACAAAAGTTGAGGTACATTATAGCCGAATCACAATGTCATGTTCGAACGGTCGGGCTTTTGAGAGGTGTTGTACCGACTTACGATAAACATATGTCAAACGCGCGACCTAGGAATTTCTAAAACGAAATGTGGCTTCAGGCGCCTGGACGTTCATGCAACAAAAAAAAATCGAACATGTCATACATATACATATGTAAGTATGTAAATGTATTGCGTATTTGTTCAATGACGTTGAAATCGAATAAGTTTGTACCTAACGCGCAAATTTCTTGAAGAAATCATTATTAAACAAATGACAAGCATTGTCAGCTGTCAAAACGCACGACCGAGTAGCCACAGGCTCTATTTACGATATTAGCCGAAGCAACGCATGAGGTCGTGTTCCGTGTTACTCCATATGAATTCATTGTTCCTACCCATGCTGCCAAAGCGCGACCGCTCGACCGCGACATCGTGATTCGACCATTATGTGTTAATTCATAGGATATCGTTGGTCCTACACATGCTGTCAAAGACGGCGCGCGCGCAGGCCTTAATGTGTTTCTATCTTAAAGTAACACAGTTAAACACAGTTAGCACTGGTTTTCCACACGTGGATTTCCAGTTTATGGGATTCCTGGAAAACGATGCGCTTGTTGGCAATTATGACGGAAATGAGTGCAAACCCTCGAAGGTTTTTCACCTCTTCCATTATCCCTGTCAATGGTGTTCCATCTCTATGATCCCGGGTTTGACTTAATTTTCGAATTAAAAAATTGAGACGCCAACGCTTTATAACGAAAAGATTCGGATTCATTTATAGGTTTTTTATTGTTCAAAAATTTGTCTACTTTGTGTCTGTCGACGTTTTAGTAATTTTTGTGGATAACGTGTGTTCTATGTTGAATGACGTAATCGACTTGGAACATTGTAAAACCAATCGCTTTCAAAGGAGTGATTGAGCGCATTCGATGTCTAAAACAATTGCGATGAGCTTTCACGGTAGTTTAAGTAAAGTACGCATTCCGAAAACAACTCCATTGATTGACGATTATGAGATATCGAACACGATTTTGGGTTTGGGTATTAATGGAAAAGTAGTGCAGTGCACTGATCGCAAAAGTCAACAGAAGTTTGCGTTGAAGGTGTGTGTGGTTTTAATTTTTATCTTGTCTACGAAGCGTATGGATGTTATTTCACTATGATTGTTTCGGATAGGTTCTTTTGGATAATCCGAAAGCAAGACGCGAAGTTGACTTGCACTGGAGGGCCAGCGGTTGTAGGTATATAGTGAATATCATCGATGTTTATGAGAATACGTACAGGGATAACAAATGCCTCCTGGTCGTCATGGAATGGTGAGATCTTAACCTGGCTTCTATCAAGGCCTAGCTTAATTGCTCTCTTACGTTTCTAGCATGGAAGGGGGTGAGCTGTTTCAACGTATACAAGATAAACGTGATGGAGCGTTCACGGAAAGGGGTATGTATATTTCCACTAAAAAGAGTCAATGAAAATCAGTTTATTACTTATAGAAGCGGCGCAGATAATGCATGAGATATGCGTGGCTGTTCATTATCTCCATACCCGTGACATAGCTCATAGGGATTTGAAACCCGAAAATCTTCTCTACACCACACCTGCAGCAGATGCCATACTTAAGTTAACCGATTTCGGCTTTGCCAAGGAAACACTGTTGAAGGACACCTTGCAGACACCTTGCTATACTCCATACTATGTCGGTAGGTATTTAACTCCATTGTGTGCTAGATTTTTCTAATCGGTATTCTGTGTTTTTTAAGCTCCAGAAGTCCTAGGACCTGAAAAATACGACAAAAGCTGTGACATATGGTCCCTGGGTGTGATCATGTACATTTTACTTTGTGGCTTCCCGCCCTTTTATAGCAATCATGGCGAAGCCATCTCACCGGGAATGAAGAAACGCATTCGCACAGGTCAATATGATTTCCCTAATCCGGAATGGAAGTATGTTAGTCAGGCTGCAAAAGACTTAATTAAGGGCATGTTGAATGTAAATCCTAGTAAGCGTTTGACAATTGAGGAAGTGATGCAAAACAAATGGATAGCGCAGTACATGCAGGTGCCGCAAACCCCTCTACATACGGGGCGTATGTTAAAAGAGAGCGAAGATACTTGGCCGGAAGTTCAGGACGAAATGACGCGATCACTAGCCACTATGCGAGTTGACTATGACCAAGTAAGTTCATTATTAAAACTCCATCCTAGGTCTAACAATTGGTATTTTCTAGATGCATATCAAAGCCCTCGATAATTCAAACAATGCTTTGCTGCGGAAACGTCGAAAAAAAAGGGAACTTTCACAAAACCCCCAAGGTTCGCTGTAGCTTATTCCTAAATATCTGACCATTTATCAACATTTTGAAATCGGCGAGGGAACTGAGTTTGTTGGAGAAAAGACAATACGGTTTATATAAATATAAATAGTTTTAAAGCATTTTACCCTTTTGTATATACTTATGAGAAGTATTGTGTAATTAAAATGAGCAATTCATAGAATTGGCCTTTCTCTCCATGTACAAGTACGCCGTGGTGCCGTACATGGGTAGACATTGGACTCCTGTGTAAGAGTGATATTGCATATCTGATTGGGCACTCAAATGTTGAGCTGAAGCACTATATTGGAAGATCCAGTGGATTGACACACTTTTTTGGTATATGTAGATGCTGCTTTTTCTAACTAGCTATCTACAAAACGACTTGTGGTTTGTGTAGTATCGGCTCGCCAATGCACGCACGCGCTCCCAATCGTGGCTGAGTACGAACTACTCATCCTGTTCTGCATGCACCCGGGACAGGTGTGGGAGGCTTATGAGTGTAATGCTAAGCCTGAGTGCAAGCTGTGTGGTGACATAACTCACACCTGTTACAAAAGGTTGTAATAAAGGTAAAGCGAATAAACAAGAAAACAGTTGTAGTTTATCGCAACCTAGTGATCGCATCCTATTCTGGGCTACTCCGACCGGCTGCTGAGCGGGACAGCCCGGCCATCAGACGCTCGCATACTCCCACCATTTAGGCCTGGCTCCGAATGGGGCCCTGGCACACCAGGGTAGGCAGTTTCCGAGGCAGGTCACCTTGTCCAGGTGGGTCTTGCGCTTCATTAGCCAGGTTTGGGCCGTACGAAAATGAATTCGCACACACCAAACCTGTTGCCCGCCCTCCACACTGATGATGACAGCTTACGACGTGCCATGAACAAATGTATGCGAACCATAAATGGTTTTCACCTCTGATTCCTGGTAGTATTAAGAACCTTATTGGGATTGTGGTGTATACCGACGGGCGGGAAATCCGGCAAGGGTTGGTTGTTGCTTTTGTAATTCCAACAAAAACGACACGGTGAAACCTCACTGAATAACCATTTGGTTAATGTTCGAAAGATACCCGAACCTAACTGGTGAATAGAAACTGAAATCCTAGAAAAGGATGAAGCAGATCCTTAATTTCGAAAATAAAATTGCTCGTATTTCACTTTTTTAGGAAATTGACGTAAAAATAGGAAGAAAACTTTAAGTGACTCGCAAAAATGAAACGCTTATCAGCAAAACAGGAATAAAAAATAAACTGTTCACCCGAAATAGTGAGCAAATATGTGGTCGGAGATGTTCGTTTACTACTCTCAGGGGTGTTTTGTCCTAAATAGGACGAGTGCCGACCAAATTGCACGTTGGACTCTCAGTAATTCGTTCATACACTTTTTTGGTGTTAGTATTGCATACGCAGTATGCGCACTGTGGCGCAGTGGGTAGTGCGTTGGCCTCTGACGCCGATGACATGGGATCGAATCCCGACACAGCCATGTCATCGAACGTGTTTTTCACGGTGTTTCTCCTCAGCGGGTTTCTCACAAAACCTCCTGTAGTAAAATTGTCATGTAAAGCTTCTCGAAACCTCACCGTTCGGATCCGGCAATAAACCTGTAGGTCCCTTTCACCTATGGGTGAAGAAGCTCGGCTTAGGACCTTCATGGACTGTAACGCCAACATATATTGCATACGCAGAGGATGAATTTCAATTTACCATATACTGCCAGTGTAATGCCTGCAGCAGTACGTCTGATCAATTTCCATTCACAACTGTGTTGCATACTTTTTTCCGTATAGGAATTACTTTTTCTTGGCTATGAAACGAATTTGAACTATAGACCTTCCGCTCGACAGTCGATGATGTTAACCACTGCACCACGTTCAGTGGGCATGTGAACAAGTGAACATGTCTCTCCCCACAATGATATAACGTGTTTTGGTGTTATTGTAATGTACTGCCTTCCACACACATTTTCGACATTCGAATTTCCAGTTTATGGGAATCTTGGAAAACAATGCGCTCGTAGGCAAATATGTCAAAAATGACTGCAAATCATGAGAGTGTTTCCAGGGATAAAAAAAAACGACGCACAGCTGTTCACGGAGTGAGCAGCCAATACATATAATTCCCATACTGCTTTCTTCTTTCCTCTAATGCAATGCATTGAAAATCCATTTGGTTAATGTTCGAAAGATAACCCAAGCTTAAGTGGTGAAAAGAAATTGAAATCTGAGAAAAAGATGAAACAGATCCTTAATTTCGACAAAAAAATTGCTATTTTTTCACGTTTTCTTTAGAAATGAGCATACCAACAGGAAGAAACCGTTGAATTCTGACTCCCTAAAATGAAACGGTAGGAAAAACAGAAAGAAGAAATATAAATTGTTCGCCCGAAATAGTGAGCAAATATATGAATAAAGCATAACCCAGCTGTAATTAATTTAATTACTAATAATTATTAAAATATTTGCCTTTTGCCTGAGTTGCATATCTATATAACGTACGTTGTAACCGTCGTTAAATTCAAATTCAAAAAAACAAGTGAACCTGTCCCTTCCCACAATAATTGGTGTTGTTGTAATGTATGTTAAATTGTTCCACGATCGGCCTACCACACACGAACTTCCAGTTTTTCCACACAGAGAGCTTGTACGCAAATATGTCAAAAATGATTGCAAACCATCAGAGCCTTGGTATCTCTCTCATTATCCCTGGCTTTTCCATCTCTACCATTATCCCTAGTTTTTGAGTTTAAATTGTCTGGTTGCAAGCGCGTGTTGTTTTCCTACCATATTAACCAACCTGCAATCAGGGATAATTATCCCTGCCTACAATCTTGCAAGCGTCGAATTAATTACCAATTGCGTTGATATTTCCGTCATAAGTAGGCATTGGATTTTTGACAAAAGTAGAGGTAAAAAGTACTTAAAGTTTTTGAAATTGATTCTTGGGTTTGATTTTGTTTTTGAGATGAATAAATGCAATTAGACATATTCATCGACATGTAATTCGATTTATTGTCTTGTGTATAAGCTGTTATTGCAACAGTCGGGCGTTTTCAGTGATGAAATTACTGAATAAATATCTATATAGAGATGTATGAGGACATTATATTGTTAATTGAATTGTTTATCTTTTTAGACCTGTGTGTGGCTCCAATATGAATATAAACAGTGTTAGTGATACACCAGTTCCTGATCCGGGCTCCGGAGAAAAGGTTGGTTTCGATTCATTTTCAGTACATACACGTAGCAGAAAAAGTCTGAGTTCACCTACCAAAACATTTGTTTTCTGCATAGAAACAAATAGATAAATGAAAGAATTATAAACATTCGGAGACAACCAGGACCTACCAATGTGTAACAAACGTTTCATTGAACACATGTGCCGTTGACGGCACTTTTTTGCTAAAACACCTCCAAAAAGAAACAGTCTGCGTCGACTTGAAATTAAATCTTAATATCCAAGGAACGAGCAACGTTTTCTTCCATCGAAAAAAATATTTTTTTTTTTTGTTCTAGACGTCGATTTAAAATTATTAATAACCCTTTGAATCGATGAATACTGCCGCCCCACATCTTTGGCTATATTTCTTAAGCTTTCCAGAACTTTATAATAATTGTTCGCTCGTTTACACTTATTATCTCTTTTCTATTGATATTATTCCCCATAATACACAAAATATGGAAATCACAAGAAATAATTCCCAAATTTTACAAAACAATTACATAACTGCTCAAAAGTGAACGTTTCTTGAGTGTCCCTTCAATTGCAATAAACATAACGGTAAACGGTAGTTGTCTGGCGTAAAGTCCGGTTCCACACAGCGCGTGTTTTTTTTGAACCCTCGTTCCAAATTGAGCACGATTCCACACGGAGCTTTTTCTTCACGCGCCTGTTTTTTTGACATTTCGCTTCACATTCCATTTTCGTTAGCCTGTGGTGATGTTTGACAAGTAAGAATGGTATCCAAACGTACACTTCCAAGTCAGAAACAGGAGTGAAGCGACATCGCAAAACAAAGAAAAGGAGATAAGGAAATGTCAAAAAAACCCACGAAGTAGCTACCCGCGCTACTATTTCTGTTTCACTTACCCTTACTTTTGCACTTATTTCAGCCCTCGTGTAGACTCCGACAAGGCTAACACAATCAAAGTAAAAGGTCATACTATCTGTCACTTCAACTACGTTTGAACTCTTCGATCTTTCGACTACATTGCGGGAAAACCTGCGTCGAAATTTCAACTCAGTTTCGACTCGGATCTTCCGACTACGCATGTAAACGGGCTATATGTATGAGGAGAGAAAAGGGTTATCAATTTGTATGGACTAAGAACGGGATTGTATATATGCGGAAGCAGGAGGGAGATAAATTACTAAAGGGCCAGTCACATAGAACGCGTCCGTTCATTGACAGCCAACGCGCGCGAGGCAAGCATCGTCACATAGAATCCGTCCACGCGTGCGTCTGTCAGAAATGAATGTCAAATAATTCAATGATAATTCAATTCTTCAGAATTATGGTGTACCTATGTACACTGTATCACTTGGATTACTGCTTACTCCTAAAAGTATGCCTACGTCATCGCAATTTTTTTTTTTTTCATGCCCCCAAGTATGCAAACAAAATTCTATCGCATAGGCAAAATAGACGCCTCTCTATCGCTTGTTTCGTGCTCTCGCTTGCACGCTCAGCTCAGGCGGAACGTGACAATGAGTCATACTTTTTCGTACGTGCAGCCGGTGTTCATCGATTTATAAGAAGTTCTCACGTCAAAAAATAGAGATTTGTCAAAGGTTGTCGGGCATCAGAAGCAAGTCTTCTGACAATGCAATAACACAGACCCCATTGCTTATTATTGCTTTGTACAGATTTTATATATATGAGACACAATTGGTGAAAAATCAAGGGGCGCTTTGTAACAACATTTCCAACATCAATTGTTGGTCTCTGGGATTCGTTGTGCCTGCGTCGATATAACCGACTATTTGGTGCGATAGAAAAACTATACCTACGCATAGCCTTATCAAGAAGGCATCATAACTACTTTTATGACCAAAACATATTCACTTGATTGGTGTGGAAATTTTATTTTTTGTTAACAAACGTAACGTTATCATTTTACTTGTATCGCATACGCATTTATTCCTTTTTTTGTTTTGAAGCAAGAGGCGAAGCAATCAGGGGCTTTAAAAAAAACCAGCAGATACCGAAGCCGTTCACTATCGGCCTCCTCCACTGATTCTTATAGCTCAGGTAAGGTATTCTTGTTTTTGTTTTCGGAATGAGTATAACTTGTCAATATATTTCATATTTATATAAGCATCTTACACGGGAAGTAGTTCCGATGAAGATGATGTCCCACCTCGGGAAAAAGTACAAAAAAACAGCAAAGGTAGCTCGGATTTTTGCGTCAGAAACATTTTAGTGCAACATGCTTTTGGTAGACGTGAAATCGACATTGCTGAACAAGAAATGCCTGGTATTATGGCATTACGCAAACGTGCTAGCGAAGACAAGCCTCTAAAGAACGCAAAAATAGTTGGGTGCACACATATTAATGCGCAGACGGCAGTTCTTATCGAGACTTTGGTTGAGCTCGGGGCATCAGTTCGCTGGGCTGCTTGTAATATATATTCAACACAAGTCAGTTTGTGAACTTTACGAAAATCAACATTTATTTAACGAATTTAAACTGTTATATGTAAATAGAACGAAGTGGCTGCTGCCTTAGCCGAAGCTGGCTATCCAATATTTGCTTGGCGTGGTGAAACTGAGGAAGATTTTTGGTGGTGCATTGATAAGTGTGTAAATGCCGAGAATTGGCAACCAAACATGATTTTGGATGATGGTGGAGACGCAACACACTTAATGCTGAAAAAATACCCAACAATGTTCAAAATGGTGAAGGGCATAGTTGAAGAGAGTGTTACAGGCGTCCATCGTTTATACCAGCTTTCAAAATCAGGCAAGTTGACTGTGCCCGCTATGAATGTCAATGATTCAGTAACAAAGACCAAGTTTGATAACCTGTATAGCTGTAAGGAATCAATTTTGGATAGGTTTGTTTGAAAATATCGCCTGACATTCATTATTTATATGAATCTCGTATTCGTAGTTTGAAACGATCAACCGATGTTATGTTTGGTGGCAAACAGGTGGTTATATGTGGCTATGGGGAAGTTGGAAAGGGATGTGCACAAGCTCTAAAGGGTCACGGATGCATTGTATATATTACTGAGATCGATCCTATTTGCGCCTTGCAGGCAAGGTGAGTATATTAAAAACTAAACTAAAAATGTTAACGAAAAAAAAAGACATCGACCTTAGTTAGCTATGTAGATGACTAGTTAGTTAAATGCAACTCGAGATGACAATATTTTGTTTGCACGGGATCTTAATGTTGGTCTTAGTCTTCGCGTATTCTATAAAGATATGGACTATCCATCCTAAAAGTTCAGGCCTAGTAATCGAATCTCCACTTTTTCCACTCCGATGCATGTGGTTTGTTTTTTCTTTTTTGTGTTTCTTATTATTATATATTTTTTTATAAGGTTTTACGGTTCTTATACATACAAGTACTATTATTTGGTATTTTAGCTTTAAAAGGTTTTAAGAAAAAAGGTAAATTTAGGACAGAAAAAATACGATAAGCTTTTTTCTAGTCTAGTCCTAAAGTTTATATTTCTAAAATCGTGCGGAAGTTTGTGCTTAAAATGTTTGTAGCACTTCTTTTGCCATATGTATTGTACGGCATTGGAGGTCTTAGCATAGCCTGAGCTTGAAAATCGCTTGGAAATTAAAAACTTTGAAAGATCCTCCTTTACGTACAGTGCATATTTTCTTAAACCAAGAATTTTGCAACCTTTGGGTTCCATATTTCAGCTTCCGATTTAACCGAAGCTTAGCGAATTTGTTTTAATACCTGCGAAGAAAAACAATTGGTGATTGTGGATGGTAACTCCAAGAAACGTATAACTCCCAACAACGTGTTGTATTCGCCTGTGGCCTGTAGAACTGGACAGGTTACTGCGTTTTTGTTAGGTGTGAATGATGTGGTCCACGAATGTGCATCATCTTAGTCTTGCTTGCCTTAATTATTCGTCCATTATCCCGACACCACTCAACGTTTTCATTCATTTCCTCCTGATGACTTTTCTAGCCATGTCCAGAACTATGGCAGTATCATCTGCATAGGCAAATAGGATGCTGTTTGTGAACCTGTACTGCTTTTTATGAATGAAGAAATGTTTATATGTCGGCCCCCTTTCCTTGCGACCACTGTTTGTACTCAACACTAACAACGAATCAGTGCTAACACAATTGGCTCATATTGGGTCGTTTGCTTTGTTGCGCTCAGGCACCGTGCTTCCTCGTTACGTTGAGGGAAGAGTGCCGAACGGATAGAGAAGGAAAAGTTTTTTTTTATTTATCTTACTCGATCCTGATCCTCTGCTTGCTGTAGGGATGCGGCTCCTACTATTTGCTGCTGCTCTCTGAATTTCAACCAAAATTACCATCCCTTTTATAGGAGGGTTTTGGTTGAATCGCAATCCCCTCGCAACACACCAAGTGCCAAAGGGCGTTTCTGATTTAGGTTAAAAAATATTCAATTTCATCGCTATGTCGCAACTTATCCGTACCCCATACCATTAGCATAGCGCTCATAGCACTTGTCTGCATATGCATGCTGATCAATCGGCATTTGCGCACTACTAACTGGTAATGTATGTCATTCGCACTTCACTAATTGATTCTCCAATTGCGTGAAATGCTTTCTCAGCATTCGATGGTGTGGAGTGGTCGTCAAAATTTAACCGACGACGATGTCGAAAAACTTTTTACAAGGAAAGCAAACCAAAAACATTTGATATGTATGTATGTATGTTGGCGTTACAGTCCATGAAGAACCTAAGCCGAGCTTCTCTCAATCGCCCATGTTGACCTACAGTTTACTGCCGGTTCCGAACGGCGAATTTCGAGAAGCTTTTTTATGACAATTTTACTACAGGGGGTTTTGTCAGAACCCCGCTGAGGAGAAACACACTACGCACTGCGCCACGGTGCTCCCATTGATTGTTACTATACAAAAAAAAAAATCTGTACTTGACAAGGCCTTAGCATCGACTGCCAGCTTTCCATTTTCATCCCTGCAGGCCTCCGCTCTGGCTTTGGAGCCATGGCATGTTCGTTTTATTTTGTTGTAAAACTTCCGGGCGTCATTCCTGCGAAAGCATCTCTCTTTTCTTGTTCCTCTCTTCTTTTCCGCTTCTAGATTTCGCGAGCAGCTCTCGCCCGTCGTTGCAGCGTGGCTTTATATGCCTCTTATTTTACTGCATGAGCTTGTTCGTATTGTTCATCGAGCCAGAGCTTTCTAGGTGGTACCGGTTTGAAACTGGCAGAGGCTGCGTCTCTGATGGCGTTCTGGCAATGCGCCCATTCCTGCTCTATTGTTTATGCCGCTGTGGTTGGATTTTGAGGGAGCATGAAGGAAACACGATCGGCAAAGATTCTGGCAGTCTCTTGCGATTGTAGCTTTCTGACGTCAAACTTACGTTGTCCTACTCGACTCCTAAGCATTCTTGATATCCTCATTCATATCTTGGCTACAACAAGGTAGTGGTCCGAGTTGATGCTGGCTCCTCGGAAGGTTCGTACATCGAGAATTCTGGAGGAGTGCCTGGCGTCGATCTCAATGTGATCAATCTGGTTGGTGGTCGGTTGATCAGGAGACCGCCAGGTACCCTTGTGGATGTTGAGATGGGGGAATCGTGTGCTTGCTACAAGGAGGGTAAGCCCCGTTAGGAAATCGATTACCCTAAAATCCGTTTTGGGATTGGTGTTATGGAGGCTATGCTTGCCTATGACCGATCTAAATATGTGTGTCTTCTTTGCCCAGCTTTGCGTTGAAATCTCCTAGTACGATGTTGGTGTCATAACTGGGGCATTGGATGTATGTTCGGTCTAGGAGATCATAAAAGTCATCCTTGAGTCGATGATTTTTTCTTCCGTGGGGGCGTGCACGCATATTAGTGTGATATTCCCCGGTGTACCCTTGATGCGGATTGTTATGTGGCGTTCGCTTATATGCCGAAAGCTTAAGACATTTTGCCTAAATCTACCTCGAATAACAAATCCGCGTTGGTAATAGGTATCACAGTTTTTCATCCGTTTTTTGCCTGGTCCATCCCATCGCACTTCTTGGAGCGCGTCTGCTTCGTAGTAGTCCAGGGTCTTTTCCAATTGAATTCCCGCACCTGGCCTGTTGAGGGACCTCACATTCCAGGTGCAGACTCGTAAATCCTTATTGCGTTTGCAGGGGTCGTCAACATTGAAATCGTCCGTACCCGAGGCTTGTTGTTGATTCGTAACAAGTAGTTTTTCCGTGATAGGGATGTTAGGGGGTAAAATTGTCTTTTATTTTACGAGCAACTTTTGGTCATGAAGAAACGAAATGCTTTGGTTTCTGTCAACGATACAAACTAGTGTACCAACAACTTGTTCTATAATTCTGATTTAAAAACTTGAAAAGTAAGTAAAACTAATGACAGTTTCTCATCACTTTAGCATGGATGGTTTCCGTGTAGTAAAACTAAACGAAGTAATTCGTAACGTGGACATAGTAGTTACTGCGACGGGCAATAAGAATGTCGTCAATCGTGAGCACATGGACAAAATGAAAAGCGGTTGTATTGTTTGCAATATGGGCCATTCGAACACGGAGATCGATGTTGTACGTATAAATATGCATTCTAGAACATACACATAATCATAACATTCTCTTTATAGAATAGTCTACGTACACAGGATCTAACATGGGAAAAAGTTCGATCGCAGGTTGATCATATTATCTGGTCGGATGGAAAATATATAATACTGTTGGCTGAAGGTCGCTTAGTTAATTTATCATGTTCAAGTATACCATCTTTTGTCGTTTCAATTACTTCCGCTACACAAGCTCTAGCCCTCATTGAGCTTTTTAATGCTCCGCCCGGTCGTTACAAATCAGATGTTTATCTTCTACCGAAGAAAATGGGTAATCGTTGTTAACTATTCTCCTTTTAAATATCTCATTTAAAATTGTATTCCATTTTTCAGATGAATACGTTGCGAGCCTTCATCTTCCTACATTCGATGCACATTTAACCGAGCTTACTGACGAACAAGCTAAATATATGGGGCTTAACAAGGCAGGACCGTTTAAGCCAAATTACTATAGGTGAGTAGAAGGTATATATTCAACACTTTAAATAAGTTGTGTCCGATAAACGTACATTTTTCTACTGTTCACATAAGCTTACCATTTGATTTCCTCCTCATCCGAATTCTTAATTTTCTTCATATAAAACGTCGTCTCTTTTAAATTCTTTTCAATTTTCTATTAGTTACATGTTCTTATATAAGAAGACATCATTTCGAAATTACTACGTTTTATTGGTTGTTCGTTTCAGATATTAAAGATTGTTTTCCCTTGCCGAAGAAATATTTTTGCTAATAGAAATAACGACACAATATTAATACAACAAGAGGGATGCGGTATAAAGAAGCATTTTATGTTAAAGCGGATTGTTAATGAAACATATTTTGTCAATGAGCTTAATCCTATCCTATGTAAGGGATTGTGTTATTTTTTTTTTCACTTATTCTTAGTTTGGGACAGAATTATGTATAATACAAACGTGTAGCTACACATTGTTCTGTTGGTTTAGACCCATTGAATTGTATTTTACAGATCATTTGTCAGATAATTCTATTCGAATAAGTATTTCTTTTAAATGCAGTATTATCCCCGCTTTTATATATTTATATCTCGTCTGCCAAGTAGGAAACAAAGATCATTGATCGCATTGATTTCGTTTAATTTTGAGTTAATTTTGTCAAATTTTATACAATATTTCGCTAATATTTACACGTTAGTGGTCAAACGTGACTTCAACATTTACTGTCGTTAGGCTGCTAAGTAGACAACATTACCAAACTCTCGTCGGATGAGAGTCATTGTAATCAAATAAGGTTAGGAAATACACGCTCTTTCCATTATTGGTGCGTAACTGCGCCTCTGGTAAAGTTTTGATAGTTTACCATTACAGTTGACTATTGTCAATTGTTACCACAAAATTTTATTCACTTTAGGTAGTGCTACGCACTATTTTCAAACTGTTTCACTTTCCCATCCTCTGCTTATTATAATGTATATTATAGTAAGGGCCGTGGGCACGTTTATGAATTTGCTGTTTCAAAATAAATACTAAATGTAACACTTCCCGAAGTATGACGATTCATTGGTAACGTTAATTATGAAATATAATTCCATTTAAATAGAATAGAATGCTTAGCTATAAAGTACAATTCCATCTTCAAGTTCGCGCAACGTTGAACATACGTTCCTGATCCACGCTGATCCTTATAGGGCCCATACACGACACAGACACGTCGTTGCAAAAGTGGGGTTCACACTATACGATTTGTCTGTACGATTCGCTTGACGACCAAATAATGCCTAGCGTTCACACCATACGGGGATGGCCGTGGTGCAGTGGTTAACATCATCGGCCGTCGAGCGGAAGGTTTATAGTTCAAATTCGTTTCATAGCCAAGAAAAAGCAATTCCTATACGGAAAAAAGTATGCAACACAGTTGTGTATGGTAAGTGACCAAACGTACTGCTGCAGGCATAACACTTACAGTATAAGGTCAATTGAAATTCATCCTCTGCGTATGCAATACTAACACCAAAAGTGCATGAACGAATTACTGAGAATTATAACCAACGCGAAATTCGGTCGGCTCTCGTCCTATGTAGGACAAACCACCCCTGAGAGTAGTCAACGAACATCTATGACCCAAAAACCACTGCACTCCGTTCAGGTTGTGCAGAAAAACGTCAACCTGCGCGAAACTCTCCCTCTCAGTGTTACCTTCGCTCGCACAACGTCCAATACGTTATAAGGCCTTAGCCTTGAGTGCGCGTGTGACTCTATCTCACTTGAGATAGACATTTCGAAGTATTAACATGGCGGCGCATGCTCTGGTTACAGGGATGATTATATTGATGAAATCAAACCAAAATTATTTTTCTTTGTTTGAAATCATATCATTCATATCGTTCATTCCGCTCAAAGTTGGTGTTGATTCTCTGAACGCACAAGCAAAAGAGAAAAAATGCTCTGAAGTTGTACGATAA
The DNA here is from genome assembly GCA_951905685.1 of Eumerus sabulonum. Lineage (NCBI taxonomy): Eukaryota > Metazoa > Arthropoda > Insecta > Diptera > Syrphidae > Eumerus > Eumerus sabulonum. The sequence continues at coordinate 2,976,171 of OX645065.1, forward strand.
CTGTTCACACCTTACGACAAGTCGATCAAGCAAGTCAAAAAGTTAAAATATTTGAACTTCCAAACGACAAATTTGACGACATGTCGTACGACCGTTCACACTTACGATTTGGCCCATCAAGCAAATCGTACAGACAAATCGTATGGTGTGAACCCCGCAAAACCTTAAGTCTGTGCAAACATCCCTTCGCCTTACACGGTGCAGACAGTCTGCGCAGACATTAGTTTGTATCGTTTCGTCGTGGTCGTAATCGTCACTTATGATTGCTTTGACAATGAAAGAAAAGTACGAATCAGAGAAACGAGAAAAAGAATTTCGAGCAAGGAATGGTTTAAAAAAAATATGTGACCTTGGTCAGCACTTTTAAAATGCCACAGAACCGACAAACTTTTATAAATTTCTAAAATTTCTACTCAGAATTGTGTCTTTCACTATTTTTGTTCATGTTTACGCCGTGAATTTTCTCGCTCGTCTGTGCAAAATTCACCACACACGACACAGACATGTCGTTGCAGACCAAGAAAAATTCAAGAAAATTTGAATTCACGCAGACGGTCGTAGCAAACAGTCGACATGGACCCACACGACACAGACGGTCTGCGCAAACATGTGCACAACAACATATTGGTTTGCAACGACGTGTTTGTGTCGTGTATGGGCCCTATTAAGGACGCAAATCGCGCAACATATTTTACATAATAAAGTTATTTTCTCACAAATTAACCCGCAACTGAAATCGATACACTAACAGTCGTTTATTGCAATTTTTTCTATTATTTTGCCCAAAAAGTATTGTAATTTTCCAATAGTGAGACGAGGAATTGAAAGTGGGTGTTTAGCTATGATTTTATTTGATTTCGGGTATTTAGAAAAACTGTTTTAGTTTTTAATCATGGAGTAGACACAACGTCTTGTATAATAATTACTAGAATTAACGAAGTAAATGTATAATAACCGATTTGTCAATAACTGTAAGAAATGAATGTAAATAAGATACAATATATATTTTTAAATAAAGATTTTCGAATTAATTGCGTTTTTGGTCTCTTATTTTTGAATCAAATGTTTAAAAAAAAATCTGTTGGTTTACGGACGATTATTTTACGTGATAACGTCATTAGAAAACATTGATGAAAAATGAGCAACACGCGGTGTTCCCAAGCGGTCCACCATCTAAATACTAACCGCACCCGACGCTGTTTGATTACGGTATTCGGACGACAGCCGATACATATGAGATTGCTCGGACAGTGTTGTGGCTTGGTAAGGAAACGCAAACACTCATGAGCTGCTCGTGAGTGCGCGCTACTCAACGAGCAATTATTAAACGCACGCGTTCATGAGTAATTGGCTGTGAGTATTTTTCCGATTTGGACATGGGCGCATACATATGTATATATCCATATCCAACATACAAACTCCAGGCTTTTTCACACGAATTCTTCAGGATTAGGGTGTATGTATGTATCACCTGGATTACTGATTAATCCTAAAAGTATGCCTACGTCATCGCAAGATTTTTTTCTCATGTGTAAGAAGACGAACTGCAGTGCCGTTAATTGTAAAGCTCGCAGTAACATTAAAGCTTTTAGCACAGGGAGGCTATCAGCACCTAATCTGTCAGGATTGTTTGGCTAACCTTAGTCAAAGTAAATTGTATGTCTGTATAGCAGAGACATGCAGGGCGATAGAAGAAGTCCTATGACCCCTATATATATCATTTGTGCAACCAAAAACAGAACCAAACAATAGGATAGGATTGATTGATGGGACGCACATACAAATAGTTCGGCCTTGATCCGCCGAACATTTGTATTTTAATCGGAAGATGGAACATAGCACTAATGCCATGATCGTAAGTTTTACCTAAAATGCAAGACAAGAACTAATTTTCATTTTTATATAGCAGATCAAAATATGAAAATTCTTGCTGTGGATGGAAGGTTCGGAGGTGCATCCCATGACTCACATGTGTGGAGTCTAAGTGCAGAGAAGGACTACCTGAAAACACAACATATAAACGGTATATGTCTGAATGGATGCTTATTATAAATAGATGTACATACATATGTTTTCTATATTATAGACGATTCTGGATATCCACTTCAACCATGGCTGTTTACCCCTTACCGTCTAGCATCCGAAAATTCTACTGAAGCTAAATTCAACGAGCTGCTGTCGACAGCGAGAAAGCAGAGGACTTTCGGTGTGCTAAAGGGTAGGTTCAGATGTTTGCTGGCTGCAAGAGAGCTTTACTATTCGCCTAAGAAAGCGGCTCAATTTTTGAATTCGTGTTGTTCTCTGCACAACATTTGCCTGATGTTCAAAGTGGATTTGCCTACCATCGAAGAAGTACCGAATGGAGACTTTTTGCGTTCCGGAGAAGATTGCTCATACTCTGGAGAATATGAAATGAATAACTTGGCTATTAGAATAAGAAATCAGATTAAAGACAGTCTGACATAACAGCTAGTTGTTCTTATTTAACTACTCCAACTGTGGGGGCTGTGAATTACGATGCTGCCGCCGCTACGACGCCTCTCTGATGCTTAACGTTCTGGATAGTTTTCTCGAGTTCCGGAACCTTCTTGTCCAGTGTCTCGATTCTCTTTTCCTGGTTATTTTCAAGATCCAGAACCTTCTTATCCAGTGTATCGATTATCTCTTCGACGCCCTGCAACCGATCGTTGACGGCTTGCTGGATGTCTCGATTGTTCTCTAGCATCTCTTCTAACGTCTCCAGCTTCTCTATGGAAGCGGAATTTTCCTCCAACTTATGATGTACGGTCGCCTCCAGTTTCTGGCTTATGGAAGTGGAATTTTCCTCCAGTTTTCTTCTTACGGCAACGGAATTTTTCTCCAAATTTTGATCTAGTATCTGGCTCAGGGAAGCACTCATAGCATTCATAGCAGCAAGAATTTGCTGCATATCGAATGCTGGCTCACTGGATGTCGACGGCTTTTCCACCCCGAACTCGTGATTCTCCCAATCGACACCTTCTTCCTCCAATGCTGATCGCAGTCTCTCCATTAGGTTGGCTTACTTCCCACTGCGGATGATTCCCGAGCATCCAGCTCTCTTTTCAACTGTTCGATGGTCAGTTTCTCTAGTTTTACCATTTGAGTGCCTTATCCAGCAGTTCGATGGAGGTGTCAATTGCAGCCTCCTGAACAGCTGCCATTTGCACTGTGGTAAGGGGGTTCACTCCCAAATCCTTGGGGACGATGCCAAGCTGGATTCTCCCAGTTACACTCCTGTAGCTCTTTTTGTCCACTTGGGGGTTGCCGATCTTGGTGCGTTTAACAGCCGGGCTCGGCGGAGTGTTGTCAGCGGAACGATCCCGGGGTAGATTTTGCATAAACTAGAGCCTCATCTCTAATTTTTCCCTGCATCACAGCAGTTTTAAAACATCCCTGCTCCGACGATTTGAGTTTAACGAAGCCATCAGGTGGTACGGGTTCCGTTCCTTGTTACAGTTGGAGTTTCATCCGCGAAGTGTGGTGTCGGAATCGGAGAGTGAAGACACATCTTCTGCTTTCCGTCCGGCTGCAATGTCGGCAAAAAATGCCGGCATCACTGCCGGTTTTTGAGGCACCGAGGACTCACAAGCCCTAGCAGGCGATGACGTTTGAGATTTATCACATTCGTCTTTTCTATAGTTCGTCTAAACCTGTGATTAAGCGAATCTGACTCCTCGAAAGCATGAGGAGTGGTTTCGTTTTTCTGAGAGATGTAGTTGGGAGGAACAACTTGGCTTGTCTGCTACCTTTCGTTTGTAACCAGTAGTGATCCGTCGTGTTCCTTAACCAATTGTTTATGCAGCACTTGGTGATGCTGATGGGTATGCCGCAGAAAGACCGTGGCATCATAATGGTAAGTTTGTGCCTATTCCTCCTTTTGGTGATGGCGACTATAGTGCATTTGCTAGGGTTGACCTTAAGTGCAACCTTTTTGCACCAGTTTGCAATAAGGTTTAGTGTCCGTCCGTTGGAGGAGTTCCGAGACTGTGTTTTCGAATTTGCCTCTAACCAGGATCACTATGTCGTCAGCATAGCCTTGGACATAGAAACCATTATTGCTGAGTATGTTAATCAGTTCATTTACCACGATGGACCACAGGAGAGGTGAGAGAACCCCACCTTGAGGGCATCCTTTCGTGTTTATTTTCCTATTGCTAAGCATGTGTTGGATCCAATTGCATGTGGTGTTATCCGCCCCTGTGCTGAGGATGCAACGTTTTATTTGGGTGTCGGTGTCGGTGCTGTCGAAAGCACCCTCAATATCGAGAAAGCAACCTATCGCAATTTCTTTGTCGCTCAGGGACTTGTTAATCCGGACTGTTAGCTCCTGAAGAGCATGCATGGCTGGTAGGCATATTGGTCCTGATATGCCTATCCAGGGCGGGAATCGGCTAAGGTGATAGGTGATAGTCACTTTGGTTACAGTCATATGTGACTATCATCATCTTTTGGTATCGGGTAAGACTATCACAAGAAAAGTTTAGAAAAGGAGCAACACTTGCTTTTTCGGAGTTACTGATAGATAAAGGTAGCCCTAAACGGCGAACGTGTTCGCCGAATCCGTTCGTTTGCGTTACTCTCTACACGGCGAACACATTTGGAGAACATTAATTTCGTGCTGATTCTTCAGAGGGTCAACATGTACGATAAATATGCACAAGTGGTTGCGCTTATTGTTATTTATTTATGTTTACTCGGCGACATTCACAGCAAATTCACGAACAAAATCGGCGAACATGTTCGCCGTGTAGGGCTGCCTTAAGACAGCTGGTAAGATAGTTTAAAAGAAATTTTGAAATTAAAATCAGGGCCGTTGTCACCGATTGTTTTGCACAAATACTGGGAAAAGTATATATTAGAAATGCTATTATTGCATTCAATTCATTTATTGGCCAATTATACATTATGTCGGCGTACAGGGAAAGGAAACCGATTTAGACCGATTTCTCGAATTCTTCCTCAGAATTCTAACTTCCATCAATGTCTCTGTCTCATTGAGCTCTTCATCTTCGCTTAAAAATAGTTCCAAGGACGGAAACATACTTACTTACCAGGCCTGCGATCCATGGAGGATCTGAGCGTGAGTTATAGCTGCCTTCCATCCTTGACGGTCCCGGGCACGCTGCTTCCAGTTGTCAAGACCAAGATGTCTTACATCCGCGATTACTTGGTCTTTATACCGGAGGTTCGGTCTTCCTCTTCTTCTCGAACCAGGAGGCTCGGAGTCGAAGACCCTCTTAGCTGGAGCGTTGATATCCATGCGCTCGATGTGGCCGAGCCAATGTAGTCGACGGATCCTTGCCTTCCGGACTACATCCACATCTTGGTACAGCTCGTAGAGTTCGCGGTTGTGTCTTCTTCTCCATTCACCTTCCTCACAGACAGGACCAAATATCCGGCGCAGAATTTTTCTTTCAAAAGAACCCAAAATCAGCTCCGCTGTCCTGCTTATCGTCCAGCTTTCGGCTCCGTACAGCAAGACTGGCAGAATGAGCGTTTTGTAAAGCATGACTTTGGTCTTTCGAGTGAGGAGTTTTGACCCCAGTTGTTTGGACAAGCCGAAGTAGCAGCGGTTGCCAAGGGCGATTCTACGCCGGATCTCCACTGTGGTGTCATTTGTGGAATTTACGTTTGCCCCGAGGTAGACAAACTCCTTAACTACCTCGAAATTGTAGCTGTCAATTGTTATGTTTCGTCCCAGGTGGTGAGCGACGGATTGATTTTTGCTTGACAGCATGTATTTCGTTTTGTCCTCATTGATCTTAAGACCAATTCGTTTCGCCTGTTCTTCAATCGCCGTGAATGCTTCCACAATGCCACGGCGAGAACACGCGATGATGTCGATATCATCCCCGTATCCTAGCAGCTGGCTGGACTTGTAAAAGATAGTGCCTTCCCTGTTGACGCCTGCCCGTCGCACTATCTGCTCTAGCACCAGGTTGAAGAAGTCACATGACAGCGCATCTCCTTGCCGAAATCCGGTGCATGTTTCGAATGGTAACATACAGATTTTATAAAACACACAAAAGCACAAACAAAGCCATATCAAACGCACAGAACATAGGAAAGTGATAGCTAAATAGCTGTCACCAGAAAACTGTCACAAAAATGTGACTATCACCTTACACGATACCGAAACCGAGAGTGTGACTGTCACTTGTCACAAATCACCTTAGCCGATTCCACCCCAGAATAGTTTAACTTATTAATTCCCTTTGTCGCTTGTAAATCATTTTAAACTCGTAAACGGATCGAGTTTAGTTGACTGCGCCAACTATAGAGGAATAAGTCTCCTTAATGTCGCATACAAGATCTTCGCTGCCGTTTTGTGTGAACGTCTGAAGCCATTCGTAAACAAGCTGATAGGTCCTTATCAGTGTGGCTTCAGGCCAGGGAAGTCCACCATCGATCAAATCTTCACACTACGGCAGATCCTGGAGAAAACCAATGAGTTTCAAGTCGATACGCACCATCTATTCGTCGACTTCAAGGCCGCATACGACAGCGTAATTAGAGACGAGCTATATAACGCCATGTTTACTTTTGACATCCCTGCGAAGCTCGTCAGACTATGCAGGATGACCTTGGAAAATGCTCGCTGCTCCATCCGAATCGGTGAGCACCTTACCGATAGTTTTGATGTCAAAAAAGGATTTAGGCAGGGCGATGCGCTGTCGTGTGATTTCTTCAACATCGTATTGGAAATGATTGTGCAGAAATCACAGGCCAATACAAGAGGCACAATCTACTTCAAATCCTCGCAACTCCTTGCATACGCCGACGACATTGACATAATAGGTAGATCGCAGCGAGATGTCAATGAGGCGGCAAAAATTGGTTTGGCAGTTAATGAGGGCAAGACTAAATATCTGCTGTCATCGAAAAAGGACATTTACCACCGACGTCTTGGACAGAACGTGCATATTGGCAGATATAAGTTCGAGGTAGTTAAGGACTTCATATACCTCGGCTCCGCGGTGACTTGGAACAACGACACCAGTTTCGAAATCAAGCGCAGAATTACTCTTGCCAACCGCTGCTTCTTTGGGCTCAAGAGGCAACTGAGAAGTAGAGCCCTCTCTCGTACGACCAAGTTGACCTTATATAAGACCTTAATTATCCCGGTCCTGTTATACGGCGTAGAAACATGGACTTTATCTAAAGCGGATGAGGAAATCCTTGGTCGTTTCGAGAGAAAGATTCTGCGGTTGATTTTCGGTCCCATAAACACAGAGGAGGGTTGGAGGAGAAGATTCAATCACGAACTGTACGGGTTGTACAGCGACATGAGTCTGGTCAGGCGTCTACGGATCCAACGCCTAAGATGGCTAGGCCATGTAGAGCGAATGGACACCACAGCTCCAGCCCGTAGAGTCTTTGAATCCAACCCCGAGGGACGAAGAAATAGAGGACGGCCGCACCTAAGGTGGCGCGCACAGGTGGAAGGGGACCTCAACCAACTGGGCGTGCGGCATTGGAAAAGACTAGCGAAAGATCGTGCTAGGTGGAGAGGCATGTTGGTTGAGGCCCAGGTTCACTCCGAACTGTAGCGCCCCTTAAGTAAGTAAGTAAACGGGGATCTAGAAACTACTTGGTTAAACATAGCAAACCGAAACAGCACGCCAATTAACTAAGGAATAAAAAAAAAAGTTAATATTTTACATTTTATTGATATATGTTTACATTTTTCCTTGTTTCTTTTTATATTTCTTATAAAAACAAATGCAATTTTCCAACTAAAAGGTCAACCAAACGACACAATCAAATACTACATACTACCAATCGAATTTCAATTTATGTAAAGATTCGATTTAAAAATCTTTTTATTCAAATTATTGCCAAACTTTAGTAAAAGATAAGTTTTGTAATACAAAAAACGCAATCGTGGATATTAAATAATAACAGAAACCCACTAGAAAGTTCTTCAATGGATCAAAAAAAAAATAATTTATAAACGAAAATAAATTGGAAGATCGGTTTTTTATTTTTCATTATTTTTTTACAAAAAATATGCTTAATCGTAACAAGAGAAAATTATTGGCTAAACTCAAAGGAAGACACAAAATGAAAGAAAAAGAAATATTGTTTATAGCCAGGTTGTTTCTTCGTCTTTTTTATTTATAATTGGTTGTTCGCCTAGATATGCATGACTATCGGACATACTGCGAATCGTGGAGAATGTTACTTCTTCTACAAGCTAACTAAAAATTTGACAAAAGAAACCAATATGCCCTTAAATAAAATTGGTAAACGACTAAAAACTAAATGCTACTAAAATAGCTTTCTTATTTAATATGTTGCTATTGTTCTCGCTTTTTATTTTCATTTATTTCTTTTTTTTTTTGCTTTCTTTATAAACGCAATCGATATCAATGCTTTTTACGTATTTCGGAGAGACAAAACAATTCAAGACAGACTTGTAATGTAAAATAGGCAAATTTATGAGATTTTAAATTAAAAAAAAATAATTATAAAGAAATTAATTAAGACATACATATCTCTTATATAATATTTTGGCATTCAAGTTGTTTTTTCTTGTTTTTCTTATGTAAACGTTGCAATTAAAAAGTGTTTAGAGAAAAAACAATTTTCATATTTCCTGTGTATCATGACTAAAACGGAAAAAATTAACGGTCACTGTTCACTTAATTTTTGCTTATCCTGCTAAATTGAACAACACTTAAATATATTTAAGAACTTTAAGGGTTGAATGTTAATATGTACTAAATAAAGATAAACCTTTCTTACTTTAATTTTACCAAGTATATAGCAGATTATATATATATATATATATATATATATATACATATATATATATGTGTAAATTAGTTTCGTATATACATTTGATTTATTTAATTTTCTGTTTATATATCGTTTTTACTTCATGCTACATTTGCACCATTGCTCTTACTCTCTATATTCACCTTTTATTTAATTCATGTGGTTGAAATCACAATATAATTTCATTGCTTTACGATACGATTATTACACTTTACTGCGAATATTGTGTGACAGATTTATGCATCAATTACCAATAAAAGAAAATATAAATATTTTGTGGTAAATACAAAAAATCATAAATAACACGCATTGACATAGCACTTGCTTATTCCCAGGTATTCATCATACATACAACATACAATCTTAGCGTTTTTTTATTTTTCCCATAACGAAAAAATAATATACATAAGGCTTACAGACAAATAAATTATTTTCTGAACTCATCTGTATACGCGGTCCTCCAATATGAGGACACATCAAATTAAAGGAAGGAAACAAGACGTATTTTACTTTTAACATACAGCCATGGCCACATAAATAGCACAAACAAAGATAAAAAGTGAATGCGCATATTTCTTATCTTATAATGGATATGTATCCTACTTTTATTGATGATGCAGCTAAAGCGGCCTACAAACACGCTACGGATCGAATGGATCTGTTTGAACTCATTTGGCTACACACTTGTGGATCGGTATACGTTCTTCATTTCACGCTGGTCGCCGTCGAGTAAGGATGGATCGCGGAGAAAAAATAATTTTGTCGTGTGGTGTTTATTTGTGTGGAAAAAGAAAAGAAGGGATAATGAAAGAGAAACGTTTACTGTGGATGCAGGAGTGGTTTCTGATAACTAATAACTTATTCATATATAGATACATGCATTCACAAATATGTGAATGAGGGTCTCATAATTCTATTGCCTATTGCCTGCGAGTGTTTATTGCTTGTTTCATTTTATGGCCTGTTTTCATCTTATGATTCGATGTTCACAGTTTTATAACATACATTTGTGCACATACGAATCATAAATACAATCATAAACATATAAACAGACTGCATAGATGCACTCTAACAACTTCGGGTGGACGATTCCTAGGCATCGTCAACCGCGCCACACACACGCTACCGATCGCAGGAATATCAAACTCATTTGATAACTTGCGATCTGTAGCAGACTGTGCCACACACACGACGATCTGTTTGAATCGCAACATTTTCAACCGCGCCACACACACACTACCGAATGCAAGAATATGAAACTCCTTTGAAAACTTGCGATCTGTAGCAAACTACCCCACACACAGGACGATCTGTTTGAATCGCAACCGATCCATTCGATCCGTAGCGTGTGTGTAGGCCGCTTTATCCTGCTGCACTTATCTGGTACACAAAGGTACCGTTATCAATTCGATCTTTTGGAACGTGTTGAGTTTAGCGTGAGAAGTGATCATTGTGGTTGGACATATAAATAGCACAAGTCGTATTTACAATTTCTCCGCGGAATTATTTAAGTGTTTCATTTGTTTTTTTATAAAACTAAATTGTGATAATTACTTTGTGAGTTCATTATTTACTAAAATGGGAAGAGGCGTACATTGTACTCTAGAAAATAAGAAAAAATTATATACAAATTGTACGAAGATGGTAAAAAGGCAGTTCGAGGAAAATGGTCTATAATGCTATTAAAATAGGTAAACGAAGACGTGATTCACTTAAATAAAAACGAAAAAAAAAGGAAACCGAAACCGAAACCAAGGAAAACGACCGCTTCAGTTGATAGAGCCATTATCCGAAAGTGCAAGAAGGATCCCTTTAAGTCATCTCGGCAAATTGGTAACGAAATTAAAGAAGAATTTAGTGTTGACATATCGAGCCGATTAGTCCGAAGAAGAATAAACGAGGCTCAGTTATTTGGACGTGTCAGTAGAAAAAAGCCACTCTTGTCAAAAAAATATATATTCAAAAACGCCTGACTTTCGCAAGAGACCACAAGAGTAAGGACCTACAATTCTGAAAACGAATAATATGGAGTGATGAAACCAAGGTCAATAGAATTGGACCCGATGGCAGGACAATTGTTAACCGTCCAAAAGGCCTAGCTCTGAATCTCAGATACACTCAGAAGACAATTAAACATGGTGGAGGCAGTGTTATGGTCTGCGGTGCTTTTTCCTGGCATGGAGTAGGGCCCATTGTTAAAATAGAAGGAAAAATTTACAAATTTCAATATTTGGATATATTACAAAAATACGATGGAGCCCTATACTTTCGAGTTTATGCCAGTTAATTAGATATTGATGCAGGACAATGACCCTAAGCATATCGCCAAAATAGTAAGAGATTGGTTGTCGCAAGAAATCATTCATGTTTTGGATTGGCCACCGCAGAGTCCACCTTAACCTTAACCCACTTGAAAATTTGTGGAATGACGTTAAGGTGAAAATTGGCCAGCAAAATTATAAGAATAAGGATGAACTTTGGGATGGCATAACAGAAGCTTGGTATTCTATCCCGAAGGAAAGGTGTCAGAGACTTGTCGAAAGTATGGGTCGTAGATGTTTGGCAGTATTCGAAAATTCCGGCTATAGTACAAAGTACTGAAAAGGTAAAAATTAAACAGAAACATTTGAAATAATATTTTGAATTTTACTTATTTTTCTTTCAGATATCCAGTTTTGAGCTATCTCTGTGTCCAGACGAATTTCACTGTTATTATCTTTCTGTTCGACTCTTTTTTTTTATGTATAGTTAGTTATGTTCACTATTAACAACATTTTCAAATAAAATTAAGTTTATTATGAATGACTTTTTCATTATGGTAAGTAGGCTTGTGCTATTCATGTGTCCATGGCTGTAAATGTATATTTAAATGTTCACGTCATACAAAATCACGCATCAAAAAAAAAAAAAAAAAAAAAAAAAACAGAAAACGAAGCAATCCTTATATATACATCTGTATTTGTTTAATTTAATTAAAGCATAAGTACATACACACACATGCACATGCACACCCTTAATTGCTATTTATGTAAAACGAAATTCGGTTTTGGTCGCGAACACTCCTCTATATTTTATGTTTTTCAAAGGGTTTTTCAAACGAATGGCTCAATCATCGTATCATAAACAAATATTCGTGTATAGACTCCTTTTTATGTACATACGTATCTACACATACAAATACACATACACATACGCATGTATACGCCATAGAAAAACGAATGATAATTTTGTTTGTAAAATATACAGTCTTATGTAAATTGGCATTTTCATTGTTCCTTTCCATCTTTTTATAATTTTTTTGTCGCAATTAACGTTTATGTATTCTATTCCTCAAAATATTATTTTTCTTTTTTTTTTAATTTTAAAACATAAAAATATATAAAATAATTAATATATATAATGTATACAGTTTTTTTGTTTTTTGTTTTTTTTTTATAATTATGGCAGATAATAAGTGGCACATGATTCGTTCAGTTTATCTCATATCCCTTATCTCTTTTCTTATACGGTTTTTATGGTTTCTGTTTTATTAACGATTCGTCCGAACGTTCCTTACGCTTTTGCCTAATTTTAATATATTCTTAATGATAGTTTTGCATTATACATGTATTTTTTGTTTCTATTCTCTGGATATAGCCAAGCTTTGAAACCGAAATTGGAAGAAAAAAATGAAGATGTAACCGGAACATAGGGTGAGGTGTGGAGGATTATAGGAAGATTTTATAATTCGTTAATGATTGAGAGCAGGTCTGAAGAAAAATTCGTACAACGTCACGTTTTGAGCTCCCATGTCTCGCGTACAACGTTACGTTGTACGGGGACACAAGCCGACGGTTAAGTTCGAATTTCACTGTCGAAATTCGAAAGCTCTCTTGAAGCGGAGATTGCAATGATGTCAGATGTCAACGGCGTAATGCTAATTGCCAGAGCAATTAGCGAACGTTCGAGAAGGTGGACCGACAGCCATATAAGCGCAAACACTCGCCCTCGGCATACATTCAGTGATCAGTCGGTGTGATCAATCGATAAAACAGTGGGAAAATAAAAGCGTTCAATAAAGGCTTGTGTGTGTAATAAAGTTTAAGGTCTTCAATAGGTTTTTGATAATAAAGTAAAGTGGTGAAGCTGCACAGAGATAATTGATCTGTGGTGAAACAAGAAAAGTGTGTGTTTTAATTCGGATAAAAAGGACAATTGTAGTTTATCGCAATCCAGTGGTGCGAACCCTATTCGGTGTGGGATTGAATATTTCGTAACAATATTAAATATTTGGTCGGGGTGGCGCGTACAACGTCACGATCAAAATTTACTTAAAGACAACATTAATACGATGTCAAGCGTACAACGTCACGGTTAGCAATTCAGATATCTAAATGTCATATAATCCGGGATCCACAAGAAAGGAGACCCCTCTGATTGCGCCAACTATAGAGGAATAAGTCTCCTCAACATCGCCTACAAAATCTTCTCTTTTGTGTGAACGCCTGAAGCCTTTTGTAAATAAGCTGATAGGTCCTTATCAGTGTGGATTCATGTCAGGGAAGTCCACCATCGACCAAATCTTCACATTATGGCAGATGCTGGAAAAAACCAATGAATTTCAAGTTGACACTCACCACCTATTTGTCGACTTCAAAACCGCATACGACAGCGTAATTAGAGACGAGCTATACAACGCTATGTCGACCTGCTAAACTCGTCAGACTATGCAGGATGACTTTGGGGAATGCTCGCTGCTCCATCCGAATCGGTGAACACCTTACCGATAGTTTTGATGTCAAAAAAAAAAGGATTTAGGTAGGGCGATTTCTTCAACATCATATTGGAAATCTTCTTCTTTGATGGCGTTACAGCCCCTGAAGGACCAGAGCCAAGCTTCCCTCAATCACCCATGTTGTGTGTGATTTATTTTTCACATAGGTGAAAGGGACCTACAGTTTAACTGCCGATTCCGAACGGCATGAGTCGAGAAGCTTTTTCACGGCAAATATACTACGGGGGGTTTTGCCAGTACCCCACCGAGAAGGAACGCCGCGAAATAAACATTCGATGGCGTCGGTGTTATCGGGATTCGAACTCGCTCATCGTGCGTCAGAGTCCAACACACTAACCACTGCGCCACGGAAATGATTGTGCAAAAATCACTGGCCAATACAAGATGCCGACGATATTGACATAATAGGTAGATCACAGCGAGATGTCAATGAGGCGTTTGAGTATTGAGATGGAGGCGGAGAAAATTGGTTTGGCGGTAAACGAGGGCAAAACTAAATATATGCTGTCATCAAAAAAGGACGCTCACCACCGACGTCTTGGCCAGAACGTTTGTATTGGCAGATATAAGTTCGAGGTAGTTAAGGACTTCGTCTACCATGGCTCCGCAGTGACCTGGAACAACGACATCAGTTCCGAGATCAAACGCAGAATCACTCTTGCCAATTGCTGTTTCTGTTAATAGAACCCTCTGCCGAACGAAAAAAGTTGACCCTATATAAGACCCTTATCATCCCGGTCCTGTTGTACGGCGCAGAAGCATGGACACTATCAAAAGCGGATGAGGAGGCCCTTGGTCGGTTCGAGAGAAAGATTTTGCGCGTGATTTTCGGGCCTATAAACGCAGACGGGGGATGGAGGAAAAGATTCAACCACGAACTTTACGGGCTGTACATCAACATGAGCCTAGTCTGAGCCATGTAGAGCGAATGGACACCACAGCTCCAGCCCGAAGAGTCCTTGAATCCAACCCCGAGGGACGAAGAAGCAGAGGACGGCCGCACTTAAGATGGCGCACACAAGTGGAAGGGGACCTCAGCCAACTGGGTGTGCGGCAATGGAAAAGGCTAGCAAAAGATCGTGCTAGATGGAGGGGCATGTTGGTTGAGGCCCAGGTTCACCCCTAACTGTAGCGCCCATTAAGAAGAAGAAGAATCCGGGACCAAGTAAGGCTGCATTACGTGCTCGTGCATATAGGGAAGAGAAAACGAAAGGAAAAGTGCGATTTAACAGATATAAAAACAATTCTACAATATCAGAAGAAGAACTCTTTACCATTGCTTAGGATTGCATTTTCTACTGAACCAGTTGCAGAGTTTAAAGTTTGTAGTACGTGTTATGGATCACTCGTTGTACGAATTTTTCTTCAGACCTGCTCTCAATCAGACCTGTGGTCTGTCGCCCCTTTTTTTTTAAGGTAGAGGGGACAATCTAAAAGCCGTTCATATATCCATTTTCAATTTAGTTTTCTTTTGGAAAATGAGTTTGACTAGTTTAAAAAGTGAAAAGTATCATTACTTTTAATCATAGTTATGCATGCAACGAATACTGAACGTTTGATTCCATCTAATGAAATTAAAAGAATAAAAATAAAAAAGCAAACAAGTATTGCGTGATACATGTTTTTTGGTCCTAAATTGCGAAAAGCATAAAAGAGCGGTCTTCAAAGCACCGACTGTATACACCTTGTTTAAAACAAATGAAAAATGATTACATTTTTAAACGAATCGCCTGTTTTGAACGATTTCAATAGTGTAACTCGAGTTTTTGTTAATACATTAAGCGTAGTAATGTAGAAATCTCGGCGTCCAGGAGCGTAATGTTATGTTACACTTATTGCTCCGCCATCGCCACTATCTGCAGTACGATGATGTGTTGCCGTTCCTCCTGGGCCGGCATTGATTTGCTTACCTACCAAATTGTTATTCGCTTTTATTTCATCCGAGCTACTAGTCACGCTACCTGTTGACCTTGTCTGTACGGAAATTGGAAAGTGATGGCTAAATTGTTGAATATGTTGACTTAAGACAAATGCATGATTTGGGTGTTGTTGTGGTTGTTGTTGATTATTTTGATGGTTGGAAGAAGTCAATGTTGTGGATGAAGGTGTGGACGACGATGTTAATTGGCATTCGCGTTCAACTTTCTGCTGTGGCTGCGTTGAAGGTGGTAGTATTGATTGTTTTATAGAATGGCTAGATAATGTATTAGGCGGAGAGAATAATGAACATACACTGCTATATTCGACGGGAACAGTGACACTTGATAATACTGCTGGAGTAGTTCTTAGAGAGTTGAATTTATTGATGTTAGATGGCGAACGTAGAAGAGTTGACGATTGGTTATTATTAGTGATATTATAATTGCGCTTGGTTAGCTGATTAATGCTAAGCGGATTATTTATATCGCGAGGATTCGCACCAACCGGGTTTCGTATGGCTTTCTCGAAAAATATCTCCGATGGTGACGTGGATGCTGATGTAACATTACTTCCTTGACAAGACGATGATGATGATGAGGATGACGACGAAGACGAAAGTGATGAAGTTAACGAACAAGTTGACCCAAATCCCGATCCAGATGATGATTGAACATTTTTATTATTTATCTGTGGCGGCAGCAGTTTAACAGCCATTTTTGCCTTCTGATCATCGTCAATTGGATTGATTGATTTCGATATTGATTCACTTGGGTCTTGTTTTTGCTGTTGTGGTTGTTGTGGTATCATTAATGCCGTCTTAATTTCACCAATAGTTGGAACCATGTCACTTTTTTGAATATATGAAGCAGGTGTATTGGAAACAGTTGAAAATGTCTGATCGGTTAATCCAAGACCTATGGATGCTAAATGACTTAATCGGCAGCCCATGCTAGCGTTATTAAGAAGCGATTGCATCATACGATCGGCAATCGATTTCACTGTAGCCGTCGACTGTAAAGAAGCTGTCGTCGTTTGTGCAACATTGCTGTGATTGTGATGTAGCATATGATGCGTGGAAGAATTATTTTCTGTTGAATTTTGGCATATATCGGAAAACATTGAATTGTGATGTTGTTGTTTTGGTGGTGGAGGAGGTGCTATTGATTGTTGATGTTGGGGATCGGGCGATGATTGATTAGGTTGCTGACTTAGAAAATGATGTTGAGAATTTGTTGTTTGGTTTTGCTGTTGTGAATCAACGCCACTATGTGTTACATTATTAGATGCATTACCACCGATACCACATAAATTATTTGGATTATGTGCAGTGTTTGGTGTTGATGGACTAGTTAATATGTTAATCGGACTAGCCAAACTGGTCGAGGGACTTTGCAGACTTGATAATCCACTCAAACAGCCCGGACTGGAAAGCGACTGATTAAGCGACTCACTATCATCTTCAGGGGTTTTTGCATCTTCGACACTGCCACAACTGCCCAGGTTGTCATCACTCATATTGTTATCATTATCTTCCCCTTCGACTTCCATGTAACGTACACATTTCTTCTTGCGTCTATATACAAAAGGAAAAACAAAGATAATATTATAGTTTCTTCAACAAATACAGAAGCGAATACAAAAAACAAAACGAAAAAAAAAGACAAAAAAAAATTGAATTGCATGCAAACGGCAATTACATTTTTACTAATTATATAATAATCAGTAAGCACTGATTGTAAATGTAACAACCTTATATTAAACGAGATAAAAATATCATCAAACCATTACGAGTGCAATATTAATGTAAATTGACATCAAAACAACTCTGAGCATTCGGTCAAGGCAGGGCATTGGCGAATAAATGGATAGTTCATATAAAAATCAAATGAACCGTGCTTAAGCTACGCTCTAAATTTATTAGAACTCAAAACACAAAATATAAAATAACCAAAACAACAACAAAAAAATGTATATTTAGAACAGAAAAAAAAAACAAAAAAAAAAAACAACATCAATCAGAAACATCAACAATAGTGAAAATTATTTAAAAAAAAAAAAAAATAGAAAAAAAAAAACAAAAACACGAAAGATGCGTGGTTTTAGAACCAAATGTCAAATAGCATAGAATTATTGGTTTTATACGAACTATGCATTTCACATCGATGCATTCTCACATCTAACATCATTCTAACAAACTGCTTTTAACAAAACGCATAATACAATAGTTTTATTATGAAAATGGTAGAAATGAAATTTCATCAAAATTCAAAGAGTTTTATATTTGTACAACAATTAAGCTGATTGCCTTTTTGTTTTTTTTAAATTATTATTATTAAAGAAAACAAATAAACAAAGAATAAAATACGACAAAAAAACTTATTTCATACGAGATTTCCACGATTTGGGGTCAGGTACAACATTCTTTAATGTGCCGCTGGTTTCGTTCAATATTTTTATTTTTTTTTTTGATTTGTTTATTCTTATTTGTGTTGTATTTATAAGAATCGTGACGATTGATAGTATGAGATAGTATTTAGATTTTTCCTTTGAGTTTAAAGAATAAATATTTGTAGGCGGATCATCTGTATTTTTTTTTTTTTTTAGTGAAAGCGTGAAGAAACGAATCACGAATGATCGATCGCTCTTTTTATCCGGCTACTCTTCCGTGTTACTATTCCCCCGGATATATATGTACACATATGCCGCATTGAAATAATATTTTTTGTTCCTTTATAAATTAACATAGGTCGGGGTCTGTGGTGATTGCTGTTGAGGTCCATTATTCCCTTGAGTTAAGCTTGATTGTGATCCAATTAAACCTGCATTTGATCCAATTAGTTGCAAATGATTGGACGATGAAGTTGATGATGATGAGGATGAGGATGAATTAGGAAGAAGTACGGTACCCACTGTGGAGACTGATACTCCTGATGTTGGAAGAACCGAAAGACTGGGACTTTTTGTTTTTTTTTTTTTTTTCATTTCATGTATTTTTCAGTAATTTTTTTTTTTTTTTTATATTTTATTTTATAAATTAAAATTGAATTTAATGATTATTAATATTATCGATCATTTTTTTAACGGTCGGAAGTTGAGTTTGTTTCGGCAAGCATAATGTAGTAATATAAAGTATAAAGAGGGGGAGAATTTAATTTAACACTGCTGATTGGTATGAATGTTAAAATTTAATTGTTTATATAAAAAAAAAGTATTAAAGATTGGACATAAATATATCGTTACGATTACTTGTTATTATATTTGGTTGTTTTGTCTTATTTCATTCAATTTGTGTATTTCGGAAAAAGACGTATATAAATTTGCTAATGACAAATATGCAGATACATCCGCACATACATACATATATATATATGTACATGGACGGGGATCAGTGTGTTTAATTGCAATTTGATATGAATTAGCTTAATGGTTGAAAGGTGGCTGTTTCTTCTTTACAAATCGAACAACTTGAAAATTAAGTAAATTAACTTAACAATAACATTAATGTGTATTAAAAAAAAAAAAAAAAACAAGATACTGATGCTTCTGATTAATATGTTGATTCGCTTTGTAAGCAAAAAAAAAAAAAAAAAAAAAACAGAAAGAAAAAACAAAAAAAAAAAAAAAACCGAAAGTAATAGTATACAGTGATCTGATTAAATTGAAATATTTTGAATGTAAAAAAGCATCTAAAAATCATAAAGTAATCAAGTCTTGAAAGGAATATATATGAAACAGTTAAGAAATAGAAGATATTTAATTACTGTACATTTTAAATTAAAGAGAAAAAAAAAAAAATAAATTAAAATAAAAAAGAAAACGAGATTGTTTGAATTATGACTGCGTGTGTATAGTAAATATATTGATTTTCGATAGTGCAAATGTGGGTTTTCTTTTGAAAACTGCGTGTTTGCGATAACAACTGATCGCCATAACAATTTCAAAGTATTCTCTGGAACATATAGCATATACATACAGTAGACTCTCGATAACGTGAACAAAAATGACTCTCTAAAGTAGGGTACACACCGTCGATCAAAAGTGACACTTTTGTTGGTTGTCACTCATAACTGATAGTGTGTACATGTAACTGATGGTTTGTCGATCAAAACTGATGAGTTGCAAAAATTTCTGCTACTGAGTGACGATCAGCGGATATGTTGGTTTTTGATCGACAGTGTGTACGTGAATTGTTTCATTCAAGCGTTGGACATGGATGAGAGTAGGCAATTCCTGGAGCAATTTATAAATATTTACGAGTCTCAATGTTGTCTCTGGGGCGTAACGTGTCCAGAATATATACGTCGGGCCAAAAAAAGACGAAGGTTACCAGGAATTAGTGAATTTAATGAAAAAATACAAAATTCGCTGTCCATGGTGACTGCGCGAAATTATGTACTTGAATGATGTTTTGCGTGTCAAACAAAATCTATAGTGTGTACATGAGACACTTCACTCAAAACTGACGTCGGTTTTGATCGTCACTTTTGATCGACGGTGTGTACCCCACTTAAAACGCGAACAAATCATGAACACTCTAAAACTTGAAACAACAATTTTTGCTTCAGGTTAACAGTAAACTAGTATATGTTCTGCCGAAGCAAGACAAGACAAGACAGGGCACTAGACAAGACAACATACCACAAACAACTCGAGAAGGTACAAAGGATGGCATGTATGTGCATTACCGTGGCCCTCAGGTCCACACCAACGGCTGCGCTTAACATGATACTACACCTTACACCACTCGATATTTTCGGTAAGCAAATTGCCACACACACGGCCATAAGACTAAAAGCCAACTCCTCGAAATGGGCGAGCTATGTCACTTGCCACTCGTCCATCCTGCAAAACAGGATAACTATGACAGAAAACCTAGACCACACAGAACCCACCATAGTCTTGGACAAAAACTTTACGATGATCTATCCGGACAGGAAGAACTGGACCCGCCAAACTCAACCGCGCAGACTCTGTGTGGATTTCTACACTGACGGGTCTAAAACCAAAGACGGGGTGGGCAGTGGAGTTATCTGCAAACAACTCAAGCTACATAAAGCTCTAAAGTTACCAGATCACTGCAGCGTTTTCCAGGCGGAACTGTTGGCAATAAAAGAGGCCTTGTCTTGGCTGAAGTGGAACGTGATATCCACAATGGATATTCGCATTCTCACAGACAGTCAAGCAGCCTTAAAGTCGCTGGAGTCCTATGTGTACACATCAAAATCTAGTCTAGACTGTCGCAGATCTCTTAACGAGATGGCAGAACAGTTCAACATACAGCTTATCTGGGTACCGGGACACAGCGACATTACATTACAATCAATCGTGGCTTGTGAGGGAGTACCCCTTACAACCATTAAACACAATCTAATCAATCTCGCCAGGGCCGAGACGAACCTGAGACGGACACAGGGACATATGTACCTGCGTCATCACCAGGCGAATCTGGCCTCGGCTTGACAGTCAACGCACAAGGAGTATAATCTCCCTAAAAAGAACTGACATCTACAAAGTCATCGGTGTCATCACAGGACCCTGCCTCATTGGCAGTCACGCACAAAAACTAGGAATAGTTCCGAATGATTTCTGCAGAAGCTGTCAGGACGAGGAGGAGGTCGAATCCATTCACCACCTTCTCTGCGCCTGTCCAGCTCTCTGCAATTTCACGAAACGTTACCTAGGCTCCTTAACGGTCTGACAGATGTTCAGAAAGTAGGGATACTTGATCTTCTTAACTTCTTAAGAAGCACAAAATGGTTCCACGAATAGGGGGGTAAAACCCCCTCGTAGCTGCACAACGGGCCTCCCTGCCCTATGTGCATTCTTCTCAACTCTGGGAAGGCTACGACCCTACCTACCTACCTACCTAACAGTAAACTATTTGGGCAACCTGTATTTTAGCTTGAAATTCCTGATGCGAGATACGATTCGGGAAGCGATACGAGATGCGATGCGAGATGTGCGAGATGGTGCGCACAGTGAAGGCTGCTCTGTACTGTTCTGTTGCGATGTATTCATCATCAGGCGAAGAATTTTTAAATTAAAGTTTATACATATTTATTGGGTTTTCCAATAAAGACTTGACAACTTTTTTTTTTTTTTAAATAAAACGCAAACCATTTGAGATTATTTAAAAACTTTACTATCGCCTTGAAGTCCAATCAAAACGTTTACGAATGGAACTCGACTTTGTTCATATGGCCACCGCGGGCACGTTTGCAGCGGTCGATTCGATGCGTCCAATTTTCGATGACTGGGCCACACATTGGCTCTGAGCTCTTCCAATGTCGTCGGCTTGTTGGCATAAACCAATGACTTAACGTAGCCCCAAAGAAAATAGTCTAGAGGCGTTAAATCGCACGAACGAGGCGGCCATTCGACTGGCCCATTTCTTGAGATAACACGCTCATCAAACTTACTCTTTAATAAATCGATTGTAACGTGTGCTGTGTGGTTTGTGGCACCATCCTGTTGAAACCACATGTCGTCCAAGTCCATATCTTCCAATTCGGGTAAAAAATAATCGGTTATCATGGCGCGATAACGCTGGCCATTCACAAGGTGACGATCGTCATCGTCGACGAAAAAATATGGCCCAATAACGCCGCCGGCATGAAAGCCGCACCAAACAGTTATTTTTTGTGGATGAAGTGGTGATTCATGAAGCACATGTAGATTTTCACTCGACCAATAACGCATATATTGCTTATTGACGAACTCATCGAGTCAAAAATGGGCTTCGTCACTGAAGATGATTTTGCGATTAAATCCATCATCTTGGCGCATCTTCCCCAGAGCCCAATCGGAGAACGTACGTCGCTTCAGATGGTTCGTCGGCTTCAATTCTTAAGTAAGCTTGATCTTGTATGGGTGTAAACCAAGATCCTTATGCAAAATACGCGTTAAAGTGGTCTGAGCGATGCCCAATTCGTTAGAACGCCGTGCAATTGTGCAATTAATTCCGTATCGGAAAACCCTTTATATATCCACAGTTAAGGAACGATGAAAGAAAATTCTTGGAATGCAATAGAATGTCGTTCAAAATATTTGACCACATTTTGGAGAAATTGAGTCTTTTAGATTAGGAAACTGGACCAATTTGTCTTTTAAACAAATGAAATCGCATCAGAACAACAACAACAAATGGCCTGATGATAAAGGCAAAGGCTTTGTCACTGCATTCTCAAATTAAGGAGAACTAAAGCAGCTTCAATGCTAGCGAAGGGTGAATGCAGAGATTTAAAACTCGATACGGCGTGAGATTTATTAAAATCACTGGTGAAAAACTGTCTTCCCAACCCGAGCTGGTAGACCCATTCAAACCTAAGCTGTAGGAAACGATTGATACAATGGGGATGAGTGGGTGACCACCGACCAACTTTATAACGCAGACGAAACAAGGCTGTTTTGGAAGCTTTTGCCGGACAAAACATATGTTTCGCCGTTAGAAAAAAAAAAAAAAACGCTCCTGGCAGAAAAACCGACAAACAGCACGTGTACAAGTGCAACTGGATTGCATAAGCTGAAGCCAACAAAGAACCATTTAATGAGCGTCTAGCTCACACCCGGTCCTTGTGTCTAGTAGGCAAACTTTACAATTAGAAGTAAAGAAAGGACATTTTATTTATCCTCCGCTCATCAAGTACCATAAATCATGCATGCATACTCGCACCGATGTGGAACTAGCAAACCATGTCTATCTCCGGACCTGAATGCATACTCGCACCGATATGGAACTAGCAAAAACATGTCCATGTCCGGAACTAAATGTATTATCGCACCGATCCGATATGGAACTAGCAAACAATGTCCATGTCCGGACCTGAATGCATACATACACATTTCGTTCACGAAATGCGGTTCTTTCATTTCTTTTCTTCATTTCAGTTCAAGCGTGCTGTACAGTGTATACCAACTGTTCGAGCTGTATCGGCACATCTCCATACTTTTGGGTTTCTTGAAAACTACGGGGTATAGCTCATACCGTATGAGAAGCATGTTCGTTGCATTCATGTTTTTTTTTTTTTTTCGTTCTGTACATATGTGATTGATGAATAAGGGTTGAATGGAACTATGGAACTATTTTCGTTCAATTTGCGAAACGAGAGGACATGTGTCCGAGAGAGGACATAGTTCCGTGAACTATACATGTCCGGAACTACCCAACTCTAATGCGAAATGCCATAATCCTTTGTTTCTATTATTTTTTCCAGCAGCATGACCCTTTGTTTTGTACTTTTTTTTTTCGTTCAAGCAAAATCAAATATCGAAAAAACCGGCCAAGTGCGAGTCGGCCTCGCGCACGAAGGGTTCCGTACCATCTGTATATATAAA